>CM033643.1:55761499-56443555 GCA_019512145.1 Engystomops pustulosus | reverse complement strand
AAACACAATAAAACCTGTATAAATTTGGTATCACCGCGATCGCACCGAACCAAAGAATAAATTAGGCATGTTATTTGGAGCGAAGAGTGAAAGTCGTAAAAACTGAGCCCACAAGAACGTTTTTTTTCAATTTTTCCACATTTGGAATTTTTTTTCAGCTTCGCGGCATGTTAAAATAAATAACATTACGGGAAAGTAAAACTTGTTACGCACAAAATAAGCCCTCACACAGGTCTGTACACGGAAAAATGAAAAAGTTATGGATTTTTGAAGTTGGAGAGCGAGAAATTGGCCGAAAAACCATCCGTCCTTAAGGGGTTAATGTATTTACTTGTTAGAATCTGACAGGATTTGAAAAGTTACTTCTGAGTTACTTAGAGAGAAAACACAAAGCTTCATGGGTATAGGAGGTCAGCTTATTGACTCAGCTTAGGGCAAAGACAGGAAGATGTTGGTCTCTGCCCACTTCACTGCTGCAGAGAAGGAATCCTGACCAGTAGATTCAGAACAGAAAATGCCTTAACTCTGGAATGAACAACTGCTACAAACACAATTGGTCCATTTGTTTTGAAATGGAAAATCACATATGACAAGTTGGTAAAAATCATTATGAAACCGGAGATAAAATGAATGGATAGGCCTAAGTGTGACAAAAGCAACTCATACAGGAATAGGAACTTATGTGGGTTAATGAATGCTTGGTTGGCGTTTTCCTTAACCATGTTCATTAGAAAAGTCAAAAGGTCTAATACAAAAAATAAAAATGTTTTGTACCGTTTTTAATGTTTTATGGGCAAAACAAAAAACAATAAAAAACCTGTGTGGACGTACCGTTCTTGAGTTTGTCATATCCCAGTGCATGTCGAATCTGTTTGAGACTGGCTCCGCGAGCGCCTAATTCCACCATTCCCACAGCAATAGCAATGCTCAGAGGTGAAAATAAGATGTTCTCCTCTTCCTTTAAGGCTCGAAGTTCATGGTAGAGTTTAACAGAGAACTCTGTAATTGTGTCATCATGGAGGCTCAGGCTAAGCACCACTGCCTGCACGGCCAGGAGTGATAGAAAGCCAAAGTGATGCATGCTGGAAAAACCTACAAAGAACAAGGATGATGGGTTACCAAGAAAGAAGGACACAAAATCACTAAAGTATTATAAAGCTTTTACTAGCAGAATGCCTGAACATATAAAGTGACTTGTTATCTCACAGCTGGCCAAATCCCGGGAGCCAGGCATATGCACTTAGAAATCTGCTACTGATGGGCAACTTTTTCGATATTGAAGTATTTTTTATAAGATGATCATGAAAAACACTTCAAATATGTTCCTGAAATAGTGTAAATGGCTCTCAAATCCCCTTGTGGTTTACCCAAGACTATGTTATACCCACACACCTTTCAGCACAAGAATAGAGAGGGAAAAACAACGAAGAGTCTTCATACCAGTCTGTGTGTAAAAAAAAATAGGTCTGTGTGACAAGACAATGAAACCTAGGAGGTTTTTTTTTTTATTTTAAAAAATTAGTTTATTCACACTATACAGAAACACAGTTGTACTGCAGTATACTGCATGAGCCAGCAGACCCACTAGGATTTAATAAAGATCCCCTTGAAACACATCAGGGTGCCCAGGGGCTCTGCACATCACCATCCCAATGGCTAGGTTTTTCTGACATTTACACCTATGCTCACTGCTACTATTGACTGCTGGGCAGAGCTTCTATCACTGGTGGTGTAGAGGACGGGTATATTGGTAGAAACTAGAAGCACATTATAGTTACAGTAACAAAGACTGTTCTAAAAGAAGCTATGTGGAGGTGGTGGGTATTAAATACGCATCTTCCTGCACACTTGATTATAGTAAAACTTGTTACGGACTTCATAAAAAGGGCTGGCAGGTCACAACAAGATAGCCCTCAGATGATGGGACTACACAGATCAAGAGAAATGCTGCTATTGGCGCACTTGCCGCTATATAAAAATAATTTTGAGATGACAAACACATTCTCTAACCTCAGATTACAATGGCTGAAAAAACACACAACGTGTTGCTGCACATCACAATTTGCACTTCTTATGAGTGTTTTTCCGCAGCAGAATTGACCAGATGTGACAAAAAACACAAACAAAACGTCTGCCTGTTGGATGATGTAGTCAGAGAGGTTTTCATCAGCCTATGTCTATGCCTCACGGCCATTGCTGTGCAGATGGAGAAGCTGATGTGCTGCCAAGACGTATATGACAAGTGATAAGCATATATAAGGGGCTGCGTGGTATAGCTGGCACTTTATACTGGACTAGCGGTGTGTGCTGGGAACCGCACACCTATACTGTAAGATATATATATAGATATTCTTGGTAACTTCATGTTTTAAAGACAAACCAGAATATGATTAGCATCGCCATCACATCACAGAATTTCCTACAGTAAGGCACTGGCAGCGCCTATATACTGCCCACTACCAGTGTGATGACATGACACAGCAGATGGGGCCATTTGAGAAGTGTGTATTTTAGCTTTAGAAAATAATCTTGTGTGTTCCAGCATTAGTGCCCGGGCAGCTTAGACCTTCATTATTCTTTATTGGTCTATATAATTTCATAGCGTTTACTCTGTGGAAAAACAAACAAACACTCTCCCTCCAGACGTAATCACAGAGAGAAAAGATAAGTGCAGTGCCAGGTGTAAATGTATAGGACTATTTACCACCGGGTATACACTGTGTACATTACACTTACAGGATGCACACAAAAAAAAAACAAAGCCAGAAGAGCAACTTATCTAAACATGTGGCATGCCCTGTTCCATCACTGGTTTGGAAAAAGCTTTGTAACATCCTCTATAGGAATGGTGGCTAATTTATGGCACAGGTGCAGGAGACGGCACACAGGCGCCCCAGCACAGAGATCACTAGACAGGATGCAAGTCCTCCTCCTGGATGTGACACCTATTCTTCCTGCAGTCCCAGACAGCCCAGTAATAAGGTGCAGAGAGGGTTATAATTATTGGCGCACTTGCCCTGGGGCCCATATGGATTCTCCAGCCGGCTTGTGGCTCACATCAGCGGCTGCGGACGCATGCATGGGGCCTCAGTTTAGCCAGTTCCAGAAGTAGTGGTCTCCCATGACTGTGCCGATCATCCCTGTGAAACCCAAGTTTGTTTACATAAGAAATTCTACTGACTGAAGGTACATACAGACGGCCATTCTGCAATATATACCACATGTCCTATATTTTGCCCCATTTGCAGCATGGTTGCCCATCTGTCTATGGAGGAAGAAGGGGTGAAGAGTGCCGATCCCTCTCCTCCCCGACCCTGCGCTTGCCCAGGATCCCGTCTGGGGAAGCACATGGCCATCAAAATGAACCCCAACTGCTAGAAGTGTGTGTAACTAGCAAGAGAGTCTATGCAGCTTTGTAGATGCATTAGTCACCTGCAGAGAACAGTGAGTAGAATGGCTCTCTTGTTCCTCATTAAACCCTCAAACCCAGTCTGTGGTTCTGCATAACTTTGTTTATCAGCATTTCAAGCTGTGGCATACACTCCTCTACACCACCCCTAGCCTTTGCTCTCCACAAACTATTGACCCTTAGCATTTACACAGTACAGACTATACAAATCACGTAACCATTTCACTGTTTGTTTCTACTACTTATTCCATGCTCCATCAAGTTATGAAAGGTGAAATGATATTCCCTGAATAGATTATGCAGAACACAGTAAATTTACAGATATGAATCTCAATGAATTTGCTGCAAAGTTAATTCACGAGAAAACACAAGGCATCATGGAACTATGGACAGAATGTAACTGCCTCAGCTCAAGGTAGATACAGGAGGAGGTTAGTCTCCACCCAATTCAATACCACTAAGGAAGATATTTTGCAAGGAGACGAGGGACATTGGAGAGGAGGGCAAATGGAGACGAGGGCAAATTAAGGTTTGTTTGGAATCAAAGATAACAATTCGGTAAAAGTTATGGAGCTGCAGTTACATTTTAAAAAGTTTTTATAACACTGGTGCAAGTTTTATGCACCCATATATATGATAGGTGCCACCCATCCAGAGCGATATGGTGCATTAATAATAAATAATCTTTATGTATATAGCACCATCATATTCCGTAGCGCTTTACAAATCACAGGGGACATTTACAAAACTAATACTACATTACAGAGTACAAACAGTCACATGAAACAATAGGAATGAGGGCCCTGCTACCAAGAGGTTGCATTCTGCAATCACTGCCTTTAGGACCTATAAATGTTGGAAGCCCCTGACAAAATCTGAATATATTTTCAGAAGCCTATAAGAAAGCAAAGAGCATCATAGGAGACAATCTGAATATGTAGATCGCCCTTGTGTCCTGTAATATTGGTAACAGACTAGAGAAACACAAGATGAGGAAACAGCCGATATGTCTTACAAGTGTTCATGCATTTTTAATGCTGTCAGAACAGTAAGCATGTAGTAAATTGGAAGCAACAACGACAGAAGAACTGTGACAACAGCAAAGTTGTCACTTGATGGAACGTCCACAGCACTCGCTTTCGAAACGCTGCATTACTCTGCCGCTGCTGAGCAGCATTATTCTTATTAGATATGACAGGACCACACTACAAGGAGGCAAAGCATCGGTAAATGCAGAATTCCTCCATCGCTGCAACATTAATTCCTGGTTACACGCCAGGTTATCTGTATTCCTGTTTTATCATTTATTATTCCAAAGCCTGAAGCAGTGACAAAGTGACAAGGCAGGAGACTGTGTACGGTAGATGAGGGCAAAGCCGTCCGGGAGGATTCCTATCATACGACATGAGCGGCAGCTATGTCTATTAAACTGCTTAGGGAAGTATTTCATGTATAATGTGCAGCTGAAGGAAGAAACAAAAAGAAAAACTATAGAAAATGATATAATACGCAGATTTTCATTTGCAGTTACTCCATGAATCACTTCCTGACATAAACATTAAAAAAGTTGCCCAAATCTCTACACACCAAAAATGATGTTAGGTCCAATGCCCATACTGCGGCACGGCTGGAGTCCACGCGGCAGAAAATGTGTAGTTCTCCGTAAGCACCAGCTGCAATAGTCCGTTTCTGTGGCGGTTTTATACCAGCTTTTTCCTGCGACGGGATGGGTAAATCGTAACCTTTGTGCTACAAAAGCCACATCTTGCATTAAAGTGGCGTGCTAATGAAATGCTATCCCGTTAGTGGAGCTTTTTTTCATTCCAAAGTGGAATATGGCTGCAGCACTTTTTGCACTTAAAATACCCAAGCAAAAAAAAAAAAAAGTACCAGAATCTGCTATCGGTACTGGCACCTGCTATCAGTACCAGAATCTGCTATCGGTACTGGCACCTGCTATCGGTACCGGAACCTGCTATAAGTAACGGCACCTGCTATCAGTACCAGAATCTGCTATCGGTACCAGAATCTGCTATCAGTACTGGCACCTGCTATCGATACCGGAACCTGCTATCGGTACAGGCACCTGCTATTGTTACAGGCACCTGCTATCGGTACCAGCACCTGCTATTGTTACCGGCACCTGCTATCGGTACCAGCACTGATCATAGTTGTCAGTGGGGAAGGGAGGGAGGATAAGCTGGAACGCGTAACACAGACCTCTGATTGTAGTCCGTATTTGGGGACCAGGACCTCGCTTTCTGGGTCAGCCCCACTACTGATGAGCTTCCACATTGAAAAAAATTTGGGCGAACCATGCCAATGGGTTAATGCTGAGCATGGACCTGAGCAGTGCGATTCGGGCCGCTCTTCCTTCTTCTCTAATTCTGAATTTCCAACAACAAAAACATGAGAGTGCGGAAGGACATCCATCATCACACAGAGACCATATAAACCATACGGGAAGATGTGCCCCTCCGCTGGGGTAACACCAACGGGAGCCGCACCGTTTTCCACAGATAAGTTAGATACCCCACAGCATTCTGGGATGCAATACACATTGGGGGTCATTTACTAAGGGCCCGATTCGCGTTTTCCCGACGTGTTACCCGAATATTTCCGATTTGCGCCGCTTGTACATGAATTGCCCCGGGTTTTTGGCGCACGCGATCGGATTGTGGCGCATCGGGGCCGGCATGCGCGCGACAGAAATCGGGGGGGCGTGGCCGAACGAAAACCCGACGTATTCGGAAAAACCGCCGCATTTAAAAACCGAAAATGTGTCGCTTGGGGAGCGCTCACCTTCACCTTCTATGGCAGTGATGGCGAACCTATGGCACGGGTGCCAGAGGTGGCACTCAGAGCCCTTTCTGTGGGCACTCAGGCCATCACCAGAGAGGACTCCAGGTATCTTCCTGCAGTCCCAGACAGCCCAGGACTTGCTGTGCACAGAGCTATTATAAAGTGACAGTGCTACCTGGGACTACCTGGAGGAGTGGGAAGGTGTGGACAGATCTGGATTATCATTGTAGTTCCTGCTCCAGCCCTGACAATTCTTCCTGTTTATGGGACCTTGAAGGGAAACTACAATGATCATCCAAATTTCTTCTATTTTCTGCTTTATTGGTGTCCTCAGGGTGCTGATATGAATGAAAGCTGTGACAAAGCAGGGATTATAAAACACAAATTAAATTTCTATGTTGGCACTTGGCGATAAATAAGTGGGTCTTGATTGTAGTTTGGGCACTCGGCCTCTAAAAGGTTCGCCATCGCTGTTCTATGGGATGGTGCATTCCGGGGCGTTAAGATTATTTTCGGCGCTGCAGCGCCACCTGGTGGACGGCGGAGGAACTACCATCTTAAATCCCAGCCGGACCCGAATCCTGTGCAGAGAACGCGCCGCTGGATCGCGAATGGGCCGGGTAAGTAAATGTGCCCCATTGTTTGTAATTTTTCCTGCTGTCCCTGCGTCTACCTGTTAAGACCCTGGACAGATGTCACCCTATGCCCTTAGGCCCTTCTGTCACCTACAAAGACACCAGAATTATACAGTAAATGGCACAAAGTAGTTGTGGGGTTTTCCATCTCCAGAACCTTATCCGGGGGTCACCAATGTAAAGCCACAGTCTAATCTCTCACGGGGTGACTACAGTGTTTGGTGCCAGCATTGATCACAGCAATTAACTTCAGGGGTCGCTTTATAATACAGCAGACACCTGACCTATGAGCCCACTTATCAATGTAATAAGGATGTAAAGTCATGTGGTCCAGTCAAGAACCTGTGGAGTATATTTGGAGTCGACATTATAACAATAATAATTAGACAAATAATTTATCAGGAAAAAAATATTCAGATAACAAACACTCTGTATAGTAATGGACGGGCTCTACGCATTATCCTATAGTATCCCCCTGTATAGTAATGGCCGGCTCTACGCATTATCCTATAGTATCCCCCTGTACAGTAATGGCCGGCTCTACGCATTAACCTATAGTAACCCTCTGTATAGTAATGGACGGGCTCTACGCATTACCCTACAGTATCCCCCTGTATAGTAATGGACGGGCTCTACGCATTATCCTATAGTATCCCCCTATATAGTAATGGACGGGCTCTACGCATTATCCTATAGTATCCCCCTGTATAGTAATGGACGGGCTCTATGCATTATCCTATAGTAACCCTCTGTATAGTAATGGACGGGCTCTATGCATTATCCTATAGTAACCCTCTGTATAGTAATGGACGGGCTCTACGCATTATCCTATAGTATCCCCCTGTATAGTACTGGACGGGCTCTATGCATTATCCTATAGTATCCTCCTGTATAGTAATGGACGGGCTCTACACATTATCCTATAGTATCTCCCTGTATAGTAATGGACGGGCTCTATGCATTATCCTATAGCAGTGATGGCAAACCTTTTAGAGACCGAGTACCCAAACTACAACAAAGACCTGCTTATTTATCGCAAAGTGCCAACATAGAAATGTAATTTGTGATTTATACTCCCTTCTCTGTCACAGTTTTCATTGATACCAGCACCCTGAGGACACCAATAAAGCAGAAAATAGTCCCAGGTACAGCAGTCACTTTAAAATACCTCTGTGCACAGCAAGTCCTGGGCTGTCTGGGACTGCAGGAAGATACCTGGGGTCATCTCTGGTGATGGCCTGAGTGCCCACAGAAAGGGCTGAGTGCCATAGGTTAGCCATCACTGTCCTATAGTATCCCCCTGTATAGTAATGGACGGGCTCTACGCATTATCCTATAGTATCCCCCTGTATAGTAATGGACGGGCTCTACGCATTATCCTATAGTATCCCCCTGTATAGTACTGGACGGGCTCTATGCATTATCCTATAGTATCCTCCTGTATAGTAATGGACGGGCTCTACACATTATCCTATAGTATCCCCCTGTATAGTAATGGACGGGCTCTATGCATTATCCTATAGTATCCCCCTGTATAGTAATGGACGGGCTCTATGAATTATCCTATAGTATCCCCCTGTATAGTAATGGACAGGCTCTATGCATTATCCTATAGTATCCCCCTATATAGTAATGGACGGGCTCTATGCATTATCCTATAGTATCCCCCTGATATAGTAAGGACGGGCTCTATGCATTAGCTTTATAGTCCCCCTGTATAGTAACGGACGGGCTCTTGCAATTATCCTGTATCCCCCCTATTAGTAATGGACGGCTCTAGCTTATCCTATAGTATCCCCCTATAGTTGGACGGCTTATAGCATATCCATATGATCCCCCTAGTATAGTATGGACGGCGTCTCTGCATTTCCTTGATTCCCCCATATTCTAATGGACCGGCTCTATGCAGTGACCAACCTCGTTCCCCCTGATATAGACGGACGGCTCTATGCATTATCATATAGTATCCCCCTGTATAGTAATTGACAGGCTCCATGCATTATCCTATAGTATCCCCCTGTATAGTAATGGACGGGCTCTATGCATTATCCTATAGTATCCCCCTATATAGTAATGGACGGGCTCTATGCATTATCCTATAGTATCCCCCTATATAGTAATGGACGGGCTCTATTCATTAGCATATAATATCCCCCTGTATAGTAATGGACGGGCTCTATGCATTACCCTATAGTATTCCCCTGTATAGTAATATGCTATCACTATCAGTGCAGGTGTCTCCCCTCTGCCATCACTATAGAGACAATAGCGCTGGATGCTGCCGGGGATGGAGATGCTGCGGCGGCCGCCAGGTAAGGGCGGACACATCCCCCGCACGTGCGCACAGCGCTCGCCTCACTCTGCGCTACACACCTCAGCTCCGGCTGATGCTGCGCCGTCTCCTCCTCCTCCAGCTGACTGCAGGACAGTTATCTATGCTCAGCCACAGCTTTCCCCATAGAGCCCACATGTTGTCATCAAATAGCCAATCCCGTCACCACCGCCCCCCTCCGCCTCGCTGATTGGCCGCCGCCGCCTCTCTGTTGCTGAGACTTCCGCTCCCTATTTGACAAGCAGCATGTTTGTTATGGAATGCCACGGCCTCGCAAAGCACTTTGGGAAATGTAGTTTTAAATAAGTTCTCAGTCATTGAAACCTATGAGGTGAAAAACTACAACTCCCAGTGGATATATGTCTGTTGCCTATGTAAGTGTTGAGCACGCCCTCTCGAAAGGTAAACTCGTCGGACTGATTCCGGGCAACGCCTTATTCCTTCTTCAGGACGGCGGACACTTCCTAGAGCGGACTTCCGGTGACAGGGACTCCAGAGCGGCGGTGGGAGCACGAAGCCGGGGGCCGCCTCATCCGCCTGCCGGAGCACAGGTAGCCTGAGGCGCTGTGTGTGTGGTGTGGGCCGGGAGAGCCGGTGCTGCTGAGTAATGCTAATCCTGCCCGGGCCTGGAGGAGACCGGTGTAATTCCCGGCACACAGAGCAGGCAGTGCAGGGCCCTGGCGGTGGTGGGGCCTCGCTCATGCACATAACAAGCCCCCAGCTGGGTGGTGGGTAATAGGCCGCGCTGCCCATGCCCTCCACAGGTGCTGCTCCTCCTATACTATATATCACTGTGTCATTGTCACTTACATCACTATAAAAAGTTCTGCAACTTTCTCAGGACTTTACACATCTCCTGCCGTAACCCCCCACTTCCTGAACTTCCATGATAGCCGGAGATTGTTGTTAATTAACCCCACTAAACTGTGGTCCACGATAAGTCGCTGGATTTAGGCGACATTGACTGGACGGAGATGTATGCACAACAGGAAATCCATCATGGGGATCGGTAATATCATAGGTACCAGGTGTAGATGGGTCAGAACATTTTGACTGTCAATCCAGAACCCTGGCCATACATGTTTGAATATCTTTTCTCGGCTGAGCGTGCATGTCCATTGAATGGAAGCTCTTATGATGACACATCCCTTCTAAGGACAGAAAGGTTATACCCAAAGGTTCACTCTTCTCATTCTAATCTTTGCTGTATGGTTGCTGATTCTGTGGCCACCCCTGATGTTTGGCATCTGTACATGGTTTGTTCTTTGCGTGTGTTCATCTGGCTGCTTTCCTTCAACAAGAGACTTACTGGTTTGTCTATTATCCGACATGAAAGGTTTCTTTAACGGGGCCTTTTCAAGGTGCACAAAACCATCTTCAAATCCCTATAGACCCATAATTTATTGTCCCAAATCATCTTGTATTTTTCACCTCCGTGCCCGTTACAAAAGGATACTTGGATCCATAGATCTGTGTGATGCAATGATGCCAGTGGTTGTTCTGTTGATATGGTATATGCACAATTAAATTCTGGGTGTACTATACCGGCTTTATCTCTTCAGCCACGGGTAGCACCAGTAATGAGTCTGAAGAGTCTTTTTGATCTCTTCTCTGGGTAAGTATACTGGGGGTTGTAACAAATACCTGTAGTTGGTTTAGTGTCCCAAATCTCCCTGACAGGATCTTTATCTGGTGACAGGTTTGATTAGCCTATGCTATGCTGATTTTTATAATGTCTGTGTCAGCATGCTGAATACTGCCACTACTTTATAAAACTTTATTTCACATTACCTTGCTCCCTGTCAGCAGAATGTGTCCCTCTCATGAATTCACCCCCTCCTCCACCCAATCCCTCCCCTTCAATGCACATGACAGTAAATGGGAAGAGTTGGATGAGGTGATACAGGCTGCCTCCTCCCTGGGGACTTGGCACATTCTGCTGGCAGGAGGCCAGGTAATGTGATTTAACATTTTATAAATCAATGACAGTATTCAGAATGCTGGCAAAAGGCTTTTTTAAAATCTTCAAACCAAAGACTATGGGAACCTGTCACCAACTAAAATTGAGATTCCTGGTGACAGGCTTTAATTATTGATCTATAGGAAGCTGGAATCTTTTAGTGGTTGGCGACTAATAAGAGATTTAAGCAGGGTAAGTGCAATACCTTAATAGGGTGACTCAAATGGTACTTGCCCTGGGTCACATGACCCACCAGCAGATGCTTTGGGGACTTCCTGGATTCTGAGAACTTCCGGTGTATCAGGGTAACCTGCAGAATTATGTGTATCGCTCTGGACTGACTCAAGAGTCCTAATAATACATAATGCACTTAGTTACTCTAACTCTTACATAATTGCCAAGAACATTGGGATGCTGACTACTTTATTTAGTATCTGTCAGTAATTGTATTGGAGAATGTAAACTGCAGTCACCAGTGTGTACAAGCATTAGATCTGGCCTTATACCTTTACTCACGCATTTCGGAGGACCAGCCAACCATTTAATGTGTAAAGGAAAATCATCTTTTTCATACCTTTTATAAAGCAGCTTTACTAACAGAATCCACTTTGCACCCTTCAGTGGGTGTCCCCGGAGCCTTTCCTGCCTCCAGCCCCCCTTTCCATCATGTTGCATTTGCTACCATAAAAATCTATACCCAGGGTAGGTCCTGCATCAGGGTGCACAGTGGGTTCAGCCAGTTCTCTGCTTTATTAGTGTAAATCAGACGGACAATTTTCTTTGAGGGGCTTTAGCCAATTCTTTTAGAGGGAAGTCACTGTCAAGGTAAGTGTCTGGCAGTTACTTACGCCCCACTCCCTATTGAGAACACATGTACACTGGGCTGAACCAAGCAGACATGTATATAAGGAGTACCCTTCAGCTCTGCTAATATGTACAAGCTTTATGGCATTCCTTACTCGTAATGCTTGGTTACATAGAGCAAAAAGTGACTGTTCAGAGGGGCCTGTGGACATTGACTCTGCAAATTGCTGACATGAAGGTGTGTACAGGAGACTGCACTACAGATGTGACTCCTGGGTTAGGCTCTTGCCTGTTATGGCCTTCAATATACAGTGTGTGTGTGCCTGTGGAAGATAATGTGTATAGATTGGAATCACTTTTGCTGAATTTTTATTTTACTTTTGTGCAAGTTGTCATTGGTGGCCAAGAACATGAGGTTTGTCAGATAAGCAGCTGTATGGTGATTCCTTCCTACCCTCTCCCATTGATGCTTTAGGAATTTGCTCTTGAATTACGTCTTGAAATGCAATCGGTAAATCGGGGGGGAATTTACTCCCGAATGCATCTTCCTCTAGACCTCAATGCTTGTGTTCAGGAACTCAATGTTGCTGGTTCCTGGACAAGAGCGCTCTATATGCTTGTTAGTTTTAAAACTCAAATCGTCGTTCTAGATGCAACTGTTCTGGAGTAAATCCTCCCTGATGCAATTGTTTCAAGACACAATTCAAGTGCAATGTGTGATCAGAGGGGGCGCTAGTCCAAACAGCCTTCCATTTGTGTTATTCAGATGATTGGTTGTTCATGTAATGTATGCACAAGTCGTCAGTGGGGATTGCTCTCCATTGTGGCTCATGGAGTGGGGTACAGTGTTGGGAAGGTAATTTCAGGTAATAAGGGGTGAGCAATGAATCCTGTATTATATTATTCCCTACTCTTATCTGAAACACTGCTGTCCTTCATGTTCACAACCTCATGTACAGGCATTCAGTTCCTAGACTAGGCGGAGGGGGTGGCTTATCCATGTGAGGAGTAGGGAATCTTTTTAAGTGAGTTTTTATATTTTATTTCCTTCTTTTCTATACCTTGTCTTGCACTGGAATTACATAGACGTGTGTTGTAAAGTTTATGAGGAACTGAAAAAGGTTTTATGGTGGGCGTGGTTGACTTTGTTTGATGTCAGTAGGCGTGCTATGACTGACATACTTCATATAATCTTACTATAACTACTATATGTTGTGTGATGTGGACCTCTTATGGGGCTCTGTAGTATACACTATATTGGGGACACCTCCCATGACGCCTGCTATTTTGGAGTTGCTGTTTGTACACCCGGTGATTTTTTTTTTCCTGCTCCACTATATACCATATATACCATCCATGGGCCATGTGGATAATAAGATTTATTTGATCATATTGTCCAGTTCGGGGAGAAATTGGGAAAGGTGTTTTAAACTGATTAGTAGTGGGGGGAGGGGAGGGCAGAGAGCTGAGACAAAGAGATAATCAAATATATAACATAGAGATTTCGGAATTATAAAGAGGCAAAGTGTAGAACCCAGAAAGATGGGGGCATTCATGGAAAAATCAATATTAAAGAGAACCCGTCATGCAAAATAACCCCCCTAAACTAAATATATTTTCATAAACTGCCATTAGAGAGCATTGCCTCTATCCCTTCATTGTCCCTCTACATGCCTGTAACCCTAAGCTATGAGGTCCTAAAGATGTATGCAAATGACCTGTGAAATGTCCAATGAAGCATTAGCATATTCAAGCTGTCCACTCTATTCCTGAGTGGGAGGCACAGCCACACCCCCAGTGCATGACTGACAGCCTGTATAATGATGTGAGGCTGTATAATGATGTGCTTCCTGGTGCTGGTGGCCACGCCCCCTGCAGCCTGTGTGTGCATGTGTGTGTGTGTGTGTGTATAGGAGAGATACAGCAGCTGCAGGCAGCCATGTTACAGCAGAACATGTCAGATTCATGTGTAGCTGATGTCTGTGCCTCTCACCTGTATATTAGGAGGCTGCAGCATGTCAGCAGGTACAGCACTCACACTAGCCATGCTTTACTATACATTACACACAGACATGAGCAGGGGGAGGAGAGGGGAGGGGTAACAGGGGTGACATCACTGCCTCTGACCATGTGACCAGCCTCATTTACATGATAAAAAATAGATGATTTTACAATGAATAATGTATGAAATAACTAGATAAAGGCTGGGATGGATCCTTGTGAGCTGCTCCAACATGTAGTAGTGACAGGACTAGTGACACAGAACTGATGACAGGTGTCCTTTAAAGTAGAGAATTGTCTTATGATTGAGATATTTTATAGGGCAGATATCATACGCTGGTGTGCGATAAAAACTCTGAAAACTGGCGTAACAGCACTGATACATCTCCTAAGATTTTAATATTCAGGGTCACAGTGCTCAATATGAACTCTATTTTTGGGGGCTGCTGGGACAGGGGATTGATTAGATTGGTACAATCCTTTACTGTGACGCGACTATCTGCAAGGTCTTGCACATGGCACTTTGGGCAGTGCCATCAAATACACCACAATGGGGCACGTGTCAAACTTTTTGGCTTGCTTCTTTCTTTAGTTTTTGAGACTTTTCATAGTGCATGTTCTCTTTTTTTTTTTTTTTTTGCGCCCAAGACAATCTCTTTTTGAAGTTCACCATTGTCTAGTTTTGTGCACAGTGTTCCTATAGTTATCACCTGAATCCAGATATGAGAGTTGCAACTTTAAAAAAAAAAAAAAAAAAGTTGCACATTTTGGTGCGAATGTACGGCTGCCCCTAACCAGGCATAGAAATTCGCTTAGAACTGATTGCAACTTTTGGAGACTTTTTGTGACTTTTGTTTTAAAAAGACCCAAAATCTCTAAAGAACAAACTCCACTAGTATCAATAAGGAAAAGCCAATAAAAGCCTCAAAAGACAGTCAGATAAGGCCTTGTGCTCCATTAACTTGCTTGTTAGGTGTTTCCCTTCTATGGCTTCATCACTGCTGCAGCTCGCAGGCCGAAAGAAAGTGACTGTCACATCAACAACCTTTACTGAATAAATCTGGCACTGCTGTATTATGATGTGCCACTGTTTGTTCAGTTTTATTACCATCTACCAACTGCAGTGATGAAAAAACTAGTGGCTGGACGAGAGAAATATCTCATGCGCAGTAATACATGTGAGACGTCTACCACCAGGATAAAGGATTGTAAACCAAGCACACTCACAGGCTGCTGTGTCTATACTCTGACAGTACCTGCTCTTCTTGCAGCCTCTTATGTCCTTGTTTTTATGAAATGAAGGTTTTAAAAATTATGCAAATGAGCCCGGGGGGCTCCATCGACATGTATGTAGTTGGAGCTCCTCAGGTTCTTTTGCATAATTAAAACCTTTGTTTTTGTCTTAAGAAGCTAAATACACAGTATGTCAGTGTGCTTGGTTTACAATCCTTCATCCTGGTGGTAATGTCCTTTTAAATCATTAGTCTGTCTAAGCTTCTGATGCTTCAACAAGAGTAAATGTGACCTCTGAATTTGCCTGTGACATAGTAATTGTACCCAGTGCAATGAATTGCTCCAAATCCATCAATTGCATCAAGAATTATCCTACTTTTTGAAGAGTCTACCAACAAAACAAACTGCACACCTAATCTCAGTCCTATATTTTCCATATTGCCATACATCCTATTGTAAATATATACTATAATATATGACTAATAAGGTTGCTATTATTGATCTGTCCTGAACTGTACTATAGATACAGTATGATTGATTCACAAGGAACCCCCGGCATTGATATTTAGCCTTGTATTGGTAATCATCGGAGGAGGTGGATAGGTTCTAGTCAGTAGTTGTGGTAGAGATGGGACTGAATGCGTCATCCTCTCTTAAGGTCAAGATAAGGACACATGGAGATTTAGGACTTGAACTTTTTGTAGACAAAACCAGATGTGAATCCTAAAGGCTTAGCACCTGTAAAGAACAGGGAGGCTTTTGTCTAGATGTGGGTCCATCCTGTTTGAGTAGCATCCATATTGGGCTTTGGGGTGAGCCCTCAGCTTCCAACCCTGGTGAGCATGTAGGTGAGGAGGTGGCCGTTTTGTCTCCTGTCCCTTCTGTGTAGAAACATGCGTGTACAGTGTGTGGTACCGCAGGTCCGGCAGAATCTCTGTAATGGAGGGAAGGTGCAATACTAACCATAACCCATGATGTGCGAGAAGGTAATGGGCACCTTATTCTAAATCTAGTCAAGCCCTTCAGGACTTAAAGGGGTCATAAATAAGACTTGAGTTTTGTCTGTAACTAGCTGAGCTATCATAATAAGTATTCTTATCTAAACTGCAAACTAAATATGCAAGAAATGAAACCGCCACAACAGCCCCCCCCCCCCCCCCGTATACACCAACTGTATACATTTTAAAAATGTCTTGGTTCCTATGACATATAACAGTGATGGCAAACCTTTTTTACACCGAGTGCCCAACTACAACCAAAACCTACATTTTTTTTGCAAAGTGCCAATGCCACAATTTAAGCAGTAACTTATTACTCCCTTTTGTGTCACAGGTTTAAATTGTATGGGCACCTGAGGACACCAATACGATAGAAAGAAGGAGAAGTAGTTTGGATTATCATTGTACCTTCCTTTTAGGGTCCAAGGCTGCCTGGGACTGCAAGAGTCCTGTCTGGTGAACCCTGCCCTGGGGTGATGGCCTGGTTGCCCATATAGAGGGCTCTGAGTGCCACCTCTGGCACCCGTGCCATAGGTTCGCCACCACTGACATATAATATGTTATATATAATATGAGCCTGGACGCCAGAAACCTACTGTAATCAGCCCCCATACAGCAGGTGGAATACAGGAAGTAATAGCAAACAAGACATTGATTACATTGATAGTTTATGAAGTCTTCCATCATATCACATCCATATAGATTAAATGGAAATATCAAAGGCCTTCCTGACATGTAACATAGGGGCACTGTAAGAACGTCACCCTAATTTGAACATTGGAATATACGTGGCTCCATGATGTGTACCTACCTGTAATGCTTTTAGAAGATACGCAATAAGGTTATGTTCACAAGTGGCGTTTAACATATGCGTTTTCAAACGCATCACAACAGCTGGAACAAGCAAATTTGCCCAATTACATTGGTGTCAACATTGCGTTAACAAAATGCTGACATGAAAAATGTTGACACCAATGTAATTGGGCAAATCTCTTCTTCTCAGCTGTTTGTTTCTATTAACTCAAAGATTACAACCTTTTATTCAAGTAGCGGACTGCACATGAATTTCCTGTGAAGAATTTGCGTGCGGTTCCATAGCTTATCCATAGGGTCTGATTCTATGTCGATTTCTAAATCTACTTTCCTTTTCTTCCTCTACGTAAAAGTTCTTTAATCCGGTTTTCGTGTGTTTGTCTTGATAACCCCCCTCCCCTCCCACAAGTATATAGTAGTCCACAGTATATATGTCACTAGATGTTATCATAGCTTGTCAGCAGCTTGGATGACCAGCAGGTAAAACCTCTGGATGCTCCTTGGCTGTGGGTTTGTATGTTGACTCAATGTACTTTTTTTTTCAGGGTTACAGAATAATTTCTTTTACAGATAGGAGCGCGGGCATCGAGCACACTGAATGAGGAGTTTTCTTCTTTCATAGCCCCATATTCTAACAGCCTGGTCTCTTTGAATGAGGATGACAATGGAAGAGATGAAGAATGAAGCAGAGACCACTTCTATGGTTTCCATGCCATTGTATGCGGTGATGTATCCAGTATTTAATGAGGTTGGTCTTCTTCATATACAATCCTCCTGCAATGGGAATGTGAAAAACTTATTTTTTAGCATTGCCATCATGAGGCATAGGATAGCTTGGGTGTTGTGGTCTGTTGCAGGAAAAGTCCTTGTTTGAAGGGAATCTTGTGGATCGAAAATTCCTCCCAAACCAATACCACAATTGTAAATAGAAATGAAAACAAAACTTTCGGGGGCCACAAACCTGAAAAAGCAATGATTTCGAAAATGGCACGTTCATATCAAAAATTCATCATTTTTCTTTTTTTTATAAATGGATGCAAAACTTAAGTACAACATGTGGGGAAAAACTATCTCAGAATCATTTTGATAAGTAACAGTGTTCAAAAGTTATAACAATTAAAGCCGACGCAGTCAGAATCCAAAAAATGGGGTGAGCCTTAAGCGAAGAAAATGGCTGCGTCCTTAAAGGAAACCTACCACTTGAAGTGGTAGGTGTAAGAAGACAATACCGAGCACCAGCTCAGGGGTGAGCTGGTGCGGAGTTATTTTGTTAGTGTTTTAAAACGGATCGCAGTTTAAAAACACTTTTTTTAACTTTATAGCCAAAGCTGCTCGGCGCAGGGAGGTACGCGCTCGGCGCTTACCATGCGCGCAAACCGTCACGGCTACATAGGAAGTGAAGGAGAGCCATGCGCATGGTAAGCGCCAAGCGATACCCCCTGTGCCGAAGCAGCTTGGCTATAAAAGTTTTAAAAACTGTTTTAACCCGCGATTTCAGCGGTTGTTTTAAAACAATAACAAACACTTTAAGCTCCGGCACCAGCTCACCCTGAGCTGGTGCTCGGTATTGTCTTCTTACACCTACCACTTCAAGTGGTAGGTTTCCTTTAAGGAGTTAATAATCGAAATGTTAGTAAAGTTCTTCCAATATTTGCTACCAGGAGGGTCTTTTCCTAATGTCCTAATTATCTATTGGTTTAAGTTGGGGTATTCTGACAAGTCATCAGTTTTCACCATTTTCATTAATTTGCTTCCCATTTTATTTCTGTTCTTCTCTCTATATTACCAGTGTTACTGTGTCCTGGTATTTGCAATGCACTTGACAAGGAAATTAGATTGTAGTAGTGTAGGGGAAGTGACTTCTTTCTGTAGGACAGTCATTGAAATGCTGCTCTACCACTCCTGTGATGACACAGACAAGGAACAATAAGAGTAGGGTGAGGCCGGCACAAGTTGCTTGCTGAATATATGATCAAAAATCTAATGTAAAGATGTGTAGAAAGCACAAGCTGTGGGTTTTTTTTTTTCATGGTGCATTACAAAATACTGTACTATTATCCATGTCTGCCAAATGTATTGTTAAGTTTTAGTTTGAAATATAATACAGGCAGTCCCCGGGTTACGTACAAGATAGGTTCTTAAGTTGACTTTGTATGTAAGTCGAAACTATATATTTTATAATTGTAGTTCCAGACAATTTTTTTTATTTATTTTTTTTTTCCTCCATGACAATTGGAGTTTCAAAATTTTTGCTGTAATGGGACAAGGGATTATCAATAAAGCTTCATTACAGACACCTTACAGCTGATCATTGCAGCATGGGACTAAAGTAACATCCAGAGATCTTCACCAGAGGTTACAGGGAGCAGAGGGGTCCGTTCTTCACTAGGGGTCGGGTGTCCTTAAGTAAGGGACTGTCTGTAATTACATTATCTATCTGTGGGAGGGGTGTGAAATGAATAGTGGAGCTGATAATGGTAAACTTTGTAATGTATTATATAAAAGAACCTTTTTCCATTGCCTTTTATCATAGTCTTGTATAAGGCCTATTTCACGTTATTCTGTGATCACAGTCTTGACTTTTCCAGTGCCACGGAGTGATCGCTCTGCTGGGGATTGAACTCTGATCACAGAATATCATAAAACGGGCCTAAAACTGCTTTCTGTCCTGTATCCACTGACAGCTGAGAGATAAAGGACCCTGAAGGTGACTGGTGACTGGTCTAATTACCTTATCAAGTACATACTTATACTCTAGTATAAGCCGAGACTTCTAATTTTAATACAAAAAAACTTGGAAAACCTCTTGACTTAAGTATAAGCCCAGGGTGGGAAATGCGAAAACTCGACTGCAGTATATACAGTAGTCATTGAAAAGAGTTGGTCATTAGCCTCCTTGGCTGGCTGAGTTGGATGAAGGCTTTCAGAAAAGCTGCTTAACTTAATGAAGTGTATGTGTAGACATACAAAATTTTCTATACTTGCCTATTTATTTCTTAAACTTAAAAAAATGACTCCATGTTTATAGGTGATTTGAAGCAACAAGCAGCAGCCTTACTGATGCATGACACTGCTGCTATAGTAATGGTGCTGAACACTGAAGGCTCCATATATACTGGAGTGGCCATCACGGCTCACTGCGGATGTCACTTCCGTTCGCTTCAGTGTCTATACTAGCTGTTGGCTGATCATTTTTTCAGCCAAAAACTCTGACTAGCAAACTATCTGTACACATGCTTGCTCAGTTTGATAGTGTGTGTGAAAGTATCTTCAGATCTAATGGGAATTGCGTGCTACAAGACTCCTACTGTATAACATCCTTTTAGCACAAATGATCAGGCATATTGGAATCCAACATGCCTGATCCCTCATTGCACCTCAAAGTACATAAAGCATTTCATACTCTCTAGTCAGTCAGTATATCCAGGCTATGGAAAAGTGGTTTGGAATCCTTCTTGTTGGATTATGGGTTGTGGCAACCAGCGGCTCCAAAGATGTCTTGTCTGGATATGTATAGAAACCTTATATGTAAAGATGACCATATCCATTAGATTTCATGAGCCACTAATTTCAGCAGAATTGTATGACTGGATAACCATGTAATGGACAGTTTACATCTGCTTTCAGTTTTTGTTTATTTTTTTCTGTTTTTTTGGAAATAACAGATTATAATTTAAATGGATACTGGATGGATCAATCAATAGCAATGTATCAGTTTTTTTTATGGATACCTATAAAGGAAATGCACCATCATTTAACATCCTTTTTAAGCGAAGGACACTTTCTTAAAGGAGTTGTCCACTTCAAGCGAATAATTGATATGGTTTGTGTAAGGAAAGGTTATACAATTTTCCAATATACTTTCTGTATCAATTCCGTATCTGTATCATGACCATGGACAGATTTTTATTCAGTGGAAGTAAACGTAGAAGCTTCCTTTAGAATAACAGCAAGCAGAGATTTAGAAAACTGAGGAATTGATACAGAAAGTATATTGGAAAATTGTATAGCTTTTTTTAATAAATTTTATAACTTTTGTATAAAGTGGGCAACCTCTTTAAACTATAAATCGCCACATTTGTGATTAACCATTAAAATATGTAAATTAGGCTCTGGGGCTGCTGTCTGTCACAATAGCCTGAGGGCACTTTCACACGTTGGGCTTTGGTTGCGTTTTCATTGCGTTTAAAACTCATTACAACAGCTGAGGAGAGGTTGATTTACCCAATTACATTACTATTTACATTTGTTAATGTAGTGTTAACACATGCATTAACAAAAAGCATGCGTAGACACATTGTTAAAGCATGCATTAACATCGCATTTACAATGCTTTTTGTTAACATTGCATTTACAATGCTTTTTGTAAACGCAAATGTTAACTTTAATGTCATTAGGCAAATCACCTCACTACAGCTGTTGTAATGCATTTTAAAATGCAATGAAAACGCAACCAAAGCGCAACGTGTAAATGCACCCTGAGGCTCCACTTTCCACATGTAAATATTCACGACTTTGAGGAGTTTTTCGCCTTCAACTCCCTTAGGCTACATTCTCACACGTTGTATGCCCGCCGTACCATAGTATGGCGGCATACATCGGTGCCAGGGATGAGCGCTAAAAAACCCTCCCTCCATAGGAATTCACAGCGTGAGGTGCCGTATTTCGTAGAAAGATGAGACATGTCCTATCTTTCTACGGAACGGTACGGTGCCGTGCGGCGCTGTGAACCCATAGAAGTGTTTGGGGGGCATATGTACGCTCCCCATACGTTCGTGTGAATGTAGCCTTACCCTGGTATCCCTTATCCCACTGGTGACATAAGCCGGCTCTCAGGAAATACTGTGCATGCGCAGTCTGTACTAGCACCATGCTGCAGGATAAAATCTGAGCATGCTCAATATTAAAAAAAACAAACAATGAATTAACTGATCCAATAAAGACCTTTCATCATTCATGGAAAACAGTCTGAAAGATGAGACCAATGGCGCTGTAGTTTCTCCCCAACTTTCCGCTTAAATAACGAAAGACCTAATGGAAGAAATATAGACCTTCCTCCTCTTGCAGATGTCATGGAAGGTAAGGATCAGGCATCTGGATTCCACAATTCCCAGGACATGCACTGCTTGGCTGAGCATACACATGTATGGAGGAGCCGGGTGAGAGAGCCATCAGCTGAATGAGATGTTCAGGCCGACCCTTCTACATACGGCCAGCATTAGTTGTTTTGTTGGTAGAAAGTTGGTGTAAGTGGAAACCATCTTTCCGATGGCCGAAGTAAAATGATCAATTACCTGATAAGAACTGTGCTTTTTCTCCCTATATCCTATCATCCAGAGATAAAAGCCATTTGCAGAGGAGATAAATTCTGCCCGGTTGCAGCCGCTGTGTAATCTGCGAGGGTTTAAGCGCTATACAAATGTTTCCACTCCTATAAACAAAGAGTCACAATCTTTTCTTATGATCTGTTCCGAGATTAAAAAAAAAAAAAAAAGTCTCTTTATTTTTCTCCCGCGTTATACGGATAATTCTGCTTTGCTTTTGCTTTCTTTTTTATGGGTTCCTCAGATGTGATAAATTTGATTTATGAGCACCGTGGGAATGTACGAGGACAAAAGGCTGTGTGTAAAATTATAGCTTCAATTTGTGCAGTGTCTCCAACTTGAATCAATCTGAGCTTTGGCTCCGGACGCGGCCATTGTATTATTTTGGGGACAGCTGGTAAACAGACTGCTTGGTAATGCTTGTGCATCTGTACGGAACACTCTCCAATAGGAAATCATTTAGACGCATTGCTCCTGGCGGATAGTTCTCTGCACAGCACCAAAATATGCAGATGTTGCAAAATTTGATGCACGGATATTTTATTTTGTGCTTATTTGTTTGCTGTAAGTCTTGTGGTGCGGCATACTTACAATATAACCGTGTATAACGCCAGTGCACGCTCTGCAGATATAGAGGTTTTACTAACCGGGGGAATCTCCGCTTCACCTTTCTGAGCTGCAATGCAGTAAATGATTGCAGGAAGGAACCTGGAGCACAATGATCAATGATCACTTTATATATAGACAAGGAATTGTATTTTCCTTTAACCCTTAGTGACCTACCATTGTGCGGGCTCTGCAGCTGTGTGGAGTTGCGTTCACACAAATCAGCTGCTATTAGTTAATTTAATCTCAGATTAGCACGATGATGGTAAAGATGGTATGTAAAGCAGATCTTGTCTATGGTAGCTGTGGTTAGGGTTAAGGGATTTATTCCAAGGCTTTCAGTTAACCATTTTCTTGTGGACAGGAGATAACTAGCTCATTGGTGAGGTCTAACTTTCGGGACACCCATCGATCACAAGAACAGGACAAGAACTGGAGTGTTGCACCATTCAATTGAAGGGTAATGACGGCATAGAGGCGAGCACAAAGCTCAGTTCTCTCCAAACACTCCCACTGACGGCGAATGAGATCCTGTTCTCTGGAGAACTGGGGTGACCAGCAGTCGGACCCTCACTGATAACTTGGCTATTTGGGACAAATCTTTTAACTCCAATTCTAATGGCTTTATTTTATTTTTTGCGGAAACAAGTCTATACACCGTTCACCGCATATGGTGATGCTGCGTAAGGGTTTTTTTCTTTCTTCAGTACACTGATTTGTAAGATGCAGGTTTTATTTCTGCCATGATTCCAAATGTTTAGAGTTGTGGAGTAATTCTATTTGCACAGTGAAACATGTAAAAATAGCTTTTATTCACTTAAAGAGAACCTGTCATCAGACATTGGTCTAATTAACCACTACCAGTATGTTGTCATTCAGTTTGGCAGCTTCTAGATGGCAGGGGCCGGGCTGGGGGCTATTTAAAAATAATAAACGTGTACTTGCCTCGGCTGGCGCTGTTGATGTCCCGCGCCGCGTTCAGTCTCATCTGTGCCCTGCTTTGTTTACAAGGGTGCAGAGGGAGCTTCCTGATGTCCGGACACCATCTCCAGCGCTTACAATGCTGAGAGATAGGGAGGGAAGGGAGGAGCTGGCCACATTGCGGACCGGAAGCTCCCTGTGCGCGGCTTCTGTGCCCCTGTAAACAAACAGGGGCATGGATCAAATGGAGCACGGCGCGGGACATCGGCGGCGCCGAAGGAGGCAAGTACAAGTTTATTATTTTTAAATAGCCTGCCCCAGCAAGGACATAAGTAACTTTTTATAACCGGATAATACTTTAATGTGTATGCAGATAAGCCTAAAGGGCTTCGAGGGCTTCCCACGTCCCAAATGCTCCACACTCCCCGCCAGATGCTTTAAGAGGTTGCGCTCTGGGGGTGTGCAGCCAGAGCTCAGAGGGGCACCAGTAACACCCTTCCGGCTAATTTACATACCCAATGTGTTTAAAAGACAAATAATAATTCAGTTAAATAGAAATAATTGCAGTTTTGGTTATTTTATGTGGGTGACTACCTTGTATGCTGCATTGCCCAGTTGGTGATCACTTGGCTTTCCTGGAGAGAAGTATGAGAAATGACCGGACTTCTTGTCTTTTATGCTTTTTACTTTTGTGAAAATTCACTCCATTTATTTACAAAAAATACAAACCATGTTCATTTCAAATAAAAGCTTAATAAATGTGCAATGTAGCTCAACAAGTCACATGGGAATGGGCCTGGGATATTGAGCCTATCCATAATGTACAGTTTATTATTATTTCATCTTTGTTGTGTAAACAGTGGCTGATACATTCATTGTTATTTTTTCTTCCTCCTCAGTTGGAGCATGTTAACCTTTCAGCAGCTCAGACACTTCGGGCAGCTTTTATAAAGGTAAGGTACCTCTAGTCTTTTTAATATACTCACCTTATTGCGAAAATAATTTTATTTACTGCCCCTCACCATGTTTCTTAGGCTTTAGGGTTTTGTTCCGAAGTGCAGCTGCTTTTATCTGTCTGTGGGTCTGTCAGCTTGATTGTCTACCTGGTCCTAACTCTAGAGAAGCCAGTACAGGATTCACTTTGCATGCTGCCTAAAACTTGCAGTTCAACAGAATTGATGAAAAATTGGTGCTGGTTACAGTAGCTTTAAAATCTGTCACCTCAAAGCCACCATGTACAGGCAGTAGAATATTTTCACACTGAAATGTCATATATAACCAATTCTCTTCATTAATATATATGGTAGTTCCAGTAATGGCCGAGGAAGCCTTTCTTCTTGCTGGAGGACTGTATACTTAAAGGGGTTGTCCACGTTCAACAAATAATGGATATTGTTTGTGTAATGAAAAGTTGTACAATTTTCCAGTATACATTCCTCATGGATTTCTAGATCAATGCTGGCTGTCATAGAAAAGGAAGGTTCATTGTTTACTAATTGTGGATAAAAATTGGACCCCGGTCATGTGATGCCGAGCACCTGTGTGACGTTACATGAAGAGGAACCGGGTTCTAACCACAGGAAGTAAACAATGAAAGGAATTGATACAGAAAGTGTCATGGAAAATTGTATAACTTTTTCATTACACAAACAATATCAAATTTGCAGAAAGTGGACCTCTCCTTTCAGTGCACAGAATTGTGCATGTGTGGCCATCCCTCCTCCCTGAATGGCAGTACATAGGAGCACCTTTTGATGGGTAAACCCCTTTAAGTAGCATTTATCTACTACTGATACACATATGAGTTGAATTGGTGCAACTTACTTTTAAACAGAGGATTCTACATAAAAGTGACACGTCAAACATTTCTCTATCTCCCATGTGAGAGCTTTAATCAGGCAGAATACATGCAAATGTAATTAGTGTTCCCATGTGACCCACAGGGCAGATCCACCTCTGTTTGTATGCCAAGGTGACCCACGCTGTGTTTTAGATGTGGCAGTGTTTTCCTGTAGCTGGCGGATGTAATGAATCGCCCTCTTATTAATCTCGGTGTTACTGACCCCACTCCATGTGTCCTGCAACTTTCTTAAATTAAAAACGGCACAGATTTATTAATCTATAGCAAGATTTTGTAACTAGTCCAGGCAGCATTGAGTGCATTATTCTAAAACCAAGAGACCTTGGCATGGGTTTGTATGAAGGATTGGAAGTACATGGCACAGGATTGTAAGGTTAGCATCAAGATGGGGTCAGCAAGATAAATGACTGGCATGTAATCTGCACATCTAATGGGAGAACATTGTCTAGACCTCTGATTATATCCCTTTCCATTTAACATGCAGTAAACACTTGTCATTCTCTTCTATGCAAACAGTTGGTCTTCCAGGTCTTTCTGGCCCAATTCTTCATTATATTCTTCTGTATAGGTTATGGTTGCCTGCCTTGAGCCAAATCACTTAAAATACTTCTACTACTACTACTACTACTACTACTACTACGACTACGACATATATTTTCAAGGCAAAGGCTGGCATGCAAGAAACTGCAAGGTCAAATTCTATGTTAAGTGCTTAATGGAAATCAACCAGTATGAAAAAGTAAAAATAAATAAATAAAATACTCCCCTACGTTCCTCTTGATGTCTTTGCTAGTCTTGATATGCCATGATCTCCTAGAAAAGGGAGGATGAAGTACTACGTATGTCAGTGTATACAGGGCTGAAGAGGTGCAAAGTGATTGATTCCTACATATAATAAACCCTTGGGTAGAAAAGAAAACCTCAAGTATAGTGCATAATATTGGCACACGCATTTGATATGTTTGGCATGCACCACTGCAAATGTTACTACACACACTTCTGTACATAAGAGAAATGTGATCTTTTGCTCTGTGTTTTCTGTTCTCTATCATATATTGTTGGGTGTTTTATTTCAGGCAGAGAAAGAGAATCCAGGCCTCACGCAGGATATAATTACAAAAATCCTTGAAAAAAAGAGCGTGGAAGTAAACTTTACAGAATCTCTCCTACGCATGGCAGCTGATGATGTGGAAGGTGAGTACAGATTCACGGGGTAGCCGCTACTACAACAGTTAGGATAGCACTTCACTCAGACAATAGTTGTTCTTTGTAGTGGTTAAGATGTGTTCTCAATGTGCTTATTAACACCATTCATTTGACTACAGTGAATGTGTAAGTTCTGGAGATAACTGAGCGCTGTGCTCTGTGATTTCCAGCACTCCCATACTGTACTGTACTCATCCTGCTGCTCCATTTATTAGTGAGTGCAGAGTCCTTAGTCCTTCTTCTCCAGATTTCTTGTGATACTGCACTTATGATCAGTGGGGTTCCCAGCAAGTGTACCCTCACTCTACTTGTTATGTTGTGTATAGGGGATATCTCGCTAACGTGCAATCCCTTTAAAATGGCAAACAAGTTATACTAGCCAAGAGAACAGTAAACTATATTTGCATGGATAGTATGTTCTAATTGACATGAACTTTTAAAGCCAATCTATTCATTGGTGGATGGCTTGTCGTTTTCAAAGGGAACCTGTCACCAGATTATTCACAAACCTTATGACCGGTTCCGATAGCACAAAGCTAAATATTGCACACACTGTTTTTAGCAAAAAAATTCACTTGGCCCATGTCTCCGAGGTCTCCCTCTTTCCTCCCTCCCTTCATAGAGTAGAGTAGGACTTGGGCCAAAGGGAGGGGGGGAATTATGGATGTGTCAGAGACATTGGCAAAGTCACAGTTACTTGCATGAATAACTCCTGTCCCTTGTGGACTATCTGTAAGCCTACCTGGCACCCAGAAGGAGCCATGTTCATTTTCTAGGGATAGGAGCTATGCTATTGGGTTCTAACTAATCCCCTCTAAATACCACATAAAACAAACCACAAAACAGGGGGGGAATGAAGCTAATAATACACACCAAAAATATGTGTAACGTCCATATTACTGTATTAGGCTACAGTCAAACACTGCAGCACTGCTCGCCCCCTCACCCCCGCCCCCCACAGATGGACAAAGATGGAGTTAGCTTTATCTTCTGTGCGGGCACTGAGCGCAGAGCACACATTGTGCACACAATACCGAGCCCGGGCGCAATAGCATTCTATGTGAAATGTAAAGGAAAGGCGCTCATTTGAATGGGGCCTTAGATGTAGCCTAAAACTGACACTACATAGTGTAATGTCCAGGCAGTGATCCATGCTAAGTCTTGCTTGTCCTCCAAAACATTGTCACGTGGGGGGAACAAAATATTTATATAATATGGATACAATACAACATTCCCCTACATATGTTTTTTCATTTCCATTTTTCACTCCCCACCTTCAAAAATCTATAACTTTTTTTATTTTTACACGTAAAGAGCTGTGTGACGGCTTGTTTTCTGCGTAACAAAATGCTCTTCATAGTGATGGTATTGAATATTCCATGCAGTGTACTGGGAAAAAAATTCCAAATGCCGTGAAAATGGTGAAAAAAACGCATTTGAGCCATTTTCTTGTGGGCTTCGATATTATGGCTTTCACTTTGCGCCCGAAATGACATTTCTACTTTATTCTTTGGGTCGGTACGATTACGGGGATACCAAATTTGTATGGGTTTTATAATGTTTTCATACATTTACAAAATAAAACCTCCTGTACAAAATTATTTTTTTTTTTTATTTTGCCAACTTCTGGCACTAATAACTTTTTTTTTATACTTTGTTGTACGGAGCTGTGGGTGGTGACATTTTTTGCGACATTTGATATTTTTAATGATATCATTTTTAGGACTGTACGACCTTTTGATCACTTTTTATATATTTTTTTAAATATTTTTCAAAATGGCAAAAAAATGCCATTTTCGACGTTGGGCGCTATTTTCCGCCACAGGGTTAAACGCAATGAAAAACCATTAATATATTTTGATCGGGCATTTTCAGACGCGTTTATTTATATTTGTCAGTTCTAGGGAAAGGGGGTGATTTGAATTTTTAGGTTTTTTTATTATAATTTTTTTTTTTTTTAAAAAACTTATTTTTCTTTTTACTGTTTTTTAGACTCCCTAGGGTACTTTAACCCTAGGTTTCCTCCTCATTCATTACAGCACATTATAATGAAGGGGTTAAAACGAAATGGCCTCGGGTCTTCGGAAGACGCGAGGCTACCATGGAGACGAATTGCCGCTATCTTTTTGAGGCTGCCGGCAGCCATCGCTGTAATAATGCCCGCGATCGGTGCTTACCGGCTATGGAGAGGGCTCAGCCCGTGAGCCCACTCCATGCAGCGGGACCCGACCTCCGCCGGGAATACATGGTGGGCGTTCCCGAACCAGTTAATGTCTGCTTGGGCTTTTTTTGGTGCATATAATAATTTGGATTTTATTCATATTACTTTAGGTGTAGATTGTTAGCTTTATTTTCCTGTTTGTATTCTATGTATTACACATCTTTAAAGGGAACCTGTCATCAAGAACAGGCATAATAAACCTTACTCTTGCACCTCTCAAGTCTCTGTGCACATTAAAGACCTATCCCTGAGGAAAACTACCTCTGTTTTCACATGTCGGGACCTAAACATGCACTAGAAACACTAAAGGGTCTCCATGCAGGAAGCTTGAAACGCTGAGCAATACCACAAGTGGGAGCGATTTAGCTAATGTGTGTCCCTGTGATCCTCCTGTTGGTGTCGATAGCTTCTGTATCTCTGTCCTGTGGAGAGAGCTGTTATGTGGGGGGGGGGGGGGGGGGGGGGGGTTGTAAAGGAGGACGCTCCACTTTTATGTCAACTGCTCTTACTGTTCTTCTCTTGCACTTAGAATACATGATTGAAAGGCCTGAGCCCGAGTTCCAGGAACTGAATGAAAAAGCACGGGCACTTAAACAGATCCTTGGCAAAATACCTGATGAAATCACTGATAGAGTGAGGTTCCTTCAGACAATCAAGTGAGTCCTCTGTTTTACTCGACTTCTTGTCTTTCACATAAAATGGCGCTGTTACAGATGTGAAAATCTTCTTTCTGCATGTAAGGCTGCTGTGTCTAGCCAGGGCTACATTCACACTAAATGTGCTGCCCTTTGTCTCCCTATACAAGTTATTGATGGATTTTTAATAGTCAGGCCTGAGGGGTCTTGATGGAACACTTACGCCATTAAAGGAACAGGCACGACTTCCACTAAAATGGTTTTTTTCTGGCCTATTGGAAAGGTGATCTGTATTCCCTTTTTCTAAAAAGTTTCTTTTCTCCTTGCAGGGACATTGCAAGTGCAATAAAGGAGCTGCTCGACACAGTCAACAACGTCTTCAAAAAGTATCAATACCAGAACCGTAGGGTAAGTACATGAGAGTTGGGATAGTATGCATCACCTATGTTTTTCAAACTTCAAACAAAGAAACCTTCATTAAATAAAAAGTACATTCCATCTCAAGAGTGTTAAGATGCTAAGTTGCTATTAAACCACAGAATGGCATTAATGTGTACAATTTGCAAAACCCTTAGGGCTCATTCAGACTGGAGAATTCTTTCCCGGGTGTGTGGACCGTGAGGAAAAAATAGCAGAATGTATGAGTTTTCTTTCCTGGGTGTGGACCACAGACCTCCATAGAAGTCAATGGAACCACTAACAGACAAAAAAAAATGTTCTCAAATGTTGATATTTAACAAACTGGGCACTGGAAGTAATTACTCATCCGTTTTTTTGCTTAAAGGACACCTGTCGGCATATTTATACGAATGAGCTGCACATATTAATAACGGGTCCCTAGCCCTCTTCTAATTCTGGTAGTGAGAAAAGCCTATATATATTGGAACATACTGTAAAGCTCTGTGTCACATAGCAGTCTGATGGGCGTATTCATGGCGGGGGCGATCTGCGTCCGTCTGTGGAGGTGCTAACTGCAGCATCGAACCAGGAAGTTACCGCCATCATCTGGTGTGGGGGTTGTGGTCCAGGGGAGAACCGTACGAGAGGGAAGTGCTTGAACCGCCCCCTCATGAATATACGCCAGAAGATCGGTCCGGTGATCGTACCACTACATGCCACGGCTTTATAGTATGTTCCAATATAGATTTTCTCACTACCATAATTGGAAGAGGGCCAGGGATCTGTTTTTATGATGTGGAGCTCATTCAGATTAATATGCTGACAGGTGTCCTTTACATGAAATATAGCAGGCATATGAGCAGGGGGTTGTGTGTGGCCTGTGTCAGCCGGGGGCAGATTGGAGGGGTAAGTGCTCCTCACCCCTCCAATCTCCATAGGAACCAGCAGGCCTGACCTCTGCGCACCAAGACCCTACTTAACAGAAGTCAGTGGCCGCTATATACTGTCGTGTGCGTGAGGCCTTACTCTACTTTAGAAAGTATTCACTTTACTTTCCCATGAAAGAGATGTAAAATGTTCTAAGAATAAAAGTCTCTCATTTCCATTCATGGCTAAACCCCATCTCTGCATTTCTTGTGTTTTTACAGGCACTTGAGCATCAAAAGAAAGAATTTGTAAAATACTCTAAAAGTTTTAGTGATACTCTTAAAACCTATTTTAAAGATGGAAAGTAAGTACTTGTATCTATAATGGATTCTGTATAATGGTAGAGCTATATGCACAGTGCCCCCTAGTGGCAGTCCTTCATCATTTCTGGCTCTGCTTTCTTCACTTCTCACATGTGTAATAACTTGTCATGGAAGTCCTGTAAAATCTTTATTTGTGTGAATGGTTTGCTAGGTTTATTTTGCAGTCGCTAGTGATCATTACACAGTAGCTGCCCTTAGTAATACGTAACAATGAGGTAGCAATGTGTCTGCATACAGTGACATTTGGACATTTCTTTGCTCACAAGAGTTTTCCTTGGGAAATATATTTCATGGTCCGGTATTCCATGTTTGATGACCAGATAGTTTGTCCTAGTGGCTACTGTTACACAGTGCCCCGAGACCTACTGCTGTCCACAACAGAACTGCACAAATCTGTAGTTGTAGACGTCTAATACAATTACTATATAGTATTTGACCTTGCTTTAGATGAATACTTAAAGGGGTTTCATTTCGGTAGTCCCCCTCTCACCGTAATGGGGTGGTACGCCTGATGAAGAGTGTGGATGTCATGGGGTCCAACAAATGGGGTCCCTCATGTTCATATACTGCTAAGGGATTCCTGGATTGGCTTATCCAACAAGCCCCATAGACATCAATGGCGCACAGGAAGAACTTGTCCTACATCTCGCTGATTTGTATGGGACTTACAGAAGTCGTCCCTAGGAAGAAAGGCAGAGAGGTTTTCTCAAAGAGGAAATCCCTTTTTAATATTTTACCTTGTATTTAGTCTTTGGTAAAGTGCTAAAATGTTGCAGTGATAGAACTAACAGAAAATCTAGCATTGTTTATGTGGTGACACAATGTATAAAGCTTCTTATATTGCATCTACTTTGGGATCTACAATTTCATTAGGCCTTTCCTATAGGACTTTGTGGTGGGTGCAGGTTAGTGTTACTCTGAGCCCTGCACCCTCTGATCCATCACTGAGTGCATGCTAGCAACCCCTGAGTATCCTGTGTGACTGTTAGAGGACATATGTATGTGTGTGTGTGTGTGTGTATGTGATTAAAAAAAAAAATTTTAACCACTACCCCGAAAGTTTGCGGGTCTATGGCATAAGTGGTAACTGACAGCAGTGTCTCCCAAGCTCTCCCTTTTTGGAGATGTAGATGTTTTGATGCAAAGGTGGGGAGAGAAATCATCCCAAAGCTCATGCTGCGTGTGGCCGACTTGCTCTCGTCATCGGTGGCCTCACTTTTGAGCTCTTCACTTGCCTAACTGTGCATTTGGGAACCTTTGCCATGGGGCAGTTTATGATGTGTGCGTTTTATGTAAAACTGAAAGCTGTTGATAAATGAAAGTTGCTTTTAAAGAAAAAAAAAAACAAAAAACTGTAAGCAGAGTAAACATCTGCTCATCACAACGTGAAGCTTCTATTCTCTATCTAATTTATGTCGTCTTTTCTCTTCCAGGGCATTAAATGTATTTATAAGTGCCAACCGCCTAATTCATCAAACCAACTTGATACTCCAGACCTTTAAAACTGTGGCCTGAACCGTGTAAATGAATGAGAGCTGTAATTTTAAGTGGTGGACAGAGCTACTTTTATTATGTAAATTAAGTTTTGACTGTATAAATTATCAGTTCCGCAAGAGGGACATAAATGCAGGATGTTTAATGGGATTATTGCCATCTTACACCATATTTTTGTAAGATTTATTGTAGCTTATCATAATCTCACAATGAAGATTTTGCATCACTTTTTGCTATTATCATTCTTTTCAGAATTATAAGCCAAAAGAATTTACGCCTTAATGTGTCATTATATAACATTCCTTATAAGAATTGTAAATATTGGTGTTCTGTTTCTGACATTTTAACTTGAAACCGAAGAGCTGCAAGATTATGTATTTAACAATATTTGGTGGCAAATATTCAATAAATAGTTTACAACTGTTAAACTCTATTTTCCCGCCTAATTGACTGCTTCTTCTTCTGTGCATTGATCTGGAATGGAATAAATGTGATTTACTCTCTGGACTGGTACGGTCACCATGAGTGTTGCTGTTTTTGGGATATTTGTGAATATGTGACAATGTTTTTACATATTGTCCTAGAACTGAGATGTAAAACCGGACCCTGCATTAAATTTTATTTAGACTTGAGCAACAGCCAAAGCACAAACTGCAAATTGAAGGGTATTTCTAAATGTTAGTTTCATCTAGTTTATCATATGAAGATAGATATATAGATAGATATTATATTTGCTTCATGGACACAAAGAACAAAAACACAATTGTGCAAGCGCTGTCCCATATTGCTAAGGATCCCTAAGCTCCTGGGCATTTATACGGAGAGCGTATACAGTTGGTACGGAATATATTCGCACCCCTTTAAATGTTATACTTCCTTTCATTGCAGCAGTTGATAAGATCAAAAAAGTAATTTTTGTTTTTTTGCTCATTAATGTACATTCTACACCACATCTTAACATAAAAGAAACAAATGTAGATATTTTTGCTAATTAATTAAACAAGAAAAAACTTCATTATCACCTGGTCATAAGTATGCAGCCCCTTTGCTCAGTATTGGTAGAAGCAGCTTTTGAGCTAGTACAGCCAGGAGTCTTCTTGGGAATGATGCAACAAGTTTCTCACACATGGAGTTGAGAATAGTCTACCTCTTCCTTGCAGATCCTCTCCAGTTCCCTCAGGTTGGATGTTGAATGTTGGTGGAAGCCATTTTCAAGTATCTCCAGAGATGCTCAATTGGGTTTATGTCAGGGCTCTGGGCCAGTCAAATGGTCAAAGCTTCTGTTTTGTTATTTTAGCTGTGGGCTTAGGGTCATTGGGGCACATTTATCAAGCTAAGAGTATAAATGTTCTTAGTTACCCATGACAACCAATTACAACTCGGCTTTCATTTTACCAGTGCTCATGAATATATTAAAGGGGAGCTGTAATTGGTTGCCATGGGCAGCTAAGAACGGTCTTACTCTTAGACAGCTTGATAAATCTGCCCCATTGTCACCTTGGGCCCAGTCTGAGGGAGGTCCAGAGCACTCTGGAATAGGTTTTCATCCAGGATATCTCTGTACTTTTTTATCTTTCCTTCAGTTGCAGCCAGTCGTCCTCTCCCTGCCCCCATAGCATGATGCTCCCATCACCATGTGTCACTGTTGGGATTGTTTTTGGCAGGTGATGAGCAGTGCCTGGTTTTCTCCACACATACTGCTTAGAATTACACCAAAAGGTTCAATCTTTTAACCAAAGTATCTTCTTTCTCATAATCATAAAAAAATACACATGAAGGACTCCCAGACTGTATGCAGCTTTTATGTCTTGGCTTCCCTCAGGGCACTCTGCAATAAGAAGAGCATTTTGTGTGGATTGAGGAATACGGATGTGCTTCATGTGATGTGTCCACGTTGTATTCTTCCATTCCACATGACTTGGGGCTACAGGTCCTGGGCAGGCATCTACACTAATATAGTACATGCAGTGCTTAGGTAAAAGAATGGATCCTGCTAGCAAGTGAATTCTTGCTCAAGAATACGGTAATTGCATGTGTAGGGTCCCCTATGGGAGCAACAATATCCCTTTCACTTGCAAATATTTTAAAGTCACAATGGGAGGAGGATTCCATCTTTTCCTATGCCAACCCACGAAGGGAGTAGTTAGTGTGGGTTGGCCACTATATCGACAAGACAGGAGTCTCTTGGCTCTTCAAGTTAATCATATGAAGATAATTCACAATGTACCCAATGAACAGGTGAAAATGAAAAGGTGGTGGTGATTCCATATAGGGAGGATCTTTCTGGTTATAGGACACTATTGGGCACTTCTTCCAATCCAATTCATGTTACTAGAAATAATTGGGATTTTGAAAAAGAAAAGCAGAAACTTTGTTGTAGACTTTAACAGGGCCATTTACAACAGATTTGACATTTTTAGAGCAAGTTTAAAACAAAACAAAAAAAAGGGCCCATCGAACAATCTATGCTATTGCAGAATAATTCAGAATGTAAAAAAAAACAGGGGTATTATATTCCCCTTGAAACAGTAACCAATATTTACAGATTGTAGAAATTGTTGAGATTCTTGCCTATATTGATGCAGGAGTCCACAATGAAATCAATTGTTACGTCAGAAGTTAAATGTATTGTGAAAAGAGCTCCAACTATTGGGACTAGTTTATCTCCCAGTTTGTTTTGTAGTCATTCCACTATAAGAGCTAAACCAACGTGGCTCAAATAAACAGGGAACTATAAGATTGGTCACAGGCAATGTAGAGTTTGCCGATGTATAGAAATTGGTAACGCAGTAAGTTCACCCGTAACAGGTAAGTGCTGTGATATTAATGAAGTCTATATTCATTGTAATACCAGCAATGCAATTTGTGTGGCCGCGTGTTCTGTTTGGAAGAAGCAATGTGTGGGTGATACTGCAGGTCCACTGAAGGTACAGATACGGCCTCATTTATCGGACATTAGTAACAATTCAGTAAATATTTTAGAAATATCCATTTAAGAGATGTTCGTAACAAATCTACCTCAGGTTTTCATAGAAAGCCATTGAAAGGGTTTTCCTACCAGTTACAGAAGGGGAATTTAAAGGTAAACTGTTGAACGGTGAAACTTTTTGGATGTTTATACTAGAAATTCGACAACCTGAAGGAATGAATAAGAGAGAGAACTTTATAATAACATATTAAACAACATTGGTTAGGTCCGATCAATTAAATATTGTCCTTCTATGGTGTGTGTGTGTGTATATATATATATATTTCTTTTTTTTATTATTATGTCGTCTGACCAAGTCAGTTTGGCTAGTGTCTAATTATAGACAGCTTTATGTATACTTCATAATATGGTCTATGTTTCATTTTCCATCTTCATAGTAAAATGTAAATGGAATATATAAACATCTTCACTAGTTCCAATTCATTGATTTTATTTTTATATTTTTTCACGTGATGACGACTAAGGCAGATATTTTTAATGATTGAGACATTGTAAACACATTGGATCATGAGTAAGATGCTGCACGTTGATCGTATACCTGTATGTCTATGCTGCATGTTGTTGTATACCTAATAAAGAAGAGCACTGATTCAAAGTAAACACAGCTTGACTCCACTGACAGTTTAGACCATCTCAGGCAGGATCAGAAGGAAATGGACAGCATATGGTTAAATGGTGTCACAGAATTTTTTTTTTTTAAGAGTAAATTAATGAGCAAAAAACCTTTTTTTTTTCTTTCCAATTTGCTGCAATAAAACAGTGAAACATTTGAAGGGGTCTGAATACTTTTCGTACTTACTGTACATAGACACATAATGGCAGACAGAGGCAGCCTTTTTGCCTCCTCTGACCTGTATATGTCGCATACTAGTGAAAGTGATCACCCTTAAAATCTGCCTAACATTTTGTTATGATGAAGGGGAAAAACATGATGTGAACCTAACCTTATAGACCCTCAGTAACTCTGGGTATGTTATTGGCTTTTTGGTTGGCCATAGGATCAGACTGGTGAGGTTCTGACCATCGACCAGCTATTTCATGTAATCATTTGGACATGTGCAGAGGCCTCTTTGTTGTTTAGGGAATACTGTACTGTACATTGTACCTGACAACTCGGAAGGGGACATGTTATTTAGGAACACAAAGCATTGACAATAATCCTAACCACTGGAAGGACATGGCAGTGCATGGTTGATACAGCACAATTTGCAGCCTGTTACCAACAGCTATTGAGAATCTGCGTAACGAGACAAAAAGAGTCTCAAGTTAGAAACGTGAACATATGCTGACACTGACCCTCCCTGCTGTTAAATTCCAAAATCTGTACTGTTTCTATGGTTCCTAAAATTGTTTTGACACAGCAGTCATTTGTATCTGCATTTGTAAGCCAAAACCAGGAGTGGGCCCGAAACACAGGACATACAAATCTTTCTATTATACTGGGAGCACTTTAACAACACAAAGAAAAATTAGGAAGTGCTCACTAGAATCATAATGTCCTTCCACTGATGCTTGGACATTATGCTAATGATTTCTGGGAGCATTACCAGAGCCCCTCCATGCCATAGCTTCACAGGCTGTTACTCAGTGAAGGAGCACTTCTCCCCCCTCCCAATGTGTGAGATTACAGCAGAAGGAGGAGGTAGGCAGTGTAACATCCTTTGAAGCTAGAGCTCTCGGGGGCAAAGCCCTCTATAGAGCTCTTCTGGATCATTATCATAATTTTAAACATTGACTTTCTTTTTTTTTTTTTTAGAAGGAAAGAGGCCAGATGTACATAAAGGGTCTGGCGATAAGATTTTCTGAAAATACTTTTTCACTTACTATGGGGAGTAGAGGTTTAGAGGATTTATTATCCTTTCAGCAAGTTTTGTGATACAAAAAGTGACAAGTTTTTCGTGGCACTTTTATGAAGACCTGTAGCATTACAAAGGTGGTTACCAACTTTGCACGTCCACAAAAACAATTGAGTGGAACAGCAAGACTCATGCTTCATCTGCATTAATCAAAACACGATTCCTATTCTCTGGATTGGTGGGGTCCCAGTTGCTGGACCCTAACTGATCAGCTTGTTACAACCCATTTATCAATAACTTGTTAACATGAGGAGTGAACCAGAACTGTGGTAGGGTTGAGGGTTGAGCCATGCAACAGTGAAATTGAGAAAATCCCTATGTCTATATATCTCTCTATGTAGCATGCGTCTAGAAGAGAATGGGGTGTTTGTTCTTCCTGTACCAAAAATACTACCATATGAAACTTACACCATACTCAAAATAAGGACTACGGTAGTTTATTGTACAAGTGGAGCCATTTGGTAACCTTATATAAAATATTTAGCAGTTTTTCAGTGTTGCGTTTATTTTTGGAATCCAGAGGTTTATGTTTTTAAAAAAAATCCCAATTTTTTGTGCAACAGTTGTAAAATATCTCCTCTTCTTTGTTGGTTTAGGAATAAAAATTAGAATTGGTTGCTTAAAATTTTGTGCCACTTTTTTTGCAACTTTCTTGTGTAACAGACATACCAAAAAAAAGATAAATGAACGTCTTGGTGTTTTCCCAGTCTTATACTTGTTGCCCACAAGCAAATTTGAGAAACTTATTTGGTGCGCTTGAGGAATTTACCACACCGTAACTGAATTACCAATCTGAACTCAGCAGTGCAAGTGATTTTGGACTCGGTCCGGTAAATCTCGTAAAATACCCTGAGTAAGTTTGTCAGGGTAACGGGTTGTCGTGTCATTCAAATTGACATATTGTGCAATCTGTATCAAATAAAAATTTGAGTCTGGGAAAAATAAAATATATAGAAAAATAAAATACTTTAAGATAAACCTAAACATTTGGGGGAAAAAAACAATAAATATCATGGTTTCAATAAGAAAAAGCTATATTGATATATGACAAATAAAGAAGGTGAGTTTAGTGAAGATGAGTACATAGTTGTACTCCAGCCCTACGAGTGTTTGTGCAGTTACGGGACACGGTGTGTTGTCCAGCTCCGTGTAGTGTTGCCAAGTAACTAGAGGCCTCTAAATGAAGACAAAAACATTCCTGCACAGCCTTTAATGTAACCTCTCACACCCAGAAAATCCAGCGACTGTCACACTATATCTACCTGTGTCCTGAGGTTTGTAACAAACTGTCTCTGACTTCTACCAGTTTTATCAGGAACATGACTTTTTTGGTAATTATTCCTTTTGTATTCGCAGCCCCTACTTATAATGCAGGACTTAGATCCAAAACCGCAAAGGATTTGATTAAGAAGAAAAAGATGAACAGCCAAAACCTTCCTGTTATTGAAAGACAGCCCAGCTCCCCTGCTCTGCCAAGTGATGAGAGTTCAGAAGGTGGTAGACATCTAGGGGAATCAATCGAAAACAGGCTTAGCATAAAGGATTTTACCGAAATTCAAAATCTCTTTAAGGTAAGTTAACAAATAATAACTAAACAAGGGATGTGTTTCTGTTATTTCACTAAGACGACTGGCCACAAGAGCCCTTAAAGTTTTCATATGTCAGGAACTTCTAAAATTGATCTTGGTTGCGTCAACTGTCTACAGAGGGATGCTGATGGGTAATTAAAGGGGTTTTACCATTTCAGCACCTAATTTGTGTATGGCAAAGAGAATTTTACATAGTATCAAATCCTCATAGTTTCAAGATCTCTGATTGCTCTCTGCCAATAAACATCTGTCTATGAACATGTGATGTCACACAGGTGCATGGCTTGTTATTTCATATAGAGTGTGACTCACTGGTTAGCACTACAGCCCTGCAGTGCTGGGAACCTGGGCTCAAGTCCCATCCAGGTCAACATCTGCAAAGAATTTGTATCTTCTCTTTGTGTTTGCGTGGGTTTCCTCTGGGTCCTCCTGTTTCCTCCCACACTCCAAAACATACTGGTAGGTTGATTAGATTGTGCCTCATCCCCCCAGCCACGCTCTAGTTTTCACCCTGCTGTGGGGAAAACTCCTCCTATTCCTCCTCCTCTTGCTAAACTGTCCCCTGGCTGGACTGTAGATTACCTGGCTGTTGTTGGACCAGCAACGCACCCTCGAGCCAGGTGTAGTGGCCAGACACCTCTTCCTCCTCTGCCTCTCACTCTACCACCATTACTTTTTCCATCATGGCCTAAAGTATTTTTTTCTAGCAGGAAAAGAATGGGTATAGTAGCGCTGATGATGGCGTCATCAGCACTGACCATATTGGTGGTACTACAGCATGGCACAACTCGTTCATGATGCCTACTTGTTAGAGGTAAATTGATGATGGTCAGTAATTGAAATCCCCAGGGTGTTCTGTAACTGGAGCCCAGCTATTGTTGCTCCTGCTCACAAACCCTTGACCAGCATAACTGCAATTCCAGCAGGTCGGAACATCACATGTGAGGTGGTGGGTGGGAAGGCTAAAGTTTTTCTGCATTGCAGGTAGGTGATCAGCAGCAGGGTGATAACGCACATGGTGTACACAGACAGCGCATACTTTATCCAGCAGCTCCGGCATGTATGCATAATTGTCCAGAACCCTTTGCTCCACCAAGTTGAGCACATGCACATGGCATGGGATGTACACCAGCCCGGCTTGGGATGTCCCGATGCTAGTGGCATGGGAACAAAACTTTTGTAAATTGTTTATGTTTTGGTTTTGTAAAAAATTTACTATTTTTCAAAAATGTTTCTGTTTTTCAAAAATCTTTGCTTTTCTAGGGGTCGGGAGGGAGTTTTTCCCTACTTTGGGCTTATGGTCCTTTGCCCAGACAGATTTTCAGAACGCCGGCCCAACAGGAGGCAACTGGAGAAGGAGTGGTGTTCTACCTTGGTGGTAGAAATATATGTAACACAGCAATTCCTGCCTAGAGCCCTGATGCCACTACATTAACCCAGTAGTGGGTTAATACCCATATAACAAGCAGGGTCTGGTCTCGCTGTATGATAAAAGTAGTACTTATAGATATCAGAGAAAGGGACAGGTTTTGATAAAGAGAACAAGAGTGGAAACAAGAGATTCACTTTAAATTTTGCAAACCAATGTGATATCGTTGGAGGACTAGCTTGCCACAAACGGTTATACTGGCCCTGACAGCACTAACCAAATGCCGCCCGAAGGAGCGATTAATATTACAGACAAGTAACAGGAATAGTTCAGGGGATTTAGGCAAGTAGTAAATTTTAGGTTATCTGCCATACCATGGACCTTGTCTGTTGTGACACAATACAAAGTGACAACCCATCCTCATTTCTATCACAATAAATGTACATATGTACAGCTGGTTTAATCTGGCCCATTAGTTCTTACCAAGAGGGGTACATGGCTTTTGAAGGAAACAGAGCAGATTTGGTAAAAACGGACCCTGCTAAAATAAAAAGTAACACTGTTAAATTTAACTTCCACTCACTAACTTGTCCAGAGCTCAGACGACATGATGATCACAGCACAAACTATCCCTAGTCCTGATTTTATGGGAAAATACTAAAGGGGTTGTTCAGGCTTTTAAAAACTATATATCTGTCAGGGGTGAGCTGCAGAAACAATAAAAAACTTACTTACCTTCTCTATCGCTCCCGTTGTCCCGCACCACCGTACGTTAGTACCGTGCCCCTGTTTGTTTACATAGGTAGGTACACCCATTCGTCCATTGTCTTGCGCCTTATACAGCATTAGATTTAATGCCGTATCAAGTGAGCGTAAGTAGTCGGGCAGGAACACCTCCCCTGTATACAAACCGAGGCACGGCACCGACAGCCAACAACGTTGGACAACTGGATTGATGGAGAAGCTAAGGATAAGTTTTTTAGTGTTTTTACAAGCCCCCTAGGCCAGGCCCGGCAACGCGTTTAAACAGAAGCCATGTAATAAACTCTTTGAGACATAAAATACAATTTCTAATATAATACGTATGGAATAGTGAAGAACATTGTTACCTGAGTAGATAAGTAAAAAGATTTGCTTAGTCTGCAATTCCTACATTGACAAGTGATTCTATACCATTACTAAAGATGGCAGAAATGATATTCACATTGTGACATTAACCTTGAGAAACGAAGGTTTGCGAAAGAGTCGTGGGCCACTAATTTTCCTAATGTAACACAATGTTGTAATATCACTAACCCATTTCCTTTGTCATCTTCTGTAAATGTTGTCATGTACATGTATTCTCTCAGTCCCCAGAGCTAAATCCACCAGAATGCATGAACAAGGAGGAATTCATGGAGAGAACATATGCAGCCGTGAGGCGCGGTGTGAAAGACGAATACGGGGATTTATTTGATAAGATAGATGTGAGTCGTGAAGGTTTCATTGATTGGGACAAATTAACATCCTTCATGCTGCTTGAGCTTTACGAGAAAGATGAACGAGTGAAATCATCAGTAATTCCCCAGTGGAGGGATATTCGCAGCCTTCCATTAATTCACAAGGAAAACATCCAAAAAGTAGTTTATTTGAAAGGTTCTTGCCGCTACGTAACTTTGAGCAAAGATGGATTACTGGGAGTCTGGGGAGAGAATTTAAAACTACAAAGAAGCCTGCGGATCTGCACAGATACCGTCAAGCTGAAAGATTTATGGGCAACCAGCTTGGTGTTCCTGGCCAATGTAAACAAGGTAAATATGGATGTAAATATAAGTAATGCATATATCAATAAGGCAAGGGTGGAGGGTTACAATGTGAGCTCCATTCATTTTATCTGTCACATAGACTCTGCACAATATGGAGTGTGTGCCCTGTGCTGGCACAGCCTAGGAATGGGAACAGGATCAAGAAATGTAATTACCAGTCTATGTAGAACTGCAAAATAAACAAGCAATGTCACCGAGTAATGAAAAGCATAAATCTAAATAAAAATGGATTATTATTATGTTTCTATTGTTATTGCAAAGCTTGTAAAAGGCTTAAAAACTGACCTGTCCCCATGGTTGTCAAAGAGTGGACAACTGCACCTCTCCAAATACTACTGTACCTCTCCCCATAGCCGATTCCAATGGGAACAACTCAGAATTTTATAATTAAACATACCTAATCCTGTTATTCCCCTAACAACAGGGAAAAGTCTGGACACAAATGCATGAAATGATTTGGCAAATCGGATGGCTTTGGCCGAAATTTATCAAAATTGTATGGCCACCATCATGGTGGTACCTTTACTCATACAAGATCCTTCCATAACTGAATGAGTTGAAATATAAAGTAATTCACAATAGAAAGACATATACTATATACTATGGGCTCTTTGTCTAACTAGATCTCCAAAGATTTGGTGACACCAGGAAGCTGTTTGACCTTAAAGAAGAAAATATAGATTTGGTTTCAAAGAGATTGTCAGTGGCTTTTTCACAGTTGTTATACCTTTGACTTTATCAATATTTATTGAGACCTTTCAGTAAGTTCTCCATGGTGGATTTATACTTTATCCCATTTCTTTGAAGCAGCAATAGAGTACAGGGAATAGGAGGGATTGGCTGATTACAACATATTAAAATGCCCTAACCACTTTATCTTTAGTTCACAATAACTTTTATTAATTTTCCAAAAATAAAACAACATACATCGGTAAGACCTGATGAAAAGGAGCAGTTCACAAGCAATATAAAATGCTAACAATAAATGCACTAAAAATAATTGTACTATCATAAAGTATGTTATTTATATGTTATTTCATTTGTGCAATAAAACTACCGTACTTGAGTATAAGCCAAGTTTTTCAGCACAAAATTTGTGTTGAAACCCAAACTTGGCTTTTACTTGAGTCTATTAAAAAAATTAACACTGTACTCACCTTTCCGATACCCCTCATAGGTCCTCTTCTTCCTTCCGATGCTCCGGTGCCTCTTCGGGTCCATCTGCTCCTCTTCGGGTCCCCTTGCGATGCGGGCGCTGCACTAACAATGACGTCGGCAAGCTGCTGATGTCATTGTGTGTGTGGGCCGAGCGCGAAGACCCAAAGGGAGCCGAATGACCCGCAGAGGAGCCGAAGCAAGAAGAGGACCTGGTGGAGGGGGGGGGGGCGGTGTTAATTTTTTTTACTACAGGGGGCAGGCTTGCTATATAATGCAGGGGCTGGCAGGCTATATACTACAGGGCGCTGGCAGGTTATATACTGGGAAGGCTGTGACCAATGCATTTCCCACCCTCGGCTTATACTCGCGTCAATAGGTTTTCCCAGTTATTTATGGTAAAATTAGGGGCCTCGGCTTATAGTCACGTAGGCTGGACTTTGGTTTGGATGCATTTAAAAAAACAACATGTGACTTGTCTGAGCTGCAGGCTGTCTCCATGTTTGTCTTCCTTTACCGCTTGTCCCTCCCCCACTGATGTCAGGCTGACCAGGCCGAGACCTCTGAGAAGAAGCAGCAGGTGGAGCTAGACAAGAGCACAAAGGTGGGGGCCAAGCTCTGAGGAGTGGGTAACACAGACAAGCCACATGTTGTTTTTTTAAATGCATCCAAACCAAAGTCCAGCCCCTCTGACTACCCCAGGATTCTGTCAGGATGCAAGGTAAGTTATAACACACAATTATATTGTAATGCAAATGCTTAGAAAAGGAAGAGACATATTTGCACTGCTGGTGTCATGGGCTTTTACAATCTGTCTTTAGTGAAAAATGAGGTCCCTGGTGACAGGTTCCCTTTAAATGACTTTCAAGGAAGTTAGTGGTCCATAAAACAATCTGAGATAAAGCATGCCCCCTTAGTGTTTTACTGTCCCACAGTCTGTGGGATCTGAATATATCCTTTGGGAGTTAAAAGTGACGATGGGCCTCTATAAAACCAGTTGAAAAGAAAAGATCTACAGTTTGATAAAGGAACCTGTAATGTATGTGGTCATAGTCATACAAATATTATTGTCTAAGGGCTCAGGCAATATTGGTCACCATGTGATGAAACATTTGGGAAGCCCAAATTTCCTCCTGCAAGAAGCCCTAAATAGCAGAAAGCATCCTTCATTGTTTGTTTTTCTTATTGTTCAATAGTTTTACTTTCAGAGTTTCCCACTCCACAGATGGCAGTGTCATTCACCAGCAAAGAAATCTGTTTCTATGATCTCAGCTCAAAGCAGGATGTGTTTTGCCAGTATAAACTCCAAGGATTACCTGCCACGCCAATCTGTATGGATTACTGGCACAACTCGGATGATGGCAATGATGCTATTCTTACATTTGGAGATGTCAATGGGCAGGTAGGGCTCTTAGTCGTCTCTGTGTTGCCAATGCGTGTCTTCCCATCTATTCTGAATGTGTGATGTATACTTATAATAATATTTTTCTCACCTCTATGGGGCACATTTACTAAGGGTGCACACTTTAGTTCCACCTTTTTCGGGGCTAAAACGACTTCACAGGTATTTAAGAAGTGTGTGCGCCTGGATTGTGACACACATGACCCTTTTGTGGCACAGTTGCGTTGGCTTCCATGCAACACAAATTACGTAGTTTGCCATCAGACGGTCCGACTGATTCGGACTGAGAGTGGGATTTAACTTTCAAATTGTATTGCACGCCCTATGTTTAAAATGCACCACAAAAAAGATGGTGAGCTCTGTTGGACCTGAATGGGGAAGTGACACATTCATGATTTCAGGTGCACGATCTTAGTGAATCGCTGCATGGTGCAGTATTCAGGGAACTCCGGTGACCTGGTAAGTGAATGTTCCCCTATATGTCTATAAGTGAGGGAATGTGCTTCTTACTCCTTTATGTTCAGTCTTTATGCTTCTCATCTATGAGTGTGGGAATGTGCATTTTCTCTCTCTAGGTTCACACTATCCAGTATGTTCATAAGTTTATTTCTAATAGGGTGATACTTTGTGTCTTACCTCTATAAGTGTGTACCTCTATAATTATGTGTGTCTAATCGCTATAGGTCCAAGCCATATGTTTTACTACGGCTCTAATAACCTTGTTTGAGCGGCCGGCTAATTCTACAGAAGACCAGCAGACTACTCTCTACATTTCCTGGAAGGAGTTGGTTGGTGGATTCCATAAATGTTGCTCCATTGCAAAGCATGGACTTCATGAAGAGAACTGGGTGCGACAAGGTAATGTGCTTAGACATTTTCTGCACAATTCTAGATATGATCCAATTTGCTAAGGCTTTCTCATACTCCTTAAGCTGAATGGGATAGCTTTCAGCACATGAGGAATACATACAGCCAATAATCTGAATCAGGATACTGAACTTCGTTGCATTGATAAATAAATCTAAGGCGTCATATACACAAATGTGTCCATAACATCTGCAAACAGGCCTTTTATGATGTAAGCAGCCATGTCACTAACCAGACAGGAATAGGACCTGCCTATAATTAGCGGTGTGGCCACTCGGCACGTTCCCAGTGAAGCGAAATAAAGTGCATGTTACCTCACATACCCATGTACTGTTCTGTACATGAGTATATACTCACACATAGTTGTCCCATAGTCAAATTATTTTTTCCAGTGCTTACCAAAGAATCAATATCATTGAATTGACTGAATCTTGTATGAAAAGATTTCACAAAAGAAGCCAACACATGACATGAGTACAGTCAGTGACCTCCATTGTACAATCAAACTAGTTACATAGACAAATTTATAAAGATATTTTCCTCATAATTTTTCTAGCTGACTAGATAATGGTGAGTGCTCATGAACATTGAAGACATAATACAGCACATTTTATACTAGCCATATGCCCCACACCATATGTAAATTATTATATAAAGATTTACTGAGGTAGAAGATACTTGAATTGGTGCTGAATAGTGATGAGCTATCAGGGCTGTGAGTCTGTGGACCCTCTGGACCATGGCGGGAGCTGGTACTAGCCGACACCTGAGACCAGAGTCTAAGTGGCACCTGGTCTTCACCAGAGCCCGCCGCAAAGTGGGATAGTCTTGCTGCTGCGGGGTTCCACCAGGTCATTCCACAGGTGCGTGTAGCCTGCAGTGGAAGCCAAGGTAGTAATGCAGGAGACAGTTTGTACCCGGGGAGACAGCGGGAGAACAGCACAGTAAGGCACACTAGGACTCACGTCAGGAAACACAGGAGCTGGCACACGGATCAGGAACATAGCAACGGACTGGCACATGGGACAGCAGGATACGCAGGAACGCAGGATACAAAGGAACACAGGATACACAGGAGGGCTTTCTCTGCAGGGAATGGCTTGAAGATCCGGTGGGGAATGATGGGAGCCGCTGGATTAAATGCATTCCCGGAGGTGGCTAGCGCCAATCACCTGTGCACTGGCCCTTTATATCTTGAAGTACCACCGCGCGCGGGGCCCAGTCTAGATGTGAGTGGGAGCGTGGAGAAGTAAGTCCATGGGAGAGGGGCCGGGGCAGTGCAGAGGGGCTTGGGTGCACCTGCAACTCGCTGTATGGATCGTGGGGGTGCCCGTGACATGAGCGTGTTAGCTAAAATTCTGGTTTGACCGATTAGTGGTAAAAATTTGGTTCAGGATCTTGGCTTTGGCACAAACTTTACCTCGAACGTGCACCCCTTGGAAGTGGAGACCTGAATTTTAACAACCAAAATGGTGGTAGTAAGGCTAGAGGGCTGAATAATTGTGGGAAAAACAGGACATATGCCCTGCCCAAAAAGGGCTAGGGTAAGTACTTAAAATAATAAAATAACATAAAAAAAACTAAACAAAAAAAAACCTTGCACATATCAAAATAAAGGCACTCTGGGTGTTCAGACCCAGTTATTTACATAGAGGGTTAAAGAAGCAATGGAAAAATCCACACACTATTCCTCTACCATATTGGTACCATATTGGAATCAATGTAGTACTAAAAAAAATGTCCCTCATGGCGGCCCAGTTGGTGGTGAAGTGCTGTTGGTCACTACCTCAAATCTCCCAGGCGTTCTGTAACTTACCAATTGCCTTCTCTGCTCACACACTTTTTCCAGCATCTGCAAAGTAGGATTCAACCGAGTTTGTACATTAGAGGCAGTGGCTGCACAGGCCAAAGTTCCTCTGCGGTGCAGATAGGCAAGCAGCAAGGTGTAAACGCCATAAACACATGCCATGCACTGCAAGCAGAATCTCCAGCAGGTCTGTATCAGCACAGTCTGCTGCTTTTTTCCTATGGCTTTGATAAAACTGGATGTGCAGATACTGCACTGACTGGATGAAGAAGCAGGAGAAGAAGAAGAAGAAGAAGGAGGAGTCAACAGGCGGTAAGGAGGAGGGGAGGGGGGGCAGAATGTGAGCCAAAGCACTTCCGGCCACAGGACCACTTCATCACCCAGCGGGCAGTTACAGGAAATCTCGCATCAAAATCCAAAATGCATAAACCAGGGACACTTACTAATAGATCCAGGCACTGTGACTGTCGTAATCTTCTTATATTTGTTATCCACGACCTTCTTCCTTCTAAAATCAACGTTTAAAATTATGGTAATTAAGGCTACTGGGGGAAGTTCTCAGAGTTTCTCTATGCTGCAGGTTCACAGGCTGTAAGTAATCTCACCGCAGCACATGGAAATTGAAGAACTGTCTGCCATGTATTTGATCAATGCCTCAACTTTGTGTTGCCTAATGGGGCCTACCAGTATATGCTGCACAGCCTGGTACCTGCTTACACCAGCGGAACTTAGTGCAGGCAGAAACAGAGCACAATCTCTCCCTTGTAAAACTTTGATGTAACACTGACGCAAATAGGTATAAGACTGATATTTTAACTTCTCAGTGGATGATTCCGGAATGTGATGAGATGCCAGGATGTGTGTGTTCATTTGAGATAAGACCCACAAGTTATTTTCGTAGACTACTTAAAAGTCTACCCTCAAGCTTCCCTCAAGATATTCTGGGTTTAATAACAAATCCAGCCACTAGTAAGCAGATTACCTCCATTACAACTTACATTATCTATCTTTGTTACAGACCACAGAATAAGCAATTTTGTGTGGCTGTTACTTTAAGCACAGTTCTCATTAGCTTCCCTGCACTGTCACCCATAATAACCCCATACAAAAGAGTACAATACATGTAAAGACTACTGCCCGGAAACTAATCGAAGCCCAAGTCCATCCAAAGGAGGATGCGTATTGTGTAGTTAGTAGGCTGAGGCCGTCTACTGCTGCATTGAACTTTTCAAGAAGCAATAGGCAATTTAATATAAGTAAGACTGAATGCTTAAACTCCTCCAGTCATTTTAATGTTCCAATCTTTTACTCCTCTAGGTGAAGAATATCACATCACATTTAGCTACAGGAAGGTTACTGGATATCTGTTAAGGATAGGCTTTGCTTGAATTGCTTCAAGTAACATTATTCTCCGTAGAATCTGACAATACTTCTCTGTTATCATTGCAGAAATATTGTAATGTAATTGCTCAAAGAGCTGTACCTGAAATCTCCTGTCTCTTCTGACCTAACACCTCCTGATTGATATTCCTATTTCCAGTACATTTACAAGAGGCATGTTCCATGCATTATGGGATAATAAAGTCACAGGACGCGGCGTCGCACATTTCTACGGATACTGTCAAGAGGTGTTTTGGTTCAGTAGGAAAGGTTTGATTAAAATCTGACAGCTTCTTAATTGACCTTAATGTAACTGTAGTAGTCTTCCAACATTTCCAATCTGTCATGGTAATAAAGATCATTTTTGGATTTGCTTGACATTTTTCGTCAGTGCGACGCTCTGCCTGATGTGACTTCAAATAGCATCTTGTGCTAAACTAATGAGGATATTTCTGTATTCGCCCTCAGTTACTTACAGCTCTCATTTAGAGGCTTTTTTGTCGTGTTCTACAAGTGACAATAACACAGTCATTCTGGCCTGGAGAGAAAAAGGCAAAACCCATCTGAGGACAACCTCTCTGAACATTACGAAAGGAATTAATGGCTTTGACTACGACTCGGGACTAAATATAATTGGTATGTATCAGCAGTTATTCATTTATATGGCAGAATTATAGCATACCTCTGGAAGGCTATTTGTTGTACAATTTTCGTATTACAGATTGTCTTCTACCGTTACAAATTATTTAATATTTTCAGATAAGCCCAAATTCCACATGAGGCATTTACCTTAATACATTCCCAAAGTTGTCACTAAGGCTTCATCAGAGGCATTTCAGTCCATTATGACATTTTTGAGAAATCTCCATTTTTATCTGCATGTTAATGAGGCAGTTGGTGCACCCAAGCCATGTTCCTGGTGCTCAGAGCACTGCTGCTATTCCTGTCTACTACCCTCTCTGTAAGATAAGCAAAATTTATCATGTGATTGACACTGGAAGTAGAGGTAAGTGGCAGGAATAGCAGTGCTACGGACACTGAAGACACATCCTGGGTGCACCAACTTCCCCGTACTGATAAAACTGGGAATGCCTTGAAATGGTATAATAGACAGGATTAGGTATGATGAATATCACTGTGCATTTCTAGACAATTTGCTGCTAGTAGATGATAACGCCTAGTGAAAGAGGTAGACTTCCTGTAATGACATTGTGTAGTTACAAAGTAGTATACCCTAATCCACTGGCACTCCACTATTGTATTTATGGAGCATGTCTACTAAAGCCACTGCGTCACCAGCATCAATTTTGGAAAATTTTTAACACGTCGTTCCCAGACCTGAGCCAAATAGCAATGACAGTGGAGGCTAAATCCATTTACCACTTAGTGATACAGGACAACTGAATTCTATCTGTAGAGTGAATCATTCTTGTGTAAATGTGGGAAATGTGGCATGATGTGAGGGTCTGGGGTGAGGTAGTATTCATTAAATAGGGACAAATAAAGTGAACTTGTAAATAGCTATAATGCTCCAAAGAAGGTTACATAAAGTGGTTTCCGAATGATGCGAAGGCGGACATGCCCTCATGAGAGAGGAACTGGTTTACCCTCTGTCCATAGTGGTTTATCCTGTCTGTCCATGGTGGTTTATCCTGTCTGTCCATGCTCTGAGTGACTCCAGACTTGATGGGAACGTGGGCAGAAAAGGGACTAGGGATAGGTGAGGAAAGATGAGATCTGCAGAAAATAAAGAGAATCATACAACCAAAAGGAATGACTTAAAGAGGACCTGACACCCCAAATTAGTGCCCCCATCCAAACATACCTAATGAATCTACTCCCCGGCCCCTTTCTAATGCTGCCCATTTCAAAGCCCTGGCATTAATCAAATTTCAGTAATCGACGCTTAAAGGGGTATTCCCATCAGGGAATTTACATTTAATAAAATTCATTTGCCATATATAAACATTTCTTAAATTGGATGTTAAATAAAAAAATGTTCCTGTGTGAAGATAATTTCTCAAAAATGTAGTCATGTTTTCCCTTAGAAACGAGATAGCTTCCTCGGATACGACCACGTCACACTCTGGCAGTGGTGGCCAGACATGCGCTTTAGAGTCCTGCCGGACCAGCAATCATTACCACAGGGCGGCTGTGCGACATGTAGTAACTCCCGGACATTTTATATACAATAACCTTTTGTTTCTTTGTGCACTCACTCCAGCAGAGGTGACCGTATCCGAGGAAGCCATCTCGTTTCTAAGGGACAACATGGCTACATTTATGAGAAATTATCTTCACACAGGAACATTATTTTTAATAACATCTAATTGAAGAAATGTTTATATATGGCAAATTAATGAAACTGAATGTGAATGCTCAGACGAGAATACCCCTTTAAGAATATGACACATAACATGCATGATAACCAATCGACGGACCAGCAGTCCGGATTATTCATTAGGGGGCTGTCCAGGCACTCCTCTTTCTTCACAGGCCACCACTCCCCCAGGTACCAGTTCTTTTGCTATGCGCAAGATGCCGGCGATCGTGGCATCCAGTCTGCAGGCGCTGCCACGTCATGCTCTCAGCACTTACTGCACATGTGCAAGTGTGACAATTGTAGCCCGGGGGAGTGGCGGCCTGTGAAAAAAGAGTGCCTGGATGGCCACCTAATAAATAATCCGTACTGCTGGTCCGTCGATCGGACATCATGTATGTTATGCGTCATATACTGAAGCACCGATTTCTGAAGTTTGATTAATGCCAGGGCTTTGAAATGGGCAGCATTAGAAAGGGGCTGGGGAGTAGATTCAGTAGGTATGTTTGCATGGGGGCACTAATTTTGGGTGACAGGTCCTCTTCAATAATGAGGGGACAGGTAGCAGAAGGAGTCCATGAAACAGAATCTGGCTAAAGCCAAGGCTCCTTAAACCAGCCAGAATGGTGGGTTTTATTGACAGTGAAAAAGGGCAAGTTGAGCCTCTTGAGCTGCCCGATCTGAAGATATTGGGAACCCTCATGTCTACCCGTAGCCAATGCTGGTGTAATGTGACCTCACAATCCTGGGGATGGAGCCCTGCCAGAAAAAAGTATAGGGACTTTTACTGAAGTGTTAGTAAGATGTGGCCAGGGACTTGAACTAATCAGTAAAAGTTACAAATACACTTTCAACCTACTGTAACTGTGTACATGGTCACCCACTAACGTACAGTAGCGATTGCACAGATCATCTCACCATCATGTAAGCACAATATATATGAATGCTACATGCAAGCTATGGTGAAACCTATGAAATATCACAGGCCCAGGATTGGTTAGTCCTCTGATGTCACAGGTGCCTGTAAGCACCTGATAGCAGCCCTGGGGGTAGACATCTATTTTGACAACTTTAACAGGATTAAAAATTGTGCATGCAGATAGAATAGACGTCATGAGTTTGTGGCGTCTATATAATCAAATTTCAAGTTCAAAAACAAATTGTTACAACTGTGCGAGAATTCTCAGTCACCATAGCAACAACATCTTATTTCCTATACAGCGTGCACTCCTTACTCTAGGCAACCCTGTGATGTGCCTCTGGTCTCGATGTAACTACTGTGATTAGCATGTACAAGGTGTGCTTGACATTTGTAGCCGGCTAGATGTAGCCATATATTTTGGCGATACATGGGACATAGAATTATGATTTCACTAAAAGCATCAGAGAGACAGCCGCTATGATTAATGGGCGCATACTGTATACTGTAAAAAGAATCCACTGCTGAGATGATGGAAAACAAAGCGGCACAACATACGTCACAACAGAATTACCCTCCTCCTATAATTACATTGTTTGCATCTGCAATAAGAAGGGCAGTGCATGCAGGCGTACTGCTTGACCGTGGCATCAGGTTTACATTAATTTTGCATTTAGGTAGCTATTACATCGCATTTATGTCTTCATTGCATTCAAATAGCATTTACATTTTTGCAACGCGTTTGCGTTAACATCATGTTTACATGACATTAGCATTTACATTGTATTTACAATTTGTTTGCGTTCACATTGCATTCACATTGTGGTTACATCATGTTTGCATTAACAACATAATTGCATTTACGTCACGTTTACGTCACATTTGTAGTAACATTGTATTGGTGTTTTGCATTTACTATTGCCTTTTCGGTAACATCACATTTGTATGGTAATTATGTAACTTTGTGTTTATGGAAAGGCAGTGTATATGCAATGTTTATGAAATATCAGCGGAATGTAAATGTAATAGGGCACACTTACTAATGGCTTTGCCCCGCACTTTAGTCGGACTGTTTATGTTCTTCATGGCTAAAATGGCTTGCACAGGTATTTAAGAAGTGTGTGCGCTGCGATTGTGGTGCTTGCGACCCTTTTGTGGCGCAGCTGCGCTGGCTTCCATGCAACACAAATTAGGGGGCGTGCTGTCGGGCGGTCGGACTGATTCGGACCGAGTGCTGTATTTAGCTTTCAAATTGTGTCACCCGCCCTAACATCAGGAATGGTCACATGGGCAGAAACTTCGGCTTTGGAGGCGAAAGCGTCTGCGCTCTGCTATCTGATATGTTTTTCTCTGCTTCTACAAAATGCTTAGATTGGACTGGTACTGAATGGTGATAAGTCAGATACTAGCAAACTGCCATGAAATCTTCTTTATTAGGTAGTTTCCTTTAAAGATGGACAAAGAATAGACAAGCATTAGATCATTTGTATGGTCAATCCCCAATTTCTTATCAATACTGGCATCTATTGTAGTTGGACAGTATCCAATGCTGTGTCTCCAAAATTAGTGGGAGAAGAGATTTTTTTAATGGAATCTTTATTTATGAATTCCAATTTACTTGTATTTCATATTCCACCCACCAATGATCCCTAGTATGGACACATTTACATTACATGCACATACTATAGACCCCTCAGTATCATTTGCATAAATGAAAACTGCACAGGACAACTAAATTACATTGAATATCTACCACTATTTAAAAAAGTTGGGATGCTGTGTAATATGTAAGTAAAAATAGAATGGAATGATTTTGAAATATCACAGACCAAGATTTTGTTTACAAAAGATCATAGATTACATATCTTATATGGAATGTCAGATATTTCACCATTTTAGGAAAGCCATGCTATTGAGATAGGTGTAGAATGTAGTTGAGCATTGATAGTGCCTATTCAGATGTATAAGCTTCCCGGTATGTAGCCACTTATAAACCCTTTACCATTATATACAGTCTTTTGAACAGTGCACCAAGAGCTAGACACAGGTTCCCTCTCCTCTTGAATCCGCAGGATATGCTACCATTAATCGGACCACAGAATAATTTTTCATCTTGACTCGGTCTGTTTGAGGAAAACGTATTTCCACCATAGACCTTTGTGTTCTAAGTCGGTAGTAAATCCTACAGAGATGGGTTGAATGTATCCTGCAGACCACCATGGTATAGAGATAAAATTTCTTTATTGTTATACTCAAACAAAGCTTAAAATAATCAAGTCACAAAAAAAGGCCAGGTGTGTGTAGTTTGATTGTGATTTGATGCGAATTTTAAGCTTTGTGAGTATAACAATAAAGACATTTTATCTCTATACCTTGGTGATCCACAATACATTCGTCCCATCTGTGTAGGATTCACTGCTGACTTTGAACAGGAAGGTGGAGAGAACTCTGTGGTGGAAATACATTGTGGGAACTGTGAATTTGCCCATCACAGAACACTGCCGCTCTTTTTCCCAGTTTTTTATTACCACCACTGCCTTTGTTGTCATGTCCCAACCTTTTTTAGATGGTTGTAGACATCAAGTTCTACAGATATACATTGTAATGTATTAATAGCCATTGCATTTACAACATTTTCCATGCCCTTTACGAAAAGGGATATAATAGGAATAAGTGTAATTAACATTCGTATATATTCAAGTAAAAGCCGAGTTTTTCAGCACAATTTTTGTGCTGAAAAACCCCACTTGTCTTAGACTTGAGTATATAAAAAAACTAAACTTAGTACTCACCATCCAGCACTGAACCCCGACGTCCTCTTCTCCCTGCAGCACCTCACCAGGTTCCCGGCCTGGACGGCAGATGCACTTCTATGCAATCTGCTGCCACAGAAACCATGACATGGCAGTCATGATGTCAAAGTTTCTGTGCAGATCACATAGACGTGCATCAGCCGGCCTGGCCGGGAACCCCAAAGGTGATACGGGAAGAAGAGTATGCTGGGGGTTAGCTCCAGAGGGTGAGTACTATGTGTATTTTTTGGGTGTACTGCTGGGCATTATACTTAAGGGGGTACTTTGCTGGACATTACACTAACGGGGGCACTCTGCTGGACATTATACTTTTGGGGGCACTGTGCTGGATATTATACTATTGGGGGCACTTTGCTGGACATTATACTATTGGGGGCACTCTGCAGCGCATTATATTAATTGGAGGGACTTCATTCATGAGGGGAGACCACTGGACATTTTATCGATGAGGGGGGACTACTGGACAATGTATTAGTGAGTAGCGGCTGCATTTCTCACCCTAGGCGTATACTTGAGTCAGTATGTTTTTATAGTTTTTTTGTGGTAAAATTAGCTATCTCAGTTTATACTTCGATCAGATTATACTCGCGTTTATACAGTAATCTAATATGTAATTAGTTGTTATTTAAATTTGTGTTCCCCTTGCCAGAAAAATGCTGTGGACATTCACTACAATGAAGAATTAAAATTCTACTGGCCCTTTAATCAGTCCCTTGAGTTTGTCCTGGGGGAGAAGACAAAGAATAGAATTTGGCTGTTGTTGGTCACATGTCCACATCACATGCTTTGCACCTGCCTGGACAGGTCATGTGATCATCACTGAACTGAAGAGGGACTGAAGGGACAATAAGGGTGTATTTACATGAAGCTGCATGTTAGGAGGCTGGAGGACAGGATGGATGAATTTACCTGAAGCTGCATGTTAGGAGGCTGGAGGACAGGAGGGATGCATTTACATGGGACTGCATGTTAGGAAGCTGGAAGACAGGAGGGGTGCATTTACATGGGACTGCATGTTAGGAGGCTGGGGGCAGAAGGGATGCATTTACTTGGAACTTCATCTTAGGATATAAGGAGGCTGGGGCAAAAGAGGAATGCATTTACATGGGACTGCATGTTAGGAAGCTAAGGGGAGGGGCAAGAGGGACTATGTTGGAAGGAGTCACAGAGTGCCTTATATGCAACACTTTCTGTTGGGAAGGTGAATCTTTTTTCGACTTTGCTTGTTGGTAAAAGTTTTAAAAAGGGGTTGTCTCAAACTTGACAAACAAGTCTTCCATAAGGTATTGCAGCTACATTAAATTTCCTACAGCGCAAACTGTAGTAAGGTGTGGTGCTGTTTGTGGGAGAAAGCAGCTGTGCCAAATGCCAGACATAACATTTAAAGGGAGAATAATGTGTTTTTTTTTTACATGGGACTATATGTAGCACATGGTAGGTCATAATCACAATCTAATCAACCTACCAGTATGTTTTGGAGTGTGGGAGGAAACCTACCAGTATGTTTTGGAATGTGGGAGGAAACATGAGGACCAGGAGGAAACCCACACAAACACGGAGAGAACATACAAACTCTTTTCAAATGTTGACCTGGATGGGACTTGAATCCAGGACCCCAGTCCTGCAAGGCTGTAGTGGTAACCACTGAGTCACTGTGCTGCCCATACCTGCCCATTAATGACATCAAGTTTTGTTGTTTTTATTTATTTATAGCATTATTGGTTTTATAGCTATCCCCACAATGCTATTTATGGTACGGTATTTATAGCATTATGGGAATAGCCCTTTAATGCAACAACCTGTGCATGCATATATCTAGTATGAATCCATTGCCCGCTGCTCTAGAGAATGCTGTGTCCTCTCCAGATTCATAGCTGGCCATACATACAGTACAGTATAATACAGAGTTGCCATCACGCTGCATCACGCTGGAGCGCATTCTTGCAGCTTTTATATTTTGCAATTATTTTGACAAAACAGTATGAAAATATTTGCATGAATGTGTTTGGAGAGATAATTTTCCTGTAATGCTGATGATGGCTTCAATGTTTGAAACCTTTAGAATTCATGGCTCATTGTGGCTTAGGAGGTAATTACAGAGCTTCATTGTTTTTGGAATATGAGGTGGCTCACAGAAAAGCTCTTGATCCTTTGTAATCTTGCTTGAAAAAATGTTTGAAGCAAGCTTTGCATTGTTATGGCCTATGTGCTATATAATGGGAATGTTCAGCAGATTACTTAGCTTTTTGCATGCAATGTGTTTTAGCATGCGCAATGCATTATATACAAGGATGGCCAAGGCCTACTGTCTGTACTTTGTTTTTGAGTTGTCTTAATAGGAAGCTGCAGTGAACCAGCTTTATGCTTAATGTGAACCTGTCACCAGGAATTTCATTTTTAGCTGGTGAGAGGTTCCAATAGCTTTTGCTATGCTGATTTTAAAAATACCTTTGTCAGTATTCTGAATCATTTCAGTATTTTTATATAAGTTTAATTCACTTTACCTGGCTCCCTGCCAGGAGTATACAGTGAGTCTGCATGCATTCTTCCTCTACCCCACACCATCCCCTTCCCTCTCCTGCCTGCTCAGTGTGCATGACAGGAAGTGGGGAGGGGTTAGGGAGCTGTATGAGTGTGGAGGAAAGGTGACGGACAAGGTACATACAGGCTCCAGCTGCCCCTTCCTCGGGACTCATTACACACTGCTGGCAGGGAGCCAGTTAATGTCAATTAAACTTAACATTAAGTTTCAATAAAAGCTATAGGAACCTGTCACCAGCTAAAAATTACATTCCTGGTGGCAGGTTCACTATAAGTTAGACAACACTTTTAATGCGCACATGCATGTTTTAGAGGAGGAGGATCCAATTGCTATATAGGTTTGTTAGAAAATATTCAGTACAACTTGTCATTTATTAATATTATAAATATACATTATTAATATATTATATATATACGAGTTATCTGTGCTCTTTCCATGCTTAGAAGCCGTAGTGTAACGATAAGAATCACAGTCACAAATGAATATATGGCAGTCAAGGTTCACAAATCTTTAAGAGAATTATGACACACAGACTGTCAGGCACGACCCCAGTGTGCAGTACTAAGTCAGTATCTAAAACATGAGATAATTGTGTTCTAGTGTCCAGTGTCATAACTACCGCTACGACACTGGACACTGGCGGCACTGCCGGGTCATAACGTATTCATGCTGTGCCCTTGGGCCTGTCCCTCTATATCCCTCAGCAGCCTCTTAATGTATCCGACTGCATCAGATGGTCAGCAGGGATATCATACTCCGGCACACAAGCTCCGGCGTATGATAAATAACCCTCTATGTGTGTATATAATGTATATGTACTACACAGTATGTCTGCATATTTCATGTGTATATACCATGTGTGTGAATGATTTATATCTTTTGTATGTGTGTATAAATGTATGTGTACATAATGCGTGTTTATACTGTATGTATGAGTGTATAGATGTATATATGTGTGTGTATAAGTGTAAAAATGTGTATGTATAGCGTGTGGAAATATGTCTATAAGTTTTTAAAGAGTGGTGGAGGCTTTGCACAAATCTGCTATGAGGCCCTGCCTCTCCTAGTTACGCCCCTGCCAGTGTCCAAATGCATCATTTAGAGAGGGAACTGCTATGCATATAATGGTGTCCCGTATCACCATAAAATACAATCTATTTCTAAACCGAACTTAGCAACAAACAAAAGATCCTGTATTTACATTACTGAAGCGACTGGACTGGAGCAAAAGAAAAGAACTGGTCCTTAACGTCAATAAGACAATAGTGATGGAGATTGATATGAGGAGGAACAGAACAGCACCAGAACTGATTGTTATCAAAGAGCAACCGATTGAACAGGTCAGAGCGTAGAAGTATCTAGATGTGTACATTGATGACAGGTTACATTGGAGGTCAAACAACGATAAGGTGTATAGTAAACCTATCTACAGATTGTACCTTTTATAAAGACTTAAGTCATTTAACATATGATCAAAAATACTGAATAGCGAGTGTCCTTTTATTTGCTTTCGCCCGTTGGGGCGGGGGCAAATCATTCAGAGGACCCAAGGAACGATAGGGGAACCTCTGTGCTGCTTTGTGGAGATGTGATGAAACAAATGACCTACTAAATGTAATTCTATTGCTGCAAACACAGTAAAGCTCACACATCTAGACTACACATGCTGTAGAGTAACTTAAAGGGAACCTGTTATTGAAAATTGGCCTCATATACCAATACCAGTATGTTGTCAAGCAGCTGAACAGCTTGTAGATCATGTTTCTTTCATGGCCCACCTTGGTGGCATCATTTACTTTGTAGAGAGATGTTAATTGATTGTATAAAGTCAGGGGGGTGGGGTGACTTTAACACTGAAGTCAGGCTCTCTCCACCTCTGAACACCTCCTCCTATGTGATTGACATCATGCGCTAGACTTCAGGAGATATGGTCAATGATGTCCCTGAATGCAGGACCATAATTACAGTGAAGGGGCATTCTAGGGCAGGGAAAGCTTGACTTGAGTGGTAAATTCTCCGCCTCCTTGACTTCATAAAACTAATTTACATTTCACTTCATAGTTGATTTTCTTGGTGATGCCACTACACCAGGCCATGAAAGACACATCTTCTAGAAGCTGCTCTGCTGCTTGACATCATACTGGCAGTGGTTTATTAAACCAATGTCAATAACAGGCCTACAGTTTTACAGCTAGATTACTTACAGGTCATTTCAGAAATATGGGCACAACAAAAGCATTGCCTGTATAATAAAGTTCTAGAATTCTTCCACAGTAAAATGTAGAATTGCATGGTAGGTTTCCACACTCCAATTTTCACAGAATTGGCCATGTTGGTGACTTCACCAAGGGCTCAGGGAGAAGTTCTCCCAACTTCCCTCTTACATGTTTCAGTTTATTGTAGCAGTTTCCTTCCTCTGAGATAAGCAAGCATGAGAGCTAATCGTCTTCAAAAAGGTGTAGGGTGCTTCATATGATTCGATAACGGCACAAGGTGTTAAATTTTATGATGCAATCTGCACTTGTCTGAGAAGTGTGCACCTTTTTATTTTTGGGGCACTTTCATTATACAGCGCGCAACACAATTGTGTTGAATCACAGTAATAATTGTGTCACAAACTCAGACTAAGCACTACCACAGCCCTTTAGTCTTCCCCTCTTCTTTTCTATTTACTGTAAAATAAACCTTTCGAGGCTCTCCACAGCCGCTTTACTCTTTTGCCTTCCCCATGCTGTTATATGCATCTCTGAAGCTAACAGGTGCAATACATCATCACGTCAGCCATCCTCTGCCGCATTCAGCATTGGGAGATGAGCAGTGGCGTAACTTGAAGCTGATGGGCCCCAGTGCAAAGTCTGTGCCAGGCCCCCGACTATAATGTATGGTTTATAGTACTAGCCTTCTCATAATGGAAAGTGACACCTTATGGGCCCCCTAAACCTCCTGAGTCCGGTTGCGATCACACCCTCTGCACCCCCTCAAGTTATGCCCCTGGTGATGAGAGGAGACTACACCACCCACATCACTATTGTGTTCAACTCTTTCTGTGTCTGAAGGACACAGATACAGATGAAGCGTGGGCCACCTGAGATAACCGGAAAAGCTTGACAATCCAGGACAGTCCCACTCCTGGGGAGTTGGGTGGTATGTCTTTTTTGGTATAAATTTGCCTATTATTTAATCTCAAATTACAAGTCTAATCATGCAGCTGTAACAGGGTCATCATGTGCCTGATGTATGTAAAATGCAGTCACATATTGCCCTTTTAGTCATCATTATTTAAAGGAACAGGGACATTAGTCGTGACAGCTAACAGTACAATTTAAATGATAGAATATTGCAAATTTTCTAGGCTAGCATAGTTGAGAAGGTCCCATAAATATGTAACAGCAGCTTAAAATTAGAAGAACTATGTGTAATTAATACAGATAAGTATATAGAGTACAGGCAGTCCCCTACTTAAAGAAAACCTGACTTACAGACAACCCCTGGTTACAAACGACCTCCGGATGTTGGTAATTTACTGTACTTTAGCTCTAGGCTATAATAAACAGCTGTAACAGTTATCAAAGGTGTCTGCAAGGTGTCAACCCAACATTTTTAAAATCCAATTGTCACATACACCAAAAAATTTTGACTGGGGTTACAATGATAAAGTATACAATTCCAACTTACATACACATTCAACTTAAGAACAAACCTACAGAACCTATCTTATACGTAGCCCGGGGACTGCCTGTATATTGGTAAATTGTATAATTCTATTTATTTGCTAAAACTAGACATGAGAGAGTAAAATAGATGTAACTACACCTAGTGTATTCATTGGAAGTTGCCTACAAGACATGTAATTAAAATTTAGAAGAACTTGAATGAATAGTACAAATATAATGATGTTTTTGCATTTAGTCCTCTTACAATGAGAGGGCATCCTCTACACCAATAGGAAAAGTGATGATATTTCCATTGTCGGTGGGGATACATCACTGTAAGAGCAGTAAGACTATGAAACTCTCTGCCACAAGATATTATGATGGTTGATTCATTGTATAAGTTTAAGAGGGACCTGGACATTATAAGAACTAGATACTTGATTATAAGCCAACCCGAGTATAAGCCGAGACCCCTAATTTTACAACAAAAAAACTGGAAAACTTGAGTATAAGCCGAGGGTGGGAAATTCATTGGTAATAGCCTCCCCAGTAAATATCCAGCAAGCCCCCTGTAGTATATAGCCTGCCAGCCCCTTGTAGTATATAGCCTGCCAGTCCCCTGTGGTATATAGCCTGCCAGCCCCTGTAGTATATAGCCTTCCAGCCCCTGTAGTATTTAGCCTGCCAGCCCCTGTAGTATATTGCTGCCAGCCCCCAGTAGTATATGGCCTGCCAGCCACCTGTAGTATATAGCCTGCCAGCCCCCTGTAGTATAAAGCCTGCCATCCCCCTGTAGTATATAGCCTGCCAGACCCCTGTAGTATATAACCGCCAGCCCCCTGTAGAATATAGCCTGCCAGCCCCTGTAGTATATAGACTGCCACCCACATGTAGTATATAGCCTGCCAGTCCCCTAGTATATAGCCTGCAGCCCCCGTCCCCAATATAATGCCTGTAAGAAAAAAGCATACAGTGTACTCACCTTCCATCGTCCCTCCCGCAGGTCATTTCGGTATCAGCTCCGTGTCCCTGCACCTTCTGGCTCAGGCACCATGACGTCAGCCCCTCTTAGTGTCATCACAGTGTGTGCCGATGCCAGTGCACATAATAAAACGTCATACGGATGGCGCGGGGACACAGAGCCAATGCCGGAGCATCGCAGTATAGAAGAGGGCCTGCCGGGGGGCGTCGGAAGGTGAGTACACTGTTTGCTTTTTCTTGACTCGAGTATAAGCTGAGGCAAGGTTTTTTAGCACATTTTTTCTATGGATCAATGTTCTAGGTTGATACGCTGAGAATGGACAACCATATTTGTTTAAGCTTATCTATTATGTCCTACTACGATGCCATAGATCTAAGTGTTGGTGGACATACTTAATAGCTCTACACACAACCTCCAGGTTTAATTAAGTTTTGAAGGTTTTTCTTTTTTTAAATAATTATGCTATCTTTGTTAAATATGTATCGATTCAACCCATGACAGAAGACAGAGACATTAAATAAAAATATACAGCCTTAGTTACTTAAATTTTTTTACATTTTTTTTACATTTTAAGCTACTGCTGGAATTGATCACAAGATTTGTCTTTGGAATCCATATGTTGTCTCCAAACCCTCTGGAATTCTGCAGGGCAACATGGCCAGTGTGATCACAGTCAAATTTATTGCCAGTCGCAAACAATTGTTTAGCTTTTCTAAAGACAAGGTAAGAAAGCTTGGTAATAATAGTGGATGATATGTCTGTAATATTTTTATGACATATTATCCTAGTATCCTTTTTGTTGTTCTTTCTGTGCAGAACCGTTTATTTTTGTTGGAAAAAAAATTTATTTTCCTATTCTTAGGACTTCAGTGTTGTACTTGCTCATGACACTACAGCTCTGTGATTTGCAGTCAGGACCTTGCATGTGATTTATGACTACAGTATATAATATCTTGCAGGTGTTGAGGGTCTGGGACATTCATCATCAGGTGTGCATACAACGCATAGCTGGAATCTTCCCTAAAACTCTGGAATTTCAATTGTCTTTTTATTTCTATGAGCCACACGGACGTCTATTTCTATCCTTCAATAATCAACTAACTGTACTGGAGATGAAAAAGGATGCGAGTAAAAGGGTTACAAGCCACGAGAAGCCAGTGACGTGCGTGCTGTACAACTCTACATTTAAGCAGGTACATTTAATACCCGGAAATAAAATGTATTTTAAAGCCTTAAAGTAAGTTTTACTTAGAATTTTCCAATTCTAAGATCAGGCACTTGGATACAAATGTGGGGGTTCAAGGGCTAAATTTTGAGTGTCTTGTCAATATGTATGCCCATGTAAAATCCTTTTAACACACCAGTCTTAAAGGGAACTCACCAGGGACCTCATTTTTTTACCAAAGACAGGTTACAGAAGCCCGTTACAGCTGCATTGCACATCTGCCTTTCTGCTTTCTCTAAGCAATTGCTTTGTAATATAATCGTGTATTATAACTTACCTTGCACCCTGACAAAATCCTCTATGTAGTCCTAGGGTTTGGGCTTTGGTTTGGATGCATTTAAAAAAACAACATGTGACTTGTCTGTGCTGTAGACTGCTCAGCTTTCAGCCCCCACCTTTGTGCTTCTGTACAGCTCCTTCCAACCCCACTGATGTCAGCTCACAAGGTTGTAATCTCTGTGAAGGAGCAGGAGGGAAGAGCTGTAAGGAAGCACAAAGGTGGGGACTGAGAGCTGAGCAGTGAGCAGCACAGACAAGTCACATGCTGTTTTTTTAAATGCTTCCAAACCAAAGCCCAACCCCTGGGACTACTCATAGGATTTTGTCAGGGTGCAAGGTAAGTTATAACGCACAATTATATTGTAATGCAAATGCTTAGGGAAACCAGAAAAGTATTTTTGCAGAGCAATTGTAATGAGCTCCCTGCCACAGTTTCTGGAAGGCATCTCCACCCAATCAAAATTGTTTAGACCAGATCTGAATGGGCAGAGATTTTAGCTGTAGTCTCTGCTGGTTGTCTGTTGGAAACTATAGTAAATATAGCGGTACGGGGAGTCCAAGCCTTGTTTACCCTCTCTAACATCCCCACCAGTTTCCTGGCTTTTCTACTACTTTGGCCGTGAAGGGGAATGTGGCAGATAAGCCAGCAAATGCCCCCAAGTATATAGCCAGCCAGCCCATGTCCCCCAGTATATAGTCAGGCAGTCCATGCACCCTAGTATATAGCCAGCCAGCCAATGCCCCCCAGTATATAGCCAGCCATCCCATGTCCCCCAGTATTTAGTCAGCACCCTGCCCCCAATATATAGCCAGCCCTTGGCTCCCAGTATATAGCTGGCAAGCCCACCCCCCAGTGTATAGCCAGCCCATACCCCCAGTATATAGCCTTCCAGCCCCCTGCCCCCCAGTAAAAAGCCAGCTCCCAGTATAAAGTCAGCCAGCCCCTATGCCCCGTTTATAGAAAGCCAGCCCCCAGCGTATACATAGCCCATGCCCCCAGTATCTAGCAGTTTCTAGCCAGCCATCCCCCTGTGTATAGCTAGCCTGAGGCTCCACTATATAGCCAGCCCCAATATATAGACAGCTAGCCCATGCCCCCTAGTATATAACTTACTAGCCAGCCCCAGTACATAGTTAGCCCATGACCCCAATATCTAGCAGTTTATAGCCAGCCAGCCCCTAGTGTATAACTACCCCATGCCCTGTTTACAGAAAGCCAGCCCCAGCGTATACCTGGCCCATGCCCCCAGTATCTAGCAGTTTATAGACAGCCATCCCCCAGTGTATAGCTAGACCATGCCCCCACTGTATAGCCAGCCCCAATATATAGCCAGATAGCCCATGCCCAGGCTATATAGTCAGCATCCCATGTCCCCTATTATATAGCTTACCCATGCCCCAGTAAATAGCCAGCCAGCCCCCAGTATATAGCCAGACCCCAGTATATGGCTAGCCAATGCCCGCAGTATATAGCCAGCCCCAAGTATATAGCTAGTCCATGTCCCCAGTATATAGATTGTGAACAATATTTAGCCAGCCAGCCTATGCTGCTCAGTATATAGCCAGCCCCCTGCCCTTATAATATAGCCAGCCCTTTCCCCCATTATAAAGACATCCAGCCCATATTATGCACAGCACATAAAAAGAAAATAATTCAAAACTCGCCTTTCCGATGCCCCCACAGGTCCTCAGTCCCACAGTTTGCAGGTTACCTGCTGACATCATAGTGTGTGCGCAGCCAGCAACAGGTCCTTGCCTGCTGGACGTGGACACACAATGATGTCAGCTCATAGAGCTTGTACGACTATCGTGCACTGACCAGCGGCTGGAAGTAAGAAGAGGAAGCAAGAAGAAGACCTGCGAGAAAATTTGAGAATTGAGTTTATTTTTTATAGACTCGAGTATAAGCCAAGTTTGATTTTTTTCAGCACATTTTTTGCTTATTCGACTACTCAAGTGTATACGGTAAATATTTCATATGATCAACTGACTGCCTTTTCATTAATAACTTTTGAATTCAATGAAGCCTAATCCGACGATAAAGGCAGTGAAAAATAAACCTAGTGATAACTGCAGTATTTCAGCTTGACTGATAATGATTATTTATTACGAGACATGCAAAACATTTATAGCTAGAAACAGACAATGAGGTTTACTAACTCTGTAGTTAGACCAGTAACTGATTCTGGATGATAAATTGGGTGCATATTTAGAAACATAGACACATATTCCTGACTTTGCATCCCCCCTTCAGTTGGCAGGACGTGTCAATTTCCCTCTAATTCACATGTCTTGTTGGGAAAGGCACTTAAAGAGGTTGGCCACTCTTTTACATAAGTTGCCCATGTGCCTTTACTGCTGTAATAATAATCTGTGAATTTTTATCAAGTGATTCAGCATTCCAGATACTTACTTTATTTTTGTCTTAATGTCAAATAGGTCTTTTTTTTACTCCAGATTACAATTTATTCTGTCATAAACTAATCGATAAGTATGCTTTATGTATCTGTCTCTAGTATAGCATATACAACTTCACAATGACAGAAATACAGAAAATACAGAAGAATAACATTTCCACAAAGAGCTGAGCCCTAACACTAACCATCCACAGCATCCAACCATCATATATAGATGCTCATAAAGCAATTAGTATACATTTAGTCATATTTAAAGCTGCAATCAACTATCTACCTTTAGATCATCTCAGATGACTATAGCTCTGGCTGTGACTGGAGTATCAATCTGCTGTTATCTTATAATATTATAAGTCAGCCTATGTGTGAGGTAATATGCTTTTAATTGCGTCGCTTGCATCACATGTGATACTCCGGTCACATCCAGAGCTGAAGTCTTAACCATGCCATTATATACTCCAGTCACATCCAGAACTGCAATACTGGGGTATCAATCTGATTGAGGTAATATGTGACTTTATCTGTAAGGTATTATGTGAGGTTATATGAGATAATATATGATGTTATATGTAAGGTAATATGTGAGATTATATGCAGTAATATGCAAGGGAATATGTGAGGTAATATCAGGTAATATGTGATATAAAATGTAATATAATGAGTATAATCTCAATTTATATGCTTCTATCACCTGTGATACTCCAGTCACATCTAAAGCTGTAGTCTTATCATTGCCATTATATACTACAGTCACATTCAGAGCTGTAATCATCTATCTACTGTTAGATCATCTCACATGACTGCTGCTCTGGCTGTGAATGGATTATGAATCTGCCATTATCATTATTATATGTTTATGCAGGGTCGGACTGGGGTGCCAAGGGCCCACCAGTGAAATTAATTCTGGGGGCCCACCAGCTGTTTCAAGGATACGTGCGAGCCACCCCCATGTATATTTTCATTACGTTTCTGAATGTGCTGCAAATGCAAGGTGTGAATGCAGCCTGTGGCCATGTTCACACATTGCATTTTTTGTTGCATATTCAACGCTTTGGAAAGACGATCTGTTCCTTTTCCATTTGAATGCAGGACTTTTTGCCATTCAGCACACAAACTTTAAGTTTCTGCAACAACAAAAAAACGTAATGTGTGAACGCAGCCTCAGGCTTCCTGCACGTCCCATGTGTTGTTTGTCATCGGGATGTAAGTACACAATAATAGCCTGAACCGCAAACATGGTTAGGACCTGCTCTGTCATTTGCAGCTCAGGCAGTCGGATCATAAACAGGGCTGTGAAATTCACAGCCATGTGCATGAGCCTATAGAAGTGAATGAGGACGCTTACAACAATCCTGCAGAAAACAGACCTCAGGCCGCGGTCACGCGTACTGCTAGGCGTCCATTCATAACGGGACGCTAGCGCACGGGGCGGTCCTTTGCCCGAACGCACATGCGTTTCCAGAGAACCGCAAGCGACATGCGATCAGCTTATCAATCGCATGTGCGTTCGGGCTGCGGTCCTCCCCCTGTGTGCTAGCGTCCCGTTATGAACGGACGCCTAGCGGTACTTGTGACCGCGGCCTCAGGCCCCATGCAAACTTTTTGTTTTTTGATGAGTTTTAACTGCATTGGAAACCGCAAAAGTGTGGGGCTTTGCCAGAACACTTATGTCTTTCTACTGAAACACTTTTGTTCTGGAATGAGCCCCTTCCTGTTGCGTTTTTAATTAAAACAAATCAAGAACTGCAACATGTGAATGGGGCCTGAGGCTTGTTATCTGCCTGTGGGTAGGGCCTAACTTGTCTTTGTGGGAAAACCCCTTTAAGACATTTTTTTCTTTTTGTCACGTGCTGGTAATACTGAGGCTGCGGTCACACGTAACGCGGGGTATGCTGGTAATACTGAGGCTGCGCTCACATGTACGCGGGGTATGCTGGTAATACTGAGGCTGTGTTCACATGTAACGCAGGGTATGCTGGTAATACTGAGGCTGCGGTCACACGTAACGCAGGGTATGCTGGTAATACTGAGGCTGCGGTCACACGTAACGCGGGGTAGTTGTAGTTCTTGAGTGCACTGTTATTCTATATGTATGTACACATTGCAGGGGTGTAATGAGCTGCACTGTGTGTGTGTAATGTGATGCACTTTTATTTTGTACCTTTTTCTTGTGCTGGAAGCCATCAGAAGCTCCTCATCCATCCTGAGCCCCTGTGCACATGAGGGCAGCCTGTGCTGTGCCAGGGGGAGGACACTCCAGCAGCAGCTGCTTGCTGATTGGTGGCCCCTGATGTCTGTCATGACCAGGAGGAAGGGGGCCCACTGTGACAACAAGGGGGCCCACGTCCTCTGGTCTGTAATTAGTGACAGCTCACTGTCTGCTCCTCCAGTGAATCAGGGGCCATGTTCTCCTGCAGTGACTCAGGGGCTGAGGTGCTCAGTGCAGTGAGGAGGAAATGTCTTACTCACTGCCCCAGCGCTGCTGTGAGAAGAGCAGAGAACCTGTCTCTCCCTCCTGCAGGACGTCATAGTCCCCCCTGCTGCCCCCCTCCTCCAGCCTCAGCTGAATGTGCCTGCACAGACACAGGCAGGAGATGGTGACTTATGATAAGGGCCCACCGGGGCTTTGACCGGTATCCCGGCAGGCCAGTCCGAGCCTGTGTTTATGTGAATTAATGGAGGTATTTATTATGGCCTTTCAAACGGAAAATTGGCTGTGTTTCTTTTTTTTTCTTCTCCGCACCTCTTGCACCTGAATTTATGAAACATTGGCGGCATAATATTGGTGTTTTCCAAATTTTTCCGCCATGTTTTTTGGCGCTTTTTGGGGCGCAAAAAGAGCCCAGCAAAAGCTGGTTTAGGGAGTTCTAACCCTTTCTCACTAATCCCTTGCGACACAAACTTTTATCCCACTGAAAAATATAGCACGGTTTTAGCGGCCCCCTGCGCCAAAAATAATGAATGCCTCTAAATATGTTTTCAATTATGACACCTATATCATCTGTGATACTCTACGTGCAATTATTTACTATCCCGGGTAACATCGGCGGATACAGATAGTCCTTTATATTGTAGAGTAACAATATGGTAAATGAGAGTTTGCATGAGAATTTGCTGAGACTAAAACTTACAGTGCAAATTGACCTGAAATAGAGATATTTAAAGCAGTGGAAGGCCTGCAGTAAACACTTACATCCATAATAGCACTGCATACAAAACACTGGCAGATTTTCTTGGTGATTTTTATGGTGTTGGTTTTCTAAGAAATCTATTTCTGAGGATGGAAATTTAGCAGTGGAGTTTACCCATATGGGTGCACCCTTACCTGCCCGGCTGCTTTTGTCCAGTTCTGTTCTATATGACATAGTGAGAAGTTCAGGACTTCTGTACCCTCTATCACTACTTTTCAGTATTAGAAGTCTGCTTTTTTTCCCCAATGTATGTGAGAGTCGGCTAAGGCTAATGTTATTAACTATTCATCTTCTATGAGGACATAACACAACATAATACTCTTTAATTCCTGCCTAGAGATTGTCTTTAATCTAAGTGATCCATCAGTCCTGCTGTTACTTTCCAAACACAATGCAAAGTGTATTGTAAAAGTTGTGTGTGCAAAATGATTATTCTGTATTTTGTCCATGCCCTGAGATATATGGCAGATCATAAAGAAGAATTTCTGTACTTTATACCCAATATCTTCCTTTTCTAGTTTTTTGGAGAAGAACTTTTTGTAATATTTGTATTTTTCTTTTTATTTCCAGCTGGACATTAATGGGCACATGTCTGTCTGTTATAATAAATAGGGGTAATATAAGGAAGAGCAGGTGCCTGCATTAGGAAGGGAACTCATCTGTCAGTACAGCACAGCCTCTCTTACGTGTCACTGCTGTGGCCTCTTGGCTGCCGCACTTTATCCATTTAATAGGTCAGTAAATCTTTCTCCTGCTTGTTTCTCATGAACCTTGAAGATTAATGGTTAACTAGTTTAATTCTGGCCGTTAGTGGCTAATACAAGGTAAAAAACAATTTTCTGTATATGTGTGACATATGCAACCGAAGGAGAACTGAAACAGACACAACTCTAAAGTCTGATATGTTAAAGGGGTTGTATGGACTAAAACACACCTGTCCTTGGGTTGTGTCTAGAACTGCAGCTCAGCTCCATAAAAGTGAATGATGTTGAGTTGCAGGACCCCATAAAACCAGTGGACAGAAGTGTTTGCATTATGAAAATAGCCATGTATGAAAATGTATTTTTGCATAGAGAATAAGCACCTGATACTATAATTTAAGCAAACTTGATACTTAAAAAAGTTTTTTAAAAAAAAATCTTGATACTATAGTTAGTGGGGTTCCACTTTTATTCAACTGAACGTACCAGCTGATATTCTCATTGACAATATTTTAGTAACTGTATAGTCTTTTTTTTTTAGGCAGGATTTAAAATATTTTAAAATATCTTTATTGCACAAATCAAAAATGACAAGTTTAACAAGCATTGATAACTGTACAGTCTTTTGATCACTTTTTGTTAAAGTTAGTTGCATGGCAAAACTGAAAAAAATTGTGAAAAATTGTTTTCCATTATGCTGTGCACCATAAAGGATAATTACTTTTAATACTTTTATAAAATGGGTATTTTTCGATGTGGACATACCTACCTTTTTGAGTTTATGTATATGTGCATATCAGGGGGTCATTTTTTAATATTTCCTAGCAATCGATCTATGCCCTCAGATGATGTCATTTGCTGCCACTGTATATATTCTCGAGTTGGGTTTGAACATGACATCAAAGAGGTTGGCACCTGCCAGCACTGATCAGGGTAGTTAATGGCATTTATTTGCTGTATAATACATATAACTTTAATTAGAGGCAAGATGACATCTAGGTACATGATGGGGCACATTTACTTAGTGTCCACAGAACGCATTTCCGTCGGGTTTCCCAAATTTTTCGGTTTTGCACTGCATGTAACTGGGGTTTTTGGCACACGCGATTGGATTTTGGTGCATCGGCGCCGACTTTTGCGCGATACAAATCGGGGGACGGGCCGACATCTCAAATTGTGTCGCAAGATATGCACTCACATACACCAGGAAGAAGAAGGTGAACTCCGGCGGACCTCAGCGGGGAAGCGACACATGGAGGATATCCGGCGCCCGATCTTCATTGGACTGTCAGGATCGGGGATCGCGACAGGACTGGGTAAGTAACTGTGCCCCCATGTGTCTTAAGAGGTTATAGGTTATGAGGTTGTCTCATATAACTGATGTATTCCCTATCCAAAGGATGAATGATAAGTCATAGATCACTGGCGGTTTGTCTGCTGAGATCCCCCCCTCCCCCCAGCAAACTGCAGCTGCTAGCTCAACAGTCACATCTATAGTGTATGGTATGCAGGTCACGCAGGTGCACAAGAACTCAATTTATTAGGGGTAACTAGAGCTCTTTTTTTATATGATTAATGGCTATCAAAAGGATCGGAGCCCCAGCAATCTGTCATACGCGCTTATCCTGATATGAGAGCATACGTGTGGTTAAGAATTCCCACAAATGCTACGAGGATTGGCCCATCTCTACTACCTTATCTACAGGAAATGACTTCAAAGCTATTCATTGCCATTTGTTATACCCTACCATGAATTATATGCAGTGAGTCCTTAGGACACTAATACAATTAAATATTGTTGAGGTACAAGCACTAGCAAAGGCATGAGAACCATTCTAGGCACTTCCTTGCAGTGCAGTTCTGAAGGACTCAATGGTCCACATTTACTAAAAACAGTGCAAACTGCAGCAGAATGCACCCCTCAGTGCTGAAATTTGTGTTGCATTGGGTATAGTGTAACATGCACCACAAAGAGTTGTGTATGCCACAAATGTGTTTTGGACACTTCTTAAATACAAATGCAAGCAGTTTGCACATTAAAAAAAAGAACATGCAAAGTCCGACAGAAAACTGGCGCAGGGGCTTTAGTAAATTTGGGCCATTGAGGAAAGGAAGGCAAGGAAAGGTACATTTTTCATATAAGACACAATGAAGATTTTTGAGCCTGAGTCAAAACCCATAGGGACACATTTACTAACGGTTTGTCGGACACATTTCCGTCAGGTTTCCCAAATATTTCCGCATCAGCGCCGGCTTTCATGCGACACATATCGTGGGGCGTGGCCGTCGGACAACCCGACTGATTCAGACAAACAGCGGAATTTAACTTTCAAAATTGTGCCACAAGACACGCACTTACATGCATCGGGAAGAAGATGGTGAACTCCGGCGGACTTGAGCGGGGAAGCGACACATGCAGGAAGCGACGCACGATCTTAGTGAATCGCGGAAGCTGCGAATCCTCGTCTGGCAACGCACCCACGGGTCTGCGACGGGACAGGTAAGTAAATGTGCCCCATTGTGTGAATATTCCCTTAGGGTTTGTCTTTTTTCTTATAAAGGGTTAGGGGAACCAGAAAAATAATTCTGCAAAGGGAACCTCTTAATGCTCTTAGGCTGTAAGTAACTAAAAGAAGACATGACAATGATAATAAAACAACAATTCAGAAGAAGAAAATGAACAATGTAGCAAGGGTTCTACAATCTGTATATTTCCATCCTAGGCTCTTTGTAGCACATTGCCATCACTGATATTCTGCTGTCAAAACCTGTGAAAACCTGATCCTTCTAATGTGACAGAGAACTAAAATAATTATGTCCTTGTCACGAAAGTGGCAAAAAATAAAGTACCTTCTCCTGAATTAAGAATTAAACATATTTCTCTGTACTAAAAGACAAAAATAACCGCAAACTCTATGTATGTGATTTGTATCGGTGTCCTCATCATGTTGAGCTTACAAACAATCATCTTTATAAAACTAAAGTTAACCCGGTAAATATAACAATAGGTCTTAATATAATAATAATAATTGAGCTGGAATACATTTTCTCCAAATTGTGCCATTTTGTTGCTTTTACTTATGGAATTGTATGTAAAATTAGACAGTTGGGCATTACTGTTGCCCTAGTCAGTTGACCTCATATTGTTAGCACTGACAATTTGGCTTTAGAGCAGTGATGGCGAACCTATGACACGTGTGTCACCACTGACATGCATAGCCATTTTCAATGACACGCTTGGCAATTATTTCCTGTAGTGTGCAGGCTGAGCGGTCTGGTGCAAGCTGCAAAGAAGGGGAATGCCAGTAGCAGGATCGCAACGCGTGCCAGACTGCTCAGCAGGACATGTAATACAGCAATCCGTATCAGCGCTTGAGAGACCCAAAGTTGGGGCTCTGTAGCCAATCAGGCTCGAAATGCTTCCTGTGCTGACTAATCATTGAACGCTAGAGGAGATAGTGTGGCAGAAGTTCATGGGGAAACGCTTTTGACTTGTGAGGTGTTGAGGCTGAAGTTTTCCTACCGGGGAAGAAGGTGCATTTTATCGCCCACCTGCCAGCTGGTAGTGACACGCTGCCCTGCTGACCACTGGAGCGGGTTCAGGCAGGAAGACGAGGTGTCTGAAGTAAGTGCTGCCTCTGTGCTGTGCCACTTCTTCTCGGCCTGTACTGATCTGTTCTATTTTGGGAACTCCCATTTCTCCTGGCAGAGAGTATGCAGGAGCCCCAGTATAACCTCTTCTTCTGGGATCTGGCTTACTCGCAGTACTTAGGCCCAAATTTGATACTATAGGTAGCCGGCAGAGTCTTGTCTGCCTGGTGGCCTGTCCAGCTCTTGGGAAAATGAAACCATCACCTGAAAGGACTATTAAACACGTTTATCATAGTCTTTACCTCACTTACTGTAAAAAAAAGTGACATTGGCAAGAAGAAGTCCTTGAACCGACCTCTTCTGCCAAGTTAAATTTTGTGTTTCTTAAAGGGATTGTCCAGTAGGCTAAGACATTTTAGGACACACCACCCGAGTTATGGTCAGTTTTTTGACACACCAAGCTCAAAAGGTTGCCCATCACTGCTTTAGAGAATGTTAAAGGAAATCTAACATCAAAATGCATTATGATAAACACTTATTCATAGACTTTAGTAATCTTCTTATATTTGTTATCCATGGTCTCCTACCTTCTAAAATCAACTTTTAAAATTATGCTAAGGAGTACTTAGCTAAGGATGTTAATAGAGCCTCTCCATGCTGCAGATTCATTGGCTGTTACATTGTGCAAAGAGCACTTACCCCCTCCCACTATGTGCTGAAACTTCCTCTGCTGTGAAATTACATTAGGCAGAGGGAGGGGAGAGTTTTGAGAGAGCAGGGGGAGGGGAGACAGTCTAACAGCCCGCAAAGCTTCAGGACAGAGGGGTTTTGATACACCCTCAGGAACCCTTCAGACTTATTAGCATAATTTTAAAAGTTGACTTTGGAAAGAAGGAGGCCATAGATAACAAATATAAGAAGACTACCACAGTCACTGGGGCACATGTATGGATTTTTTTGTCTGTCTTTTGAGACTTTTCTTGGCTTTTCTGCTGGTCAGATGTACCTTAGCGTTTTTTCCATATTGTTACATCTGGTGTTTGGCGTGTAGTAAATTTGGAACTTTATAAAACAAGTCTCAAAAAGTCTCCAAAAGCCGCAAACCGTTACCCAGCTAATTTCTATGCCTCGTGAGGGGCAGCCATAGATTTGCGCCAAAATTCGCAACTTGCACATCTGTATTTAGGTGATAACTTAGGGAACACTGCAGAAAACTAGACGATGGCAAACTTTGAAGAGAGACTATTTTAGGCGCAAAAAAAGTCGAAAATGAGCACAAGCGCTATGACAAGTCTCCAAAATTAAAGAAAAAGGCACGCCAAAAGTTTGTGCCTGGGTCTATGGGGTGCATTTTCTGGAGTTCACCGAAAGTGCATTGTCCGACTTGAATGCACTGTGCCGCGATTCACTAAGATCGTGTGCCCGATATCCTGCATGTGCCGCTTCCCCGCTCAGGTCCAACAGAGTTCACCTTCTTCTTCCTGGTGCATGTAAGTGCGTTGACTTGCCCCCGGCGTGTGTTCTGGCACGCTGCCTTGATGAGCAGACCCAAAGTGTCTGTTCTGGGTTCAGGTGTGTGCCATGTAAACTGGGCATATTTCCAGATTAGCACCATGCACCCCTAGCGAATCATTGCCACGGCTAGTTACTAGGGTCGTCAATGATATGCATTGGAAGAACCCGAACCTGAATGGAAACTTTGGTTTTCACTCCTTTTTTCTTCTTCCACAAAGTAATATTGTCCCCTCTGTGCGTGCAAGCAATAATATATCTTACATAGCCCAAAATACTAATCAAACATAATTCTTATCTATGACCCATTACCATAATAAGTAGACTGGATCATCTCCTGTGAAGGCAGAAGAACAGGGAAGCTTCATGACATCACTGTGTTTCCAGATGGTACCAGGTCCAAAATTTAGGAGAAGCTTCAAGTTACATTACTCTGAAATGAAACAGTTTAATTGATATGATAAATAAAAAGTTTATAGATACAGTATCATTTTTTTGTAATACTCTGGAAATGTACAATAAGACCTAAGAGCTTTGTCACAAAGTCTTCAGGTCCAGGGGATTATGTGGATATTCTACAGAAAAAAATAATGAGAGCCACTGATTTCCTCCTTATATTTTGTATAATCAGGAGCTACTTTCCCATGTATGGTAGGAGTAAGCTGATGGTGTTCATTATCGATGGCTGTGAGTAAAGAAAAATATGAAGGCCATTTTATATTCATGTGGAATTCTCCTCACTTTCTAGGTAATCAGCTCAGACACAGGATCGACAATTACTTTCTGGATGATAGACACTGGAAGGAAAATCAAACAGTTCTCGGGCTGTCATGGCAATGCGGAGATTAGCACCATGGCTTTAGATGCAAGTGAAACCAGGCTTTTAACAGGGAGCACTGATGGAACAGTAAAGGTGAGCAGAACGTGCTTCTAAGCCCGTCATTAGGTTCTAACCATTGTTTGATGCTTTTTGTGTTAATATCCATTGAAAGCTGTGCAACAGATTGATAAACACATCAGTAAAATTGGTCCATACAGATTAGAAACTGGGCCTTTTTTAAGAAGAGCGCCTCACTTTTCCATTTGGTATTCCATTTTAGCCCCATTCAGTTGAACAGAACATCATTCAGACACTTTTCAAAAGCATACATTATATTCATAGTCTCATTTAATCTGACCATATACGGTACATTAGATATATCTCAGCCATGGCCTCCAATTTTGGCAGCACTGGTTGACCATCTAAAATGTTAGTGGACATTGTGACTCGCAGGACTGAAGGATTAGGTATGTTCGATTTCAGCATACCCAACGTAACCTTCTTGAGAGATCTCTTTGTAAGTGGCTTAATCTCTCTCCATATTATAAACACACCAAGAGTGTAAGGGAGAGTATGAGTTACCGTAGCTTTTTTGTGCTTGACTCTTTTATTTGGCTTTGCCATCCATATTGTATTTTCTGAAGTGAATAAATATTTAAACAAAAAAGCATAGCCTAGATGAGTGTTCCTTGGTATTAAAGATGATGTTCAATGATAGGTATTAGCCAATAGGTAACTTATATCTATGGCCACATTTAAGATTGTTATTGTAGGGTTTGTAATAATGGGGATAAAACAATAATATATATATATATATATATATATATATATATAATAGTGAAATTGAAATAATAAATTAACACTCTGCATAATATACCATATTTTTTGGCCTATAAGGCGCACCAAAAATCCTTTAATTTTCTCAGAAATCAAAGGTGCGCCTTATAGGCCGGTGCGCCTTATATATGAACATATACAGAAATGTACTACAGACAAGATGTACTGTACATTTACCAGTGTTTAATAGCGCCATCCCCAGAAATTTCCTGCACCTTCCCACACAGTATACAGGGTCCCTAGCTCCTGAAGTGCCCTGGCACCACAACTAACATTGTGCCCCTCCTGCCCTCCCCTAGCACGGAGAGACCGGAGCTGCCATAGTGCCGACCACGAGGCAATCATCATCATCAGTAAACAATCCCCCATACCTGACAGCCCTGTAACAGGGGAAAGAGAAGGAGCCACAGGGAACCCCACAGAAATAACACCCTGGCTGAGGAGGGAAGGAGAAGGGGCAGAGGGAGACCGCTTAACCCCTGCTGCATCACCCTGCATTAACCCCTAGCAGCCCATACCTCTGAGATCGGAGCTCTCTGACACGCTGAAGACAAGTTTCCCGGGAAGTGTAGCTGGCTTGAACTGTGCACAGGTCCGACACCTGCTGGTCATTTTTAGGTACTGCATTTGATCCTGCGCCTTATACTCCAGTGCGCCTTATATATGAACCTAGATGTCTTAGCAGGCATTTATTAGAGGTGCGCCTTATAGGCCGAAAAATACGGTATATATACTTTGGTCCCTTGTAAATATAATAACTTTTTCTTGTCTGATATATACTACAACAGAAAACTATATACTATAACAGTACTAATAGCCCATGGCATCCATATTGTAAATTAATGGCCTATAGTATTGAACAAGTGCTTCTATCAAGCAATGACTGAACTGTGACAATACACAGATAGAGCAAATGACTTAGTTCCTAATGGAGCATGGTAGATACCTATGTTGTAAATTTAGTCCAGTAATGTGTGCTTACTGTCAGCATGCCTCTTTATATGAATGTATATTAGATACAATGCAGCCAGGAATAATATTTAGGAGTTTTCAGTTCTACTGTTTTGTGAACCTTTTTCATTTATAACTGTGCTGAATGTACTTTTTCTGGTGTGATGTAGGAGCTGTATTGGGTGCTTTAAAGGGGTTTGCCCATGAAAATTCTCAAATTTCAATCCCCTAGTGATGTTTACACAATAAAGATAATTTTTAACCCTTTAACCCTTTACTTTACTGAGTAAATCAATTTTAGCCATTTTCACTCCTATCACTCAGTAATGGTCAGCGTAAAATTCCAGACTGTGGGTGGAGACTCTCTAAGCAGACACTTCATGGTTTCTCTAGTGCTGTGTGCGCACTATGTGGTTAGATTATCAAGGTACCTGTTTATATACACTTTCATTAACTTTCTGAATATTCTACTAGTATTTGACACATAGAAAGAAAGAGGAGACAGATCAGAAATGATGAGATGCATGAGATGCATATTATACACAATGACACTCTCCAGCTCTTGCTACATTTCCGCTACACACACACTATCAGATCTGATGTGCCTCCCCCTCCAAGGATAAAGAACTTACCTGCCTGTAGCTTGCAGTTCTCCTCTCACTGCTGCTGGCATGAATTGCCTGTGTATTAATGAAAGCTCCACCCTGAAATTTAAGGGGAGTGGCCCCTGCAGGGAGCAGAGAGAAAAGTCTCAGCTCCACGGCATCTGACAGAAAAATAAAATGGCTGCCGACCCTAAATTGAGAAGATATAGGGTCATAAACCAGGGGCAACTGAAATTATGTACAACAGGACTAATAGAGACAGGTTGGACTTATATCTGTGAAATGCTGTATTTTTGTTAGAATTAGAGAATGTGTTACTTTGTTATCCTGAGTATATTTAAGAAACTTGTCTTCGTGGGAATACCCCTTTAAGTAATTAGACATCTTTTCGCTGCTGCTCCCTCTCCCCTCTCACAGTATATCTCAGAAATAAACCTAGTAAAACATGATTCAGTTGCACCCTCTTTCTTCTACATGTGTTCTCCTGTGTCCCTGTTTAAGTACCTTTTAGAAACTTGGAATTTGGAAAATCTGTGACATTTCAGAGGACATGAAGTTATTAAAAGAGGGAATGTATGGCTCCCCGCAATATAAATATAAGACTACAGAGTAATGTAACATGTTCTTATTTTTAAAATATTTAACATTTAAGAAAAAAATTTATAATGTGACCTTGTCCAGTCCCTACCTTTGGGCTCTCTTGTTGCGTTTAATGAGCTTGTAAGAGGTAGAAGATGTACTTTGTAAACTTGATATTTTTGTGAAACAAAATAGCCAATAAAATCTGAAGGCGTCCTAGAGTTTCACCATTCTAAATGTAAATGACGTACACAAAGCAGCAATCTGTGTTGTATAAAAGGCTCATGAGGAAATATACCTTTGAATAATGGCCACACCAACGTAATAAAAGGTTTCACAGCATGTAAAATGGTAGAGTAAATCACATTTTATGCCACAAGAAAATAACACTTTCCTCTGCCTAAAAACTGAACAAACAAAACTTGTCTGTAAATACCCCATGTGATACTGTCTGAAGATTTTTTTTTTAACTATTTATAAATAGTTAATATAATGTCAAAAGCTAAAACATTACGTAATTTTACTGCTGGCTTTTATTGGTAAAAAAAGAAAAAAAAATATATAAAAATAATAAAATACCAACTTTTATGTTTTACTGTTTCCTGGTTTAATTTAACCTCACTCACAAAGTTATTTGTACAGGGCCTACACAACACCTCCTGCCTCTAGGGGAGAATAGCTCCGTAATAAAGTATATCATATGAATAAGGCATAAATGACAAAATACCATATACATTTAGGAGAAAGATACACATGAATATACAGCATTGGACCAAAGACTTAAATGGCTTTTACGGTATATTTATAGATCTGTACTACATTAATCCGTCATACATATACAACTATAATTTTATAGGGGTACAACAATAATTTTCTAACAACCCTCTGTACATATCTAGCAATAATATATAACTTTATAATGCACCTACATACACAAAGTGGCTCTTTTCTATAGGAATTCACATAATCCCCATGATACTAGTTTTCTATACAAGATGACGTCCTACACGTCAATCTGTTGGCGCCGGTTCCGGAATTCACTTTCCCAATGTATGATCAGTATAACTGGTGATCAGTGGCGTAACTTAAAGCTGATGGGCCCTGGTGCGAAGTCTGTGCCAGGCCCCTGACTATAATGTTTGGTTTATAGTACTAGTCTTCTCAAATGGGAAAGTGACACCTTACCGGCCCCCTAAGCCTCTTGGGCCCAGTTGCGACCGCACCCTTTGCACCCCTTCAAGTTACGCCCCTGCAGGTGATGTCTCCCTACCACCAAGCATGTGTGATTTTAGATGCTGCATGAGAAAGACTTTGCTCTATATGCAACAATGAAATAGAAATCCAAGTTGGGGGCACATGCTTAATACATTCAAAGGGGTTTGACAGAGGCATAAGAGTTTTATTTTCTTTCCCTTTTTTAAGAAACAGAAATCACTTTAATTTTAATTTAAATAACCAAGAATATGGTTAAAACCTAAAATTAACAATAACCCCACCACATTTTGCACATTTTTACATGTCAAAAGAAATATAACAGAGAAGCTAAGGGGTAGCAGGGAAAACAAACTAGTTTTAATTATGTATAGTTAGGAAAACTAGAGAGCATTGTAACTGACATCATAGATAAACCCCAACTATGAGAGACAAAATATGAAAAGAAATCCAGAAAATCACATTGTCTAATTTTTAAAGAATTTATTTGCAAATTATGGTGAATAATAAGTATTTGGTCACCTACTGTATAAAGATTTCTGGCTCTCATAGACCTGTTATTTCTTCTTTAGGAGGCTCCCCAGTTCTCCACTCATTGCTTGTAGACCAAAGAGCTGTTGAAGGACACCAGAAACAAAATTGTAGACCTGAATCTGCAATAGGCAGCTTGGTGTGACAAAATCAACTGTGGGAGCAAACATTTAAAAATAGAAGACATATAAGACCACTGATAATCTCCCTCGATCAGGGGCTCCATGCATGACCTAGTGAATGACCTGCAGAAAGTGGGGACCAACATAACGAACACTGCGCCGCCAGGAACTCAGATCCTGCAGTGCCAGACGTGTCCCCCTGCTTAAGCCAGTACATATACGGACCCGTTTAAAGTTTGGTAGAGAGCATCTGGATGTTTCAGAAGAGTGTTGGGAGAATGTCACATGGTTAGATGGAACCAAAGTAGATCGGTTTGGCATAAACACAACTTATCGTGATTGGAGGAGAGTGAATGCTGAGTTGCATCCAAAGAACACCAGACCTTCTGTGAAGTATTAAAGGGGGTAATATCCTTCTTTGGGGTTGTTTCTCTGCAAAGGGACTAGGACAACTGATCCGTGTACATGAAAGAATGAATGGGGCAGTGTATCGTGAGATTTTGAGTGCAAACCTCCTTCTTTCATAGTTGAGTTCTACATATAAGGGCAATTACACGCCTCTCTCTTTTTTTTTTTAAATTTTGTTTATTAATTCTTCAGAAGTAAAAAAAAACAGGCCCCAACATAGGGCCTCCAACATCTCTCTCATGTTTTTAAGTGGGAGTACTTACATAATTGGTGGCTGACTAAATATTTTTTCCCCACTGTAGATGAAGAGTAAGAGCAGTGAAATCAACCTTTGGATAAAGGAAAGCCTATACACAGATCTACCTTAATTGACATAGGGGCAGATTTACTTACCCGGTCCATTCACGATCCAGCGGCGCGTTCTCTGCGCTGTATTCGGGTCCGGCCGGGATTTAATAAGGCAGTTCCTCCGCCGTCCACCAGGTGGCGCTGCTGCGCTAAAAAGCATCTGAACGCGCCAGAGTTCACCGGCTCGGGCTGAGTGAAGGTAAGCGCATCCCGAGCGACACATTTTCCGTTCTTAAATGCGGCGGTTTTTCCGAATACGTCGGGTTTTCGTTCGACCACGCCCCCCGATTTCCGTTGCGCGCATGCCGGCGCCGATGCGCCAAAATCCCGGGGCAATTCAGGTACAATCGGCGCAAATCGGAAATATTCGGGTAACATGCCGGGAAAACGCGATTCGGGCCCTTAGTAAATGACCCCCATAGTGTTTGAACCAAGGATCACACTTAATGCAAATAAAGTCACATTTAGAGTTTTTCTTTTGCCTGAAGACAGTAAAATGCATCTTATTGTTGATATTGTATTTTGTTTTAGGTATGGGATTTCAATGGTCATTGTCACCATAAACTAAATGCTGGAAGAGACAGAGCAGTGGAAATCTCCCAGATCCTGGTGCTGAAGAGAACCATATTGGTGGTTGGATGGGAGAGGTATGTGTGCTTGGCAAGTTTATAAGAGTTCTCCATTTTGGATAAATATTACTTGTTAGAAGGTCCCTTAAGTGATAAGATAGTAATAAAGTGTCTCCCTGCTGGAAGCGCAACCAATCAGTTATTGTATATAGGAAAAACTTATCATTGACGGTTCAATTTCCCTTTAGTGCCATCATAGAGTAATGTAGGCATTACCCATTCCTGTGAATAGTTTGTCAGTATATTGCAAGACAGCACAGATCCTCCAGAAGAAGAGATGCTCATTGGTGAAAATGTGATGATCCTTGTTAGTGACATGTGCATATAATGTTTCCCAAGCTGTGCAGTACAGTCAGATAGCCTGCATATAAGGTCTACGGCACAGTGCGGACCAGAATTTGTGTGCATAAGACCTGATACAGCACTTTTCTCCATACATCTCATTCATATCCTGGGCAGTTTCTTAGTCTTTTGTACAGTCCCTCTCTGTATCAGTACAGCACTCCATTCATGTCCCCAGTTACCATTTCCTTTCAGTTTCCCTCTGTCCCAGCATGAGCTGTTCATCCGCCCAACCATTTCTGCAGGTCGGATATTTAGGCCCAGATTTAGTGCAAACTGCGGTTTTTAGTGTGCAAAGGGCGCCAGATTCAGGATTTCTGGTGCGCGTTCTGCATGAATCTGGTCCCCCCTGCACTGCTCCAGCAGAATGCATTTTTTTGGTGCACCTTTAACATGGGGTGTGCGACAAAATTCTGTTGGACTTTGCATGATAAATCTTTCACTGAGCACAGGAACACCCATTTCAGTGCAGTATAGTGCAGCTGGGACACAAATGTGTCACGGACACTTTATCAATACATGCACAAGTCAGACAAAAAACTGGGTGCAGGGGCTTTAATAAATCTGGGCCATACTGTTATGTTAAAGACACATAACCAAGGTTTAATGTTTTTATTTATGTTATGCACATATACCACTTAAACTCTTTTCACTAATATTGTTCTAAAAACTCATTGGGGCAGATTTACTTACCCGGTCCATTCGCGATCCAGCGGCGCCTTCTCTGCGCTGGATTCGGGTCCGGCCGGGATTTAATAAGGTAGTGTTCCTCCGCCGTCCACCAGGTGGCGCTGCTGCACTGAAAAGCATCTGAACGCGCCGGAATTCACCGAGGCCGGCTGAGTGAAGGTAAGCGCGTCCCGAGCGACACATTTTCCGTTTTTAAATGCAGCGGTTTTTCCGAATACGTCGGGTTTTCGTTCGGCCACGCCACCCGATTTCCGTCGTGTGCATTCCGGCGCCGATGCGCCACAATCCGATCGCATGCGCCAAAATCCCGGGGCAATTCAGGTACAATTGGCGCAAATCGGAAATATTCGGGTAACACGTCGGGAAACCGCGAATCGGGCCCTTAGTAGATGACCCCCATTAAGTGCAATTTATATGCCCCCATATACAGGCATTTTTTTATGTTGTAGATCAATAAATTCAAGAAAAAAGCAAAACTGTTATGATGACTATTTGCAAAGTCTTTATAAATACGGTAATACGGTACCCAGTAATAATATAAAAATGATACACTTAATGAATGACCTAGTACTGGTGTAGAGAAACATTGTCCAACACCAGCCCTTTCCCTCAATGATCTGCTACTCATTTTTCTCTTTAAGGATGATTACAGTTTTTCGACTGAACACATTAACCCAATACCTTGTCCAGCCTTCAGAATGGAAAGGAGGAGTACAGCACCATGATGATATCTTATGTGCAGCGTTCTTGCCACCTCAAAACTTGGTCACAGGTAAACATCACACATCTTGTTCAGATACAATTTATTGCCTTTATGAGTGTTTATGAATATGTGGATCATAATTTACAATGACGGCTTATTGGATGTGATTTTTATTAAAAAAAACCCCGATACACATACTAAGTAAAAAAAACCTGGAATGTAAAATGATTTACACTGTATGTATGGAATCAGCAGAAGGTTGATTTACTTCTGGGGATTTTAAGTCTGGAATCAAACCACTTTAACCTTCAACGCCAGCGATGTGAAGGTTCAACTTCATCTTCCTGCTGCAGGTAAATTGCTGAATTCAGATTGATGGCCTAGTATCCTCGGGTTCTCTGCGCTGATTGGTGGTTCTGGATGGCATAGATACAGAGCATAGAACTGGAAGTATAGAGTGCATTTGAAAAGTTGGGACATGGAAGCATGAAAGAATCCTTATCTTTGATTATTGATACAGAAGCAAAAACTGAAATAAGTTCTTAGTTGAAGCATCTTTGGCATCCAGAACAGCCTTCAGTCTTCTTGAATACAATGATACCATGTTTGCACAGTAGGATTTTGGGGATTTCCTGCCATTCTTCTCTCCATAGATTTTCCGGTCTCTCCATAGATGTTCAATTTTGTCAGGGTTCTGGCTTGTCCCTATATATGGATTCATGAATATTTGACACAGTCTGAGGACTAGAGCGTTTGGATGACCAAACACTTAGTATGAACAATTCAACTTGCAGCCTATGAACATCCTCCACAGACTGTATTACACTACACAGCTTGGTGTCATCTGCAAATATAGAAACAGTGCTATTAAATCCTACCTATATAACATTAACCCCTTCATGCTCCATGACGGATATATCCGACACGAAGCTGTGAAGGGTGTATGAAGAGGGTTCACAGGCTGAGCCCTCTTCATACAGAGATGGGCTTTGCTGCATATTGCAGCAAAGACCCATCGCTAACAACCGCGGTTGGTGCTTGCAGCGATCGCGGGTGTTAACTTGTTGTTTGCCGCCGACAAAGTCTCCGGCGACACTTAACATGCGGCGGCGCCATCTTACCCTCGGTCGTCGCTACCCCAAACGTCATCGGGGGGCGGCGATCAGTTGCCATGGTAGCCTCAGGTCTTCGTGAGATCCGAAGCTATCTGGTTTCTGAGTATTCCTTACAATTAGCCAGTGGCTCATTGTAACGTATACTGTGCAGAAATGCCATCTAATCACCCCCCTTTCCCTAGAACTGATATAAAATATAATAAATAGTAAAAATCACAAACACATTAGGTATCGCCGTGTCCCAAAATGCCCGATCTATCAAAATATAAAACCGGTTATGGCCGGCGGTGACCTCCGAGGCAGGAAATGTCCGAAACGCGACTTTTACAGCTTTTTACGTGACATAAAAAATGTCATAAAAATTGATCAAAATGTTGCACAGTCCTCCAAATGGTAGCAATGAAAACGTCGGCTCATTTCGTAAAAAATGACACCTCACACATCTCCGTACACCAAAGCATGAAAAAGTTATTAGCATCAGAATTGACAAAATCTGCTCACCACTTCATAAAAACAGATATGGTTACTCTGACAAGTCCTATCTATAGAAAACCCATACTGCCCTTCACTGGCCATCACAATTGAAGCTAAGTTACCGGCCTGTAATTTATTTTTCACAGTCTTTTAGATGTTTTTTTGTAAAGGCTGCCTTCCATGTGTCTTTTACCAAGGAGACATTCCTTTCCAGCTCCTCTGCTATAGATTTTGCAGATTTAGTGGAATGCTTCAGTGATGGTTGACCTTCCGGAAGTTTCTCCCCTCTGTACACATAGGAGCAGGGGCAGCTTTATGAAGAGCAAAGTTCTTCCATCTAAAAGGACACTGTCACCAGATTTTACCCCATAAAACTGCTGGCACCCTTGGGTAGGATATGAAGTGTCCTTTCTAGAATCCCCTCTACAGGCGGTTCATTCCACCTCATGGCTCGGTTTTTGTGATAAGTATTCTCAGATGTGAGACCTAATATAGGCTTTCCAAATCATGCAGAAACAGAGATTACCACATGTTTCTACGGGGGTAGAAACAACATTTCAAAGATGATCATATGATATGGGAGGCCCCCAGAGCTAAAAGGCTAAGTTTCTGAATTCTTATGTCCCTACAAAGTTTTCAGTTTTTTCTTTTTAATACATTTGCAAAAAAAATTTTGTTTTTACATTCTCCATATGGGGTATTGAGCAAATATTTATTAAAGAAAACATGATTTTGTTTTACTTTTTTAAGTATTTTTAAAAAAGAAAGCAAGCAAGGGAGTGGAAAGGCGAGTAACGTGCAGGGAGGAGGAGCAGTGGGGTATAGGAAATCAGAGGACAGCGAGGAATCAGTTGCTGGAATTAGAGCACCTGAACAATTTTTCCCGCCTGCACTCTGAATCATCTTTTAATGTTATGTTTGTGAAATGTTGTTAATGTTAAAATGTATAAAAATAAAATAAAAAATAGAAATATTTTCTGAAAAAAATTAAAAAAAAAATGAAAAGAAAAAAAATATTGTGATCTGGAAGCCTCAAAAAAGCGACGGTAGGATGGGGGGTGCTCCAAGGTAGTTCATTATCTTGAATTGAACTTGGTAAAGGGCTAATTTCTTAGAGATGGATTTCAATTTAAATTGGTTGTTTACCCAGCGTGTGGGAGGTATTCCTGCAGGTAAGGCGCCCAGGATGGTGGCAAGTGGAGATTTGTCTATTGACGGGAATAAAATCTAAAGTGAGGAAAATTAGTGTATGCCTTTAAGGACTCCTCAGTTATTTTGTAAACTTGTATTATATTTGTTAATAAAAAATAAGTCCGCTGTGGCCGTTTTCACCACATAACTACTTGTTTCATGTTTTTATTAGGATGGGAAGGAACTGGGTTGGGTGATGGGTTTCGCACAGTGGCTGAATTTAGTGTTCCCTAGTCAAGTGACTTACAAGACTTTCAAGTACAGGCGGTCCCCTACTTAAGAACACTCGACTTACATACGAGTTACAAACGGACCTCTGGATATTGGTAATTTATTGTACTTTAGTCCTAGGCTAAAATAAACAGCTGCAACAGTTATCAAATGTGTCTGTAATGAAGCTTTAGTGTTAATATTGATTCTTATGACAACCCAACATTTTTAAAATCCAATTGTCACAGAGACCAAAAAAGTTCCGGCTTACATACAAACTCAACTTAAGAATAAACCTACAGACCCTATCTTGTATGTAACCTGGGGACTGCCTGTATATGTACAATGTTAGCATTTATGTGCTCAACTGTTATTTTTGGACGTGTGTTAGCCATTGTTGTAGGCTTTATCTATTGACATTTATTTATTGAGTGGAGTTCACCTGCCATTGACACATTCACCGCAAAGAATGGACCATAGGAATGTTAGAGATGAGTGCCTTTACTATCTGTATTTAAAGGTTAACACCCTGTGGGTGCTACTGGCTTGGGCAAGCACGAATGCCGAAACTGAACTTCTGGCTCAAGTTTGAGTTCAGGTCCACTTATCTCTATTTACGCCCCTTTACAAGGACACCTTGTGCCGGTAGCCTTATGACAATGCATTTTAGATATTCAAACCTGCAGGTTTAAGATCATTTGCTTTGTTATAGTACTTGCAAAATTACACCAACTCTAAAGGACCTCAAAGAATATCAATGGGTTTGATTTGTTTCCGCCATGGTGTCCAACATGTTCGAGAGGATCTATTATAGAGGTTTTATTATAGAGGTTGCAGTGTGTGCAAACAGCTATGAAGTTTCTGTGGGTATAAAACATTCATTAAAGAAAAGTTCTACAGCTGGATATCTATGCGGGCAACATATGTAAATGAATCATGCAGCAAGTTCATAGTTGCTGTGTGTACAGCCTGAGGGCTCTATACACGAATGCGCCCTACATTATTAATAGTAGAACCTCCTGCTGAACCCTGTGCTCCATGGGTATAAAAAGTCACAAGAAATATGGCAGACTTCCCACACCTCATTCCAATCCATGATCGGTAATACAGTAATTTTTTCTTGTATTACATTTCTGTTTAGCAAAAAAAAAAAGGTTAAATAAGAAAATCTTTCTTGAGATCAGAAATGTTCATGCATCATCGCTGTTCAGTGAAATTACAGCTTTTAGCTAATGAATTTATTTATATATGATAGCAAGGTGTAATATTCCCTGGCACTTTGCAGCACATAACTCCCAAAGAAATTAAATGAAAATGAAGAACACTTAGGTTTCCGAGCCACAGATAATACATTACTTTCCATCTAAGACAGTTGCTTCATTTATCTGCTGACAAAACAAATACAATAGTCTTCAGAAAAAAAAACTGTAAGTAATGAGAAAAAACAAATTAGTTGTTATGATGAACTAGAGGGACTTGATAATTTTAGGACAACATTCATAGATTTTCCATAGGACCAAAGCTATTACACAGGAAGGACAGAGATGATCTGAGCCTCCGAGCTTCTGTTGTAAGTCCTGCCCTCCCGCTTTATGTCCAACAGTTACGTGGAGGACGTATATATATCGGCCGTATAAAAGTCGCCCATATAAATGTACCCCATAGGTTCGGCATTTTGTACTCCCGAAAAGCATTAGCTGACTGCAGTATATGTAACCTTAAACTGCAATAATAAGAAAGAATTTGTGCCAGAATTTTTTGGCAATTGCAGTTCTATCTGCCCCTGTAGCAGCGGCAGGCAGTTTAACTAAATAGACAAGCGATTTGGACAGCCACCCAAGATGTCCTTATGGGAATCCACCATTGGTCCTATGGAGTGTTGGTGGAGTAGAGAATAAGCTCCCCTCCAAAGGGAAGAAAACTGTATCCCTAGTGCCACCTATAGATCAATGATTAACCTATCAAGGAACTTTTAAACATGCTTTTGGTTATCAGCTAAGCCACAGAAACCCATGCTTAGACCAAGGGCCTTTAACACAACCAATCCTTTTACACTATGGGGCCCATTTACTTACCCGGTCCGGGGAATTCCCCGAAAGTGCATTGTCCGACCGGAATGCACAGTGCCATGATTCACTACGATCATACACCCGATATCCTGCATGTGTCGCTTCGTGGTGTATGTAAGTGCTTGATCTTGCGTCACAATTTGAAAGTTAAATCCCACGCTAAGTCCGAATCGTCCAACAACATGCCCCCAGTTTTCTGTCGCACGAAAGCCAGCGCAGCCGCGCCACAATCTGATCGCATGCAACAAAATCCCCAGTTAAACACCTGTCCCAGCGGCGCAAATCACAAAAACTTTGTAAAAACCGTCAAAAGTGCGGATGCGGACCCTAGGTAAATAAGCCTCTATGTGATGCAGAGCTGCAAAGCTGTGTCGATCTGTGTACAAAGACAAGTTATTAAACTTGAAGTTATTCTGTTTACAGGTACAAATATATAAATAGACAATTCACAGATCTTTCCAATTATCTTTTAACACCTATGCTTAAAGGGAAGGTGGCTCATCTTTCTAGACATTCCTTCCTAGAGTGTGACTATGCTTTATGAAATGAAAAATGTCCAAAATTATGGGTAATAGTTTCTTAGAGAGAGACTGGTGATGTAATTTATATTTGGTATCTAGAAGGAGGAAAGGGATTTATAAGCTATGTCCCTCCATTAGTATGATACTGTGGTACATTTACACCACAGAACCGGATTTGAAGTAAGGTCTTTGTCATTGATGTGTATTCTTGAAAAGGCTGCATATAATTTACTGAGATGTCATAAAAGTTATTAGAATATTTCTTAGAGCTTTACATTCCTTTATAGGTAGCTATGATGGAGAAATGGTTGTTTGGAATAATAATACAGAAAACGCTTCCAGAAAACTTCATCCGGATACTTCTAAAGCAACAAGGTCAAAATCAGGTAAGATGTACTGATAATGAATAACACATATATTTGAAAGAGCATGAAATCATACATTCAACATGCAGAGGCCGACAAAATTGTTTCGCTCTCCCCATGTTAAAGGTGCACCAAAAAAAAGTTGTCAGGGCAGTTCAGGGAGCGCAAGATTCATGCAGAATGGGTGGCATAATTCCTGAATCTGGTGCACCCTGCACGCTACACAGGCAAACTGCAGTGACCCCTGTGCCCCTCAGTGTATAAGGAACGGGATTGGCTGGTTCACTCACCCATTTAAAACAGTTGGTGTTTAGAAAATAGTTGGTGGCTCTCTATGTCAACCACAGGCCCACCATGAAGTAATCCAGATAGATTGTCATGCCAGTTCTGGTACTCCAATCCAGAGCTATTTGAATGTATTTCTAGTTGACTAAATATTCAGACAATTAAACCATTAGCCTAAGAGTTACTCTATTAGTGCACTTTTCTACAGACATTGATATGGACCAGTGCAGGCCAGAGGCTTTTTATATTCATCTAAATTATATGAAAATATTGAGAAAGTTACCATTTTGAGAGTAGAAACAAAAACTCAGGTTTCTATGTTCTGTGTCTTCTTCTCCTTCCTCTCACCCCCTGAACTTTGTAGTGTCTGCTCAAGCATTTAACGAATTTTTAATTCAGTAAGTGGCTTGTGTGTTTGTTAAACTATAATTGCGATATTCACTCTAAGGTGCATTCTGGTTGTTTCTTCTAATTCCAATCAAGCAGCTGGTTTGTTCGCTGGCACGATATCCGCTTCCTGGTTCCTAGTGTAATTGAATAAAGAAGCTGGTCAAGTGCATTATAATTAATATAACAGTCCTTCTACACAATTATGATGATGGTGTGCTGTAATGATTTGCATATTCCTTGCATATGAAGTGTATATGTTTCCACAATTAAAGCAATATAATTAACTTCCCTGGCACTTATTAAAATGGATGAGATACTTCCATTTGGCTAAGGATTAACATAGACACTTTTATTATACTACTAGCACCTCATTAAAATATTAACTTTGTACAAGGAAATAACATACTTATTTAATCAATTAACTTCTACTCATTGTTTTGTTAGAGGTTAAATGTTATTTAATATGTTCATTATATGTCTCCGTCACATGCACTTAACATCAAAATGTTCGCCTGTTAATGTTAACCTAATACAAAGATGATAAAGATGACCAGAGCACAGACGAAAGGTTGTAGTTGGTGGCAACAAAGTCCTAGTCTTATGTTGTGGTCAGGGCTCAGAAATGAACCCACTAGTCTGGAGATCAAATTTACTAAATCTCAAGGTCATTGTGTAATTCTATGTGAATACATCCTAACAGGAGTAAAGCGATAAATATTTTAAGCTTATTTTATAAACTGTTTAAATTCTAGAGCACAGAATAAAAATGTAAATGATATAATTATAAAAATTAATTAATTAATCCCCCCAACCCCAGACAAAAAAAATTACTTTTCTGGGAATAGTAATTTTTTTTATTAAAGAGTAAATCCAGTTTATTCATTTTCTTTTCAATCCATTGTATCAATGAAATCCAAATCTCTGACAGGGATCTCCCATTTTGAACAAAATTCTTTATTAGGCAAGTATGTTTTTTATACTTTATATAGGATAATATGGCATTATTTAATTGTATAGGAATCGTCCACATGTGCTCTTTATATCCTATTGTGTGCCATTGGCTCTGATTTAATGTACTTTGTAAGTGTTTTCGAACTTTTGTGGGTTTGTAAACTACATTTTTCTGTCCTTTTTGTAGAACAGTTACTGTATTTTTAGGACTATAAAATGTTCTTTATAGCAAGAAAAACTCTTAAAAAGTGTCTGTACCTGTAATAAGGAGAATTGAACACAGAAAAACACCATTACTACTGTCCTGGAGACTGGGCTAAGCACTGGCAAAGTGCTTCACCAGATCTATGAGAGAGCTGTGAAAAACCGGTCCCACCTCTGGATTCACTTTTCTCTGGATGCTTTATAATATGGGCCAGTCTGTTTCTTTTGCCAGGCTTCAAAGGGTTGAGGGGTATCTGATTGCCAACACGATAAACCCCTATAAGGCTTTTTAGCTACATTATGAATTTATACGAATAGAGTGACAGATTTTTAGTTTGTGAATGTACTGAAAAGCCTTCATAGTCTTTCTTATATTCATCTATTTTTTAGCTGAAAGTTCCTTTTTAAAATGAAGGGCATGTAAGTCAGGATAAAAGCACAAAAACAGACATTCAGGAGTATATCTTAGCAAAAGGCAAATGACCTACTTCAGGTATACAGAAATACATGATACACCATAAATTGCAACAAAAAAGGTAGCAAGTAACTAGAGAGAGGAAAGGTATACAAGTGGAAAAAGTTTGCTAGGCTTGGGTTTTTTTTCAGAAAATATCTTTACTCTCTGCTGCTAAAAGGGCAAAAAAATAATTTTATTGCTCTAGGTATTAAAATGAAAACGAATCCCTTTTTGCATAGGCGTTTTATACTCAGTACCATTGTCAAAGAGATAATGTGATAAGTCCATTGATCACAAAACAGGACGCAGTACTGTGGCTTCCTGTAATACATCCACAACGTTAGCATTTTTAGGTCATAGTGGTCAACTTACCTCCAGTCATATGACCTTTAATCAGGGCAGCGGGTTGCAGAAGTGAAGGAACAAGATATGGCTGCAGCTCTTAGCCAACAATAATAATTCCTTTATTTATATAGTGCCAACATATTCTGCAGCATTTCACAGAACTTGCCAAATCAGTCCATGTCCCCATGGGGCTCACAGTCTAATCAACCTACCAGTAAGTTTTGGAATGTGGGAAGGAACCAGAGGAAACCCACACAAACACAGAGAAAACATACAAACTCTTTGCAGATGCTGACCTGGATGGGACTTAAACCCATGACTCCAGTGCTGCAAGGCTATAGTGCTAACCACTGAGCCACTGTGCTGCCTTTAAGAAAAAAAATAATCTATATACGCATAAGAGAGGCTAAAGAGAAGTTTTATTCTGACCATGATCAGACAGTAAAGCGAGGATAGATTGAGCTGGTCGCAATGTTCATAGCATGCTACTAAAAACATATGGCTGACATAGTGTCATCACACCTTACCCTCAAAGAAAAGTACAGTCTACTGCTTCACATTCACACACATATAAAGTTACTGCATTGCAGTGATCTGAGGAAGCCATTTCTACCAAGGACCAGACCACATAGAGTTGGAAGACAATCAGCGGGAAACACTCAAAAAATCCTTGATGCAGAGCGGCGTGACCTGAGCGAGCACTTTCTGCCTCCACACATCGCCAACAGCAGAGAGGATGGTGATGAAATGTAAGGCTACCAAAACTAGGCTTAAAAGCTCACAGCTCCTTGTGGCAACAGCTGTGATGGCGCCTCTTCCCGCCAATCCGGATCGTCCTCACCCTCCGGTTCAAGCTTAAGTGAAGTCGGCACATCAAAGATCTCTTTACGCACCGGGGGAGAAGCTATACAAGTACAGAAAGGGGAACTTATTATGGAAGGGGATTTTAATCTGATCCCCTACACCTCCAATGATACCACTAAACCAAGCCCTATCAGAACCCCCACCCTAAGCTTGTGGCTTCATACTGAAGAGCTGTACGACTCATTTGATGTAGGGAGTACAAATTTTATTCCCCATGCACAAAACATTCTCTAGAATTGATTTATTTGTCCTAGGCAAAGACTCTCTCTTACAAGCAAAAAAGGCCACCATCCATACAGCCAAGTGGTGTGACCACTCCTCAATATCACTAGAGATCCAATTCTATCCCACTGTGTTCCCCCATACTAGTCTAAAAAACAAAAAAACCCAGGCCTGGAAGGACTGGCCAATGGATACTACCAATCTTTTTATAGTACTCTACCCCCATATCTAGTAAGAGTCAGCAGCACTTCGTGGAGATTTTCTCTCTACGATGCTTCAAGCAACAGTAGTGACAATACCGAAGGCTGGCAAACCACAATTGGATAGCTACAGGCTGATTTCATTGCTAAATTGCAATGTAAAATTCTATGCCACAGACATTGCGCTTGGACTACTAGATATTTTCCAACCTTGATCCATAATGATCAAGTTGGATTACTAAGGGCCGCCAGACTTCGTATGCAACTCATGGAATGATGGCGTTTATGTCAGTGGTGGAGACCTATTGGATGCCTTCTTTGCTTCTCTCTATGGATGCAGAGAAGACATCTTCACTAATTTTTACATTAATAATGAACTCTTTGCAGAGATCATAAGGACTAATCCCAACATCTCAGGCGTGTGAGCAGGAGTTAGACAACATAAAATAGGTATCTTTGTGGATGACAACATCCTAGCCGCGACTAACCCCCTCCAGTCCCGGAGTGAGATTACCTCTATTATATGCCAGTTTGGACATGTTTCCTACAACAAAGTGAATGAGCTGCCCCCTCTACTGACCACCCTAGGCACTGCACCCTTAGTTCCTAGTGGAAAATACTGATCCGAACATGTGTGAATCATGAAAAAACCACAAGTAAAAATATATAGGGGCAAAGCATTAGATTCATGAGGAAGATGTATGGACAGCTGAACAAACTGAGAGTGATTGTGACGCTTCTTTATTAGTCTTTGATAGTTTGCTCCCTGCTATGACACATCATTCATAACAGACAATCTGACTGCTGTGCCAGAATGGCAGAAGGGCACCTGTCCACAGGATTAGAGGTCTGTGCCATGGGCAGTCGGTAGAGCAAGCAATCAATAGTAGAATTCAGCATACATATTGAGAATATGCATATTTATTTATTTTTCATTTTTGGAACCTCACAACACCATTTATTATTTTTGAATTTATTTTAAAAAGATCTAATGCAGGGACGTAGATGGTTATATGTAAGTTGCAAAGCAATATATTATAGTGTAGTATTAAAAGACTCAGGTGAATCCAGTTTATAGCTGTGAACCAATCTGAAAATCCTTTTTTATGCAGGCTCTCAGCTGTATAGCGCTGGAAAGCGAAGCATCTCGTCATCATCCTCTGGAAGATACACACGTTCTTCAAGTGGCTTCTACAACACAGACTCTGACAGCAATAATACTGTAACAAGATTGTTCTTCCTGGGGGCAAGAAAACATATCTCTGCCACAGGTAGCTTTTATTTTCACACATTCCTCTTCTTGAACAATACATATTGACTCTAGCTGTGCGTTATCTTAAATAACCTTCTCCTGTCTCTGGAGCACCGGTTTAGAGGAGAGAGCCAAAATATATTTTTTTTTACCTCATCTCTTATATAGACTGAGGTAATAGTTTGTCAGGTTTTATGCCATCCCTTGCTATTGTTGCATTACTATCGAGTTTGTAGATACTACAGGTTGTCGTTAATGTAGAACAGGGGGACAAGATGTGGTGAGATGTTAAATATTGATAGCACTGGAAGCTTGAGGCTTCTTGGATCAAGATGGAGGAATGATAAGGACTTAATAACTTAAGAAATGTTTGGAGGACTCTGTCTCTATCTGTCACATCCATTCCTTTTATTGTCACTTTTGAATTATCTTCTAAATAACTGATGGTCTACCGTCCCAGTATGTGGTATTGATCGGCAGTCTGGTCTATCATCATTACACACGACAAGCTTGCCAGACCATACAAACAAATTGGCTTAATTTAAGATGGACAACATTAAGCCTTCCAAGTTATGGATCTGCAGAATATGTAGGCTTTTGGCTTATGCCTCCTATTTCACACCTTCTTCTACATTGATCAACTCTATGAATGTTTCCAGACTGCACTTTTAAAGGAACTTATTCTATGGAAATTGTCTTCAAATCCAGGCCATCCCTGATGTAAAAAATGAATAACCCTTTTTGTTTAACTGGTAATAAGTCCTCCAGAGAAGGAGGGCTCATTTTTTAGAAGCAATAAAGGGGTTGTATATTGTGGGGGTCCCAGTGGTAAAACCCTAGGGATCAAGAGATTGTTTACCCCCAAATGAATAGAGCAGCTGGTTAAATATGCGCCTGCTGCTTTATTCATCTCTATGATGATACCAGAGATAGTCAATATTAAGCTATTTCAATAAGTGCCATAGACAATTAATGAAATTGTAGTTAACATTTTCAAAATGACGCTCCATTCATTCGGGGTACAGTGGACCCCCATTCTCGCCATGTTATTATTATCATGCCTAAGTGGAGGATTTTAGCACCCCATGCTGCAGATTAGTCACTAGCCGATAGGAACCTACATCCCTCATAGAGGTACAAAAAGAGTCGAGGATACAAATTATCCCTTGGATTTAATACTGGTAATCGGCAGCATGGGGATTCAATAACCAAGTGATACTGCTGCTCTTTAACAACCACAACTTTATTTTCTACCTAATTTTGTTATTAAATGAAACAAATAAATGAAATTCTTTTCTCCTAATTAATTTGCTTTGAAATGGTTGACTTTGAAGAGAGCGGTATTAATTACATGGATTCCTGGCAGATGGACTTTTAAGATCTCTTCCTTTTTTTTTCAAGATTTGAAATAATGAAGCCTTTTATTTTTCAACTTGTTACTTTCACCGTGGCTTCAAGGGGAGAGCGCAGCAGTATACAATGACCTCACTCATATCACCTAATCTCATTTGTTCAGATCTGGCCGAGCAGCTTTCATTTCTCTTGTGCATAATTAGTAGATTGATAGAAACACTTGAGCAATATGTGTGACCAAGTCAAGCACTAACTGTGCAGGGACAAGATGGCTCATGGAAAACATATTTTAAACCCACACTGGGCAGCTTTACCTATCAATGGGATGTGCAGGCCTAATTTCCATTTCCAAGGAATCTTTCCATTGCCTTTCCATTTCCCTTATGAGGAGTAGTTGGGGGACTCGTCACATTCGATGACGTTGTTAGCCACTGTGTCTACAGCAGAGTAAGACATGAGCCCAACTGGTATTATAACTTGGAGACTGATGCCAATATAATTTTTTACGGCCGTATTAAGTAGCCGTAATTTTGCTTCGTAAGACAGTACATGTACAGTCCTATTACTTTCACCTGCACTGGATGCTTCACTTTACTAGATTTTACCAGCCATAGGATGGTCAGCAATTAAGACTAGATTACTGAAGAAAGATCCAGAGAACTTGTGTCAGCAGTAAGAAGCAGTACAAGATTCAATCAGACTTTAATTACCTGTTATGCAGTTATTTCTGCTGGCCATGGTAGAAAGTAAGTATTTTAATACTATGGTCTCTAGGGCAAGAAATACTGATGCATTGACGTTACCGTTTGAGTTTGAAGATATGAAAAGTATAAAGACTTGGCCAGATTGCTAAAATCACATAGAAGATCAAACCCCATAATTAATTTTGGAAAGTAAGACATGTTTGGTTATATATGCAATCTCTGTATTAATCTGCGTCTCCATGTCACAATAATATTATCTTTTTCATTTCAGGTGGCGCCAACCTAGTGTCATGTGGAGGATCTGGCTATGTTAGATTTTGGAATATTTTTAGAAACCAGTTAATGGGAGAGTTTCAAGCTCATGAAGGTGCAAGTTTTATAGTTATGACCATTGACACAATGAACACTTACCTAATTACAGGAGACCTTGATGGGTTGATTAAAGTTTGGGACATACAGGTAATATACATGTATCTGATCTTAAGAATGTTATTCTCTGCTGATTAAGATGTAACATACTGTACATGACATAATCTTTTGAATAATACGTACTGTAGGTAGAGAAGCAGGATTGCTATATACCAGGCGAAAAAAGAACTATAGGAAATCTGTTTGACCTTAATAGTGTCTCCCTTATTATACTTACCCTGTTAAAGTTTGTCATTTGCTGTGGATCAGTTGACTTCCCGTATAGTTCTGAGTGGGTTGGTCGTAGTTCGGGTTTGACGGGTTTGTTCACTTTTCACAACAATATTCGGTTTAGGACTAGGACTAAAATGAACTCTATTAAAATCAATGAGGACCTGGATTTTATCACTCAAAATGCCTGAAAATGGGGCTAGTAAGGGCTACAGGAATGAAAAATGGTGGGAATCACAGGGCAGTTGCCCTTCCCACAATGGCCTATGCAATACATAATACCATAACTTTAAAAAAATTAAACAAAGAAATAATAAAAACATATAATAATAAAAAATTATGTCACATCGGTTAAAGGCACTCTGGCTGTTCAGACCCATTATTGGTGATGACACCACCAGTGCTACTGAATGCACATTTTGCCACAGGCAGGACAGAGCCTGCAAGGCATAGAGGGCAAGCTCTGGCCGGCCCAGAAAAGCCCAGAAAATGTCATGCAAACATTTTATCTAAGTATAACTGCATGCTTTTTCACTAACAGGGGCACTTTTCTGATCCACATATTAGTGCTCACTGACCACACTTTTCTGATCTAGGTAAAAAAAACGCATTAGAATAACTGCCTGAAATAGAACACTTAAAAATTAAACTTTATTAGATATTCATAAAATGCGGCCACTCTTCAGCCAAATAAATAGTCAAATCAGGCTTCCAGTGTGTATGGGGGATAAGAGACCAGTAGGATCCCACTAAATCACGGTATTACCCCCTCACTGGACTAAAGTGCTGATATGCATGATGTTCTGTTCAAAGTGTGTGCAACGATTGGCGATAGTTAGTTGTAAGCAATTCAACAGGTTCTCGCCCTAATACCTTGATCGGCACTACACTCTAGGATGAGAACAGAAACATAACCAGGTGATGGTTTAAATCATAATGTGGACCATTAACCTGTCTAGTCTGCCTAATATACCCTATGCCTGACGCGTTTCTGCAGCCCCTCTAGTATGGAGCTGTGTCATCAGAGGCATATGGATGCATAGAAGGTGTATTATTCAGTGCGGGCGCACATCACATATTTTTGTGTGCACCCGCCGGCAGAGTCTCGGCACTGATAGATGCCATGCGCGCGCGAGTGCACGTGCGGGGTATAAGCGAAACGCCCCGCCCACCCAGAGGCACGGCAGCCAATCACCACTCAAGACCGCCGGCCAATAGGAATTGAGTGGGCGTTCTGAAGAGAGAGGGCTCGTACCTGGTCAGCCAATAGCGCTGTTCCCAGGCTCACGATTGCAGCATCAGGTGAATGAAGTGTCATCCCCAGTCTGTCAGAGCAAGGACCAGTATCGATAAAGACAGTGTCGCTTAGGTTAGAACCTTGTTATTTATGTTAAATGGTTAAATAGACACCAGTCTGTAGACTGTCCTGATTTCCTTATCTGGATTACTGTTAACCAGGGGATCGTATCGCGGCTGAGCCTGTCCTGTAGAACCCGATCTGGTTTAGCACAAGGCCAAAGTAAAGGCCGTATTCCACCATGGTTAGTGACAGAAAGCCACTGTGACAGGATTGACAACAGGCTGCACTACTTTTTTGTGTACACTATTTTCACTGACCAGTGACCACACTACTTTGAATTAGGTGAAAAAAATTCAATTTTCTCTGTACCAGATTTTCTTGTGCACTATTTTAACTGACCAGTGCACCAGGTAGGAAAGTTCATATTGTCTGACAACAAAACTTCTGAACTAGGTAGGAAAGCGCAGTTTTCACTAACAACAGAACTTCTGCACTAGTTTATTGTGGGTGCTATTTTCACTGGTCAGTGACCTGTTTTCTGATCTAGGTAGAAAAATGCAGAAAGAGCAGCGCTGCAAACAAGGCATGATTGATGATGATGATTTATAATTTTCTGTGGCTGAATATTAGACATTGAAAGGATTTTCAAGATCTTGCTGGATGATACAATACATGCTAATAACCAGGTCTGGTCTTTCCAAGTATTGGATACAATTCTTCATAGCTCCTTTATAAAGGCAATTATTTCAGATTTCCTTCATCCCTTATTATAGGAGATTCCTCTATTCTGCGGTTGCTAAGGGGCTCGAAGCTGCTTAATTGGCCAATTCTGCAGTCAATCAAGCAACTTGGCACTTTTTCATCACTAGTCATGTGTTCTGGTGGCTTCCGGTGGATGCAAGGGGCCATGCAGTCATTACTTTATACATGCATTTTCATCATAACAGCTCCCATAACATTAATTAGAGGGGCATGCAGATGTCCTTATCGCGCCCCACCGACCAATGATATGGGAGCAGTAATGGCTGCACAGCCCCCTACAACAATCAGATGCCAAAAGGACACAAAATGCCTGAGTCCTGCTGCCTTGGAGTCATGTGGCTCCCCGCGGTAGACAACAAACTTTGACAGGGTAGGTATAATATAATTAACCCTATTAGGGTCTTATACATGACCTGTTAAAGTTTGGTATAAATAGCAAACCCTTTAACCTAATAACACAACCACATAATAGGTTACTTAATCTGAGATTTGTGTGTCCATAAAATTATCTGGTTATTACATTTTGTTCCAGTCAAAACTGCCTTATCCAGTTGAACCTTAAAAATAAGTAGGGGCGACTTAGACAGGTGGACAACCATAAAGATACACAATGTGCCTAGAAAACGGCTGTTAGAAATTCTTACAATTTCAAAGAAGGACAATCAAGGACTTATATTGGTAATTTTTGTTTTTATTTGGGAGTAGGAAATGTATTCCAAACAAAACCTCCTGTTGGTTAAAGATTTTGAGTACGACACTCGAAGATTGTGTTGTGGCTTATTTGGTGCATTTAGTTTCACATCACGTCTCTTGTAATCTTGTAGAACCTATTGTACTAAATTTCTTTAATCTCTTCTGTAATGTGTTTGGGGTCTGAAGGGTGATGAAGCGTTTGTTACATTGACTGATGTTTTATTTTCTAATGTTGGCTGACCTTGTAAGTCAGTGAAATGTTCTGGGAAAACAGAAAAGAAAAAAAAATAACCCACCATGATGTACATGTCCTTCCCATAGCTCTTTCCAGGCCTATGTTTAGCTCACAAGCTTATGTGAGCACAGCAGGGGATATGTATGAAAACTGGTACAAAGGTAAAATAAAGTTATGATCTGAAGCAACTGATCAGATAAACTATTCTTTCAATTTTCTAGTTTGAATATCACTGGTTGTTATGTCTATGACCTGTGCTTTAACCTCTTGCCCCACAGCCCTTTTATGTTTTTTTAAATTTTCATTTATCACTCCCAACTTCCCAAAAGGCATAAGCAGCAGGATAAATTGCACTTCCTAGTATCAGTTTTTATTATTTCACACAATATACCGGGGAGCTTGAGAAAAATGACAAATTTTGTACAATTGACAAAAAGACGCATTTGGTGCCATTTAATTACAGACTTTGTATTACAGTTTGTACAAATTGCTTCATGATACCAAATTTAGATAGTTTCTATTTAGTTTTAATACCTTTAAAGAATTAGTCTTTCGGGAAAAAAAATCTGTGTCATTGCATTTTTGGACGGTTTCATTGCTACCATTCTGGAAAATTTGGAATCCAATTTTTAAGTGAGGCCAAATCATTTAGAGTTTTTTTTCACATGGTATAGTCATGTTTATGTATAAAAAATCAGGTATTTTGGGGTGTGAGGATAACTAACACATTGATGTTGGTTTATTTTTATTTCCATTGTTTACAAAATGTAATTTTTTTTTAAGTCCCCTAGGGTGTTTGAACCATAGGACATCTGATCATCATACACATCTCAGAATCTATCATAATGGGGCACATTTACTTACCCATCCAAGTCGCGAACCCCGTTCCAGAATGTCCGCCGGAATACACATCTGCCGTGGTCCACGTAGATTGTGCGCCCGATATCCTGCATGTGTCGCTCCCTGCTCAGGTCCGCTGGAGTTCGCATTCTTATTCCCAATGCATGTAAGTGCTTGGCTTGTGACACAAATTTGAATGTTAAATCCTGCGCTTAGTCTGAATCCGTCGATTTGTGTCACGTGAAAGCCGGTGCGATTGCGACACAATCTGATCGCGTGCGACACAATCCCCAGCCCCAATGGGGCTTATTTATTTATGGGGATCACACCAGGGATTGTGTCGCACACGATCGGATTGTGTCACAATCGTGCCGGTTTGCAGGCAATACAAATTGAGGGTGGGCCGTCAGACGATCCAACGGATTCAGACAAACCGCGGGATTTAACTTTGAATTTGTGTTGCAAGATCAAGCACTTACATGCATCGGGAAGAAGAAGGTGAACTCTGGCGGACCTGAGTGGGCAGCGACACATGCAGGATATCAGGCACAGGATCGCAGCAGATTCGGCGGACATTCCGGATCAGGGATCACGACTCGGACAGGTAAGTAAATGTTCCTTAATGTGTTAACTAATTCCCCTTGTTTTAGTACAGCAAACCTTTGCCCTCAGCCACGATAAAAGGGTCTCAGTTAGGTAGGTGAACCCATTGTATTTCTTAAAGTAGATGCCTGTTGAGATACCCACCAATCATTTGTGATCTGTTAAACTCACTTGCAAGAGTAAGTTTCCCTGTCCTCCCCATAGAATATGAGAAACTAAGCATTAAACACTTCCCGTTGAATTGGTTTAGCAGTGTTATATACTGACATGCTGGGCCAGTAGTACAAACTGCTTGAAGTGCAACGTGTCTTCAATTACATGGCTTACCCTGCACTGCTTGGAACTTTTTTGAGGCACACCTTTAACACACAGTGTGCAACACAATTCTGAATCATTTCAGTAGTTTATAATAGTTTATTTTACATTACTTGGCTCCCTGCCAGCAGCATGTTCTGAGTCCCGGGGGAGAGTGGGGAGATGCAGCCTGTTTCTCCTCGTGGATTCTTCCTGTCCTCAATACCATCCCCCTTCCTCCCCTGCCCGCTCAATGCACACGACGGAAGTGAGGATGGAGCGGCTTGAGTGTAGAGGAGAGAAGACTCACACAGCCACACACAGGCTACTACTGCCCCTTCCCCGGGACTCACCACATGTTGCTGGCAAGGAGCCAGATAATGTGAATTAATCTTATATAAACTACTATAATCACAAGTGACAGGTTCCCTTTAATGCAGTCATAACTACCTCAGATAATATTAAAGATTGTGTTAGCATTCAGTTTGTATTTCTTATCCTCTAGGAGTACTGTATTGATTACAGTGAAAAGAAGACCTTGGACCCCCCGCCATTGGTAACGTCCTTCCAGCCACATAGTGACTGTGTCACGCACCTTGAGACATGCACACATAACCACTGCCTTCTCATCATTTCCGCTTCTGCAGACTGCAGCATATGTGTCAGTGATGTGTGGGGGAATCAAGTTGGAATATATGGACAGGTAAAGACTATCATCGAAATTAAACTAATGTGAAAATGTGTGACCCTAATGACAGGTTACCCTTAAGTAGCAGCTCCAATTTTGTAGTGTTTACTCCAAATTCATTATAATCTGCTTAGGATCATATGGATGTCCGAGGATATATGTAATATTGGAACTTTGTACATGCCATATCTTTTAGCAGTAATTATTAACCTGTTGTATTCCTGGGATGCTCTTGAGGGAGAGGCACATGTCACACTCAATCTATTTAATCACATTAGCTATCTGCAGCTCCAAGGGTATATCCATATCACTGATGTAACGCAGATAGTTTACTCTGTTTGTCAGTGACCCTTCCTCGTGAGAATCTGATCAATAGAAACATGGTAAAGGTTTCCTTGATTTAATTACTACATGTCCATTGTTGTTTAGGAGGAACACTGGAGAATTGAAGAAAGATCTTTGATAACTGAAGATAATAATGAGTTAGACAACATACAGGAAACAATAGAGGATTTGGCTTCTCCCCATCATGAAGCTGCAGAACAATCTGACAATCATGGTTTAGAGGACTTCATTGAAGATAAAGGGAAGTTAACCTTTAAGTAAGTCATAACTGAGTTTTCTTTGAACATTATATTATGCTATTATTGCCATCATGTGGCCTGGTCATATACCTTATATACTCGAGTATAAGCCTAGTTTTTCAGCACAAAAAATGTGCTGAAAAACCCAAACTCGGCTTATACTCGAGTAAAAAAAAAAAATATATATCTAAACTCACCTTTCCGGCGACCCCTGTATATCTTCTGTGCAATCTGTCCGGCAGCGGCGGCAGGCTATATACACTGGGGCAGGGTCTGGCAGGCTATATACACTGGGGCAGGGTCTGGCAGGCTATATACACACTGGGGCAGGGTCTGCAGCCTATATACACTGGGCAGGGTCTGGCAGGCTATATACACTGGGGCAGGGTCTGGCAGGCTATATACACTGGGGCAGGGTCTGGCTGGCTATATACACTGGGGCAGGGGTTGGCTGGCTATATACTGGGGAGGTTGTGACCAGTGCATTTCCCACCCTCGGCTTATACAAGTCAATATGTTTTCCCATTATTTTGTGGTAAAATTAGGGGCTTCGGCTTATACTCGGGTCGGCTTATACTCGAGTATATACGGTATGTATATATGATAATTCTGTATGTTTAGTTAATGCAGTATGCACTTGCTAACAGATGATGTCAGTGGAAAGAAAAATCAGACATTTGGAATTTCAATGTCCAATCCTTATGCCCTCAGGAATATAACCTGCTATCCAAGATGTCTGGTAGAGACTTACTCTCTTCTCCCTATTGACAGCACATAATAATTCGGCCAAAGTTGATGTGAATATGTATGGGGTTGTCATAAGGAATAATTATTGAGCAAAAGAATAGCATGCAGAAAATCTACCTTAGGCTTCATTCACATGACCACCTGCAAACCCTAGTATTGTGCACAGTCACGCTGCGGTTAGGCATGGTGCACCACACCAGGAACGTGCTGGGCAGCCGCACGGCACAACATAGAGCAGTTCCTGTTAATATCCTATGAGCGTCGGCCCAATGGTGTCCGCCGACCGATACTGTACACACATGTGAATAAGGCCTTAAGGTGAGATTTAAATTGGTTGTATAAAGTCAGGGAGGCGGAGAACTCAGCACTGAAGTCAAGTTCTTTTCAACTCCCCCTCTACTGTGATTAACATCATGCAGTAGACTTCAGGAGAGCCATTTATGAGGTCCTTGGATGCAGGAACTTGACTTCAGCACTGAGCTCTCTGCCTCCTCGGGGACTTTAGACAACCATTTACATCTCACTTCCAAGTGGATTTTTCAAATGATGTCACCACTTCAGGCCATGAAACAAAATTTGAAAAGTTTTAATCTGCTAATCATTCTAATTTCTGCTGATAGGTTCCCTTTAAGCCAATAGCTATGACCAAAGGCTAAATTGAGATTTTAACTGTATTTGTTTTATTGTAGGAAAGAATTATTTTATATATGGAATAAATAAAATAAATTCTATAACAATCTCATGTTGTTTAACGCTTTTCCTTTTGAGGCTTTCATTAAGATGGTTTTGCTAGATTCTACTTTCCCTTTTGTGACAATATGGCCTAGTTTACACTCCGACAATAGTGGCTTTGCATTCTCTAAGAAAGAAGATTCATTTTTATTCATATGGGTTCTACAATACCTGTTAATTCTTTCAGTGTGACCCATGCAGTCTGTGCCTTGCATTGCATCAACATGAATAATGGACACGTTTTGTATTAACTATTCATTATTTTTGATTTATTGAGGACTAGTCCGTGGGAAAATACAATCTTAGGTAGAAAGTACAGAAGAAATGGGTTAAAAGAAAAGTTACATTCAAACTTCTGTGGAGATTCAGTCCAAAATGCAATTGGTAAGTGCACTGACACATTTGTCGTTGATCCATATGAAATTTATGATAGTTTTCGCACCGCATCAGTTATCATAAATAAAATATCACCAGTCACAATGTTACTCAGAGAAAGTTTTTTGATTTGTGACAATGGAAATCATTCATTAAACTTGCAAGGCATCTGGAAGCATGATGTAAAACACTGCTTACAAATAAAGTATATGAAGATGACGAACCTAATGAATATTAATGTGACCATCAGTATTCATCTGTAAATCATATGGGAAGGTCGCATTTCACTATTTTAAATCCAAAGATTCAGTATATTATTCTGACAACTTTTCAAGATGAGAAGGTAAGCGGAAAAATATTTAGTATCACTTGATATGTCAAAAACTTGTAATAGTGGATGTTAAAAGTCAGTCGTGGTAAATCAAGTCTTAAAGTTATATTCTTCTACCAGCTATTTATGATGAATCTACAGAAAATTCTGTAAATACCTGATAGGTTCAGGACCCAGAGATTAAATCTGCATCCTTCTCGATAATGGGTGCTACCTGACCCCCATCGCAGGGTTAGACTTGGGGGCATAGGGTCAACCAGTGAAATTAATTCTCTATATTCAAAGGCTACCTTTATAGAATGCATTTTCATTGCATTTTGAACCACATCAGTATTAATGATCATAAAAACACAGATGTATTTTGAGATGCGTTTTTTCCCAATGTGTTTGTAATATACTTTAAAACGCCATGCAAACACATAATGTGAACGCAGCTTAAGACCATGAACACAAGATGTGATTGAATTGTGTTTTAAAATGCATTTTAGGTACATCTGGAGAATCTCCTCTCGGGATGTCTGTATTCAGACATCAGGGAGGAGAATCCCCAGATAAGCCTAAAATGTAATTCAATCTTGTGAGCATGGATATAAAGTCCAGCATTAGGTAGGACCTATTGAAAGCAATCAGTGCCTTTCCTAGCTCATATTGTGGCCCCTCATCATCCCCTGATATTGTGACCTCTCACCCCCCCCCCCCCATATTGTGTCCTCTCATTTCCTCCTGTAGTCACTCTCATCTCCCTCTCATATTGTGACCTCCTCTTATCTCCCCCTCAAATTGTGCACCCTCTCATATCCTCCTCATATTGTGGCCTCATCTCCCCCTTATATTATGACCTCTCACCTTCCCCTCATATTGTGGTCCCCCACAGTACCCCCCATTAATTTACATGTAACCCTGCACCTGCCATTAATTAAAGTAGCATAGCAGCTCCCCCACCAATCTATATGTAGTCAGAAGTGTCAAAAGTAACTATATGTAGCATGGTAGCCCCTCTTACTAATTAATAAGTAAGTACACAGTACACTATTCAACAGCCCCAGTTATAAATATTCTGTCAGCCTCCAATTGTCCAGCAGTCTTCCATTATTATTCGGTCTAGAAGTTTACCATCCAGGTGGCCCATCCCAATAATATACCCCCCTTCCCCCGCTATAATATTCTGACCGGGAGCCCCTTAATATGCCAGCAAGGAGTGCCCATCCTCTGTTTTATATTATATTGTCCAGAAGCCATTATTCCCTGTCCTCTCTTATACTATAGCAGGAGCCATTATTCCCCTATTACCGTTGGTTATTATTACTCCCCCCACTCAGCCTCACTCCTTTGTTACATTCTAGGAGCCATTGTTAACCCTCTCACCCCCTTATTACATACTTGGAGCTATTATTATTCCCCCAGCCCCCTTATTAAACACCAGGAACCATTATTACCCCCCTCCCCACCTCCTTATTACATACTAAGAGCCATTATTAACCCTCCCACCCCCTTATTACATACTAGGAGCAATTACTAACCCCCACCCCTTTATTACATTCTAGGAGCCATTAATAACCCTCCCATTACATACTACAGCTATTATTGTCCCCCCAGCCCCCGTATTAAAGACCAGGAGCCATTATTATCACCCAGCTCCTTATTACATACTATATAGTGCATATATATATATATATATATATATATATACATATATATATATATATATGAGTGTATATATACTCATCTCATCTCCTCCTTTGGAAAGCTGTAAGGAACTGGTGGCTGCACAGATTTTAAGATTTTAGGAAGGTATGACATCCGCAGCCCTGGCCCTTCTTTTCCAGGGGCCTGGTCTCGGTTGAACCCCCTGCGACTGCGTTCGCTATACCCCTGCATACCCCCCATAATGTGGCCCCCCTCTCATACTGTGACTCATATTGTAGCCTTCTCCTCCCCCTGATATTGTGATCTCTCATCTCCCCCACATAATGTGGACCCTTTCATCTCTCCCTATATTGCACTCCCCTCACATACCCCTCAAATTGTGGGCCCCCTCTCAAATTTTTTATGCCAAAAAGCCTAGCAAAACCAATGATAAATCTTCCCCACAGTGTCAGGGTTTTATGTTTCGCATAAGGGCCATATTAGTGGTGGGGCTCAAGAGGATTAATATATCTCTAACCCTTTACACTACAAGGTACACCTTCATGTTTCTATCTATATGAATCTGCGTCATTTCATTTGAGTGGAATTAACTGAATGCATGTCTTGTATGTGCCGGCTATAGATTAAACATTTAATGTAGATTAAACATTTAATGAAGTTAATGATTGTTCTGTATGACTCATGGCAGGTACCTTCAGCTTGTTAAATATAGGTTCTCTGCGGGAAACAGCTGAAATGAGCAAACCCGATTTTGTTATAAATCCGGACAAATACTTTGGAGAAAAGGTAGAAGAAAAAATGTCTAATGTGATAGAATGCCCAACCTTCACTGAAAGTAAGTGACCATACTATAACATTAAATTTTTGTTGTATAACCTTCAAAAATAAAATTAACTTATTTTCAATAAAGTCGTTATATGGTTATAAGTAACTCAAATCTATCCCAGCTAGGTTTTTACCCTCTTTATTTTATTGCAGCCAATTGGTAAGATCAAAAATGTTCTTTTTTTGTTGACAGACAAAAACAGAAATGTAGATATTTTTGCTTATTTGTTAAACAAGAAAAAATGAAATATCACATGGACATAGGTATTCAGACCCTTTGCTGTTCAACCACATGCTGTTCATTTCCTTCTGATTCTTCTGAGATGGATCTACTCCTGTATTGGAGCCCAACTGTGTTTAATTAAACTGACTAGACTTGATTAGGAAAGACACACACCTGTCTATATAAGACTTTGCAGCTCATAGTGCATGTCAGAGCACATGAGTATCATTAGGTCTAAGGAACTGACCAAGGCACCGATCTGGTAAAGCTTAAAAAAGAATTTCTGCAGCGCTCTAAGTTTGCAAGAACACAGTGGCCTCCATAATCCTTAAATTCAAGAAGTTTTGGACGGCCACAACTCTTTCTCGACCTGGTCATCCAGCCAAACTATGCAATCATAGGAGAAGAGCCTTGGTGAGAGAGGTAAAGAAGAAACCCAAGATCACTGTGGCTGAGCTCCAGAAATGCATTAGAGAGATGGGAGAATGTTTTACTATCAAAGTCAAATATGACTGCAGCCCTCCACTAGTCTGGACTTTATGGCAGAGTGTGCCGACGGAAGCCTCTCCTCAGACATATGAAAGCCTGAATACAGTTTGCTAAAAAAAAACAAAAAACACATAAAGGACTCCCAGACTATGAGAAAAAGGATTCTCTCATCTGATGAGACAAAGTTTGATCTTTTAGGTGTTAATTCTATGCGGTATGTGTTGAGAAAACCAGGCAATGCTCATCACCTGCCAAATACACTCCCAACAGTGAAAATGGAGGTGGCAGCATCATGCTATGGGGGGTGGTTTTCAGCTGCGGGAAAAGGACGACTGGTTGCAAGTGAAGAAAAGATAAAAGCGGCCAAGTACAGAGATATCCTGGATGAAAACCTCTTCCAGAGTGCCCTGGACCTCAGACTGGGCCAAAGGTCCACCTTCCGCTTTCACCTAAGCCCAATTAAGCATCTCTGAAGAGACTTGAAAATGGCTGTCCACAAACGTTCACCATCCAACCTCAGGGAACTGGAGAGAATCTGCAAGGAAGAATGGCAGATGATCCCCATGTGTGAAAAACTTGTTGCATCATTCCCAAAAAGACTCATGGCTGTACTTGATTAAAAGCTGCTTCTACTCAATGCTGAGCAAAGGGGCTGAATCCTTTTGACCATGAGATATTTCAGGTTTTTCTTGTTTTAGCAGAAATTTCTATATTTCTGTTTTTTTCTGTCAAGCTGGGATAAAGAGTGTACATTAGTGTGCAAAAAGAACTTTTTTGATCTTACTAATGGGCTGCAATGAAAAAAATAGTAAAAAATGTACACTTTCTGAACACTTTCTGTATCACTTCAGGTCTATCCTTCTGTTACAATACAACAATATCCTAAAGCTCCTATTCCCAATGACTTCTCTCCAAGCATGGTCAACAAAACAAAGACTATTCTATTGGAACTATGCTGCCAAAGCCTTTTACCAGTTCTGTCTATTACAAAAAGAGATGTTTAATGCTGAACTGTGGCTTGCCATTGTTTAAAGGGTTTGTGCAACTTTAGAAAAATTTAACGGGGTAAGTGTGTGACCCTAATTGCGTCAATCATACCCAGTTATACCTCCCTGAAAGGTGCTTGGAGCCTTTGGGAATTTCAAGCACTGTCCAGCAGAATTCGGGACTTCCTGCGACATCTGATCCTGATGGCCTCTGGCAGATGGAGGGGCTATGGAGGCATAAATGTCTGCACGCCCCCACCATTATAACCACTCCCCTATGAGTTTGGTTGTCCTTGGCACGCCCCTCTAACCACCCATAAGGCTCTGAAGAAGGTTTAACAGGGTAAATATAATATGGGTGGCCCTTCCTAAAGGTGATCAACCCTGTTGAAACTACTGGAACCTAACCCAACACCTATAATGAATTGTTATGGTGCTGGTACTTCTCATAGGCCAAAATAGGGATCCTAAGGTTTTTGGGCCCTTGTGAGTATGCCCCCTCTACCCCTACTCAACTTATAAATCGCATATACAGTACATCTCTTTCCGGATCCTAGTAGGAAATTCTCTGTAGTAAGGATCATACAGAGCGGAGAGCCCATTCAAAACTTTCAACATATGGGGTTGTCACAAAAGCATCTTGCCTGAAGCTTAAAAAAAGCTATGGTAATCGAGTTGAAATAGGATGAGGTTGAAATTCCAGACTTATCTTCACTAAACTGACAATCCACCTTTATATATTTATACTTATATATAAATATATATATTTATGGCAAAGACATACTAATGAGAATTTTTGTCTTGTCAAAAGGATAGTCCTGAAGATTAGAAGTTATTTGTAATATACTCTGAAATGTGTGTGGGGATTGGGTAGGCAAGAACCCACTAAAGGCACGTACTGTATTTACTGAAACAAGTTCTTTGCTTGGGATTGCTTCTGCCCTTGTTCACATAAAATGTCACCTTCCTTGTGATAAGAGACAGGATAATAATGTGAAACTGGGTCGGTTTAGCAGTCATTGGTGTTAATAAAGACTTTTTGGGTTCTTGCCAGTCGCATGAATAATGTAAATGTGATTCTATCACTATTGTAGCCCTGAAAGCCGTGTTTGATGAGGAAAGCCTCTTCCCAAGAGAAATATTGGAACGTGAACTAGAAGCAAAACAACTAAATGAGAGAATGCTTCAAGAATCCAAGATAAAGAGAAACAAGAAAACCACAAGGACTACAGAAAAATAGAACCTTCTAAATGGTGTACAGATACCTCAACAACCATTTATTCTTCTTGTACTGTATATTAAACATGAATCTGTCTAATTTCACCTGTTGTTTCAATTATTGTAAAGAAGTCCCATACATATAAATGTCATAGACCCTGACTGTGATTTCACTCCTTCAGTAGGATGAGGCCTTAGCTGTGTGGTACAGGGAGGCACCTGTAGTGGAGGCATGGTGCAGGTATCTTTTAATCACAGTAATTATGTGGACTTTTTAGTTGAAATTCCCAAACATGGTACCGTTGCAATACAAAACGTGTCCTGACAAAAAACAAGCCCTCATTCAGAAACTTTAAAATAAAAAAGTAAGGAGGAAAACGTAGGTTGCTACTTTAGGATATATATAAATATTTTCTTTCTATGGTAAGGGGCAAATGAGAATTCCAAACTGGACAACATCCAAACTGCATGCCAGTCCTGGAAAGAGTGTTCTGTGGGATGGAAAAGCATGTAAATATCCACAGTTCAATTATTAGGTAGACATTTTTTACTAAAATATCAACAAATGGGGGGCTACAAGTCTAAACTGTCCTGTTGCAGATGGAAGGAAAGGCAGCTGTATATTTAATTTAAAAAACACTTTATCCTGTAATTTTTACACTGGTCACTTGGCTTATGACAAGTCTGACACTTTCTTTGCAGCTGGCAGCTTATTTACATCGCAGGCAGGATTTACAAAAGAAGATATACACCTTCATCCTGAACAGAGTATCAAAAATGCTCCATTGACCCCAGTGTTTTAGCTCCAGTCTAGTACTGCCTATGGCCATGAGCAAGATGGCAGCTTCTGACACAAATACAATTATAAAATAAAAAAGGACTGATGTTTTGTGGCAAAAAATTCTGTGACATGTTCCCTTTAGGTTAAAACAGAGCCACCACAATGCTTATTAATAATAATCCTGTCTCAGGGTCAAGTTGACCATGTGAGATTCTAAGTACTTCTAAGGCCTCACATATTTACCTCTTAGCAGCCACCAAAATTACAGCCATTTGCCACCCATGTTACCGTCCTATTAATGGCTCTAATCTAGTAAGAGGATTCCCTGCCCTGCCACAGCCCAGATACCCGGGGCATAGATCCACACAGCACCCATTATAAGAAGCTGGAATTTACTATCAAATCATTATCCAGTAGAATCTTTTTTCATCTATTCTACAGTGTGCGAAAGTTACACTAGGCTAAGCTAGTCTAGACGATTGTACCGATGTCTGACGATGAATAATGAATCTGTTATAGTTTAAGGGATAATATAGATGGTGTTTTAGGTGTATTTGTAATCTGTATGCTATCGTTTTTTGTGGGGAGCATACTAATTTCTGTCGGTCTGTTTGCATGTGAGTTTTTTCACATATGTGAGGACTGTGTGAAAACATTGCAGCATGCACAAATTTTTTTCTCACATGCAGATCACGAACCTCCATACAGCAGGAGTCTATGGTAGGCTAAAAGGGCCCACCGAAGACACTCGTTTGTGTTGTTACTGGGTACGGCAGGAAGATGTTAAGTTTTTTTTTTCCTAACGTTAAAAAAACAGATGACATGGGGACATGGAAAAAAAACTATGTGGATACTATACGAACATCATACATTTTTTGCGGACACGGAACCAACATGCCCGTCTAAATGAGCCCAAAGACTGTGTAATTTTACGCTTTGTCTTTGATTTAGTTAATTCCAAAAAATGCATCAAAACTTTAACGTATCTATGGCTGCATGCAAGTAAGACCACATCCCTTTACACAAAGCCATGGACCCACAAGTTGTAAAAGTATCTAAAATATGTTAGACAAGAGTTTGTATTCAGTTTGCGTAGTAAGTCTTGACCAGTGTGTCTTTCGACATGTACAAGGCGTTGGTTGAGCTATAACATGGGTATTCCGGTCATCATTTTGCCCTAACTTGGTGATCAGTGGGGGTACCAGTGGTGGGATCTCAAAAGGGAACAACAACAAGGGTCTCTTGTACACCCAAATAGAAAATGCTTTCCCCTGTTCAAGTTATCAAAGCACATTCACTTTTGTCACTGCCATACAGTGAAAGGAGTGGCAGTGGGGTTCCCAGCGTTGGGACTGCCGGCAGTGTATTATCCATGGAGTTCCCACCATTGGGACTGCCACTGATCAGTAGGTTATTCCCTATCCCGTGGATAGAGGAGAACTTGTTGTCACCAGACTACCCTGTAAAGCTTTACAAACTACAAAGAAAATACAGTGCAGCAGTGTTGGTTATTGGTTGAAGATGCTGCTTTAGGTGTAAAATCCTAATTTCTCCTGAGTAGGAAATCTAATGCCATCACTTCTGTGAGCTTTTTGATGTTTTAGGATGAGGATTTAATTATTCATATAATTCAATTTTATATTCTTTGTTTCCTTTAAAAATGCTATCTAATTGTGCCTCATGTGGTTTATGAAGGTATCAAATAACGGAGATGGCTTTATTACATGTGGTGCAATGTTCATGTGAAGCTTTACCTTTAGGAAACTTATGTTTAAAATATAGACCATAAAACAAAGGTATTTTACAGTATAAATTTATTTGTGAAATATGCTTTTTATGGATTATTCAACTTTTTTTTTACATATAAGATAACATTGTTATGTCGTGAACATGAATTGTTTCAAGTCATGTCCTCACTTTTCTGTCATTATTATAAGAAAAAACATGACATGTTCAAGATCATCATCATCTTTATTTTTATAGCGCCATCATATTTTGTAGCACTTTACAAATCATAGGGGTCAAATACAAATATAATAAAACATGACAGAGCACAAACATTCGTATGGAACAAGAGCAGTGAGGTCCCTGCTCACAAGAGCTTACAGTTTATGAGGAGGAGTGGGGAGACACAAGAGGTAAAAGAATATATAATGGTCAAGCCATTCTTCTTAAGGGAATAGAACAAAATATAATAAATGGGATTGCTGTCGCTTGAACCAATCATCAGCCGTCATCTTATATACAAGGTCCAGGGTGAATGGGACCGCAGAGAAGTCTGGTGCCCGCTGGTTGCTGGATAACAGATGGGAGGAGGACACAGGACGGGTTAGTAGAAGAGTTAAAACTTCATGCAATTAATGAGTGTTATAGGCTTGCCTAAAGAAATGGGTTTTAAGAGCACGTTTGAGACTTTGGAGGTTAGGTATTAGTCTGATAGTCCGGGGCAGAGCATTCCATAGAATGGGTGCAGCTCTAGAGAAGTCTTGGAGACGCGAGTGGGAGGTCCGCACTAGGGTAGAGGTTAATCTAAGATCACTGGCGGATCTAAGAGCACGAGTTGGGCGATAGACTGAGATAAGAGAGGAGAGGTAGGGGGGTGCAGCATTATACAGAGCTTTGTGTATGAGGGTTATTATTTTAAACTGTATTCGAAAGGAGACTGGCAGCGACTGGCATGAACTGGAGGCATCCGTGTAGCGTTTAGTCTGAAAGACGAGCCTGGCTGCTGCATTAAGAATCGATTGGAGAGGAGAGAGTTTGGTGAGTGGAAGACCGGTTAGTAGAGAGTTACAGTAGTCTAGACGAGAGTAAATCAGAGCAGTTAGCATTTTACAGGTTTCAAATGTAAGAAACGGTCGGATTCTGGAGATGTTTCTGAGATGCGTCCGGCAAGAGCGAGCAAGAGATTGAATGTGTGGCTCAAAGGAGAGGTCGGAGTCCAGCACAACCCCAAGACAGCGGGCCTGCTGCTTTGGGGTTATGGTGACCCCACAGACTGATATGGAGAGGTTAGGATAGGCTCTGTTATTGGATGGTGGAAAGACAAGAAGTTCAGTCTTAGAAAGATTAAGTTTCAAGAAGAGAGAAGACATGATGTTAGAGACAGCAGAGAGACAGTCACTAGTGTTCTGGATTAAGGCAGGAGTGATGTTACGTGCTGAGGTATATAGTTGGGTGTCATCAGCATAAAGATGCTGATGGTTTGTCCAATGGGGGCAGTATAGAGAGGAGAAGAGAAGAGGACCTAGGACTGAGCCCTGAGGAACCCCGACAGAGAGAGGAACAGAAGAAGAGAGAGATCCAGAAAAGGAGACACTGAAAGTGTGGTCAGAGAGATAGGAGGAAAACCAAGAGAGTGCAGTGTCCTTCAGGCCAATGAAGTGAAGCATCCTGAGGAGGAGCTGGTGGTCCACAGTATCGAACGCTGCCGAGAGATCCAGAAGATGCTGCCGAGAGATCCAGAAGATTTGTCACACCAGGAGCATCAAAGGGACTGCACTGATTAGACAGTTAGGGAAATCATAATTGAATTGTAAAGTGGGTTGGTGCTATCAGATCGAAAGGGGTCCGACACCTGGCACAGTAGCTTGAAGTCACTTGTGTGTGAATACACACCAAACGAACCTGCTTGAAACTCCAGGTGCAATATCCTCTGAGAGTACTTCTTTTCTCCCAAGCAAACATGAACTTCAGAACAAATGAGGTCGGCACTTTTTGATTCACCAGAAATCTTGAATTCTTTATTCATACATGGTAACACAGCAAGTTACAGGTATTAACACATAAGTTCAGGAAAAAGCATCATCTTACGTGTTTCTGACCGATCTTAGTAATAGATCAGTAGCTTGAAGCACTTGCCTAGCTCCGGTAAGTGCGATCTCTGCCTCTCAGACCTGTGACATAATTTCCATTCGTCACATGTCCTGGTGACTTAGCTTCAGGAAGGAAGACTATTGGGTCACGCTGGACCACCCTCTGACAGCTCTCCACCCTCCAGAACCTGAGTGAATTTAGCTGCCACTACGCATCTTATATTAGACTGTCGAGACATCTCGCATAGATTATGCCAAATTACCACATAATACTCAATCACTTCAGGATGTCTCATATTAAATTGAAGTTTTCATATAAGTTCTTCCAAACAAAAAGGGGTTATCTCACAAACTAGTCATGCTTTGTGCAGCACTGGGTAATCTGTGTGTGCTATATAAATAAAGAATTATTATTATTATTATTATTACAAAAAAAGGTAACAATTAAACAATTAAAATGCACAAAAAATAGTGTTAACTAAGGGTCTTGTGGCCGCATTCCCTTCGGGTTTCGCAAATGTTTCCGTTTTGCGCTGAATTTCCCTGTGTTTTTTGGCGCACGTGATCGGATTGTGGCGCATCGCCCCGGCTTTCATGCGACAAAAATCGGGGGGCGTACACGTCGGACAACCCGAATGATTTGAACAAACCGCAAATTTAAAAACAAAATTGTGACGCAAGATCAGCACTCACATACACAGGGAAGAGGAAAGTGAACTCCGGTGGACCTCAGCGGGGAAGCGACACATGCAGGAAATTGGACGCACGATCTTAGTGAATCGGGCAGCTCTGAATCCTCCTCGGACATTCCAGATTGGTGGCGTCAACGGGACGGGTAAATAAATGTGCCCCTAAAAGTCTGGTGCCTCGGGAAGCAAAAATACACAATCTAATCTACCCACTAGGGATCCCCAAAAGAATGACAATTTCCAAATTCTAACTAAAACTTCTATCTTAGAACTTTTACCCAAATATAATTCCTACATCCCCCAGTGCCCTTGACTTGGATGACACAAAGGGGGGCATGGAATATGTTAATTGCTGTTTTAATTACTCAGGGTTTATGATGCCTTGCATGCCTCAGATTCTTTATATGCACATATCTTTCCATATGGGCATCCTACAGACTTCAATCTTTTCCCTCATGATGTCCTGCACGCATACATACTAGTCATGAGGATTAGGAGTTATTAAGTTTCTCTCTGTTACTGTGTAGCTATCTCTTGGCCTTCGTCACATTAACAGCAGATAGGATGAAATTATCATGGAGTGGTATGTGGCCGAAATATGAATTTTGCCACATATTCCTTTGATGTGTATAACAAGATTGGTCTTTCTAGCTGTGACCTAAGAGCCAGAGGACATTACCTCTTGCTGACAGGGTTAATGGATGTAGAGAGAATCTCATCCACACAACATTCATTTATACAATAGGATCTCTGGTCAGTATCCTGGTCTGGTGTTTCCTGAGGAATTACAGAGGGGAGGGGTGCCTACCACTCCTAATTTTGAGATATTCTTGTATTACGTCTACAGTCCCTTTTAAGCAGCAACACTGCTATGAATAAATACTATTGTTAATTCTGGTATCTATTAGTTGTCATCATGCCACAAACATCCCTTGGTGGCAGGAGTAAAAAGAACATTTTGTCATACACAAGAGTATTCATAGATGTCCCTGAATGTTATCATTATGCATTTCATTGCTTATTCACATCTTCTATACTGCTTCCTTACCCATCACTGCAAAGGGGTTTTTCCAGTTTCAGTAATAAATAATAATAAATGTTATTGCTTGTATGATGCAAACATTTTCCAATATCCTTTCTGTAACAATTTCTCACATTTTCTAGATCTCATAATGCTATAAATAAATGAATACAACAAAACTCAATGTCATTAATCACAAAATGAAGCTTAAATAATTTGCTTTTACAATTCACAAAATTTTATGGGCTTTCTAAAGTAGGAAGACTTATATCCAAAATGTTCATCATCGACCACTACATCTCCCATAATCCTTCCGTTATCAGTAACTCCTCCTCCCTCTTACGCTATACTCCCAGTGATGATGTAACAGACTATCCTGTTCTGTTACCATAGTAATGATGTGTAACTGCCATAACTGCACATTACCTCACTGAGATGACGTCTCACCACAACACTGGCCATACTGGATGCACTGCAACCACCTGACTACAGCCAAAGTGATGATCACATTACCTGTCCATGCAGGTGCAAGATATCTGTAGCCTCTGTCCTTCTAAAATCAACTCATCCTGCTGGATGTTGATGCTAGATTCCCTTTAAAGTGTTCCTGTTGTTCCGATAACCTTCCATAATTACTATGTGTATGTGAGGAATAACAGTATTTACACCTATTATATGATGAAAGATGGCATCTTTACCTCCATAATCATAAAACCCAAAAGGAAAGTTACCAGAACTCATTTATACCTAAGCAGGGTTTTCCTATGTTTGGAATTCTTCCTTAAAGGGGTATTGTCGTCTAGACATTCACATACAGATTCATTAATCTGCCATAAATAAACATTTCTTCAATTAGATGTGATTAAAAAAATTTACATGTGTGAAGATAATTTCACAGTCACATGGTCACCTAGAAACAAGACTGTGGCCACCTCAGGTGGAGGGATTGCACAAGGAAACAAAAGGTTTTTGTATATGAAATGTCCGGGAGTTACTGCATATCCTACAGCCGTCCAGTGGTAATGAAACCTGATTCCAGGTCCTCAGGCAGGGCACAGTAGCCCATGTCTGGCCACCGCTGCCAAAATGTGAGGTGGTCGTATCCAAGGAAGCCATCTTGTTTCTAAGGGACAACATGACTGCATTTATGAGAAATTATCTTCACACAGGAACATTTTTTTTAATACCATCCAATTGAAGAAATGTTTAAATGTGGAAAATGAATTAAATTAAATTTCATTGCCCAGATGGGAATACCCCTTTAAACCTTTCAGGAACAGCCTTATCTGTTTGTTTGCTTTTTGTCCTGCATACAGAGCTATCAAGGCCTACAGGACAAACTGTATTTTCTAGTGGTACCACTAAATATTCTTTGAATTGGGAAGTATTGAGAAGCCAGAAAATAATTTCCAAGTAAGGTGAAATTGGCAAAAAAAACCTGCAGTTGCATTGTTTTCATATTGAGCTGTTTTTACAACTTTCACGTTTCCATTGACATATCCCATTACTCACTACACGAATCAGAGAAATACCAAGATTTATAAGTTTGGTTATGGTCTTCAAGGAACCTGTCATTAGGTCTGTGTCACGTGTCCCTGTCACACTACCGGTTGGAGCAGCCTCACAGGATCCCATTCCAGCATTTATCTAGTTATTCATACATTAATCATTAAAACTCACTTCTTTATTATTAATATGGCTGGTCACATGTCAGCAGGCCGGGATGTCACCTCCGTTCCCCCCCCTCCCTCCCCCTCGCCTCCATGTCCTGTGCTATAATGTATCGAACAGCGCATGCTATGTGTGTGTGCTGCAACATCTGCTGGACATTGCTGCTTCCCCTAATAACCAGAGACATCAACATCAGCCTACACACTGAAATCTGACATGCTGCATAAACGGTCTCCTGGAGCTGTTGTCTCTCTCCATACACCCACAGGCTGCATGGGGAGTCGGCGAAAAAACAGACCAAGGGAGTCAATCATAACCACATGACACAGTCCAAAACAAAAGGGGTGTGGGGGTGAAAAAAAAAACATTCCTTCCACCCACCCCCCCACTCCCCCCCCCTCCCCCTGTCCACCCTCCCCACCCCCCCTCCCCACCCTTCCCTCCCGTCCCCCCCCACCCACCTCACCTCCCTCTCTTTCCTGGAATAGTCCTCCATCCCCAGTAGTTTCACATCATTCTACGTCTGTCATTCACGCAATGGGTTGTTTCTTTGCCTCCCACTCATTAATAGCTTGACCGTTGGATCTGCTAATGATCATTGCCATTTCACAGTCTTGCAATACAGCTTAGTACCTCTGCTTAGATTTACGGCCTGTGATTGACAGTGAAGGGATACAGGCACTGCTCTCTAATGTCAGTTATTAAACATATATTTAGTTTAGGGGGGTTATTTTGCCTGACGGGTTCTCTTTAATACCTTAATACCTTTTAAAAAAAATTTTAACTTGACACAAAAAAGTCTTGGATCACCATATTCTGACACCTGTTACTTTGGTGTTAGGAGCTGGACAACGGCCATTATTTACAGGATGAGATGACATCTTCATTGATACTATTTTGATAACTGTACCACCTTTGAATCACCTGCAAGAAGATTCTCTTCACTACAATTTTCATCATGTACCTAACTAATAGACGAAAATATACAACTGAGACCAATGGAGACCAAGTAACTGTGACTATAGAGGTGATTTATTGAAGGGAGAAATATAACGTTTTTTAAAATTACATTTCTAATTTAATTTCTGTTTGTTATAAGAAAGTATGGAAAAGATAAAAAAATATTAAAAAAAAAAAATTTCCGCTCCATATTTGACCAATATTTTCACATGGTGAAACCAGAAAGAAATACACTTACTATCCAAAAGAAGTCTTTGTGTAGTTTAAAAAAAGTTTCCAGATAGCAAAGTCAACAAACATAGACTGACATTTAGGAAATTAATCATTGGCCTGACAGATTAAACATGCTATGGCAGCTCCCTCCACATCTCAGAGACATTTACTTTTCTTGTCGGGGGAAATGCTGAGCTGTTTAACAAGTAAGTACTTTATAAGAATTTCTAAGACACAAATAAGTAGCCAAGATGAGAAATATACTGAGGAAGCAAAGTCTCAAACTTTCATTGTCTTCACGGAACTATGCATAAAATTAATGTAAAAGATAATGAGCTTGGTGTTTGCTTGTATAATGTAAGATGGAAAATACAATGGAAGCGCACAAAGTAAATGAATGCAGAAGAGGACATCATTGTATACTTGTAAGTGGTAGAACTTGGCACAATAGTAAAGATATATTTCATTTTAGATTCAGGTCTGGATTGCAGGTAGCTTTATATGAATTGAGTAAATTGCTTGGAGACAGTAAGAGACAATAGCAATCTAGTTATGTCCTTTGTTTTTGTCTTATATAGCTTCCATTTCAGGACCCAGAAGGGTACTTGAGGATTGTATTACAATGAGAAGAACCTTCGGGCTGCTGTTTGTTGTGACTCTGGCTGGAGTTTGTATAACTAGCGTGGCGCCACGGCTCTGGGGAGATACCATTACTGAATTTGCTGTGGATCTGCACCGGGCCATACGTTCAGTTGACACAGAAGAGAACATTATTTTTTCCCCACTTGGCGCAACATTGATTCTAGGAATGATAAAACTTGGAGCAAAAGGAACAACATCAAATCAAATAAAGGAAGTTCTAAAACTGCAGGGAAATCAAGAAAGTGAGTCTCCATTTTATTAATCCCAGATCTGTAGTTTACACACGGATTTTGGTAGCTAATCAATGCTTCTCTCTACTGTCAGCAAATGGGGTTTGCCCTGCCTAAAGCCAATAATGTTAATGTATCAGTGGGCTATTTCCAAATACAGAACTCAGGGGAGATGAGAAAGATGGGCTTGTAACTGAAACCTATTTATTTTGCAATCATGTTTGGACAGATTATCAATCATAGGTGAATACATTCAAAAATTGGACGAAGAAATGGTCTTTTTGGGACTGACAGAGCTATCTATTCACAGCACGTTCACGTTTCTGTGCTGACTTTTAGACTTTATCACATCAAATTTGTTTTTCGAAACAATTTAAATCGTTTTTCTCAAGGTCTAACTTCAGCTGAAAGGTAACCCATATACAAACAGAAAAAGAACAGAAGTTTTACACATGGTGGACTTTTGTATGAAAATTATTATTCATAGAATAGCTCCTCAATACCAGATTGGTGGGGGTAAAACCAGCACTCCCATAGATCATCTGTTCCTGGTAGACTTAATGCAGATCAGTGTCTATTAATTTAAATGGGAGATGAGTGACAGTGATTTGGTCCAGCCTGTAAGCTTGAAATAGATCATCTTTGGGGTTGCTGGGTGTACCCCCTCCAATCTGATAGTGACGACTTATTCTTAGGATTATGGATTTTCGACCTATACTCATGATTAGCCATCAATATCTGATTGCCCATCAGCTCCAACACCAATCAGCTGTTTGGGTCATGCTAAACACAGTGGCCCACATTCATTAAAGCGTTTGCGCCAGTTTTTTGTCTGATTTTTCACTTGAAAGAATGTGCAGACTACTTGTCTGTATGTATTTATAAAGCGTCCAAACACGTTTATGTCACAGCGGCACTGTCCCCAGCGTGACACAAATTTCTGCACATGCACAAGGGAAGTACCGGTACAGAGTTGGACCGTGCGCCACATTTATTGACATGACTCAACTAAATTGTGTCCCACACTCTATGTTTGTTACAGGTGTACCAAAAAAAAGATGGTGAACTTTGCCATAGCAGTGGAGGGGGCGCCCGATTCATGAATCTGATGCCCTTTGCACACTACACAGGCAAACTGTACATAGTGCATTTTTCTTTGATAATTGTGGGTCACTGTATGAAGCTGGTAGCACATAGGTCTGTGCTCTGTGTATGCCATGATTGTAGACTAAGCTCGCATTCAAGTGTATGGGTGCCTGCAGGTAAAGCACATTCCCACTACACAGAACTGGAAGCTATTTGCTTCCATATCATAGGCTGTCAATAAAAATTGCTGACAACCCTTTTAAGACAAATATCATAATATTAGGACAGCTTGAAAAGGCTCTCTTGAGCTGAAACGTCGCTGTTGTTACTCACTATGGAATAAAAGGTTCACTACTTTTTTACAATTTGGAGTGCTGCACATCTCTTGAAAAATTAGCATGGGAGGACCCAAAGCTCAGTCCTAGGAAGCCTGCACCCATCTGTACCCTATTTAAGATAGTGCCGCTGGATCTTTCAATGCGTATAATATTACGACAGATATCTTAATGATTGGACTAGCTAAATCTTAGGTTCTGTAAAAAGGTTGGCCACATATGCTTCTGCCCTTTTCAATTCAATATAATAATTATGATTTCCTGGTACACACAGTCTCCAGGTATGGAATACCTAAAGGAGAAAGGGTAGCGTACTTGTTAATAAGGATGCATATTTATCAATATTTTTGTGACATAAATAAAAAAACACATTTTAGACATTACTTAGATACTTCTGTGACGGGTATGACAAAACAAACAAGGCCTTGGTGGGTGTAACCTATGAAGCACTAAAAGTGCTCCAATATTTCATTGAATTTGATATAAACTGAACAGTCTTAAAGAAAGCCTGACAGATCTGACAACACAACACTGTAACCCTTGAAAGTTGTGTAATTATGCGTTTGTGTATGTTGTTAGTAGGAATTATATTCCAGGATTGTAGCAGGACTTGCAGTACCAAGGCGAGGTTCTTCTCAAACTTGTGTGTCCTTTGATCTCTGCATTGAAATGGCTCCCCAGCCCACCTGCTGTAATATCTAACCAGAAGCCTTGCTAGCCAGGGGAGGTGCAGTGCTGTGTTCAGTGAAAAGATCTCATACACAAGAGTGCTTGAAGTCCAGCTTAAATCCTGGAACGTAAATGGATTTTTCACAGGGCTACTAAAAACACACAGAAAGATATGATTACACAGATCTCCAGGACTCTTAACACTGTCTGTAGCTTCCTATTGTCAAAACTGCTGGTAGGCTTCCTTAAAACTATGCCATATTTATTTTCAGAAACTGAAAGTACAATTTTTACTGTATAAACTTTAAGACATTTTTGATGAATAGAGTATAGAAAACTACATTGTGCTAAAAAAAGGTGGCCCTTCACTCTAAGCTTATTTCCTAATATGTTTCCGTACAAATTCAATAAGATAAAACAGAATCACACAAGCTTCTGATATAGTGCTGACGCAGATCAAACACATTCCCAGTATATTGCCAGTTATTACTATTACGTCTTTACAGATCCATAGAGGGAATGCAGGGTTAGGGGGAATTCATAAATCAAGTCCTTCATCTTGTTGCAATGCATTCGATTTGGGGTTCTGGATTATTCAGCTTCTTTTGCTGCATAGTAAAAGCTAATGATATTTTCACTATTGTTACAAGCCGTATATTCCACATCCTATTTCTTTGCTTTAATGTGACTCCTCCATGACATAATATATATATTATATCTGGAAGACCACTTGTATAATGCCTGCTGTGGTCTACAGTATACGCTGTATGTTACGGTGCAGGAATCACATCTTCGTCTTACGTCTGCTTTTAATCCATTTTTCATGTTTACTACTAAAAGCCACTAATACACAACTCCTGTTCTCTAGGTGAGGAGTTTTCTGGGCTCCAAAAGCTGCTTGCTGTCATTTCAGAAGAAAATAAAGAATTTACATTTAATCTCGCAAATGCCCTCTACCTTCAAGAAGGCTTCCACGTGAAGGAGCAGTATCTCCATAGCAACAGAGATTTTTTCAAGAGTGAAATAAAGCCGGTGAATTTCCAAAATTTGAAGGCTTCTGCAGAAATAATAAGTGCATGGGTAGAGACGCAAACAAACGGTAATCTATACATTGTCTTCACATAACAAAAATGTTTGTTGTCCTTTTGTTCTACTAGGAAATAGTATCAGCCGTGAAGTGTGTTACCGGGAGGGGACAGGTCACATAGACGGAGACTGCAAAGCTTCAGTGCGAAAAAGTCAGCGCAAGGTGGTAGAGGAGGAAAAGAGACGAAAAAAGACCAGGACACGGGGACAAATTCCCTCCGCAGTCCAATACTAGTTTTCCTAGAAAGTGGTGGGGAAAAAAAACATCACAAAATCATCACACCATCACGTCTCACTGTCACATTAATAGGACTGTTCCTATTTCCCAGTTATCCGTCATTTTAGAGATAATGACATGTTTATCTTTATGCAAATAAGCTCCTCAATGCACCAGCAATGTTGTCGTATCTAAGGGTGCACTTGATTTGACCTTTCCGTGGCTTTAATTGGCGGTGACAGTGGGGATGGGTGACGGATAGTATAGATAGAAGGCCCCGCCTCCAATGCACTATAAAGATTAATTTTTTTCTAAAATGATAGAGAATTAGAGAAAGGTATGTCTTACACAATGATGTGTTTACTAGTTGGGAGATTGTAATCTGATTGACTCCCTTTAATCTCTTCTAAATCCGTTTCACAATTTCTGATCATCATTAGTACATGTGATGGTGACTAACTCTGGTAATAGATATGTTAGTGCTAGGGACATTCTGGTCTTTATCAAGTGGATCTTGTAGCCTCTGCTACAGGTCATAGTATAATTGTGGAAAGTTCAGAAGAAGGCATCCAAAATTAACACTAGAGAAAAAAAATTACCGTCACTTAGATTCAGAGGGGGTTAATTATCATTGGTTTTCCTGGGCTTTTTGACATAAAAAAAGTCTAGAAGGTTTTTTGAGACTTTCCATGGATAAAAACTTTCAGGATTATTTACACCTCTTCTTTAATCTGGCCTAAAAATCTAAACATAGAACTACTGCTCGTGCAACAGCGTGAAATGCCAAATTCATGACTTGAGACTTTTATTTTAAAAAATGCATTGCTGGTGCATTGGGGAGCTTAAAAAAAATCCCAGACAGAAAATAGACCTATTTATTAAAGAGCTAAAGCCACCTTAATGAATCTGATGGGCAACGGAGCTCCAAAAATAGACATAGGGATATATTTATCACTTTTCACATATGAAAAGACGCAGCAGCAGCAGCCTACGCTCGGCCAACCGCGCCCCCCCTTCACACCCCTTCACGCCCTACTGGCTTGAAGGTGGCGGATCGGGGCAAATAATCGCAAAAGCTAGCAATAAGCTAGGATTTGTGATTATTTCAGGGCCTCTGCGTCCTGATAAATATCCCCCATAGAACTGTTCCAAGGTTCTAGTCTACTGATAAATAAACCGCAGAGACTGTATGTTGTCCAGGTTGGATGTTCTTCAGATTCCTAAATTACTTTTCTGTTCGGCTGCCTAGTGCATACCCTTCAGCCAGAAGGTTTCAACATCATTTTGCATAAAAGGAGATAGGAGGCCATTTATTATGGTCTTTCAAGCAGAAAACTGCTTAAGTTTTTTTCTTTTCCTCTCTGTGCCTCTTGCACCTGAATGTATGAAGTGTCGACGCCATAGTATTGGTGTTTTCCAACACACTAGACTTGTTCTATTTTCGGGCACAAAATTTTGTCGCCACTTGTGAATCCACCAGTTTTCAGGCGCATTTTTGGCGCTTTTTGAGGCACAAAAATAGCCCAGCTAAAATCTGGCCTTGGGAGTTCCAAACCTTACATCTCTTCGGGATGTCCATTTACATTAATGACTTGTGATTGCTTGATGGTGAGGGTCCACTACTGGGACCCGCATCTATTAAGAGAGGGAGGGTTCTGTGACTCTAAATTAAATTGGGGGGGATATACAGTGCCTTGTCATCTCATTATAAATAGCAGTAGAATACCCAAAAATGTTTAAAAAGGCCATGAATAAAATGGTAGGCACCAAAGTCCCAGCGCACCTGCCAATAAGCTGTCCACAGCACTCCATACTTTTAGTAGCAGCTATGTCTGGTATCACAGCCCAATAGTTTAGTGAATATGACTGAGCTGTAAATCTGGACATTGCTGCTACTATAACCACTGAGACTCTTTCTGACTCACTGCGCTTCAAAAGTAAGACTGAACATGATCTAATATTGATTAAAAGTGCCAAAAAATCCCTGGTTGTAACCCAAGCATACTTACACCCTGGCTTGTGCCCCCTGAAACAGGATGGGGCACATTTACTTAACCGGTCACTGCGCGATCCCCGCTCCGGACTGTCCGACAACGATGAACTCTGCCGCGATTCATGAAGATCGTGCGCCCGATATCCTGCATGTGTCACTTCCCCGCTGAGGTCCGCCGGAGTTCACCTTCTTCTTCCCGGAGCATGTAAGTTCTTGGCTTGCGACACAATCTTGTAGTTAAATCCCGCAGTTTATCCGAATCTGTCGGATCATCTGACGGCCCGCCTTCGATTTGGGTCACTTGAAAGCCGGACGAATTGTGCGAAAATCCGATCTATTGCACCGAAACCCTCTTTTAAATCCCTATCCCAGCGGCGCAAAACGGAAATCGCCGGGATGTCCGACGAGAGTGCGGTCCGTGGGGCCTTGAGTAAATGAGTCCCGATATGTTCTTCATTTACCTGTTACTTATAAAAACTGTCTTTTAAAGTATGCAAATGAGCCTCAGGGGCTCACGGAAGCCCCTCATTACTTTGTTTACTGTCACCAACAGGGGAAGGGAGGAGGCGGGCATAAGAGCAGAAGGAAGGCTTGAATAATTACAACACCGTAGCCCCTTATGCTGCTTTGTATTTTTTAAAAGTGTATTTTTTTTAATGAAAAATAAGCCATAAACAGCTAAATGAATATCCTGTTTCATGGGGCATACACCAGGGTATAAGTATGCTTGGGTTAAAACCACTAAATCTATGTGCTTTACGGAAGTAAGGTCTTGCCTCAAACATTATTTATAGGTTATTTGTCATATATTACGTGCAGTAACAGCACCAGTCACATCTGCTCAATTCTGTTTTCTTTCACATTAGGTCATAGGGAAATATCCTGGTAACCGAGTAGTGTCTGCCTGCATCAGTGCTCAATGAGATAACCCGGGCCCACATGTTCTCTTCTCACAGTCACATTCTGGAAAGTTTACTTTACTATTTTGAAGTACGCTATCTCTTGCTCAACCAACATACATTTCACAGTGTACACAATCTGAACTGTGATAAAGAAATGCATTATTCGGTTGTATAGAAAGAAAGCAATGTCCATACATTAATCGACTATGAACTAATGGGCAAGGAACAAAGTGATATTGTCAGAAGGGGATCATATTCATTATATCATATTGTATTCTCTCAGGTAGGCTCACAGATGCTCCCGCAGAAGATAGAAGTTAGGTGCAATTGTGAATTTACATCAGGAAGTCTTGTAGCTCGAGGATAACTTATAGGCAACTACATGTTCACAAAGGAGGAATAGGCTCAAGATACAACCCTCTCCTGGGAGGTTGAGCTCTGTAATCTCCTGTAAAGGGTATTTCTAGGCTATAAATATCATTGACAGATCTTTATATCATTATCAGACAGGTGGGTTAATGACACCTGTCACCCAACCAACACCAGTTAATGCAAAAGTGAATTGAAGATGAACCAGATGGCTCCATTCTCTGTGTAATGGTTATCACTGTAAAGCAGCTCCCATCCACTTGAATGTGAGGTAATCTGCAATTACTTGGCTTCCTGTTCCATTCCCTGTGTATTAACTGGTTAGAGAATCTGATCGGTAGGGGTGACCAAGTGTCAGACCCCCACCAATCAAAAACTGATGAGTTGTCAAAAGGATAGGTAATTCATATTTTTAGCCTCTATAGAAAATAGAAAGTCTTATACTCAACTGCCACTTTATACTGTGTCCCACTAAGAAATGGGTAATTGGTACCACCATGCTAGTAATGATTGAGGGTCCTAAAAAGGGTGATAAAACATGTATCATTGATCCAAATGGTGTCGTTTGCATCTCCAATGAAACAATGAAAAATCTGTACCAGGCCCCTATAATGATTACTGCTCTCTTTATATGAGGAAGGGACATCTTATGGTCCTTCAAAGGCTTCTGTGCAACTGCATTCTCTGCAACCCTTGATTTATCCTGTTAATAATAAATGTGCATTGTGGCCCAACCTCGATAACACATAATGCATGGAAGTTTTAAAAAGCTACATAAAGCATGTACTTCGTATAAGTATGGCTCTAGAATAAATATTACTCCCAAAACATGTGCATAGCCCTTTAGTAATTATTTGCATCTTGGATGTGAATTTCTAAGGTGTGTTTTCTAACCTTAAGCTTTGCTTTGGCGTCAGTAATAGGAAAATCAGTTTTAACAAAGAGCCACTGCAAATGGACCAGCTACTAAATGCTCTAGAATATGAAAATAATTTTTCATGCATGGGATAAGGAACAACAACTTCCTTTACATCAAGCATGACTTTCAGGAAGCCTAATGACATGATACTAGATTAAAACCAACCCAGTATATTGATTCTAGAAGGAACGGATTCCCAACCAGCTTTGATGTGGTTGCATCTTTTGAGTACAGTGCAGGGAAATGGTTTGGCTGAATGAGAGGCTCTTGGCTAAGGTTGGGAAGTAAGATGTCTCCTTTTGGAGACTTTGCCACTTAAGGTCAACTTGTAGGGAGTTGGAGACTTATAGCCATTGATGATCCACTAGGGGATTCTGGGAAAATATGCAAATAAGTTTTACATGATGGGAGAAGGAAAACCAAGCCTCATTTAGCTACCTTGTACGGCACTTCCCTTAACATCAAGCATGACTTTCAGGAAGGCTAATGATATGATGCAGGATTAAAACCAAACCATTATATTTGTTCCAGAAGCAACAGATTCCGAACTGTAGACACTCTTCAGTGCTCTTCAGTACAATGCAGGCAATTGGTTTGGCTGAGTAAGAGACTTTTGACAAAGTCTCTGCAAGGAGAACTCTTACTTCTCGACTCGTCAAAAGCCTCTCACTCAGCCAAACCAGTTCCCTTCACTGTACTGAAGAGATGCAACTACAGTACATGAAAACAGTGCTGTCTACAGTTGAGAATCTGTTCCTTCTGGAATAGATGTAATTCTTTGGTTTTATTCTTGTCTCATATCATTAGGCTTCCTGGAAGTCATGCTTGATGGTAAAGGGGCTGCCTTACAAGGTAGCTAAAAGAGGTGTGATTTTCCTTATCTTATCCTGGAAAACGTATTAACATAATTTCCCTGAGTCCCCTAGTGGAGCATCAATGGCTATAAGTCTTCACATCCCTACATGGTGGCATTAACTGGCAAAATCTCTGCAAGGGGAACTCTTACTTCCCAACCCTAGCTATAGGAGAGCAGGGAGATGACATATACGACTGCTTGTTCATTCCCAGAGGACAGTCACAAAGCTTTGTAATGGTCTTGAACAGTGAAACGGTTTTACTATGGAACAGTATAACAACATTGAATATTTCTAGGTAGGCTTGTCATTAAGAAGTCTTAACCCTTTACCGACCTGTGATGTAATAGCACGTCAAGGGTCGGCTGCGGGTGAATGGAGCCCTCTCCATAATAAGTACGTTTTTGCTGCACATTGCAGCAAAGACTTACCAGTAACACCCTTGATCGGTGCTAGCAACGATTGCAGGTGTTATCCTGTACATCGCCGCCAGCATCGCCGACCCAAAGAATAAAGTAGACATGTCATTTGGGACGCACAGTAAAAGCTGAGAAATCCAAGCCCACAAGAAAACTGCGCAAATGCGTTTTTTCACTAATTTCACTGCATTTGGAATTTTTTTCCTGCTTCAGTACACGACATGGTATATTGAATAGCGTCATTATGAAGTGCAATTTCTTACACAGAAAACCAGCTGTCACAGAGCTATTTATGTGTAAAAAAAAAGTTATAGATTTTTGATGGCAGGGAGTGAAAAATGGAAATGAAAAAACAAAAAAGATCCAGGTCTTTAAAGGGTTAATGGTTATCTCAGTACCCATTGAGAAGGGCCTAATCACATATAATAACATATATATTTAAACAATGAATGTAATGCATTCTATAATAGTGACAATTGTACAAATACTATAATGACACAAATGGGTTAAATGTGACAGGAAGTGAGGATTCTGGGTAAATGTTGACTGTTTTGTAGCTATCGAGTAATTCAATTTTCTAACTGGATACTGGTAAATGCTGGAAATGTCAGCAAAAAAGAAATACAAGACAGACACATCAAAACTATGTAATTTCTTTTCTTCACATAAAAGCCACAAGCTTATAAAAGCCTTGTCATGTACAGTTCAGGAGAAAAAAATACGCTGAAATAAAAAGTGCTCCTTAGAGAAGGGATTATATCAAGGCCACCGCTCACCTCTAAATACATCTATTTTTTATAATTCTTTGTACAGGAAGAATCCGGAACATGTTTTCAAGTGGAGACATTGGACCGCTTACAAAACTTATTTTGGTCAATGCTATTTATTTCAAAGGAGAATGGGAACATAAGTTTAGTCCGGAGGCCACTCACCCACGAGACTTCACTGTGAAAAGGGGCATTATTACCAAGATCCCCATGATGAACCTGCATGCAGCAACAAAGCTCGGTAACCTCATCACCTGTATATACCCTGCTCAGCCATTTTATGATCTCACAATTAAAGAAATCATAGTAACCCACTGTGGGGACACATAGGGGCTCATTTACTAAGGGCTCTGCGGCCGCACATTCGTCACATTCGTCTATGTGGCACCTGGTTTTCACCAGGGCCTGCCGCAAAGAGGGTTGGACTTGCTGCGGTGTGTTACCATCAGGTCGTTCCACAGGCACGACTTTGTTCGCGGTGGCAGCCAAGGCGGAGTACACACTCATTAAGCAGGATCGTAGTCGGGAACAGGCAGGAGGTCAGGACAGGCAGTACGGGATCAAAGTCAGAGACGTACCAATAGGTCAAGGCAGGCAGCAGAGGAGCGTGGTCAGAAATGGAACCGGGGTCACAACGGGAAATCACAAAAACAGCACTGGGCATGAGAAAAAGCTTTCTCTAAGGCACAAGATCCGGCAGGGTGTGCAGGGAGAGGCAAGTTTATATAGAATTCTGGGAAATGGCCAGTGGCAATTAACAATGCGCTATATATAATAAATAATGACTACATATAAATTCACCTCTCTGTCACCGACTGACAGTTGATTTACATATTTGGGTTATTATTTCCCTTGATGTCTCTTGAATACTGGCCAAATAAATATAAATGGATTATGTATATTATATCTTATAAATTTTACAGCATACAGCACATATGTGCATTTTCAAACTTGTCCCAGAAAGCAAACATCATATATCATAATGTTCAAAATAATGCCCTCAGCATTATCTAGATATATTTCCTTCAGAAAAATAAGATCTTTCAAATAATAAAGGAAGAATTTGGCACCATGTAATAAATATGGCGGTGAGACATACTATAGACTAAGCAAAATGGAATTTCTGACACATTGCCACAGTATGGATTCTATGGAGGAAATTTATCAGGAGCTGGCACATCTTGATGTTCTTTCCACCCTGTACATTGCACAGATATAGTATAGTAATAGGCTTCACACCATCAGGAATTTACCTATTAAGGTAGATCTGATGGTCGGTTTCTACTATCATCCTAAACCCTAAATTACCTTAAGCTAATTCTATAACACTTTCTAACCTGAACTCCACTTTATATAACTAATATGCAAATTATAGGCAGAGGCTACTGGGGTGTGGAGTAGCCTCTATGTGCTGTGGGAACAAAGGCTACTCCATGCCCCAGTAGACTCTGCCATCCCTCCTACCTACATATTCTTTGTGTTCCTCTGTGGGCTCCTTTTCAATGCTGATGGCAGAACGTGTGCGGATATCACGGCAACCACCGGCACCGTGATTGGACAGAGCTTCAAGCGAATGGAGATGGGAAGAGGTTTGCCAAGGAATGCAGAGTGAAAAGCAGGTAGGAGGGATGGCAGAGACTACTGGAGAGGCTACTCCACACCCCAGTAGCCTCTGCCAAAATTTAGCATATTAGCTTTATAAAGTGTAGTTCAGGTAAGAAAGTGTTATATAAGTAGTGGAGGTAGTATAAGTGGGAAGTTAAAGGGAATCTGTGCCTAGGAGACCCATTTTTAGCACTCCCCCAGTCCCCACAGAGCATAGTACATACACTGCCAAAGTGTTTTTGTATAAAAAAATAGGTTTTACAGAAAAAACTATATGTTATATTGTACCTTTGTACCTTTCATTAGCATCTACTGTGTGACTAGGCAGTTGCCAAAACGGAGGGTCTGGAAAGGAGAAGCCCCCCCCACCCTTGGGGAACAGCTTCTCCATGTGACCTTTTCAAATATATGAAAACACCCATCACTTGGCTTAGCGACGCCCCCTGCTCCTCTACAGCCAATCCCGAGTGTTGGGAGTTATTCATATATTTGAAAAGGTCACATGTTTCCCAAGGGTGGGGGGGGAACTGCTCCTTTCCAGACCCTCCCTTTTGGCAACGGCCTAGTCACACAGCAGATGCTAATGAAAGGTACAATATAACATATCTTTTTTTCTGTAAAACCTATTTTTTATACAAAAACACTTTGGCAGTGTATGTACTATGCTCTGTGGGGACTGGGGGAGTGCTAAAAATGGGTCTCCTGGTGACAGGTTCCCTTTAAAGACGGAATTCCTGGCTGTGCCCCAGGAATTGTGGCTTTTTCATGGCTTGTATGAGAGGCCCGACCAGACCAGACTAGTTTTATGTGCATGTTCACTTCAATACAGTATTTTTGGTGCCATTCTCTAATATGCATTGGGATAATAGAAGGCAGACTGTATATTAGAAACCATCTCCAGCTTCTTCTTTAGTGCACACCCATATGAATTTGTAGGTGTGTGAGTATAATCTGTATTTGTGTAGCAGAGGTCTAGATGATTGGGGATATTCTGCTTCAGTGACCAGAAACAAAGGATAATTCAGAATAAATTACATTTTTTAGTTTAAAACTGTATATCTTATGTTTCTCTCCGATTGGCTTTTGTTTGTTCCCAGGATATTTTTCAGACAATAATCTTAAGTATAATGTCTTGGAACTTCCATACAAGGGATTCAAGCTCAGTCTACTACTAGCTCTTCCTGCTGAAAATGTAGACATAGGAGACTTGGAAAAGAAATTGACAGCACCAATACTAAAAGGATGGAGCAGCAATATGAAGGAAGAACTTGTTGAAATCAGCTTGCCAAGGTAGCTTTAATATTTTATATTAAGGAATTTGACATGAAAGTATACAAAATTCATTGCTAATGTTTTCTTGGTTGAAATCCAGAATGCGGTTGCTAGTTGTGTCTTAGACTCAAATTAAGATACATTTCAGTTGTAATTAACTGCATTATTAACCAAATTATTTTATAAATTCAATATTTTGGGTCATGGGTGGTCACATCCACTCCCACTAAGACCCTCCCAAAAGATGGCCACCATTTTCATGAAAGTAATTTGGGAGAATGTGGTGAAAGTTGAAGGTTTAGTATTAGATGCGACCCTGCACCTTAAAATCATATTAATCATATATTTTACACAGGACATAAAATATGTGAAAAACTCCACCAATGTGTTTAAACATGTTATATTTATATAGGATGGTATCTAAATGGTTAGTTCCTCTATTAGCTCAGAGCTGCAATCACAACTCTGCTGATTGTGAGAAAAGGTTGAAAATAGTATTTAGCATAACCAAACTGCAAAGTTTTTTCCATGTGTTTTTTTTTTTCACCAACTGCATCCCGTGTTATGTTTGCCAGGTGCTTGGTTCAGATTGTTGCTTGCATTCAGGGACTGGATGCAAATGAAACCTTTTTTTCTTCTGAAAATTGCTTGAAAAATGGCTATGTGCTGCCTGATTCATCTATTTTCGCTTCTACGTCTTTTGTTGGATAGCTATGGCTTTGTGACGCGCTCACCGCTGACCTCTATGTGAGGTTACATATTCCAGAAAGCCGCAGAAGTTTTTACTTTGTTTTCAGCATCATCAGGTTAGATGTCTTTCAATGGTCGGCTGTCTACACCTTCATCCTTCAACACAAGTTATTGGGCAATTTGAAAACTGCAACTTGGGAAGGTGATTGGCCCACGGAATCCCAGCTAGGAGAGTTATCATAGAGTATTAGGGATTGCTCCATGACCTGTGGCAGAGATGTCCTTGCTGTTTTGAATGGGTGTGAGGTGGAGGCCTGAGCACAAAAGCGATGGAGCAGGTTGAAGACAACTTGATGGAGCTTGAGGTACTTACATTTATTAACAAAAGAATAACAAAGATCTAGGCAGGTCCTCGAGACATGGGGGGCTACCTCACACAGCATAGCAAGCATAATTGAAAACAGTATTAGATACATAGTAATGAATGAACAAAAAGGAAATCCACATAACAATAGCCACAATATATGCTTGTAACAGTACTTTCATTGGTAGGCATCACTTATGGGTGTTTATATCACTTGAGGTACTTTTTGCAATGTAATTGACCAATGCCTCAACATAGCTTCTCCATTCTTAGAATACACACACAGTACTTCAACTGCCTTTAAATTGCCAATTATTGAAAATTTCTAGCTACCTCCTTTCTCACGAACAGTGCTGGTTGGGTACACTTATCACTGCCCTTACTTGACCTCTCTCTAGTTATAGAATTCTGTGCCTTTACTGCCATCTTGGTTTTGACCCAGTCCTTTCCGACTCCACTTGTCTGTCTGTTATCTGTTGCCTGTCTCTCTGTGTTTGATCATATTTCCTGTGTGCTACCTCGGTGTAGGAGTTGTCTACCAGAAGTCCCTAACCAATAGAGTTTGCAAGACTTTCTAGGTAGGGGACAGAGGTTATGGGTGAGGTTTTGGCGCTACTTATTTCCCTGGTAGAAAGAATATTAAGCCAGATGTCCTTTCATGCAGTTTTGGTAATGACAGCACGGAAAGGGTTGTCCCAGATTGAATCTTATCTCCAAGTATTGTGATTAACCATTATTGATCATGATCTCGCTAACTTACAGAATCTGGAGCCTAAAACTACTCATGTGGGTCAATCATTTATACCCCCAACCTCTGCCTCCAAGTGCTGGATGAGGTTCATTGTTCTGTGTTGACTGGACACCTTGGTATAGCTGGCACTAAATATCTAGTAGAAAAAGTTGTACTGGTGGCCCACATGGTCACGTGATGTTCAAGAACTTGTAGTAGCTTGCAAAGTATGTCACAGTACTAAGGTGCCACAAATAATATCGGAGGGACTTTGTCTAAAAAACCCTGGACACATATTTCCATGTATTTCATCACTGATTTTCCTGTCTCCCTGGGGAAAATGGTCATTTGGGTTGTTTGTGTTAGATTTTCTAAGATGTGTTATTTAGTACCCCTCAGGAAACTACCAAGTGGTAAACCATTAGCGACTTTTGCTTATTAGTCATATGCTGCCTCTTTGTAGCATTTCAGAAAAAATATTGGCCCAAACTTAATAAACTGGTCAGCCAAGTTTTCTGTCTGACTGCGCACTAGAAAGAATATGCAAACTGTTTGTTTTGTGTTGTAGCTGCACTGTGTTCGACAAGACCTAAAAAATGTGCACCCAAAGAGGCGTGTTAGTGCTTACATTTAATACAGCAACTTTCTTTGACAAAATTGTGTTGCACACTGTGTATTAAAGGTGCACCAAAAAAATTGTGCACACTTCCAAAGCAGAGCAGGATGCACCAGATAATTGAACACTGCTCTTATTGCAGTTTGGCTCATTTCTGATAAATATAGGCTATAGTCTCTGATCAAGCGGTGCAGTTCAGTCTATGTTCTGGAGAGAATTTTGTGGCCGATTGGGAATCTCTCTGTCCTTTTTATTTCGCATTCCATCCTGAACCATTGGACAGACAGAGAGACTCAAACACTAGAGGAATTCTTAAGGTGTTTTATTTTTGATACCCAGGAGAAATTAAAATCCTGTGTCCCACTTGCCCAATTTGCCCTGAACAGAAGGTTTAGGACCTCATCTAAGATATCTCCATTTTTGTGTATATATAAATTTAACCCCAAGTTCTCTTTTGCAGGAACATTGAGTTGGTTAACACCTCTGCCAAAGCAACTTTCCAAAGGCTGAGCACAGTCTGGGCCTAGGTTCCCTCGAACCTGGCTAAAGCCCAAGGAAGTAAAAAATTCAGGCCATTTAAAGATGGTCTCCCGGTCAGGAGTATGTTCTGGGAAAACAAATATGGTTCTCTACCAAAAATCTGCATCTCATAGTTCCATATGGGAAATTTTCTCCTCAATTTGTTGGGAATATGCCATCAGTGAAATCATTAATCCTGTATCTTTCAGACTGCAATTGCCTAGTATTCATAATGTTTTCACAAGTCCTTTATGAAAAAGTATGTGCCTCCAGTGACTAACCCTTCAGGGAAATTTAAGGTAGAAAAGACCCCATAGGGTCCAAAATTCCATCTGATACCTGGTTTAATGGAAAGATTATGGTCCTGAGGATCAGACATGGGTCGCTGACAAAGTTCTCCATGTTCCACCTCTCCTTAAACTATACCACTGCCAAAACCCTTCTGTATGCCAGAGGCAGCTAAGAAGACATTTATTATCTTCTGTGTTTTGTGCATGAACTGTGGCTTAGGTTGTGCTGTGTTTGAGCCGGTTCTGTCAGATTTCGCCTGCCTGTCTGTTATCTCCTGTGTTTGGACATCTTTCTTGTGCACTTAGTCAGTGTAGGGATTGTCGACTAGAAATTCCTAACTAATAGGGTTTGAGAGGCTTGTTACAATTGCCTAAGACTGCAGCCTGGCCAACATGCAGCAGCTAATTTGTAACTGTAATTGATTTATACTCCAGTCTTACATACAAAATGTGCCACTATGTGGTACACCAGGTGGCTGGGACTCTGGCTTTTACCACACAGTCTTCCTGAGCCCTTAGAAGTCGGCAGAAATATGGATCCAGTTGTGGAGCAAATAGTTTTATATCAATACAAGTTAAACATAAAATTTTCTCTGCAGGTTATACCTAAATGTACAGTAATTTGTGTTCAGAGATGAACACACAATTTTCAAAGTAACATTGATAGGACATTGACAAGTAAAATGATGATTTCCTTCCAACATATTGTATATTTTTTATTCTTTGCAGGTTTAAAATAGAACATAAAGTTGATTTAAAGCAATCTCTTCTTCATCTGAATATAACTGATGTCTTCAATCCCGAGTGCAATCTATCAGGAATAACAGGTGCCATGAAAACCTTTATTAATTCTGCTGCTGCACTAATATATAATTAGAGATGTGCATCATGCAACAATTATATGTAATTACACATAACATTTAATACATAACATACATTGACAGAGGCTTAATGTCAGCAGAGAAAAATCCAGAGAAAAACAGGATTCAAAGAAAGGATTTGAAGTTTCAGGGATACAAACTTAGTGCTCTTCATCCTATCAGATTGTTTGTGTTGTTTCCCTGGAAGTGGTGCAGAACGGCCATTAATAAAAGTACTGCAACCAGTTTTGAAAAAAAAAAATGTACATTTTAACAGGATGTAAACACGTGATGTGAACAAATCTTAGTCATTTATTTTCAGACAATATGGCCACAGATGGTAAAACAAATTTTTTTCCCTATTAAATCCCACCTGTCATTTTGCTAAATTATTAAATAAAAATATGAAATCTGTTTGCATCCAGATAGTTCTGCTAATTATACTTTTTTCCCTCTCAGTGTGGACAAGGGTTGGAAGATTCTATTATAAAAGTTCTGATATGATAAGAAAAAGCACTACAAGTAGTTGTCCGCTGTAAGGAAACATCCTAAGAACAAAAAGTTACAAATATTTGAGTTTTTTGGTAAAACTTACTAAAAATGTAAAAAGGTCATGCTACAGTGACATTATATTGTCATAGTAGGGCATTTTTATGGAAGCTAACAATGGTAATTTCCTCATTTATTGGTACAGAAGCCAATAACAGTGAAAGGTATACAACCACAAAAATGGTCAATGTCTCAATTAATTGTCATGTGGTCTTCAGCATAAATTATAGCTTGTCAACAATGGCTGATCTTAAGACGACTAATTGTTTGATGAGAAATGGCATCACATTATTCTTGAAATGCGGTCATCAGGTCATTGAGGTTCTGTGGTACAGTTATGAGACACTACAAATGGACTCAGTTGATCCCATAGGTTTTCAATTGGATTCAAGTCTGGAGAAAATGCAGACCATTCCATTTGAAGTATGGTAGCCCAGTCTACAGCAGCCGTGATCTAATGATCCAACCCATTGTGGTCCATTTCCTCTATGATGAAGAAATTAGGCCTGCATTGTTTATGTAGGGGATCAATTATTGGATTCATGATGTTATTTAATATGGTCTTTTCAAAGTGAAGAACAGCTCTGTATTGACGAGACTCACCTGCCCACACTGAAACACCATTGGTGGTGTGGACACTTGGGTGCCTTTCCTAAATGTGCGTGGAGTTGTATGGCATTCATCAGCCAGTTTAAAGTTCATTTTTCAGTATGAGGTTTGATAAAATTACACCCAGTTCTATGTCTTTCTGTGACTCTTCCAAGATCTCATTGCAACCTGCTGATTATACTCTGTGACACTCTAAGCTCAGTGGCCCCTTCCTCCTGCTTTAAGCCTCACATTTGTTAGATGTTGTATCCATTGCATGATGTAAAAATGTGAACAGCATGATGAGGAGGACTGTTTAAAAATCAATTCTAATTGAATAAGAAAATCTATTGAGTGATTCATGGATCAAACACCTGTTGTGTATTTTGCACAAAAAAGGAAAAATACAAACATAGGATGGCGCCTCAAGTGTTACCTGTTAGGAGTAGTGTTAAACATTTAGTAGTGTCTAAATATATAGCCATTAGGCCTGATGAAAAAATAGTTAAAAAAACATTAAATGTCAATAATAGAGGGATATTTATTAATGTGTTTTGGGCTCAAAACCCCTTTCTTAAAACCATAGGACAAACATCTGGGTTTTGACCCTGAAACATGTTTACAAGGACTTTTATTTCTTTATTACTGTAATTTAATGTTTTTTTTTAAACAATTTTGGTTTTCCAATAAATGATATTAATTATGGAGTTGAGTCATTAAATTGGACTTTGATCCTTCATCAGGCCTAATGGTCAGCTATTTAGACCGTAGAGCCACATTTTTTTGCCTATTTTTATTTCTTTTGTTGTGCATGCTGTGTATTTAAGTTCTTTGTTGGAAAACAGCAAGTTGGGCAACAAGTAATGAAACATTGAACAATTAGACAAAAGTAATAGAGATAATAGAGCATTTTAGGGCCGTCCTTAAATTTCACCTACAAAATATTCCTTACTTTTTGTGAGTAGTTGTTGCTGATTTTTAATCAATTGTGTATCTTTTTTAATACCGGTATTTTATATATTATTAGTCATGATAATTCTTACATGGTTTCCTTTTACAGATACATCAAACCTGTACATTTCTAAGATAATTCAGAAGGTCTCAATTGAAGTAAATGAAGCTGGAAGTGAGGCCGCTGCATCAACAGGTGAAAAAAACTAAAACATATTATTTTCTGTATATTATTCATACCTAACACCAGGGGCGTTAGTAAAAGATCCTGGGTATGGGTATGGGCATGGGCTCCAGTGCATATGTACCAAATTTCCCAGTCCTGTACATAACCCCACTCACACCCCTTGCACCAAAAACAACTGTACTTATAATTTTCAGCTACAAAAATCAGAGGCAAAATAATGTTCCCCAAATGTGTCCTTAAATGTAATAATGCAACCTATACTTAATACCTGTAGCCTCGAGCAAGTGATGTCCCCATAGTCATCACACTAAGTAATTTCCCCACAGCCCCAGTAAGTTATGTCAATAAATCAAATAAACTTAGTATTCAATGGAAGTTCAATTGCAGAATTGAATCACCGATTGGCAATCTACATGTATTTTTTTTTAATGTTTTGGTCTATGTTAGACCTTCTTCTGTCTATGTTAGAACTTCTATAGAGACCAAATTGCTGGTAAGTAGAGATGGAGCAGAGAAAGTCAGCCCAGTTGGGATAGATAAGCATTTTATATTTGCGGCACACTGACCACATAGGAAGCAGATGTCCTACTTGTGCACCTACTACATTTTTGTTCCACATGGTGGAGTGACGTGTATTAATATACCCAGTAAGTTATGTCCTCACAGCCCCTCCTAATATTGTGCCCCACAGCCCCCAAGTAGTGTATCCCACAGCGCCCCCCAGTAATGTCCTCCACAGCACCCCCCAGTAATGTCCTTTTCACTGGATTCTGGGTATTTTTGAGTTGCTGAGTCAGAGAAAAACCTTACATTTCTCTCTAGAAGCTTTAGTTTAGGAGATGCTAATGCAATGAGTACCTTATTCTTATTAAGTTGGCTCTTAAGGCTCTTATGGCCGATTACTATGGGAGCATCGAGTGCAAATGTCTAACAACACCTCATTGTGGAAAATCACCGAAACAAGGTATCAGTGACCTGATGGAAAATCTGTTTGTCTACAGCCACAAAATATGACATTAATTTTCAAAATTTCTTTAGCACAATATTAAGTTACCACTAGGTTGAACAGCAATGACATTTATTTATTAGTTGACATTTATTTCCAAAATTTATTTAATACAAAAAATTATCGGCCCGATGGGGTGACGCGATTGCTCACGGTGGACAACAAGCAGATGTGGCTGTTAATTTCAAAGCAGTGTTTGGAGCAAGATCTGAAGGAGTTTTTGCAAGATTTAAGTGAGATCTGAAGGAGTTTTTGCGTCGAGTTATCACCGCTGATGAAACCTGTATTCATCATTACACACCAAAAACTAAGCAACAATCAAAACAATGGATTTCTCCCGGTGAATCTGCTCATCCTCATGGATTTTTTAGAAAAAGGAAGAACGATCACGGGACAATACTACAGTGAGTTATTGGACCTCTTCGAAAAAAAAATGAAGGAGACACGGACGCATTTGGCGAAAAAGAAGGTGCTGTTTCAACACAATAACGCACCAGCACATTCATCCGGAGTTGTCACCGCCAAACTGCATGAATTGCATTATGAATTGCTGCCGCACCCCCCGTATTCACTCGATCTTGCTCCCTGCAACTTTTTCTTGTTCCCTAACATGAAGAAATGGTTCGTGGGAAAAATTCGCTCAAGCGAGGAAGTCATCGCTGAGACAGAGGCGTATTTTGGAGAGTTCCACAAATCCTAGTTTTTGGAGGGGTTAAAAAATGGCAGGAACGTTGGGAGAAGTGTATCTTTCTAAAAGGGGACTATGTTGAAAAATAAAAAAATGGTTTCTTCATTTCTAACACGGATATTTATTGAACCACCCTTGTATATAAGACAGATAGATAGATAGATAGATAGATAGATAGATAGATATTGGATAAATAGATAGTCATCAGCATGTGCTTGTGATAAGGTGACAGGAGGCAGGTCCTGCCCCTCCTTCTTGCTGATTGTAGTTCTTTTGAGAGCTGGATAACATGGTTGCTATGGGCCAAAAAAGGTATTAAATGAGGACCGAGAGGCAAAATACTTTGAGGAATGATTCCCAGGGACACCTGGAGCAGAATTATGGTTTTTAGTTTTTTTTGCTCAGAATGACGGTTACACTTTAAGTGACGACTAGTTTCAGCAGGTGACTACTTTCCAAGGTGGCCATGCCAGATCTCCAAAAGAAGAGCTGATGAAAACATGACCGCAGCACCTAAAGGGGTGACTCACCTCTCCTGCAGGCAAATGGTCCCCCTGCGCCAAGTATGGGAACCTCGGGGTCCAATGAAAGACCAGAAATACAGCAGTCTGTGATCAAGTGTTGGATATTACTGCATTCAGGAGAAACTTGGTAATAAACTATGGGGTACGTTTACTTCTTTAACCCCTTTAGAAAATAAAAATTAAAGGGCCAAAGCAAGGTTTTTTGGGAAAAGATTTTCACTTATGGAAGCCAATGTAATTACTTTCTTTAAAACATCTGTGGTGGTAAAAAGCTCTATATAAACCCTGATAAATTCTCTGGTGTTGTTTCCAAAACAGGATAATTTATTTGAGGGTTCACTGTTTTTGGAGCTCAGGAACTTTTCAAGTATATAATGTCAACTGAAACCAACAAAATCATCTGACTTCTAAAAGCTCAATGTCTCCTTCTGTTCTGTGCGGCCCTAAATAGTCAATAATAAAATAAACTTACACGGCTCCCAGATGCTTCGTGCGGATCCCTGCAGCATCCATGCGCTCTGCCGGCCACCACATGCTATGATATGGTGGTGTCGCCGCCAGGGGCGTCCATAGGTCAAAAGATCCAGCGCCCATGCCCCGGATCTATTGGCCGGAGCCCCGGATCTCCCTGGGTCAGCAGGACATTTGTGCCGTTGCCCGGGCATCCTCCTCTCTCTCATCCCGATCTGTGTCCTCAGGACATAGATCGTGATGAGAAGCTGCACAGTACACACTGCTTTCCCTGAAGGACCTGTGATGATGTCACGATCACATGACCTGCAGGGGGTAGCAGTGCACAGAGTTGCAGAATGAGGTGAGAGGATGGAAATAGGGGGATCTGTGTGGGGACCTTACAGGGGGACTGTGTGTGGGGACATTACTGGGGACATACAGGGGGGCGTGTGTGGGCATTACAGGGGGCTCTGTGTGGGGACATTACTGAGGACATTACAGAGGGGCTGTGTGTGGGGAACATACGGGGACTTGTGTATGGGGACATTACAAGGACATTACAGGGGCTGTGTGTGGGGGACATTACTGAGGACATTACAGAGGGGCTGTGTGTGGGGACATTACAGGGGGACTGTGTATGGGGACATTACTGAGGACATTACAGGGGGGCTGTGTGTGGGGACATTACTGAGGACATTACAGGGGTCTGTGTGTGGGGACATTACAGGGGGGCTGTGTGTGGGGACATTACAGGGGGACTGTGTGTGGGGACATTACAGGGGGACTGTGTGTGGGGACATAACTGAGGACACTACAGGGAGGTTGTGTGTGGGGACATTACAGGGGGACTGTGTGTGGGACATTACTGAGGATATTATGGAGTGGCTGTGTGTGGTGACATTACTGATGGACATTACCGGGAGATGTGTGGGGACATTATTGGGGGAATGTATGGTGGGCATTACAGGTGGAATTTGTGGGGGACATTACTGGGGGGATTTGTGGTGGCTGTGTGAGGACATTACTGCAGGGATTTGTTGGGGACATTACTGGGGGACTGTGGGGACATTTCTTGGGTTCTTGTTCACATGTGGCAGTAGGATGTACCTCGGTTTGATCTCACATGAGTTTCCAGTGAAACTGAAGTGATGGATAACGAGCGTGTGGTGTCTTGTATTTGTTTAAATGCAAATGTGTGAGCACAGCCTTACAGTACTTTGGGAGAATGTTAGGGGCAGAAGGATAACACTGTCAGGGTGTGTTCACAAGTTGAATTTACAACTGCATCACAATAAGTTTGGAGGTGGTTTTTAGGTGCAGTTTTGTCAAATAAATTTGCGTTGGTAACTGCAACATAACCTAACCTAATAGTGAAGAGGACATGTCCCCTGCAGTCACTGCATGTAACAAGTAGGGATTTCTCCTGTAGTTTCCATAGCCTCGTAACATTTTTATTGGCACAACCAAATGTGAGGGGGTTACGTACAGGAGCCGTTATTACTGAAAGTGCGATACACATGCATTGGGGCCCGTGTCCTGGATCTTTTACCACCCTAGCAATGCCCCTGGCCGTACGGAGCCACGGGGACTACCGGAATATAAAATAAGCATATGTTTATTTTTTTTTGTGCCGGGCAAACTGGGGGTTGGCTATTAAAGGGGGCTGGATGGCTGGCTACTAAAGGGGGCTGAATGGCTGGCTACTAAAGGGGGCTGGGCTGACTGTATACTACTTGGGGCTGGCTGTATAATACTGGGGGCTGGCTGTATACTACTGGTAGCTGGCCATGCGGGCATACATTCGTGTGCATGAGGCCTAATTGTATGATGAGTATAACATTTAGAAATCAGAAAAATAGGAACATTTTTAAAATTTTCACCAAATTTCCATTTTTTTTACAAATAAGTGCAATATATTTCAACTAAAATATAGCATTAATGTCAAGTACAACACATCATGAAAAAACTGTCTGAAAATAAACTCAGTAAGATAAAGTGTTCCAAAGTTATAACTGCATATTGTGACAAGGGCAGATTTGAAAGGGTGAAAATAAGCTTAGTCCTTATAGGGTTAAAACTGGAAATAAAACCCTTTTTTTCTGTGTATTTTAGGGATGAATGTTGCTGCAATGAGCTTGACCAATCACAGATTTGTTGCAGATCGACCATTCTTGTTCTTCATCAGACACAACCCATCAGGTAAGCGGATTTTAGATCATTTATCACCAATTTCACAGGATTAATTATATAAATCATCTTTGTTCACTGTTGGGATCCCCATGATGTATGTTGCTGCCGATTTGATGGTCTGCAATGTGGAGGAGTTTGTATGGATATATGATGACACACTTTATAAGCTGCTGTGACAGAGCACGGTTCAGATTAAGACATCATTAACATAATGAAATGAAACATAATGAAAACACTAGTTGTGGGCAGACCACACCCGATCGGTGTAGGCCTTATATGGATGCCTTTACATCCGTGCTGAACTGAGCACCACTGGTACTGACGGTCCAGTCACTTTTTTTTGACACATAACAGGTTTTGGAACAAAATATAGCAGATAAATTGACACTTTGTTATGGTAATATGTAGATTTTATATACAATTATATAGGTTTTATGCGGCACATGGTTTTCCAGATGCAGAATTTCTAGTAAAACATTGATTTTATGAATGTGCTTCTATTAAAGTAACTTGTTATGCAAAATACTAAGTAAGCTAACGTCTGTTCCTTTCCTACATATGCTGCCAGCTATTTTGACAGCAGTGTTTCTTAATAGCTCAGTAGATGACAACAGCAAATAAAATGGTTTACCTCTAGGTTGACAGGGCATACTATTCTCATGTCCTTCAAAGTCACACGTCACATTTTATTCTAACCCAATACACAGTTGTTTGTGCATGAATAACAAGGTCTGCACTGGCCTTCATACTTCCTTTGGTAAAATATTTCAAGATATCATCAGGTTGTTGCATGCTTATGTCTGCATTCACACAAAAAATTCCGGAACATTCCATGAATAAGGGTACATTCACACAAACATGTACCCACCTGGTCCACACGTCAGCGCGGCCCTGCAGCGCTCATCCCTCCTCCCCTCTCCATAGAGAAGTGCAGGGCCGGTGCCGTAACAAGGAGAAATATAGGACGTGTCCTATACTTCTCCGTGCACGGTCATGGTGCGGTGAGAAAGATTTTTGTCAAACACTTTAAAAACAGAAAATGCCATAACTATCGAAAGAAAAGGGCGAGCAACACAAAGTAGACATTGTTCTGTTTGTTTTCAAAGGGAGAATCACATGTAATAATTTGTCAAAATCACTATAGCTTTACAGTTATGCTTTAAGCATAAAGCAAATTTACTCTTTGTGTTTAAAACTTTACATTAAGGCATCTTGCCCATGAAACAGTTTGATTCGTCCAACTAGCATCAAACTCACAGAGTTGCTCTGAAATCAAAACTTAACTAAAATTCTGAATTCAGGTCCATTTGCTGAGCATTCGGGGCAGATGTTACAGCCACACACACTGGGGCAGATTTACTTACCCGGTCCATTTGCGATCCAGCGGCACGTTTCCTGCGGTGGATTCGGGTCCGGCCTGGATTCACTAAGGTAGTTCCTCCGACGTCCACCAGGTGGCGCTGCTGCGCTGAAGTTCCCCGAGGCCCGCCGAAATGCACTCAAGTTCACCGGCCTATTCCTGGTGAAGGTAAGTGCAAGTCCTGCGACACTTTTCTTTTTTTTAAATGCGGCGGTTTTCCCGAATCCTTCGGGTTTTCGTTCAGCCACGCCCCCCAATTTCCGATGCGTGCATGCTAGCACCGATGCGCCACAATCCGATCGCTTGTGCCAAAATCCTGGGGCAATACAGGGAAAATCGGCGCAAGTCGGAAATATTCGGGTAACACGTCGGGAAAACGCGAATCGGGCCCTTAGTAAATGACCCCCACTGAGTTGTCATGCGAGTTCATGCTGGCCTGCTGAATTTATTATTCAGGCTGCGTCAGAATGCAGCAGCTAATAGATGAAATCTACACCAGGCTGGACCTGATGTAGATTTTATTTGGTTGCACAAGCGTTATGCCAAAATTACAGTGTGGTTGTGCGTGGATTATTTAGACCAGTGGTGGCGAACCTATGGCACGGGTGCCAGAGGTGGCACTCGGAGCCCTCTTTTTGGGCACCCAGGCCATCAATATAGCACTCTAAATAGAACTCAAAGAATCATCCTGCAGTCCCAGGCGACTCAATAAATGCTGCTTTTTTTAGTGATATTTTAACCCCTTCCCGACGCGCGCCGTACTAGTACGGCGCGCGCCGGGTCCCGGTGCAAAAGGGGAGGATTATCTTTAGAGCTTCTCTAGGCTTCTTCATGTTCAGGGGGACCATAGCGTGATGCTACAACATTAGTCCAAATTTGCCCTTCTTCTTTCAACTGTTTTGTTGTCCTCAAGAGGCCAATATGATTAAAAGTTGTGGTAGAACAGGTAGCAATAAATTACTACTTAAATTGCCGTGCTGGCACTTTCCAATAAATAAGTGTGTTTTGGTTGTAGTTTGGGCACCCGGTCTCTAAAAGGTTCGCCATCACTGATTTAGACTGTTGGACAATGAACCAGTCTTAATAAATTTCTACCCCACATGTTTTTCTAACTCTTCCTGCAGTCCAAGCAAATCAAAATGATGTGCTATTATCAACCCTGCACGACTTGGCCTTTTTTAGATTTTTTTTTTCACTTCCTTTTTCAACATTCACACATACCCCACCTTCAAAATCTATAACTTTTTTATTGTTTTTCCACATAAGAGAGCTCTGTTCATGCTTATTTTCGTGCGTAACAAATGCACTTCTAGTGACGGTTTTAATATTCCCATGGCGCGTACGGGAAGCGGGAAAAAAATTCCAAATGCAGTGAAAATGTGAAAAACACAATTTTGCGACGTTTTCTTGTGGGTTGGATTTCGACACACGCTTTCACCTCTCGTCCCCATTACATGTCTACTTTATTCTATTTGGTTGCTACATCACGGGATACCACAATTTGTACAGGTGTATATATAATGTGTTGCATACATTGTAAAAAAATTTAAAACCGCCTTTCAAAATTTTTTTTTTGATTTTGGCCTCGGTTTCCTGGCGCTAATAACTTTTTCATACTTTGGTGTACGAAGCTTGGGTGGTTGTCATTTTTTTGCGACTTTTGATGGCGTTTTCATAATCTTGCTAATCATTGTTGGACTGTGCGACCTTTTGATCACTTTTTTTAATTTTTTTATATTTTCCAAAATGGCAAAAATGTCCTTTTGCTTTGGACGCTTATTTTCCGTTAACTTAGGGGTTAAACACAGTGAAAAAAACCGTTAATATATTTTGATAGATCGGACATTTTCGGACGCGGTGATGACCTAAGTGTTTTAATGTTTTTAACTTGTTTATTAATAATTAATATCATTCCTACGGGAAATGGGTGATTTGAATTTTTATGGTTTTTTGTAAAAATATTTTTTTTTTTTAACTTTTTTTTACTTTTACTTTAACGATTTTTCAGACTCCCTAGGGTACTTTAAACCCTAGTTGTCTGATCGACCTACCATATACGCCATACTCAAATATGCAGTATATGGGGATTTCTACACTCCTCATTCCATTCAACAATGTGCTGTAGCACCATTTAATTAAATAGGTTAAACAGAGACAGCTTCGGGCCTTCGTGAGGCCCGATGCTGTCATGCAATGGTCAACGGATACCCACCCACCGCTCCCCGTGACGTCATCGGGGAGTCTGGAGTCCGCCCAATTGCGGGCGCCATGCGGCCCATCCTTTTTGAAGCCGCCTCCGGCAGCATTGCCGGGGAGATCGCGTGATAAGCACCCGCGATCGGTGCTAGCACCAGATCCGGGTGTTACCGTTAGCCTTTGCTGATATGCAGCAAAGACTTACCGGCTATGGAGAGGGCTCGGCCCGCTAGCCCTTCCCTTGGCACCGGGACCGCTCGCGCCAGTACGAGTACGGCTCGCGTCCGGGAAGGGGTAAATATCACTAAAAAAGCAGCATTTATTGAGTCGCCTGGGACTGCAGGATGATTCTTTGAGTTCTATTTAGAGTGCTATATGATGGCTTGGGTGCCCAAAAAGAGGGCTCCGAGTGCCACCTACCTCTGGCACCCGTGCCATAGGTCGCCACCACTGTCTAAATAATCCACGCACAACCACACACTGTAATTTTGGCATAACGCTTGTGCACAAAACCAATAAATCACATCAGGCCAGCCCTGGTGTAGATTTCAGTCTATTAGCTGCTGCATTCTGACGCAGCCCTGATAATAAATTCAGCAGGCCAGCATAACTCGCATGACAACTCAGTGGGGGTCATTTACAAGGGCCCATTTCCGCTGTTCTCCGCACGTGTTACCCGAATATTTCCGATCTTGCGCCGATTTTCCCTGTATTCGCCCAGGATTTTGGCGCAAGCGATCGGATTGTGGCGCATCGGTGTGCTATGCAACCGCACGGAAATTGGGGGCCGTGGCTGAACGAAAACCCAAGCATGATCGGGAAAACCGCCGCATTTAAAAAAAGAAAAGTGTCGGCGGACTTGCACTTACTTCACCAGGAATAGCGCGTGAACTTGAGTGCATTTCTGCGGGCCTCGGGGAACTTCGCGCAGCAGCAGCCCACCTGGTGAGACGTCGGAGGAACTACCTTAGTGAATCCAGGCCGGACCCGAATCCACCGCAGGAGAACGTGCCTCGGATCGCAAATGGCCGGTAAGTAAATCTCCCCAGTGTGTGTGGCTGTAACATCTGCCCCGAATGCTCAGCAAATGGACCTGAATTCAGAATTTTAGTTAAGTTTTGATTCAGAGCAACTCTGTGAGTTTGATGCTAGTTGGACGAATCAAACTGTTTCATGGGCAAGATGCCTTAATGTAAAGTTTTAAACACAGATAAATTTGCTTTATGCTTAAAGCATAACTGTAAAGCTATAGTGATTTTGACAAATTTTACATGTGATTCTCCCTTGAAACAAACAGAACAAGATTCTACTTTGTGTTGCTCGCCCTTTTCTCGATAGTTATGGCATTTTCTGTTTTAAAGTGTTTGACAAAATCTTCTCACCGCACCATGACCGTGCACGAGAAGTATAGGACACGTCCTATATTTCCTCCTTGTTACGGCACCGGCCCTGCACTTCTCTAGTGGAGAGGGAGGAGGGCATGAGCGCTGCAGGGCCGCGCGACGTGTGGGAGTGGGTACAGTTTGTGGTGAATGTACCTATTCATGAAGTTGGCCGGAATTTTTTCGTGGAATGCAGACTAAGCATGCACAACCGGATGATATCTTGAAATATTTACACAAAGGAAGTATAAGGCCAGTGCAGTACCTTGGTTATTCATGCACAAACAACTGGTCTATTTGGGTTAGAATAAAATGTGACGTTGTGACTTTGAAGGACCTGAGAATAGTAATAGCCCTGTCAACCTGAGGTAAACATTTTATTGCTGTTGTCATCTAACTGAGCTATTAGAAACGACTGCTGTCAAAATAGATGGCAGCATATGTGGAAGGAACAGACGTTAGCTTACTTAGTATTTTGCATAACAAGTTACTTTAATAGAAGCACACATTCATAAATCAATGTTTTACTAGAAATCTGCATCTGGAAAACCATGCCGCATAAAACCTATATAATTGTATATAAAATCTACATATTACCATAACAAAATGTCAATTTTTCTGCTATATTTTGTTCCAAAACCTGTATGTGTCAAAAAAAAGTGACTGGACCGTCAGTTACAGTGGTGCTCAGTTCAGCAAGGATGTAAAGGCATCCATATAAGGCCTACACCGATCGGGTGTGGTCTGCCCACAACTAGTGTTTTCATTATGTTTCATTTCATATGTTTAAGATGTCTTAATCTGAAACGTGCTCTGTCCAGCAGCTTATAAAGTGGTGTCATCATATATCCATACAAACTCCTACTCACATTCGACATCAAATCGGCAGACAACACATACTCATGGGGTATCCCAAACAGTGAACAAAGATGATTATATATTAATCCTGTGAAATGGTGATAAATGATCTAAAATCCGCTTACCTGATGGGTTGTTTGATGAAGACAAGAATGGTCGATCTGCACAAATCTGTGATTGGTCAAGCTCATTAGCCAACATTCATCCCTAAAATACACAAAAAAAGGGTTTTATTTCCAGTTTTAACCCTATAAGGACTAAGCTTATTTCACCCTTCAAAATCTGCCTTGTCACAATATGCAGTTATAACTTTGGAACACTTTACTACTGAGTTATTTTCAGACAGTTTTTTCATGATGTGTTGTACTGACATTAATGCTATATTTAGTTGAAATATATTGCACTTATTTGTAAAAAAAATGGAAATTTGGTTGAAAATTTTAAAATGTTCCTATTTTTTCGTATTTCTAAATGTTATACTCATCATACATAGGCCTCATGCACACGAATTTATGCCCCCGCATGGCAGCACAGTAGTATACCAGCCAGCCCCCAGTAATTATACAGCCCGCCCCAAGTATATACAGTCAGCCTCCCAGCCCTTTCGTAGCCAGCCATCTCAGCCCCCTTTAATAGCCAACCCCCCAGTTTGCCCGGCAAAAAAAAATAAACATATGTATTTTATATTCCGGTAGTCCCGTGGCTCGTACGGCCAGGGGCATTGCTAGGGTGGTAAAAGATCCAGGGCACGGCCCCAATGCATTGTATCGCACTTTCAGTAATAAACGGCCTGTACGTAACCCCCTCACATTGGTTGTCCAATAAAAATGTTACGAGGATAGTATGGAAAACTACAGGAGAAATCCCTACTTGTTACATGCAGTGACTGCAGGGGACATGTCCTCTTCATTAGGTTAGGTTATGTTGCAGTTACCAACGCAAATTTATTTAACAAAACTGCACCTAAAAACCACCTCCAAACTTATTGTGATGCAGTTGTAAATTCAACTTGTGAACACACCCTGACAGTGTTATCCTCGCCCCTAACATTCTCCCAAAGTACTGTAAGGCTGTGCTCACACATTTGCATTTAACAAATACAAGACACCACACGCTCGTTATCCATCACTTCAGTTTCACTGGAAACTCATGTGAGATCAAACCGAGGTACATCCTACTGCCACATGTGAACAAGAACCAAGAAATGTCCCCCAGTCCCCCAGTAATGTCCCCCAACAAATCCCTGCAGTAATGTCCTACACACAGCCACCACAAATCCCCCCAGTAATGTCCCCCACAAATTCCACCTGTAATGCCCACCATACATTCCCCCATAATGTCCCCACACATCTCCCGGTATGTCCATCAGTAATGTCCACCACACAGCGCCACTCCCTAATATCCCAGTAATGTCCACACACACAGTCCCCCTGTATGTCCCCACACACAACCTCCCTGTAGTGTCCCAGTTATATGTCCCCCCCCCACACAGTCCCCCTGTAATGTCCCCACACAGTCCCCCTGTAATGGTCCCACACACAGCCCCCTGTAATGTCCTCAGTAATTCCCCACACACCCCCTGTAATGTCCTCAGTAATGTCCCCACACACAGCCCCTCTGTAATGTCCTCAGTAATGTCCCCACACACAGCCCTCAGTAATGTCCCCATACACAGTCCCCCTGTAATGTCCCCACACACAGCCCCTCTGTAATGTCCTCAGTAATGTCCCCACACAGAGCCCCCTGTAATGCCCCACACACAGCCCCCACTGTATCCCCAGTAATGTCCCCACACACAGTCCCCTGTAACAGATCCCCCTATTTCCACCTCACCTCATTCTGCACTCTGTGCTTCCCCCTGCAGGTCATGTGATCGTGACATCATCACAGGTCCTTCAGGGAAAGCAGTGTGTACTGTGCAGCTTCTCATCACGATCTATGTCCTGAGGAAACAGATCGGGATGAGAGAGAGGAGGATGCCCGGGCAACGGCACAAAATGTCCTGCTGACCCAGGGAGATCCGGGGCTCGGCCAATAGATCCGGGGCATGGGCGCTGGATCTTTGACCTATGGACGCCCCTGGCGGCGACACCACCATATCATAAAGCATGTGGTGGCCAGCAGACGCATTGAAATGCTGCAGGGATCCGCACGAAGCATCTGGGAGCCCTGTAAGTTTATTTTATTATTGACTATTTAGGGCCGCACAAGAACAGAGGAGCATTGAGCTTTTAGAAGTCAGATGATTTGTTGGTTTCAGTGGACATTATTACTTGAAAAGTTCCTAGCTCCAAAAACAGTGAACCCTCAAATAATTATCCTGTTTTGGAAAAAACACCAGAGAATTTATCAGGGTTATATAGAGCTTTTTACCACCACAGATGTTTTAAAGAAAGTAATACATGGCTTCCATAATGAAAATCTTTTCCCAAAAAACCTTGCTTTGGCCCTTTAATTTTTATTTTCTAAAGGGGTTAAAGAAGTAAACGTACCCATAGTTTATTACCAAGTTTCTCTGATCAGTAATATCCAACACTTGATACAGACCTGTATTTCGGTCTTTCATTGACCCCGAGGTTCCCATACTTGGCGCAGGGGACCATTTGCCTGCAGGAGAGGTGAGTCACCCTTAGGTGCTGCGGTCATGTTTTCATCAGCCTTCTTTTGGAGATCTGGCATGGCCACCTTGGAAAGTAGTCACCTGCTGGAAACTAGTCGTCACTACAGTGTAACCGTCATTCTGAGCAAAAAAACTAAAAACCATATTCTGCTCCAGGTGTCCCTGGGAATCATTCCTCAAAGTATTTTGCCTCTCGGTCCTCATTTAATACTTTTTGGCCCATAGCAACCATGTTATCCAGCTCTCAAAAGAACTACAATCAGCAGAAGGAGGGGCAGGACCTGCTCTGTCACCTATCACAAGCACATGCTGATGACTATCTATTTATCCAATATCTATCTATCTTCTATATCTACTGTTTAAAGGGTGGTTCATAAATATCCGTGGAATAAATGAAGAAAGAAAACCATTTTTTATTTTTCAACTAGTCCCCTTTAGAAAGATACACTTCTCCCAACGTCCTGCCATTTTTAACCCCTCCAAAACTAGGATTTGTGGAACTCTCGATCGTTCCCAGCGAACATTTCCTGTCTTCATGTTAGGGAACAAGAAAAAGTTGCAGGGATCAAGATCGAGTGAATACGGGGGGTGCGCAGCAATTCATAATGCAATTCATGCAGTTTGGCGGCTGACAACTCCGGATGAATGTGTGGTGCGTATATGTGTTGAAACAGCAACCTTCTTTTTCGCCAAATGCGTCCGGTCTCCTTCATTTTTTTTCGAAGAGGTCCAATAACTCACTGTAGTATGTCCCTGATGTTCTTCCTTTTTTCTAAAAAACCATGAGTGATGAGCAGATTCAACCGGGAGAATCCATTGTTTTGATGTTGCTTAGTTTTTGGTGTTAGGAATGTAATACAGGTTTCATCAGCGTGTGATAACTCGACGCAAAAACTCCTTCGATCTCACTTAAATCTTGCAAAAACTCCTTCAGATCTTGCTCCAAACACGGCTTTGAAATTAACAGCCACATCTGCTTGTTGTCCACCGTGAGCAATCGCGTCACCCATCGGGCCGACAATTTTTTGTATTAAATAAATTTTGGAAATAATAAATGTCAACTAATAATAATATGTCATTCTTGTTCAACCTAGTGGTAACTTAATATTGTGCTAAAGAAATTTTGAAAATAATGTCATATTTTGTGGCTGTAGACAAACAGATTTCCATCAGGTCACTGATACCTTGTTTCGGTGATTTCCACAATGAGGGTGTTGTTAGACATTTGCACTCGATGCTCCCATAGTAATCGGCCTAAGAGCCTTAAGAGCCAACTAATAAGAATAAGGTACTCATTGCATTACATCTCCTAAACTAAAGCTTCTAGAGAGAAATGTAAGGTTTTCTCTGACTCAGCAACTCAAAAATACCAGAATCCAGTGAAAAGGACATTACTGGGGGGTTGGTGTGGAGGACATTACTGGGGGGCGCTGTGATACACTACTTGGGGGCTGTGGGGCACAATATTAGGAGGGGCTGTGAGGACATAACTTACTGGGTAATATTAATCACACGCACTCCACCATGTGGAACAAAAAGTAGTAGGTGCACAAGTAGGACATCTGCTTCCTATGTGGTCAGTGTGCCGCAATATAAAATGCTATCTATCCAACTGGCGGACTTTCTCTGCTCCATCTCTACTACCAGCAATTTGGTCTCTATAAGAAGTTCTAACATAGACAGAAAGGTTCTACATAGACCAAAACATAAAAAAAATACATGTAGATTGCCAATCGGTGATTCAATTCTGCAAATTGAACTTCCATTGAAATAAGTTTATTTGATTATTGACATAACTTACTGGGGTGTGGGGAATTACTTGAGTGTGATGACTATGGGGACATCACTGCTCGAGGCTACAGGTATTAAGTAGGTTGCATTATTACATTTAAGGACACATTGTGGGAACATTATTGTTGCCTCTGATTTTGTAGCTGAAAATTATAAGTACAGGTGTTTTGGTGCAAGGGGTGTGAGTGGGGTTAGTACAGGACTGGGGAAATTTGGTACAATATGCACTGGAGCCCATTGCCCATACCCATACCAGGATCTTTTTACTAACGCCCCCTTTGGAGGTATGAATAATATCAGAAAATAATATGTTTTAGTTTTTTTCACCTGTTGATGCAGCGGCCTCACTTCCAGCTTCATTATTTCAATTGAGACCTTCTGAATTATCTTAGAAATGTACAGGTTTATGTATCTGTAAAGGAAACCATGTAGAATAGTCATGACTAATAATATATAAAAATACCGGTATTAAAAAAGATACACAATTGATTAAAAATCAGCACACAACTACTCAAAAATAAGGAAATATTTGTAGGTGAATTTAAGGACGCCCTAAACAGCTCTATTCTCTATTACTTTTGTCTAATTGTTCAATGTTCATTACATTGTTGCCAACTTGCTGTTTTCCAACAAAGAACTTAAATCAACACAGCATGCACAACAAAAGAAATAAAAATAGGCAAAAAAATGTGGCTCTACGGCTAAATAGCTGACCATTAGGCCTGATGAAGGATCAAAGTCCAATTTAATGACTCAAACTCCATAATTAATATCATTTATTGGAAAACCAAAATTTGTTTAAAAAAAAACATTAAATGTACAGTACATAAAGAAATAAAAGTCCTGTGTAACATGTTTCAGGGTCAAAAACCCAGATGTTTGTCCATGGTTTTAAAAAGGGTGTTGAGCCCAAACACATTAATAATACCCTCTATTATTGACATTTAATGTTTTTTAACTATTTTTTTTCATCAGGCCTAATGGCTATATATTAGACACTACTAAATGTTTAACACTACTCCTAACAGGTAACACTTGAGGCGCCATCCTATCGTTGTATTTTTCCTTTGTGCCAATACACAACAGTGTTTGATCATGAATCACTCAATACATTTTCTCTTTCAATTAGAATTGATTTTTAAACAGTCCTCCTCATCATGCCGTTCAACGATTTTACATCATGCAATGGATACAACATCAACAAATGTGAGCGCTTTAAAGAGGAGGAAGGGGCCACTGAGCTTAGAGTGTTCAGAGTATAATCAGCAGGTTGCAATGAGTATCTTAGAAGAGTCACAGAAAGACATAGAACTGGGTGTAATTTTATCAAACCTCATACTGAAAAATGAACTTAAACTGGCTGATGAATGCCATACAACTCCCGCCAATTTAGGAAAGGCACCCAAGTGTCCACACCACCAATGTGTTCAGTGTGGGCAGGTGAGTCTCGTCAATACGAGAGCTGTTCTTCACTTTGAAGAAAAGACCATATTAAAATAACATCATTAATCCAATAATTGTTCACCTACAAAAACAATCAGGGCCTAAATTTCTTATCACAGAAGAAATGGACCACAATGGGTTGATTAGATCACTGTGCTGTAGAGACTGGCTACTTCAAATGGAATGGTCTGCATTTTCTCCAGACTTGAATCCAATTGAAACCTAGGGATCAATGAAGTCCATTTGTAGTGGCTCATAACGTACCACCTCAATGACCGATGACCACATTTCAAGAATATGTGATGCCATTTCTCATCAAACAATAGTCGTCTTAGAATCAGCCATTGTGACAAGCTATACTTTATGCTGAAGACACATGACAGTTAATTGAGACATTGACCATTTTTGTGGTTGTATTACCTTTCATTCACTGTTATTGGCTTCTGTACCAATAAAGAGGAAATTAACCATTTGTAGCTTCCATAAAAATGCCCTACTATGACAATATATGTCACTGTAGCAGACCTTGTTACATTTTTAGTAAAGTTTTACCAAAAACTCAAATTTGTAACTTTTGTTCTTAGGATGTTTCCTTACAGCGGACAACTATTTGTAGTGCTGTTTTCTTATCAATATCAGAACTTTATAATAGAATCTTCCAACCCTTGTCCACAATGAGAGGGAAAAAAGATATAATTAGCAGAACTATCTGGATGCAAACAGATTCATATTTTTATTAATAATTTAGCAAAATGACAGGTGGGGATTGAATAGGAAAAAAAAATTGTTTTTACCATCTGTGGCCATATTGTCTGAAAATAATGACTAAGAGTTTGTTCACATCACGTGTTTACATCCTGTTAAAATGTACATTTTTTTTTCAAAACTGGTTGCAGTACTTTTATATATGGCCGTTCTGCACCACTTCCCAGGAAACAACACAACATCTGATAGGATGAAGAGCACTAAGTTTTGTATCCCTGAAACTTCAAATCCTTTCTTTGAATCCTGTTTTTCTCTGGATTTTTCTCTGCTGACATTAAGCCTCTGTCAATGTATGTTATGTATTAAATGTTTATGTGTAATTACATATAATGTTGCATGATGCACATCTCTAATTATATATTAGTGCGACAGCAGAATTAATAAAGGTTTTCATGGCACCTGTTATTCCTGATAGATTGCACCGGGATTGAAGACATCAGTTATATTCAGATGAAGAGAGATTGCTTTAAATCAACTTTATGTTTCTATTTTAAACCTGCAAAGATAAAAAAATATGACAATATGTTGGAAGGAAAATCATCATTTTATTTATTGTCAATGTCATCAATGTTACTTTGAAAATTGTGTGTCATCTCTGAACACAAATTACTGTACATTTAGGTAACCTGCAGAGACAAATTTTATGTTTAATTGTATTGATATAAAACTATTTGCTCCCACAACTGGATCCATATTTTCTGCCAACTTCTAAGGGCTCAGGAAGACTGTGTGTAAAAGCCAGAGCCCAGCCACTGGTTTACCACATAGTGGCACATTTTGTATGTAAGACTGGAGTATAATCAATACAGTTACAAATTACTGCTGCATGTGGCCAGGCTTGCGTCTTAGGCAATTGTAACACAAGCCTCTCAAACCCTATAGTTAGGAATTTCAGTCGACAATCCTACAATGACTAAGTGCAACAAGAAAATGTCCAAAACCACGGAGATAACAGAGCAGGCAGGCGAAATCTGACAGAACCGGCTCAAACACAAGCACAACCTAGCCAACAGTTCATGCACAACAAAACACAGAAAGATAATGAAATCTTCTTAGCTGCCTCTGGCCATACAGTACGGGTTTGGCAGTGGTATAGTTTAGGAGAGGTGAGAACATGGAGAACTTTGCTAGCGACACATGTGTGATCCTCAGGACCATAACTTTCCATTAAACTAGGTTTGAGAGGAATTTGGACCCTATGGGTCTTTTACATAAATTCAACCCTGAGGGTTAGTCACTGGAGGCACATACTTTTCATAAGGACTTGTGAAAACACTATGATACTAGGCAATTGCAGTCTGAAAGATACAGGATTAATGATTTCACTGATGGCACTTATCCCACAAATTGAGGAGAAAATTTCCCATATGGAACTATAGTATGCAGATGTTTTGGTTAAAGAACAATTGTTTTCCCAGAACATACTCCTGACCGGGAGACCATCTAAATGGCCTGAATTTTTACTTCCTTGGGGCTTTAGCCAGGTCGAGGGAACCTAGGCCCAGACTGTGTCAGCCTTTGGAAAGTTGCTTTGGCAGAGGTGTTAACCGACTCAATGTTCCTGCAAGACGAGAACTGAGGTTAAATTTTATATATACACAAAAATGGAGATATCTTAGATGAGGTCCTAAACCTTGTTCGGGGCAAATTTGGCAAGTTGGACACAGATTTTAATTCTCCTGGGTATCAAAAAAAAACACCTTAAGAATTCCTCTAGCGTTTGAGTCTCTCTGTCTGTCAATGGTCAGGATGGAATGCAAATAAAAGGACAGAGAGATTCCCATCGGCCACAAAATTCTCTCAGAACATAGAGACTTGCAACCTTGATCAGAGACTATAGCCTATATTTATCAGAAAATGAGCCAAAAACTGCATAAGAGCAGTGTTCAATTATCTGGTGCATCCTGCTCTGCTTGGAAGTGTGCACAATTTTTTGGTGCACCTTAATAACAGTGTGCAACACAATTTTGTCAAAGAAAGTTGCTGTATTAAATGAAGCACTGAACCGCCCTTTGGTGCAACATTTTTAGGTCTTGTCGAACACAGTCAGCTACAACACAAAACAAACAGTTTGCATATTCTTTCGGTGCGCAGTCAGACAGAAAACTTGGGTGACCAGTTTAATTAAGTTGGGCCAATAATTTTTTCTGAAATGCTACAAAGAGGCAGCATATGACTATATACGCAAATTCGCTATGAGGTTAACAACTTGGTATTCCCTGAAGACGTGGTAACTAAATATACACATCTAGAAATAGTCTACAATACACAACCCAAATACAGTTTGCCCAGGGAGACAGGAAAATCAGTGATGAAATCCCAGACACGTAGTCCAGTCAACAACAGACAATGAACCTCCAAATCCGCACTTGGATGGCGGAGGTTGGGGGTATAAATGATTGACCCACATGAGTAGTTTTAGCTCCAAGCTGGTAAGTTAGCCAGACATGATCAATAATGTTACATCCACAATACTTGGAGATAAGATTCGTCTGGGACACCCTTCCGTGCTGTCATTACCAAAACTGCATGAAAGGCAATCTGGACAAATATTCTTTTATACAGGGAAATAAGTAGCGCCAAAAACCTCACCCATAACATCGTCCCGTCCCCTACCTAGTAGTCTTGCAAACTCTATGGTTAGAGGACTTCTGGTCCACAACTCTACACTGAGGTTGGCACACAGGAAATTGATCAAAACACGAGAGACAGGCCCGATACAAGAACGACAAGTGAGTCGGAAAGACGGTAAAAACCAATATTGGCAGTAAAGGCACAGAATTCTATAACGAGAGAGGTCAAGTAAGGGCAGTGATAAGTGTACCCAACCAGCATGTTTGTGAGAAACGAGCAGCTCGAAATTTTCAAATAATTGCCAATTAAAGGCAGTGTGAAGCACTGTGTGTGTTCTAAGAATGGAGAAGCATATTTGAGGCATTGTCAATTACATTGCAAAAGTACCTCAAGTGATATAAACAACCATAGTGATGTCCTACCAATGAAAGTACTTTCCAAGCTATATTGTGTCGATTTGTTATTTGGATTTCCTGGGTTTGTTCATTTCATTACTAGTAATCTCATACGGTTTTCACTATGCTTGCATGCTGTGTGAGGTGCCACCCCATGTCTCGAGGACCGTGCTAATTCTTTGTTATGTGTCTGTTTGTTAATAAATGGTAGTACTCAAGCCCATCAAGTTTGTCTTCAATCCTGTCCCTCGCTTTTGTGCGCAGGCCTCCACCGACTTCACACCCATCCAAACACAAGGAACTCTCTGCCCAGGTCATGGAGCAATCCTCAATACTCATGATAACTCTCCGAGCGAGATTCTCCGTGGGCCAATCAACCTGCCCAATGGCAGTTTTCAAAATTGCCCATACCCTTGTGTGAAGGAGAGGTGTAGACAGCCTAACCATTGAAAGCATCAACCTGATATTCTGAAAACAAGTAAAAACTGCCTTTCTATGCGTCTTCCTGTCGTCGTTCTGGAATATGTACCCTCACATGAGGTCGCGGTGAGCGCGTCACAAGCCATAGCTTCCAACACAAGACGAGACTAAAATAGATGATCAGTCAGCACATACCATTTTTCAGCAATTTTCAAGAAAAAGGGTTTTCATTTGGCATCCAGATCCCCGGAATAGCAAGCAACAATCTAACCAATCACCTGGCAACAAACACGGGATGCAGTTGGGGTGAAAACAAAAAAAACACATGGAAAAAACTGTGCAGGTTGGTTATTCTAATACTATTTTCACAACCTTTTCTTCTCACAATCAGCAGAGTTTGGTGATTGCAGCTTGAGCTAAAGAGGAACTAACCATTGTAGTACCATCCTATATAAATGAAATGTTGTTTAAACACCTTGGTGGAGTTTGTTCACATATTTTATGTCCTGTGTAAAAAAAATAAATTAATATGATTTAGGTGCAGGGTTCGCATCTAATACTAAACCTTCAACTTTCACCCCATTCTCCTCCCAATTACTTTCATGAAATGTGGGCCATCTGTTGGGAGGTTCTTAGTGGGAGTGGATGTGACCTCCCATGACCAATATAGAAATGTATAAAATACTGTGTTTATAATTCTTAATACAAAACCTGAAATGTATCTTAATTTGATTTTAAGACACAACTAGCAAACCGCATTCCTGGATTCCAACCAGAAAACAGGAGCAATGAAGTTTGGGATACGTTCATGTCAAATTTCCTTACTATAAATTAAAGCTACCTTGGCAAGCTGATTCAACAAGTTCTTCCTTCATATTGCTGCCCATCCTTTAGTATTGGCTGTCATTTCGTCTGTGCAGGTCTCCTATGTCTACTTTTCAGCGGAAGAGATATAGTTAGACTGAGCTTGAATCCCTTGTAATGGAACGTTCCAAGACCATTAATTGAGATTATTGTCCACAATGCCTGGGAACAAACAAACGCCAATCGGGAGAAACATAAGATATACAATTTTTAACTAAAAAATGTAATTTATCGGAATTAACTCCTTTGGTTCTGTCACTGAAGCAAGAATAGCCCCAATCATCGAGACCGCTGCTCAAATACATATTATACTCACAACACCTACAAAGTCATATGGTGTGGCCTAAAGAAAATCTGGAGATGGTTTCTAATATACAGTCCTGCCTTTTATTTCCCAAGCATATTAGAGAATGGCACCAAAATACGGGTTTGAAGTGAACCTGCACATAAAAACTAGTCTGGTCCCTGGGTCGGGCCTCTTCATACAAGCCATGAAAAAGCCAACAATTCCTGGGGCACCGCCAGGATTCCGTCTTTAAAAGGAACCTGTCACCATGAGACCCAGTTTTAGCAAGCCCCCACCCCACAGAGCATAGGTACATCAATCCAAAGTGTTTTTTTAGAAAAAATAGGTTTTTAAACAGAAATAAAATAATGTTTATTGTACCTTTCAGTAGCAGCTGCCTGTGTGACTAGGGCCGTTGCAAGGGAGGGTCTGGAAAGGAGCAGTTCCCCCCCACCCTTGGGAACATGTGCCTTTTTAATATATGAATAACTCCCAACACTCGGGATTGGCTGTAGAGAGGAGCAGGGGCCCTCGCTAAGTCAAGTGAAGGGTGTTTTCATATTTTGAAAGTGTCACATGGAGAAGCCTGTTCCCCTAAGGGTGGGGGGGGAACGGCTCCTTTCCAGAACCCTCCCTTTTGTCACTGCCGATCACACAGCAGTGCTAATGAAAGGTACAATATAACATATCTTTTTCTGTAAACCGAGTTTTTTATACCAAACACTTTTCAGTGCTGTACTATGCTCTTTGGCACCTGAGTGAGAGCTAAAAATCGGTCACCTAGGGCATGATTGTGACATCAACCTGTGTGCCGCCGGGGAAAGTTCCCCGAACTACTACGCTGCCCTTGTAAGAGCTGCCCCGTATCCTCTCTGTGCCCATACTTACCATCCCAAGCCCCGCGTCGGCGATCCCCATCTTCTGTAGCTCCTGCAGCCCACCCCCCGCGCTGCCCAATGTCACGTGACTGACTCGAACCTGAACTTCGGTCTCGTAAGTCCCTTGACCATAGGCCGCGCGGTGCAGGACTACCGAAGGTGGGCGTATCGCATTATAGTGAAGGTACGTGGAGAAGACATCCAGGGTAAGTATATAGGGTTTTATTTTTATAGGTAAGGCAGCTAGGGTCCTTTTTTTTATTAGTAACGTAGGCTGGGGCTTTTTCTGTAGTTAAGGGGATGCTGGGGGCTGTTTAATCTGTTAAGGAAGGCCTTTAGAGGGCCTTTTAAATTAAAAGGGAGGCCATCTGGGGCCGTTGTTAAATTAGTAAGGAGGCCCTAGGGCCTTGTTAATTAGTGTAAAGGGTGGGCTCTAGGGCTGTTAATTAGTAAATTGGGGGCTCTAGTGCCCCTTTTAACTAAAAGATAGGCCGCTAACGGCTCTTATATTGTAAACGGAGGAATCTAGGGGCTCTTAATTAGTAAAGGGAGTCCGCTAGGGTATTTTAATTTATAAAGGTAGGCCGCGGACGTTTTTTATTATGGAGGCAGCTAGGGAGACGGAGTGGTAGCCTTTTTACTTAGTACCGTGACGGCAGCTACGGGGACATTTTTATTCGTCAATGGAGGCCGTAGGGGCTTTTTATTAGTCAGGCGGCAGCCTCGGCCTTTTTTTATTAAAGGAGGCGCTAGGGCCTTTTATTAGTAACGGGAGGCAGCTAGGGCCGTTTTCTTAGTAAAGGTGGAAGCTAGGGCCGTTTTATGTAAGGAAGGGAGCAGCTAGTGCCTTTTTCTTATAGTACAGGGCGGCAGCTAGGCCCCTTTTTATTCAGTAACGGGACGCCGCTAGGGCGGCGTTTTTATTAGTAAAGGGAGGCCGCTAGGGCCTTTTTAATTAGGAAAGGGAGGCCGCTAGTGGGCATTTTTATTAGTAAAGGAGGCCGCTCCAGGGCCATTTTAATTAGTAAAAGGATGGCGCTAGGGCTTTTATTATGAAAGGGAGGCGCTAGTGCTATTTTCTATACAGGGACCGCTAGGGCATTTTATAGTAAAGGGAGGCTGCTCGGGGCCTTTTTAATTAGTAAAACGGGAGGCCGCTAGGGACTTTTTATTAGGAAAGGTAGGCCGCTCGTGACTTGTTATTAGTAAGGGGAGGCCGCTATGGTTTTTTATCTTAGTAAAGGAGGCAGCTAGGCCTTTTTAATTAGTACAGTGAGGCCGCTAGGGACTTTTATTATAAGGAAGGTCGCTCGGGGATTTTTTATTAAGTACGGGCGGCCGCTAGGGGGGTTTATTATAAAGGGGGCTGCTAGGGGCATTTTATTATAAGTGAGGCATCGCATGGACGTTTAGTAGTAAAATGGAGGCAGCTAGGCCGTTTTACTTATAAAGGTAGCAAGCCTAGGCACTTTTTAGTAAGTAAAGGGGAGAGCTAGGGACCTTTTTAAATTGTAAGGGAGGCCAGCTAGGCCTTTTTTTATTATAAGGAGGCCGCCTAGGGCCTTTTTAAATTAGTAAAAGGAGATGCTAGGTATTTTTATTAGTAAAGGGAGGCCGCTAGGGGGCATTTTATCTTAGGTAAAGTGAGGCAGCTTAGGACTTTTTATGTAAAGGGAGGCAGCTGGGCCCTTTTTATTAGTAAGGAGGCATGCTAGGGCCTTTTTACTTAGTAAGGTAAGCTGCTAGGGACTTTTTTTACCATTAAGTAACAGGGCGGGCCGCTAGGGCTTTTTTATAGTAAAGGAGGCAGCTAGGGGCAATTTTATTAGTAAAGTGAGGCAGCTAGGGCCTTTTTATTAGTTAAAGGGAGGCAGCTATGGCCATTTTTTATTAGGAAAGTGAAGGGCCCTAGGGCCCTTTCTATATTAGTAAATTGAGGGCCGCTCGTGCCTTTATTAGTAAAGGGACGGCCGCCTGCAAAGGGGAGGATTATCTTTAGAGCTTCTCTAGGCTTCTTCCTGTTCAGGGGGACCATAGCGTGATGCTACAACATTAGTCCAAATTTGCCCTTCTTCTTTCAACTGTTTTGTTGTCCTCAAGAGGCCAATATGATTAAAAGTGGTGGTAGAACAGGTAGCAATAAATTACTACTTAAATTGCCGTGCTGGCACTTTCCAATAAATAAGTGTGTTTTGGTTGTAGTTTGGGCACCCGGTCTCTAAAAGGTTCGCCATCACTGATTTAGACTGTTGGACAATGAACCAGTCTTAATAAATTTCTACCCCCCCCCCCCCATTGAGGTAAAAGGGTCCTTGTAGTAAGCAGATCAGCTGGGTGTTGAACCTCCACTAATTTGATATTGATGACAAAGGATAGCCATCAATATCCTCATCTTAGAAAATTCCTTTAATTATGTGCTGACTGTTGGGCGATCATTGATTTATCCAAATAGATTGGAAGTCAATCTGTACATCTAGAATTGTGGTTTGCAATGACTACTGTATTTGTCGAAACCTTTCACCTTTGAAGTTTTATGATTCCCCTTTTAATCTCAATATCACCCTTGGTTGGTACTACAATATCCTCCAGATTTTCCACCTGCAATCCCAGAGCCATCCCATTCATGGATGTAAAATGGGACAAATAGTACTAAATCAGGTATGGGCCGCTGGGCAACATATTTACTGTGAAATGCCACCTTGCCCTAACAGAGTAATTACTGCAGCCTCCTTGTTTTATTTGCTTTTCTTTGCCATAACCTGTAGTTAATCCTCTCCTGCTGAAGGCCGATGTGGCTCACCTAAAATGTGACATGTTCATGAATTTTTCAATTGACAGTTGAAGATCCATGAAAATGTCACTTGCAACTTTCGCCGCAAAAATAATCCACAGGAGCTGATTTATTGTTTATAAGGGGCAACGGCTATCATAACCATGGGTAATATCTCATGCTTTCCACTGCAGGATGTGAAGACAGGGGGCGAGCAGGTTAATGTATTATTTCATGGAAAATCCAGTAGTGCATAACCTTTTAAATATGTGGGATTAATTGAAGATCTATATCTTCCCTGCACATACTGCATCTATCATACAATACCCAAAGTCTGATAACTCAAAGGACTTGATAACTGTGAAATATGAGGCCCCAGCGTCACGTAAATGGGATGGTTGTAAGAGCCACAATCCATTGCAATACTGACATATTTCAGTCCAATGATTATCTGTAATAGTAAAAAACAAGGAAGTCTATTGATTACCATTGTTTCTTGATCGTCCTGTCAGATACTGCTCTTCTCTAATGTATTGTTTACTTTCTCAGGATCAATTCTGTTCATGGGAAAGGTGACGAATCCAGATCAAAGCGATGCAAGAGGACGAGATGTTGAATCATTATAAACAAGATAAATACCTAGATTCTTAAAATACTCTCAAGGCAGTAAGGCACGACTGCCAACCTGCTGACATATTGGGTCTTTTCAATACTAGAATTTATTATCTAGTTTATTGAAATAAACAAGATAATTAACCCTCACAGGAATGAGCCTATTTTCATTTTGCATTTCTGTTTTTTCTCCACCATCAAAAAGCCATTACTGATCTATTTTCCCGTTTACAGAGAGGTGTGAGGGCTTGTTTTCTGCAGGACAAACTGTAGTTTTAGCAGCAACATTTAATATTCCATGCAATGTACCAGGAAGCTGGTAAAAAATTCTAAATGCTGTGAAAATAACAAAAAAAATTAAATTTAGCCATTTTATTATGTGCTTAATATTTAAGTTTTTTTATTGTGTGGTCCAAATGCCACATCCCCTTTATTCTTTGGATCAGTACAACCACAAAGATACAAACGCTTTAAAGTTTTCTTATGTTTTGCTACGTTTAAAAGATGCAAAAATCTTTGATATACTTTTGTGTATTGAGCTGAGAAAAGTGCTTTTATGCAAGTTGGGCTAAAGTTTTACAATTTGTTGATAGAATTTTGCCAATATGATACTTTTTCATTAATATTTTTATGGATTGCAAAAAAGTGAACAAACTTTTAGGCATTTGGCTTAAATTTTATGGGACATTTATCCAGTTTATGGTTTGGGATACTTATTTTTATATTTTGATAGATCGATGTATTTTAGGACGCGGGGATAGCCAACATGCTTATGACTTAATTTGTACTGTTATTTATACATGCACCCTAGGAAAAGGGTCCTTTTTCTGTTTAGATGCTGTGGTCAGGTTCAAGTACTTTCCACTTCCATCTAATGAGCTTCTAGTCCCCATGATCTTTATAGTTGACTTTATAACAAGGTTTCAGGATCACAAGTTACACAATGTATCTTTAAACTTTTAAAATATACTTTTGGAAAATATAAGTGAAGGTAAAATCACTAAAGTCATATTACATACATGCTGGTCGCATTCCATTCCTTTCCATTATAATCCATACCAAGGAAAGCAATAGATCATTGCTCTTATCTGCACTATTGTAATTCACATGTGTTTATTCATCCAAAACCGATTCTTTAAATGGCAGCAGAAGAACACAGACAGGCCGCACACCCAAATCCTAATCAACAGCTACTCTGCATCACTGACCACGCTTTGTCAGGGGACGCAGTGTTAGACTTGACCTTGGCTGCTTTTTAGGTGTGTTTGCTGCCGCCGCTCCCGCCTGGCTCTTTAATAATACATGCATTTGAAGCCTGTCAAGGAAATAGCCCCCAAGAGCATGATTTTTGAGTAAGGTGTCTAAGTATACAGAAACTGAGCAAGAACAGACTGGAAATAGAAACACACCCTTTACAGCGCTAGCCTGGAAGTAGGTATGGATGATACTTTTCAGATGTTTAAGGGCTATTTCACACAAACATATCCAGCATCCATATGGGTCCTGAATATGTGGGTAAACAGTATGCAGCAGTATTTCATTAAATGGATTTTCCATGGCATCGTACTGTCTTGTCTTTCGTTATAACAGACCAAAGTGGCAAACACACAAACCCAAAACCCACACACCCAAAACCCAGCCAAAGTCAAGTTTAACACTTTGCGTGGTTATTGATGCAGAGTAGAGATGAGCGAGCAATCTAATAATGCTGGTACTCGTTTTATCGAGACGAACCTTTTCCCGATGCTCAGAGTGCTCGTTTCGAGGTAACGAGCCATTGAAGTCAATGGGAGACTGAGCATTTTTCAAGGGGACCAAGGCTCTGCACAGGGAAAGCTTGGCCAAACACCTGGGAACCTCAGAAAAGGATGGAAACACACACGGAAATGGACAGGAAAAACAGAGGGGCAGCATGCATGGAGCTGCCTCTGAGGCATGCTATAATCGCCACCATTATGCCAAAAAATTATGGGCAACAGCATGGCATGACAGTAGTGACAGAATGAAGCTAGATAGCTCTAAAACATCCAATAATTGACCCTGAACGATTAGGGGACGGCATGCAGAAGGGCAGCGAGCAGCAGCGGCAGGCTAGGAGAGTGGCATGTGCGACCAGTACACTAAATGGACTCAGGTTTCAACACCAATGGGTGGACAGAGAGGAACCAAAGCGGTGGCACGAACGCTCAAATAATATGGTACATGATAACAAGTTTGCCAGTATGATTTTGTGGATTACACAGCAGCTAGCGTGGTGGCAGTACAAAGTAAACAGGAAGCCATGGAAAACAACCCCCAAATTCTGCCCGGACCACAGCTCGTTGATAAGGGGACATGTATGGAGGCAGGAACTAAGTAGTAGATTAAGGTGCTTGACAGTTTAAAACTATGTTAGTGGATTTGGCATGGAGCTGGCGCTCGCAGCCAGGCGAAGGCTTTCGCCAATTCCAAGCCCCTGTCTCTAGGTACCTACCACAAAAGGCACTTAAGACCTTTTGTACTAAGATCACGTGTAGTAGCGTCTTATAAGTTGGATATGATGCGGGTGAGGGGAATGGAATGTAACACATTGCGCAAGAAGGCGCATGAAATACATATCAGTAAATGAAAAAAGTTTTCCAGTATATTTTTGTGGCTTACACACACTGCGGCGTTGGGTGGCGACAAAGTTAACAAAGTTTTGAGTGGAATGCACCTGTAATAGCTATGGGGCGGTGTGCCTTTATCACCTAGGCTAGCAGTTTTGAGCAACCGCCTGCGGCTCCTGGCGACGCACTGCTGCTGTGCCTAGAGAGTACCGACTGATGGCTCCATGCCCAGGATTGAATTCGGAGGAGGAGGAGGGTGGAGGAGGGGTGGGAGGAGGAGGCGGCATAGTAGGCGAGAAACACACTGGACCGAGGGTTAGGCCCCGCATCTCTCTGCGTCGGAGTATAGTGACAGCCCCAGGGTTAGGATCCTGGTCCAGCCTGCCACCCAGTTTACGTGTAGTAGCGTTCTTATAAGTTGGGAATATGGCGGGGTGAGGGACATGTAAACAGATGCGCAGAAAGCGCTGCTGAAATAATATCCGGAAATGGATAAAAGTTGCCAGTAGTAATTTTGAGGATTAAACAGCAGGGGTGGCGACAAAGTTACAAGGTTGTTGTGGAAGCCATGAAAATAACCCAAAATTCTGCAACAGCACGTTTGTTATAAGGCGGCAGTGTATAGAGGCAGTGAACTTAGTAGTAGATTAAAGGTTGCAGCAGTTTAAAAATATGGTTAGTTGGCTTCTTGGATGGAGACTGGCGCTCCGCTGCCAGGACGAAGCTTTCCCAATCCAAGCCCCTGTCTCATGAGTACTCCACCACACGCCACTTTAAGAACCTTTTGATAAGATACGGTAGTAGCGTTCTTATAAGTTTAGGATATGGGCGGGTGGCGGGGTGAGGGGAATGTAAACAAATCTGCGCACATGAAGGCTGAATGAATATCCGTAAATGGTAAAGTTTGCCCAGTGTATTTGTGGATACAACAGCAGAGGGTGTGGCGACAAAGTTAACAACTTTGATTGGTATCCTGAAAACAACCCAAATTTCGCTGACAACGCTCGTTTGATAAGAGGACGTGTATGGAGGAGCTATATGGACGTACTTTTGGAGGTAGGATTCCGTAGCAATCGGGGTGGAGGACAACGTGTGGAGGCTGCTATGGAACAATTCATATTGGATAGTTGCCTGATGTGGCAGTCAAAAAAGTTTTTAAACCAGTAGGCAGGTAATGTAGGTGTCGCGCTCCATAATAAAAATGAAGTTAGATTGTGCTGTATGTGGCACTCCCAAAAATTGTTTTGAAACTATGAAGCGAGGGTCTTGGCCCTCCATAAAAAATTAAATGCATAAAAGTACGTATAGCTAGGAGCCAGTGGGCCGTCAAAAAATAGCCAGTTTCTCTGCTTACTACGACAAAGGGCAGGAGAAGGAGGCCAAAATGAGGAGAGGAGGAGGGGATAAATTATCAGGTTGAAGCTGTCCCACTGGATGGAGATGGTGAAATAGGAGAATCCAGGCTTTATTATCATTGAATACGCGTCAGCCTGTCAGCGTATCAGTGTGACAGGCGTGTCGCTTATCGGTGAATGAGACACCAGCTGCCGAAAAACCCGACGGACAAGAGCCTAGCGGCCAGGGCAGGCAAAACCTCCAAGCGTTACAGCGCCATTCGTGCCACATGCCAGCTTTGAACCACAGTAGTTGTAGGGCGGATGTGTGATCTTAGACGATGGTATGGTCAGCTCGTTATCCCCTCACCATACTTTCTGTAAAGATCAGCCCTACTGCTCCGAGACTGGGGGACAGGTGTGACATGTGCTCTTGCTGGGGGGGACATTAAAGCTGGCACAAAAGCTTGTAAAGGTACCCTTGCCAAGTGCTGGACAAGCTTGCCTGCTGCTACTTCCCTCGCTACTTGGTTCCAGCAGAATAAGCATCTGCCGACTCGCGCTGTCATGAAGGGACAAATACGTGTTCAAGGCTTGTGCACAGGGCCCTGGTGGTTATCCTGCATTCTGCACACTCCTCCTTAGGGATGAGGTGGCAAAGATTTGTTGTCTGACAGTGGGTCCAGGAGAGTGAACACCCAGTAATCGTGTGGAATAAAATTTTTGAACGCTAGGGTCACGGATAGGCACGCCTAGCATGAAATTCTGCCATACTGCGCAAGGAGTAACCAACGCGATTAAGAATTCAGCCCTCATGCCGGACGTCGCATTTCTATCCCCTCCAACTCCTCCAACTCCTCTTCTTGCCATACACGCTCAACAGTGAGGAAGCTCTAACAATGGGTCCCTCTTGGGTCTCGCCAAACATTATCTCCCTTCTCCTAATCCTCTCCACCTCCACACCTCCTCGATTTATGCGCTGAGAAACAGACTAAGGGTGCTTTGGTATCAACAAGGGAATCTTCTTCCCCTCGTTCTTGTTCAGCGAGGCGCCAAAGATTCCGACTTCAGCTGATCAGAGAGTTTTTCAACCAGGCCAAGCAAGCGGAGATGGTGAGGCTTGATGATGGCGGCATCGCCACTGACCTGTTTTGGTTGACTACCTCAAAGTTACTGCACTAGACAGAGTATCAGACATCCACGTCCACTCCTCATTGTTAGACTTGAGGCATAGTGACTGACGACTTTCAGTTTGGTGGAAGTTGACATCTGGCAGTCTACAACGCTCGGCGTGCTGGTACTCTGGAGAACATGTGGCGCTCAGTGTTGAACCACACTAGTGGGGCACGCGCACAACAGCGGTAGACGGGCAGTGGAGCGGCGCTGCGCTGCCAATGAGAATGGCAGCACTGGCTGGACTTCCTGACAAGTGCGCACAGATGCGGCGCACCTTGTGGAGCAAATCACGACAGATTGGGGTATGTCTGTGGAGGAGAAAACGCTGTGAAACATCAGATTAACAATGGGGCAGGCATGGACACAATGTGTCAGTCTGAGAGTGCAGAGCGCCACCAGGTACGGCCGTTGTCAACACACAACATGCCAGGCTTCGGTTGCAGCAGGGTTTGCCAGCCACAGATCAGTCTGCGCACGTGAGGCCCTGTAATAGTTTTGGGCGTGTGCCTTTTATCAGCCTAGGATCAGATTTTTAGAGAACGCGCCTGCTGTCGACTTAGCGACGGGCACTGTGCTGTGCCTAGAGGCTTACCACACGATGATGGCGCCATGCCCACGGATGGTCGGATTCGGAGGAGGAGGTGGAGGAGGGTGGGAGTGGGGGAGGCAATAGTAGGCGAAAACACCTGGACCGAGGTAGGACCGCATCTCGCTTGGCGTTGCAGTATATGACCCAGCGCCAGGGGTCGACTCGGTCCCAGCCACCAAGTTAACCACAATGTGCCTCAGCGATATATAGTGGCCTGCCCGGCAAGACTCGTCCAGTGTCCGGATTCTGTAGGTGGACACTTGCAGAGAAACGGCGTGGTCAGGGCAGGATTGATGTTTGTCGACAGTGCTGGTGCAGGGGGCTGGGACGGACACATCGGGAAAAAGTGAAGTACGTGGCTGCCGGGGAACCGAAATTACCGAGGGAGCGGGCAGCCTGGAATAGAGGCTGCGAAAGGCTCCGGTCTTACTGCTATAGGGCAGACATCTCCAGGCCTTAGCAATTTGGAGGATGAGCAAGTTAAGGGCTTGGGCGGCGGGGGGTTGCACATATATTTTGCGTCCGCCCTCACAGGTCTGGGGTATGACGAAGTGAGACCCGATGCGTGGATTGTGTGGAGGATGTGGATGGCGACGATGGAGGTTGTGTGCAGGGTACTGGCAGGGGGTACTGCTATCAGCTGACACAGGGGGAAGGAGCAGTGGTGTGACGGGGTAGGGGGACGGAGGGTGAAGCGCTTTGTTGCCACTGAGGGGGGGTTGTTTAGCATACATATCCTGCGCATATGTGTTGTAGTAAGTAATTAGGGTGGATGGAACCCCTGCGATCCTGGTTGTGGCCAACTGTGGGACACACACATCCGCGGGTCACTCGGTGTTCCTTAAAGAAACCTCCAGACTTCTGAAACATCTAGCCCCAGCCAAGGAGCCTCGGCCACGGGAGCGTTCACTAGTGAAGTTTGGCGCTGATGACGGTCAGCCAACCTGCTCTGGCCCACGCCATATCTCGGACACCCGTCTGCTTCCTTCGGCGAGGGACTCTCCTCAGCTTCTAGAAGCCACTGTGTTCACCCGGCCTCTCAAAACCCAGAGCTTGGGGGTCTGTACACCATCATCACTCGATCCCCTCAGTCTCGCTCTCCCCACTGGGACTCCTTGGCCCTGACGTAAAAACTTCCCAACTGTCTGACAACGTGTTCTCATATCGTCGGACACCTCGCTTAACACACTTCTTCCAGACGTCACCAAGGCCATCATCACCCACAGACGGCGACATGGTGGAAAAACTGGGCATCGGAAAATGATCGATCAGGCAACGGACATGTGGTTTGTGACGCGTGGGAAGGGTCCCAGAAACAGTTCCTCAGAGATGACGGTTCTAATGCAAATTTGCTGGGGAGGGGCGCGGGGATGGGGAGGCTGGTGGTGCTCAGGACGGACGGAGTGCCGATTTCCGTGACATGGGTGTGGACTGCGTTGGAAGACTGCTGGTGGACAAATGCTCGAAGCAATGTTGGCATCCACAACATCACCTGTTCGCACTGTTCTGCCTCAACAGTGGCTCACACGAGTCCCAGTAACTTCAGACATGAAACTAGGGGATGTTGTAGCTCTTGCGGCGTTCCCCTGCTCCATCATCACGCGGTGGTGTCTCACCCCGCCAGGACCCACGGCCTCGACCCTGCAGTAGTTGGATGCCCACGTCCCCGCCCTGTCTCTACCCAGCCTAGCCTCGGTTAAACATTTTGAAAATGAGATTTTAGCTTTAATTTTTTTTTTTAACTTTTTTTTTGTGTTTTTTTTTTTTTTTGGTTTGAGTTTTAACAACCAAACGATGCTATCTATTGCTATGGCTATTTTCTAGCCAAGTATGAAAGCACATGCTATGCCAGATGAGATGACACTTGAGTTATTAAAAAATAAACGCTAAAATAAAAAAGGAAATGGCAGACTGGACCTAATGAAATCCAACCCGGGCCCTAATAAATTTTCCCACTTCGGTCTTTGCGATGGATATGTGCTCACTAAGCGCCCAAAACACAGTGGTCGCAAGTCTCACTCCAAAGTGCTCAACATTTGATAGAGATGCACTGCAGACAGCAATACAGCCACCAGCAGGATCAACCAGAAAGAAATAATATATAAAGCTACTGGCGAATAGTAAGCGTTTGATTCTCCTATGGCTATTTCTCAGCCAAGGTATTAAAGCACACTACTATGCAAGATGAGATGACCTGAGTTATTAAAAAAATAAACGTAAACATAAAAAAGAAATGGCAGACTGTGCCTAAGTGAAATCAAACCCCTAATAAATTTCCCACTTTGGTTTTGAGCTGGATATGTGTGTCACTAAGAGCTTAAACACAAACGGTAGCAAGTCCCCCTGCAATTCCTCACAATATGGTACTAGCTGCACTACTAGTGCCAGCAAGCCCAGCCACAAGCAAATAAAAAAAAAAAAAGTAACGTTATTGTAGCCCTAAGAAGGGCTGTGGGTGTTGTAGAATCAACTCCTGCCTAACAGTAAGCTAATAGAACACCCTAACGCTTTCCTGACCAGCAGCAGCTCTTCTCCCTAGCGGCATCCAGCGCAGAGATGATCCGAGCAGCGTGGGCAAGCGGCTAGTCTATCCCAGGGTCACCTGATCTGGCCAGCAAACCATGCTATCGACCGTGTAAGGGTACCACGTCATGCAGGGTGGAGTGCCAGAGTCTCTGGCTTGTGATTGGCTCTGTTCTGGCGCCAAAACAGCTAAAACGGCCGGGAGCTGCCATTTCTCGAGCGGGCGAAATATCGTCCGAGCAACGAGCAGTTACGAGTACGCTAATGCCGACTCAGCACAACCGGACGAGTATGTTCGCCACTCTAATGGCAGAGTTATGTTCAATCCACATTTATTGGTGAATATGAAAAACAACAGCTACAAACATAATTTTCAAAGCATGAAGGATGGTCTAGCGGCGTCACGGCAGACTGTGAGGTCACACTGAGGCAAAGATCATAATGTAACGTCCGCCCACTATTTCCAATGATAGAACGAGACAAAAATACAAACAGGGGACAGACAACACAAAACATAGATGAGAAAGAAAGAGCAGGGTGGGGGGTGGGGGGGTCCAGGGTTAAGGGTGGCTTCTGAGTCATTCTATGGCCATACGCAATGAGCGTGACCGTACAGCTAGTATTTTCAATGCAGGGGTCCTTAAAGGTTACAATTTCAAGTAAAGATCTTATTATTCTAAGCAAAAAGATCTTGAAAGGCAGGGGTTAGCTGATATTCCTTCCAGGGGGTCCACAACGTGGCTGTTTTACTCGGGTCTGGCATGTAATCTGCCACCAGCTCCTCCATCCTTCGTATGTAACGGAGCTCCTCTATCCACTCCACAGCCGTGGGCGGGTGAGGGCTCTTCCAGTGTCGAGGGATCACTGTCCTTGCAGCCGTGAGAGAAAATGGCGAAGGAGGCCTTTTTTGATGGAGGGGATGGTGCCCGGCAACACTGAAAGGAGGGCGACCTGTGGGCTGAATTGTATAGTGTTACCAGACACCCTGCTGTAGGTGTCAAATACCATCTACCAGAAGACCTGTATTGCCAAGCAGCTCCACCAAATGTGAAGAATGGATCCCACCTCCGCACCGCACCTCCAGCCAAGTTCTGAAACTCCAGGGTAGATCCAGTGGAGCGTGAGGGGGCACCTGTGCCATTGTGATAAAATCTTATAATTCTTCTCCTGTGCACTGCAGGGCAAGGGGAGTTTATGGGAGAATAAGAAGGCTCTGTCCCATTCTGCTTCCGTAAGCGTGGTTGATAATTCCGTCTCCCATGCTGACACAAACCCTGGGTTCTCCCGAGAGGACTCAGTGAGCAATATAGCGTATAACTGAGACAAGACGTGAGCCAGGGGAGATGAAGGTTTAAGGAGCGCCTCAAACACGGTTAGAGGCTCGCAAAGTGAAGGTAGGGTATCTCGGGTCACCACCTGACCCATGCTGATATCTGTTTCCGCTTCCCAACATAGGAATCTACCTCTCCCCATCCCGGGAAGGGGGGGGGGGAGGCTTGGTTGTTAAAAAGGGGGATGAGGGGGCCCTGCAGTCTGACCAGGGAGTCCCGAGAAACCAGTCATTGATGCAGAGTTAAATCTAAAGAGGCTGTAGAGTTTCAGGCCACATTCACCTGCTGCTTTTTAGTGTTAAACGTATTTTATTGCGAAACAGATTAATACGGGAATCTGTACAACCGGTCACAGAAAAAAATTCCCCGTGCAGGGGGCCAGACTGATTAATGAATGTCATTATAAAAGCAAAACATAAAAACAACAAATGCAAGAGCGTTGTGACTGCATCAGAAAAAGCAACGTACCGCTTTGTCTGCGTTTGCAAACGCAAAAGTAGACAAGGCTGCACCCAGTGGGGCGGGCCGTGGCTTGATCGCATCAGCGTTTCTATGGAAACGCCTGCAATCGGGAATGAGCTGCTGGTGTTTTGCATTAAATTAATGCAAAACACTGGCGGCTCGTGTGGCACCAGCCTTAGGTGTATGGCCTGGTCATATAAGCACCAATCGGATAAATATGACATGTGCTAAAAGTAGGCTATCAATATGCTGATCCTAAAAAATTCACTTGAAGGGATTTTCCAGAAATTGTCATTGGTATCTTAACTTCAGGGTTGCCACACTCAGTCCGTGATGACAGAATGTGAAGAGTGCTGTGTCACAGACTGACGAGACTTCCAGGGATGTGTGTCATGTATCGATATGATGCACCGCTCCTGGCAGTGTGGGCAGTCCGTGACACACCACTCTTCATATTTCAAGATCACAGACTGATGACAGCCAGTGAGTGGCAGCCTACAGGATAGGCCATTAGTCATTCATAGGTGAGGGGCAGACACCCAGACCGTCCACTGATAAGCTCAAAAACTACAAAGCAAATGTTGGCTCTGTGCTTTAGGCAGTGGTCTGCAGCTCTGCCGATGGGATATAAAGGGTTAACACCCACGATTGGTGTCAACACCAATCACAGGTGTTTATGGTGGGTGTTTGTTGCAATATGCAGCCAACACCCACAATGTATGGAGAGGATCTGTTGGTGAGCCAACTCCATAAACCCGAACCTACGCTATGCAGTAATAGTATAAAAATCACATAGATTGCGATCCCTCACGGGCAGGGCCCTCCTTCCACTTGTTTCCTGATCGCTGTAGTTCTCTATTTGTACTTGCATTTGTTCTTGTCTTAATATAATGTATGTGAATTCCTTATTGCCTGTACAGCACCATGGAATTATTGTTGCTTTATAAATAAATAATAAAAGTACAGCTCACACTGGGAACAGGTTAAAGGGGCATCGCCACTGTAATAAATCTGACAAGCAGCATAGAACTGTCACTGATGCTAAATCTCCCCCTATGGATGGAGACAAAATCTGTCTAGCTCCTGTTTTAGTGTTATTTTAAAGATAATCATATCCTTCATATAAGACTAAAGACAGAGCCCTACCCCATTGTAACCAAAGTTAAACGTGTCACAGCAGCAACTCCGCCTATAGAAAACATTTTCTCAAACACTGAGGGTGCGATCACATGGTGCGTTCTTGGTGTGTTCACATATTCACAGCTGCTTCTAGAAATGAAGACAAATTAGTTCCAAACCAGCCAACCACATGATAAACACGCTAGCAATGCGTTTTAAAACACGTTCAAAATGAACAGTGTGACAGCACCTGAATGTACTGCTACTTTAGGTAAAGCTGTGTCCAGCTCTCCTGTTCTACCAGCCTCTGTCAGTGTTTAGCGTGAGGTCACATGGTGTGTTTTTAAACGCTGTGCAAGACGTGTGCGTTTTAAAATGCATGTGTTGTTGCATGGCTGGTTTGCATCAATTTTTTTCATCTATGGAAGTGTAAGCAGCTGTGAAAATGTTACTATAGTTGCTTACACTTCCAGAAATGAAGAAAAAAGTATTCAAACCAGCCAAATGCATGGTAAAATGCAAACAATTATATCTATGATGCCCCGACGGGTCTCATTCCACTCTTGGGGGGGGGGGGGGGGGGATGTTTATCATTATGCATTGTGTTGCATGTCAACTGTGTCATATGGCTATACACTGCTTCATAAATGTGGCATATGAGGTGTTAATGTCTGCAGAGAATATACAACTTTCTTAGTGAAAAGTCACACAAGTAATTTTTGGCACAACTAGTCTTTAAGTATTTACTATGCCAGGAGGGGATTGGAGTAGATGTGCACCACACATGTGACCGTAGGAAAATTCCCACTTTATAAATCTATCACATTGTTTAGGTGAAGCCAAAAGCACAGTGGGTAAGCAAATGTCACAAAAATGTGCATAAATATGGAGTAAATCAGCCGTTGCAACAATTGTGCGATATTTACAGAGGGTATGGGAAGTATTCAGACCCCTTTAAATGTTTAACTCTTTTTTTTTTGTTGCAGCCAATGGGTAAGTTAAAAAAGTTCTTTTGTTTTACTCTACAAAAATCTACACTCTGCACCCAATCTTGACAGAAAAAAACTGAAATCCTGTAAATACTTGAGTATAAGCCAAGTTTTTTTGTGCTTAAAAAAACCACACTCGGCTTATACTCGGGTATGTAAAAAATATTAGTGCTCACCTACTGCGCTGACCCCGGCTCATCTTCTCTGCTCAGCTCCAGCTTCCCAGCAGTGCGGGCAGAGGCATGTCCATGCTCTCTGCCCGCATGCACACACACCCAGTGACCTCATCAGGTGGTGACACACTGCTTCACAGTATGTGCGTGTGGGCGGGTAGAGGGCATGGATGTTCCTCTGCCCGCACTGCCGGGAAGCTGGAGCTGAGCAGAGAAGACAAGCCGGGGGATAAGAGTGCGCCAGGGGTGAGTACTAAGTTTATTATATTTAAAGGGGCAGCTACTGGACATTTCTGTAAAGGGGGGCAGCTACTGGACATTTCTGTAAAGGGGGGCAGCTACTTTTATTAAAGAGTAGTTGCTGCATTTCCCACCCTATGTTTATACTACAGTCAATACGTTTTCCAATTTTTTTGTGGCAAAATTAGGTACCTCAGCTTATACTAGGGTCGGCTTATACTCGACTATATACTGTAGATAGTTTTGCTAATTTATTAAACAAGAAAAACTGAAATTTCACATGGTCATAAGTATTCAGACCCTTTACTGTGACACTATTATTTAACCCAAAATAAATTATTTATGAAGTGGCACTTCTTATTTCTACCAAACCAGTCTACCACCACATATCCTAAACACCAACCAAGGTTAAAAATTTAACCCCTACAGGACTCTTTTATAGGCCTATTTTGGCCTATAGGATGTGGCCCTATTTTTCAAATCTTCCCTGTGTCTCTATAAGTGCTCATAGCTTTAGAACACTATAAAACAGTGGTGGCTAACCTATGGCACAGGTGCCAGAAGTGGCACTCGGAGGGCTCTCTCTGGGCACTTAGGCCATCACCAGAGATGACTTCAGGTATCTTCTTGCAGTCCCAGACAGCCCAGGACTTGCTGTGCACAGAGCTATTTTAAAGTGACAGCTCTACCTGGGACTCCTGGAGGAGTGGGAAGGTGTGGACAGATCTGGATTATCATTGTAGCTCCTGCTCCGGCCCTGACAATTCTTCCTGTTTATGGGACCCTGGAGCAAAGCTACAATGATCATCCAAATTTCTCCTATTTTCTGCTTTATTGCTGTCCTCAGGTGCTGGTATCAATGAAAACTGTGACAGAGAAGGGAGTACAAATCTCAAATTAAATTTCTGTGTTGGCACTTTGCGATAAATAAGTGGTTGTAGTTTGGGCACTCGGTCTCTAAAAGGTTCGCTATCACTGCTATAAGATATCCAGGGGATTTTGAGATTGTTTTCTCGTGACACATTGTACTTCAAATTAGTTTAAAAATTTGGATGAAATCTTTTTCTGTTTAGTTATGAAAAAAAACGAAATTTGGCAAAAATTTTGAAAATTTCTTTATTTTCTAAATGCTCTACTTTTGATGCAGATAGTCATAGCACCCAAATAAACTCATAACTTACATTTCCTAAATGTCTGCTTTATGTTGCCAGGGTTTTTTAAGATTCCATATATTTTACTAGAATGTTATGAGGCTTAGAATTTGAGGCTCGCATTGTTTGGAAAATCACCAAATCCCATATTTTGATGGACCTGCTCAACTTTTAATTGACTGTGAGAGGGCTAAATCATAGTGAGACTTGTAAATTGCCCCATTATGGAAACTATACCCCTCATCGCATGAAAAAGCACTTTGAAGTTTGTTACCCCTTTAGGTGTTTTTCTAGGGGTTAAAACTAAATGGAGGTGCGGTTTACCCTTATGTGGTGGTAAACTGCTGTATGGGAGCATGGACGGGCATAGAGTAAATTTTTAGGAAGATTATTTGGGGGTTTTTTTTGTCCGTTTACCATACTATACCTGTTTTATTATGCAGATTGTCCCAGATGCAGCAATACCAAATATGCGGGACGTTTGTGTATTTATACTGAATGAAGATTTTGGAGAAAATCTTGTTCATTATAGAATCACCATCTTTTCGCTTTTTTATTTTTCGGCTGACAAATCTGGTTAAGGGCATATTTTTTGCGAGAACAGTTATTTTTAGTGGTCTTATTTTAGAGTGCGTAACATTTTTTAAAATCACATTTTAGAGCATTTTTTAAATGTATTAATTAAAAATTCTCTTTTTTCAAAAGTTTTTTGTGTTTTTTCCGCAGGCGTTTACCGTGCAGGTCCAGTAATGATTCTGTTTTATTATACAAATTGTTACGAACGCGGCAATACCAAATATGTGTTTTTTTTCTGGTTTTTATACTTTATTAAGTGTTTGTATGGGAAAATGACATTTTAGGGCCTTATATTTTTATGTATTTATTTTTTATTTATTCTAGTGTTTAAACTTTAGTTTTTAACTTATACTTACTTGAACGTGAACCAGCAATGCTCTGATCGCTGGTTCAAGTCCAATACACTGCTCTACAATACTAACACATTGTAGAGCAGTGTAAACTGTATGATCATGCAGACGCTTGCGCAGGCAGTTTACAGTCAGGCCAGGAAGGTGTCTGACTGCCAAGAACATTGGGCAGCCCCGGGGCACTTGGCAGTCCTCGGGGCTGTCCAGAAGAGGATCGGATCTCCTGGTAAGAGGCACAGGGGTCAGATCCATAGGGGGAAGACCCTTACATGTCGCGGTAATGCTTGACCGCGGCTTGTAATGGGTTAAAACTCATGATCAGAGCTAGTGCCGGACCAAAACTGCCTGCAAACTTCCCAGTTTGTGGCCCGTATCTGCACACAAACACGTTACTGTGCACGTAGCCACATTCATACACATATTTATCACGAATTGTATGCCTGAAAACAGGCCAGAGCCTCCGGATAGATCCGGTGTGTGAAATTGTGTTTCACATGTCTGTGTTTGAAAAACATGTGGTTCATGTTACCGATCGCATGTGTTTCTGTGGAAATGCACAAGTGTATTAAGGCCTAGCCCCTCCCCGATAGGTTCAGATTAGAAAATGCAGCCGAAACTCGACTATGTGTGAATGCAGCCAAAGGGAATGTGAGAGATATTTCACTTTTTGATTTTTTTCATCTGTAAAAACAATAACCCCTTTGTATGTACATGTATGGAGCAGAGTTGTAGCCTCTTCATACATACATAGGTGGGGTTTGCTGCATATTGCAGCAAACACCCACCGCTTATATCCACCGATCGTGCATATTAACCCTTCCGATGTTGGGGCTGTATCCGCTTCTTTGTTATGATCGTCGTCATCTGAGAGTGGCAATAAGTTGCTATGACAGACCCAAGGCTGCATGGCATCTGCAGTTTCGTTACAGTGAGCCAGTGGGTTATTACACTGAATATAGTATAAAAAGGCCATATGCTCCAATACATTATTGCAGTATACAGTAGAAACGATCAGACCATCAAGGTTAAAGTACAATGGAGGGTCCAAAAAAAATAGCAAAAGAAAGTAAAATAAATAAAAAAACCCTAAAAATTTAAATCACCCCCTTTCCCTAGAAATGATATAAAATGAAACAAACAGTAAAAATCACAAACACGTTAGGTATCGCCGTGTCTCAAAATGCCTGATCTATCAAAATATAAAAACGGTTATTCCCATCAGTGAATCCCATAACGGAAAATAGCCTCCACATGTCTGAAATGTCACTTTTATACCATTTTACATAAAAAATTTAATAAAAAGTGATCAATAGGTCGTATAGTCCTAAAAATGGTAGCAATGAAACGTTGGCTCATCTCACAAAACAATGACACCTCACACAGTTCCGTACACCATGGTATAAAAAGTCATTAGCGTCTGAAGATGGCAAAATATATATTTTTTTTCATACACATGTTTCATTTTTGAAAATGTATTAAAATGCAATAAAGCCTGTATATATTTGGTATCACCGAGATCACACCGAACCAAAGAATAAAGTACATGTATTATTTAGAGGGCACAGTAAAAATCGTTAAAGCAGAGCCCACAAGTACGTGGCACACTTTTTTGCCAATTTCACCACACTTGGATTTTTTTTCCAGCCTTCCAGTACACGGCAGGGAATAATTAATAACGCCAATGAGAAGTAAAATTTGTTACGCAGAAAATAAGCGCTACAGTTCTGTACACGACAAAGTGAAAAAGTTATTGATTTCGGAAGGCTGAGAGCTAAAAAAATGAACGAAAAAAAGCTGCATCTATAAGGGGTTAAACTGTGAAGCCAGAACCAAAGTAAAACTGCTTGGTGTGAATATAGTTTCCAAAAATGACCTGCGGTTTGTGTTTTTATCCCTACACTTGTGCACTATGGTGTCAGTCATAGGTAAGGAGCAGCTATGGCGCAGGACCGCTATGGTGATCACGTCCAGGCACTGCTCCCAGCATGCCGCGGGTCACACAAGTCACATGATGCGGCTCTGTCCTCCGCTCTATTACCCTGGAGAAGGCCACTCCCCCGGGCGTGGTTTCGCAGTTGCGGCATGGCAAGCTCTGGTTGCCTAGCAACAAGTGCCCCAAACTGATGCGCTGTGGTCCGGCCTGAAGCTTAGAACCACAGGGAGACCCGGAACCGCGGTGAGTGACCGGCAGAGGATACATGTCCGCTGTGTGGAGCGGAGCCTCCGTGCAGCGCTACAGGAATTATCAGGTGGCCCCGGCAAATACTGGAGCCATGTGCCCTGCCCATAATGTGCCCCCAGCACTCACTGCCAGGAGCAAGGAAGCATGGCACTATAGGCATGTGTTCACACCTATGTATAGTACAGGAGATACACGTTATTCACCAGGCACTGGAGAAACCAAGGAAAATGCTCTCTGTGCCAGGTGTGAGCTGCTGCCTGTATGTACAGCATGTGCACCCCCTTGTGTCTAGTGTGCCCCTGTGCCCAACATGTGCCCCATTGTGCCTAGGATGTTCCCCTCTACTTGAAATGTGCCCCATTTGTGTCTTTGATCGGCCCCTGATCCTACAATGTCCCCCCTTGCGCCTATGATGTGACCCTCAGCCTAAGGTGTGCCCCTGGTCGGGATGGCAACTGGTCTTGCACCGGGTAGGGAGTGCTCCTGTTGTCTGGAACCTGTTGTGGGGACGTTGCCCTGGTGTCTGGCTGTCATTGTGTATGGGATGGCCCCTGTGTTGGGACGTGCCCTGTTTGGGTCTGGCAGTGCCCCTGATGGTCTGGGACCTGTTGCTACTGGGACCCTGTGTGTCTGGGATGTGTGCCTGTGTTGGGCACAATGTGTACTGGGATGTGCCCCGTGTGTCTTGGACCTGTGTGTCTGGGATGTGCCCACTGTTGTCTTGGATTGCCCTGTGTCTGGGCGTGCCTTCTGTGTCTGGGATGTGCCCTGTGTCGGGGAAGTGCATGTGTGCTGGAGATGTGCCCTGTGTCGATGTTGCGGGACTGTGCTCTGGGTATGGTTGCCCCTGTGTGTCTGGGAGTGCCCGTGACTTAGTGTGCCCGATGTGGACGCCCTGTTGTCTGGGAGTCCCCATTGTCTGGGGATGTGCACCCTATGTCTGGGATGTGCCACTATGTATCGGGATGTGAACCGCTGTTGTCTGGGACGTGCCCCGAGTCTGCGGGGGGAGGCCCCACCCTTGTGTCTGGGAAGTGCCCGTGTCTGGGACGTGACCCGTGTTGGGACGTTGCCATGTGTCTGGTGAACGGCCCGTTGGAGTCGGCCCAGTGTCTGGAACGATGCCTGTGTTGGGACGTGCACCCTGTGTCTGGGACTGGCCCCTGTGTTGTCTCGGACGTGCCCCCCCCCCCCTGTCGTCAGGGACGTGCCCTGTGTCTGGGACTGCCCCCTAGTTGGGAGGATGTGCTCTGTGTCTGGGGCGTGCCTCTGTGTCTGGGGCGTGCCCCTGTGTAGGGATGGGTGCCTGGTGTCGGGGCATGTTGCCTCTGTGTCGAGACGGTGCCTCTGTGTCGGGACGTGCACCCTGTGGTCTGGGGACGTGCCCCTGGTCTGGGATCGTGATGGGCCCGTTCTGGTGTAAGTTTGCCCGGTCTGATGCCTGTCGTCTGGGATGTGAGGCCCTTGGATGCCCTGCTGGCCTTGTCTGGGACCCTGTGTCTGGGATGTGCCCCTGTGTCTGGGATGTGCCCCTGTGTCTGGGATGTGCCTCTTTGTCTGGGACCCTGGATGTGCAGTTCTGGGACCGCGTGTTGGGAGTGCCCCCTTGTGTTGGGCCCCTGTGTCTAGAGGCAAGGTAGTGACCTCTGTGGTTCTGGGATGCCCTGTTGTCTGGTGTAGGTGTGCCCATGTGTCTGGGCCTCTGTCTGGGATGTGCCCCGTGTCTGCGGCCACCTGTGGTCTGGGAGCTTGTCTGGGATGTGCCCTGTGTATGGGCCCCTGTGTCTGGGACCCTGTGTCTGGGATGTGTCCCTGTGTCTGCGGCCACTGGTCTGGGATGTGCCCCTGTGTGTCTGGGACTGTGCCTCTGTGTCTGGGATGTGCCCCTGTGTCTGGGATGTGCCTCTGTGTCTGGGTGACCCTGCTGGCGGGATGCTGTGCCTCTGTGTCTGGGATGTGCCCTGTGTATGGGATGTCCCGTGTCTGGCCCTGTGTATGGGATGTGCCCTGGATGTGGCGATGTGCACCTGATGCCTGGGATGTGCCTCTGTGTCTGGGATGTCCCCCTTTGTCTGGGATGTGCCCCTGTGTCTGCGATGTGCCCCTGTGTCTGGGATGTGCCCCTGTGTCTGGGACCCTGTGTCTGGGATGCGCCCCTGTGTCTGGGATGCGCCCCTGTGTTGGGATGTTCCCCTGTGTTCTGGGACCCATATGTCTGGGATGTGCCCCTGTGTCTGGCATGTGCCTCTGTGTCTGGGATGTGCTCCTGTGTCTGGGATGTGCCCATATGTCTGGGATGTGCCCCTGTGTCTGGGACCCTGTGTCGGGGATGTGCCCCTGTGTCTGGGATGTTCCCCTGTGTCCTGGCATGTGCCCCTTGTGTCTGGGACGTTGCCCTGTGTCTGTGACCCTGTGTCTGGGATGTGCCCCTGTGTTTGAGAATGCCCTGTGGTGGGATCCCTGGGTCTGGCAGTGCCCCTGTGTTGGGTTGGCCCCTGTGTCTGGGATGTGCCCCTGTGTCTGGGACCCTTTGTCTGGGACGTGCCCCTGTGTCTGGGACGTGCCCGGTGTCTGGGATGTGCCCCTGTATCTGGCATGTGCCCCTGTGCTGGGACGTTTTGCCCTGTGTTCGGAGTGCCCCTGTGTCTGGGACCCTGTGTAGGGACCCTGTCTGGGATGTGCCCATTGTGTCTGGGCCCCTGTGTCTGGGATGTGCCCCTGTGTATGGACCCTGTGTCTGGGATGTGCCCCTGTGTGCTTTGGATGTGCCCTGGTCTGGGACGTGCCTCTGTTGTCTGGGATGTGCCCCTGTGTCTGGGATGTGCCTCTGTGTCTGGGATGTGCCCCTGTGTCTGGGATGTGCCCAGTGCCTGCGGATGTGCCCTGTGTTGGGCTCCTGGTCTGGGATGTGACCCTGTGTGTCTGGATGTGACCCTGTGCCTCTGGGTGGGCCCTCTGTGCCTGTGTCTGGGATGTGCCCCTCGGTGTACTGGGAGGCCCTGTGTCTGGGATGTGCCTCTGTGTCTGGGATGTGCCCCTGTGTCTGGGATGTGCCCCTGTGTGCCTGGGATGTGCCTCTGTGTCTGGGACCTGTGGCTGGGGCTGGGATGGGCCTCTGTCTGCTGTGTTCGTGTGGGATGTGCTTCCTGTGTCTTGGAACCCTGTGTCTGGGACCTGTGCCTGCTGTGCTGGGGACGTGCCCTATGTGTCTGGGATGTGTCCTGTGTACCTGGGATGTGTCCTGTGTCGAGGGATGTGCCATGTTCTGGGATGTGCTCTGTGTCTGGGAGTGCTCCTTCTGGGATGTTACTGTGTGCCTAGAATAAGATGTTACATGACTGTGATGTGTTACTGTGTGCCTAGAATAAGATGTTATATAGCAGGGACGTGTTACTCTGTGCCTAGGTTAAAATGTTATATGGCAGGCGTGTTTAGTGTGCCTAGGATAGATGTTATATGGCGTGGGATGTGTTACGTTTGTGTGCCTGGATTAAGATGATGTGCATATGGGCGGGACGTGTGTACTGTGTTGTGCTAGGATAAGATGTTATATGTCAGGGACGTGTTTACTGTGTGCTAGGATAGAGTGTTATATGGAGAGGGACGTGTTGTTACTGTTTGCCTAGGATAGAGATGTATATGGCTAGGGACGTGTTACGTGTGCCTAGGATAAGATGTTATATGTCAGGGAATGTTCATGTTACTGTGTGCCTAGGATCAGATGTATATAGGCAGGGGACGTGTTACCTGTGTGCCTAGGATAAATGTTATGCATGGGATGACGTTACTGTGTTCGTAGGATAGATGTTTGTTATATGGCAGGGACGGTTACAGTGTGCCCAGGATAAGATATGTTTTGGGGTGTGTGTTACTCGTGCCTAGGATAAGATGTTATATGGCTGGATGTGTGTGTACTGTGTGCCTAGGATAGAGTTATTTATATGGCTGGGAGTGTGTACGTTGTGCCTATGATAAGATGTTAGCCTGGAGTGTACTGTGTGCCTAGGTAAGATGTTATATAGCAGGGACGTGTTTTACTGTGGCTAGGTAAAATTAATGTATATGGCAGGGACGTGTTTACTGTGTGCCTAGATAAAATGTTATATGGCAGGGACGTTGTACTGTGTGCTAGGAAAGATGTTATATGTCAGGGACGTGGTTACGTGGTGCCTAGGATAAGATGTTATATAGCAGGGACGTGTTACTGTGTGCCTAGGAAAAGATGTTATATGTCAGGGACGTGTTACTGTGTGCCTAGGATAAGATGTTTATAGCAGGGACGTGTTACTGTGTGCCTAGGAAAAGATGTTATATGTCAGGGACGTGTTACTGTGTGCCTAGGATAAGATGTTATATGGCAGGGACGTGTTACTGTGTGCCTAGGATAAGATGTATTATGTCAGGGGACGTGTTACTGTGGCCTAGGATAAGTGTATTATAGCAGGGGACGTGTTACGTGTGTGCCTAGGATATAAGATGCTCTATGGCAGGGACGTGTTACTGTGTGCCTAGGATAAGATGTATAGTCAGGGACGTGTTACTGTGGCTAGGATAGATGTTATTATAGCAGGGACATGTTACTGTGTGCCTAGGATAAGATGCTCTATGGCAGGGACGTGTTATGGTGCCTAGGAATAGATGTTATATGTCAGGACGTGTTATGTTTGCCTAGGACAAGATGTTATATGGCAGGGACGTGTTCGTGTGCCTAGGATAAGAGTATATAGCGGGAGTGTTACGGTGTGCTAGGAAAAGATGTTATATGTCAGGGACCTGTTACTGTGTGCTAGGATGATGTTATATGGCAGGGACGTGTTACTGTGTGCCTAGGATAAGATTGTTATATAGCAGGGACGTGTTACTGTGTGTGCCAGGATAGATGCTCTATGGCAGGGACGTGTACTGTGTGCCTAGGATAGATGTTATATGTCAGGACGTGTTACTGTGTGCCTAGGATAAGATGTTATATAGCAGGGATGTTTACTGTGTGCCTAGGATAAGATGCTCTATGGCAAGGGACGTGTTACTGTGTGCCAGGAATAGATGTTATATTCAAGGGAGTTAGGCTAGGCGAGATACAGGACTGTTACTGTGTGCCTAGGATAAGATGTTATATAGCAGGGACGTGTACTGTGTGCCATAGGATAAGATGTATATAGGCAGGGGAGTGTTACTGTGTGCCTAGGATATAAGATGTTTATGGCATAGGGACGTGTTACTGTGTGCCTAGGATAAGATGTTATATGCAGGGACGTGTACTGTGTGCCTCGGATAAGATGTTATATGGCTAGGGAAGTGTTACTGGTGCCTAGGAAAGATATATGCGGGAGTTTTGTGCCTAGGATAAAATGGATATGTCAGGGACGTGTAATGTGTGGCTGAGGATAAGAGGGTATTGCGGGGACGTGTACGATGATGCCTAGGATAAGATGTTATATGCAGGGACGTGTTACTGTGTGCCTAAAAGGTCAGATGTTATAGGAGTGTGTGAGTTAATGTTCAGAGGGACTGTTACTGTGTGCCTAGGATAAGATGTATATGGCAGGGACGTTTACTGTGTGCCTAGGATAAGACGTTATATGGCAGGGACAGTGTACTGTGTGCCTAGGATAAGTGCTCTATGGCAGGGACGTGTTACTGTGTGCCTAGTGAATAGATGTTGTTATAGGTCAGGGACGTGTTACTGTGTGCCTAGGACAAGAGTATATAGCAGGGACGTGTTACTGTGTGCCTAGGATAAGATGTTATATAGCCAGGGACGTGTTTACTGTGTGCCTAGGAAAAGATGTTATATGTCAGGGACGTGTTACTGGGTGCCTAGGATAAGATGTTATAGTGGCAGGGACGGTTACTGTGTGCCTAGGATAAGATGTTATATAGCTAGGGACGTGTTACTGTGTGCCTAGGATAAGAGTTATATGGCGGAGTGTTACTGTGTGCCTGGATAAGATGTATATAGCAGGGACGTGTTACTGTGTGCCTAGGATAAAATGTTATATGGTCAGGAGTGTTACTGTGTGCCTAGGATAAGTGTTATATGGCAGGGACGTGTTACTGTGTGCCTAGGATAAGATGTTATATGGGCAGGGAAGTGGGAACTGTGTGTCTAGGAAAAGATGTTATATGTCAGGGACATGTTACTGTTGTGCCTAGGATATAAGTGTTATATGGCAGGGACGTGTTACTGTGTGCTAGGAAAAGATGTTTATATCAGGGACGTGTTACTGTGTTGCCTAGGATAAGATGTATATGGCAGGGACGTTTACTGTGTGCCAGGATAAGATCTATATAGCAGGGACGTGTTACTGTTGCCTAGGAAAGATGTTATATGTCCGGACGTGTTAATGTGTGCCTAGGATAAGATGTATATGCAGGACGTTTACGTGTGCCTAGGAAAAGATGTTATGTCAGGGACGTGTACTGTGTGCCTAGGATAAGAGTTATATGGCGGGACGTGTTACTGTGTGCCTAGGATAAGATGTTATTAAGCAGGGACGTGTTACTGTTGTGCCTAGGACAAGATGTTATATGCAGGGAGGTGTTACTGTGTGCCTAGGATAGAGTTATATAGCAGGGACGTGTTACTGTGTGCCTAGGAAAAGATGTTATATGTCAGGGACGTGTTACTGTGTGCCAAGGATAAGATGCTATATGGCAGGGACGTGTTACTGTGTGCCTAGGATAAGATGTGTATATGTCAGGGACGTGTTACTGTGTGCCTAGGATAAGATGTTATTATAGCAGGGACATGTTACTGTGTGCCTTGGATAAGATGCTCTATGGCAGGGACGTGTTACTGTGTGCCTAGGAATAGATGTTATATGTCAGGGACGTGTTACTGTGTCCTAGGACAAGATGTTATATAGCAGGGACGTGTTACTGTGTGCCTAGGATAAGATGTTATATAGCAGGGACGTGTTACTGTGTGCCTAGGAAAAGATGTTATATAGCAGGGACGTGTTACTGTGTGCCTAGGAAAAGATGTTATATGTCAGGGACGGTTATGTGTGCCAGGAAAGATGTATATGGCATGGGACGTGTATGTGCTGCTAGGATAAGATGTTATATGTGGGACGTGTTTACTGTGTGCTAGGATAAGATGTTTATATAGCAGGGACGTGTTACTGTGTGCCTAGGCTAAGGATGCTATGGCAGGGACGTGTTAGGGTGCCGAAAAGATGTTATATGTCAGGGACGTGTTACTGTGTGCCTAGGATAAGATGTTATATAGCAGGGACGTGTTACTGTGTGCCTAGGATAAGATGTTATATAGCAGGGACGTGTTACTGTGTGCCTAGGATAAGATGTTATATGGCTGGGATGTGTTACTGTGTGCCTAGGATAAGATGTTTATGTCAGGGAGTGTTCATGTGTGCTAGGATAAGATGTATATGCAGGGACGTGTTACTGTGTGCTAGGATAAGATGTTATATAGCAGGGACGTGTTACTGTGTGCCTAGGATTAAGAGGTATATAGCAGGGACGTGTTACTGGTGCCTAGGAAAAATGTTATATGTCAGGGACGTGTTACTGTGGCCTAGGATAAGATGTTATATGGCAGGGAATGTGTACTGTGTGCCTAGGATAAGATGTTATATGGCAGGGACGTGTTACTGTGTGCCTAGTGAAAGATGTTATATGTCAGGGACTGTTACTGTGTGACTAGGATAAGATGTTATATGGCAGGGAGTGTTACTGTGTGCCTAGGAAAAGATGTTATATGTCAGGGACGTGTTACTGTGGGCCTAGCGAGATAGATGTCTATGGCAGGGACGTGTTACTGTGTGCTAGGATAAAGTCTTATATAGCAGGAGTGTTACTGTGTGCCTAGGAATAAGATGTTATATGGCGGGAACGGGTTTACTGGTGTTGCCTAGGAAAGATGTTATATGTCAGGGACGTGTTACTGTGCCTAGGAAAGATGTTATATAGCCGGGGCGTGGGACTGTGTGTTGACTAGGAAAAGATGTTATATGTCAGGGACGTGTACGTGTGCCTAGGATAAGATGTTATATGGCAGGGACGTGTTACTGTGTGCCTAGGATAAGATGTTATATGGCAGGGACGTGTTACTGTGTGCCTAGGATAAGATGTTATATGGCTGGGATGTGTTACTGTGTGCCTAGGATAAGATGTTATATGTCAGGGACGTGTTACTGTGTGCCTAGGATAAGATGCTCTATGGCAGGGACGTGTTACTGTGTGCCTAGGATTAAATGTTATATGCCTGGGATGTGTTACTGTCTGGTGTTATAACCTGTAGTGGAGGCTGTGGGGCTTAAAGTGGTCTGTATTGTGTGGTGACCCCTCTGAATGGGTAGGGGATGGATTCATGAGGAAATTATTTGTATGGAATAGTGTTTGGGTGTATGGAGGGAATTAATCCACTCTCTTACCTGACTTCAGCAGATGAAAGTAATGGGACATTTGCATTGATCTGTCGGCTTACATTGTCATGGTGGTGACTACTGTGACGGGTTCTAGCGGGATCATTTCTCAGAGATGTGTCGTCTTCCCCTACAAGAAGAAGTAGATTTATGATTAATGTAAATGTATGAAAATCACCCGAAACATTCATAGTGACAAATGCAGATGTGAACATGTCCTTTGAAAGCCACCAAAGGTGCATGGCTGGAGATCAGGCTTCACAAGTTTTATTAACTATTTCACGTCACTACTGTATATTAAAGTATATTGCTGGGCATGATATCCATAGACAATGAGGTTGTGTCTTGTATTACTTCTATATGGTAGAAATACAAGTTGTCATCTTTTCTTCTGAGCATATAATTTGACCATCTCAGGAGCCTCCAGTGATTTCGGATTGTTGGGTAAAGTGAGAGCTTCTTCCCTGGTGCCACCCTGATGTGGTATCTTGCCACATCTGGTCTACCTACTGAGCCCTTAAAGGAAACCTTTCAGTTAATCTAATTCACACTAATAAAATATCTTTGAAAACTGCTATTATACAGCAGTACAACTATCCCTATATTGTTCCCCCTCATATCTGTAAAGTTCCACAGTCCATTCAAGTAAAGTTAACTCACCATCTATGCATATTTATGTTCTTCCAACTCGGTCATGCTTCCAGCTTCCTGATTGACAAGGATTGGGCTTTCTCTTCAACCTACTCATCTTATGTGTCTTGTCTCAGCTTTCTCATCCCCCCCTCCCTCAGTAATTCTCTTCATTGAGTTGGATAGAGATGTAGTATAGCACCTATAGATGTATTTATGTCCCAATGAACTTACTATACCTTTAAACTTAAGGGGAGTCTACCACCTCCACCAAGCTTTAAATTCTGCTGGCAGCATATTGTAGAGTAATTTTCATTATTTTTTTTCTATTTCTGTCTATTATACAATTTGCAGGATATTCCTAGTTTAATCTGTATGTTAATTAAGAAGTCATTACTCCCAGGAAGTGTTTTCAGCACCTTTTATTTTGGCCTTAATCACGTCCTTATTGACCCTGCGTTATCCCATCTTTCTCACAGGACAATCCACCTGCTTATCTAATGCAGAGGGAAGCAGTTAAGGCAGGAATATCCATGCTCTGTGTGCAGAGGACACGATCTGGGTGCACCAACTGCCTCATTAGCATACAGATTAATATGGGAATTTCTCAAAAATGGTATAACAGACAGAAATAATAGGAGGTGGTAGACTCACTTTAAACAGTTGTATATTGTATGATTTTTTTCCCATCAGATGTATTACAGAGAGACTTGCACACCTCTACTATGTAATGTATGGACAAACCATGAGTAATATGGCTGTATAGTATCAATAAGCAATAGGCCAAATCTGTTTTTGGTGTGAAATACTAGAACTATGGTAGAAGACCAAAAGTAAAATGTCTGTATTCATGACTACTATCATAAGGACAGCTAGAGATCACATGACCCTCCATCTGCGGCCATTTTATGGACAGGAATGTCCGGCTGATGAGGTAAAAGACAGGAGGCTTCACTTTACATATCAAGAAAGCGGAGCAGAACTATTACTAGATTGGTAAAAACCTAATATCCTACCCCCCCCACAGGATATTTCACACACATTACTAAGAACATAAGGTAAAGTGGCCAACCCGTATAATTGAATTGTCATGCAGATGCTGAGACAATTTATTTTGCTGGTTTATATTTTTTGTGGTTTGTGGGTGTTTAAAGTTCACTTTCTTTATAAGGCTACATTCACACGAACATATGGGGGACGTATATACGGCCGACGGTGCCCCCACATGTGCGGCACCGTACCGTTCCGTTGCCCGTAGAAAGATAGGACATGTCCTACGGAATACGGCGCTGTGCGCTGTGTATTCCTATGGAGAGGGGCGGGGGTGAGCGGCGCTCATCCCCTGTTCCTCTCCCGGCGCCATTGTATGCCCGCCGTACTACGATACTAGGGTCAAGGTAGCAAAAGGAGGCATTGTTTTCCATTTAACACCTTGAAAAACGTATTTGCATTCTTCCCAGAATTCCCTAGTGGAGCATCTATGGCAGTGATGGCAAACCTTTTGGAGACAGAGTGCCCAAGCTACAACCAATACCCATTTACATGTCACAAAGTGCCAACATTACAATTTAAGTAGTAACTTATTGATCCCAGCTGTATCACAGGTTTCAATCGTATTGGGGTTCTGAGTTCCCAATAGAATAGAAAGATGATGGAGAAATTTGGATTGTAGCTTCCTTCCAGGGTCCCCTGAAGAGAAAGAATCAGGGGACTCAGAGCTCCAACAACAACCCACATCTATCCACACCTTCTCACTCCTGAATGGCAGCCAAGGGTATTGCTTTAAAATGGTGCTGTGCATGGCACATCCTGGGCTGTCTTGGACCACAGGAGGAAGCCCTGAGTCCTGTCTGGCAAACTCTCTGTTGGCAGGAAGGCCTGTGTGCCCACAGAAAGGGCTCTGAGTGCCACTTCTGGCACCACTGCCATAGGTTCGCCACCACTGATCTATGGCATTAAGTCTCCACACGCCTTTAAGGTGGCAATCTCTCCTTAATGAGATCACCTACGGTCTGACCCTAGTCAATAGCATCTCACATAGCCAAATCAGTTCCCTACGCTGTGCTGTGGAGACCCAACCAGGTTGAAACATTGTACAGTGCTATCTACAGTTGGGAGTCTGTTCCTTCTGGAATATATATACTGGTTTGGCTTAATCCAACATCATGTTTTTAGACTTCTTGTAGGTCATACTTGGTGTTAAGGGGGCTGCTCCTCCCCTGTTCCTCTCCCCGGTACTAGGGTCAAGGTAGCAAAAGGAGGTATTGTTTTCCATTTAACACCTTGGAAAACTTATGTGCATTCTTCCCAGATATAGAAGTGGCACATACTTTTGATCCCCAATACATTCAGGTCAGACATGATCTCACCTGTATTTAATACAACACAATGTATAATTCTAAATGATCGTGCTGGTCACAATGCTGCTTTGAGACATAAGGGGAGATTAATCTGTTCTTGGCAGGCAACCAATCAGAGCTCTACTTTCATTTTCCTACAGCAGTTTATAAAAATCAATAGCAGAGCTTTGCCACAATCAACTAGAGCAGTTCAGCTCTCACACACTTCTGATAAATCTCCCCCATGCCTTCTGACTACGCACTGCAGTGTCAAATGAAGGATGCCAGCTTGTGCCTGGCAAAAAACTAAATGGGGCACATTTACTCACCTGGTCACCGGAGCTCGCAGAAAGTGCATTGTCCGACGATAATGCACCGTGCCACGATATACTAAGATGCTGAGGACATACAGTACACTACAATAGAGAATTAAAATGCTACTGGCCCTTTAATCAGTCCTGTCACTTTGCTCCTGTGGGGGAGAAACAGGGCAGGTCATGTGATCAGCACTATCTTTGGCTGTAGTGGGTTGGTTGCAGTGCATCCAGTATGGCCAGTGTTGTGGTGAGACGTCATCTCAGTGAGGCAATGTGCAGTTATGGCAGTTACACACATCACTACTAAGGTAACAGAGCAGGACAGTCAGTTACATCATCACTGGGCGCAGAGCATAAGAGGGAGGAGGAGTTACTGAGAACCAGGGGAGTAACTAGTAGAGACAGGGCCCCATAGCAGGCGTCCGAATTGGGCCCCCAAATATCCATATTTGTATACTCACACATGCAGGTTAGAGTCACACATTTATACACACACATGCTCCCCCTATGGAGGAGATTTATCATCAGGTTTCTGAGGTAAAACTGTTCTAGTTGCCCATGGAAACCAATCAGACCACAGCTTTCATTTTATAAAATGCTGTAGGAAAGTGAAAGCTGAGCTCTGATTGGTTGCCGTGGGCAACTGGAACACTTCTGCTCTAAGAGACTTATGATAAATCTCCCCCATGATAGAGCATACACACACATACAATGCTATATGCAAAGGTACAGCATATATACACACATACAGTATATACACACAAAAATCATGTGATGCTTCTGTAATTTGTGTCATTAACAGCACCTATAACTTACCTGTGGCACCTAACACTTGCAGCCAGTTGAAATGGATTAAAGTTGACTCAACCTCTGTCCTGTGTCCTTGTGTTTCCCGCACTGAGCATGGAGTAAAGAAAGAAGACCAAAGAACTGTCTGAGGACTTGAGAATCAAAATTGTGAGGAAGCATGAGCAATCTCAAGGCTACAAGTCCATCTCCAAAAACCTGAATGTTCCTGTGTCTACCACACGTAGGGTCATAAAGAAGTGTAAAGCCGATGGCACTCTGACTAACCTCCCTAGATGTGGACGGAAAAGAAAAATTGACAAGAGATTTCAACACAAGATTGTGCGGATGTGGATAAAGAACCTCAACTAACATTCTAACAAGTTCAAGCTGCCCTGCAGTCCAAGGGTACAACAGTGTCCACCCGTACTGTCCATCGGCATCAGAAGGAAAAGGGACTGTGTGGTAGGATAACCAGGAAGACCCCACTTCTTACACAGAAACATTAAAAAGCCTGGCTGGAGTTTGCCAAAACTTACCTAAGAAAGCCTAAAACGTTTTGGGAGAATGTTCTTTGGTCAGATGAGACAAAAGTAGATCTTTTTGGGAAAAGGCATCAACATAGAGTTTAAGGGAAAAAATGAGGCCTTCAAAGAAAAGAACACGGTCCCTACAGTCAAACATGGCAGAGGTTCCCTGATGTTTAGGAGTTGCTTTGCTGCCTCTGGCACTGGACTGTTTGACCATGTGCATGGCATTATAAAGTCTGAAGACTACCAACAAATTTTGCCGCATAATGTAGGGCCCAGTGTGAGAAAGCTGGGTGTCCCTCAGAGGTCATGGGTCTTCCAGCAGGACAATGACGGAAACACTTCAAAAACCACTAGAAAATGGTTTGAGAGAAAGCCCTGGAGACTTGTAAAGTGGCAGCAATGAGTCCAGACCTGAATCCCATAGAACGCCTGTGGAGAGATCTCACAATGGCAGTTTGGAGATGGTGCCTTCATATCTCAGGGACCTGGAGCAGTTTGCCAGAAGAAGAATTGTCTAAAATTCCAGCAGAGCTTGTAAGAAACTCAATGATGGTTACCGGAAGCGGTTGTTTGCAGTTATTTTGTCTAAAGGTTGTGCTACCAAGTATTAGGCTGCGGGTGTTAATACTTTTGTTCAGACCATTTTTGAAGTTTTGTGTAAAATATCAATGATTTGACTTTTTTTTCATTCACTTCTGTGTTTTTTGCATTGCAAGCAAAATGAATGAAGATATTAATACCAAAGAATTTCTGACTGAAATCTTTTTTTGGAAGAAAATCAGTATTATCTGACAGAATTGCAGGGGTGCCAATACTTTTGGCCACCACAGTACATATACAAATAAGGCATATACACATCACAGATACAGTATATGTTATATACATATGATACTGTTCAATGTGGAGTATAATATGTATATAATGGTGCAAATCATCCACTTTTTAGTGTGTCAGGTTGGACGAAGGGGCCCCCTGACACTGTGGGCCCGAGAGCGGCTGCTATGGCTGCTACCACTGTAGTTACGCCTCTGCTGAGAACTGGAGGATCATGGGAGATGTAGTTATAGATGGTGTCCATTTTTGATATAAAGCTGCCTACTTTAGAATACCCATAAAATTTTGTAGAAGCAAACTATTTATGCTCCGTTTTGTGATTAATTGTATTGAATTTTGTTGTAATTATTTATAGCATTATGGATTTTTTTAACAGAAGTATATATTCCCAGAATACCCGTTTAACACTTCTCAATTGCAGCATGAAAGGGGTTTTCTGGGACCTTAAGTATCTTATTTCTATTGATCTATTCATAGATGGGTGTCTGACACATTGGGGCTCATTTACTAAGGGTTCATCGGACGCACTTTCATCGGGTTTCTCGTCGATTTCCGTTTTGCACCGAATAGCCCCAGGATTTTGGCGCATGCGATCGGATTTTGGCGCATCAGTGCCTGCAGGCACGCGACAGACATCGGGGGGCGGGCCGTTGGACAACCCGACGGATTCGGACAAACCGCAGAATTTAAAAATGCGATTGTGTCGCAAGATCAAACACTCACATGCACCGGAAAGAAGCAAGTGAACTCCAGCGAACCTTAGGGCAGAAGCGACGGATGCAGGAACTTGTGCGCACGATCTTCATGAATCGCACCGGACCCGAATCCTCGTTGGAAAACGCGCCGGGGGATTGCAACAGGTCCGGGTTAGTAAATCTCCCCCATTGACCTCACATCAAAGAACTATACCAGAGGTGATACCTGGTGCCACAGTACCAATACAGATGTAGCCGTAAGAGACTCCATCTAGTTTATAGTGGTGGCACCTTGAAAGTTCAGCTCAACTTCTACTGAAGTGAACTGTTGAATGGTGCTGGAATGGTGCTTGGGAATTACATGGACAATAGGTTGGAGTAGACTGCTTGGACCACCCATCTGACTGTAGAGTCTAAGTATCATTTTGGGTGTTTAAAGGGAACCTGTCCCGAGAGGTTTTTTAGGAGGGGACAGGTTTGCATAGACACGGTTCTGTATATGCCAAATATGTTTTTTTCAAAACAAATGTCTGTATTATATGGTGTTTGAAGTACCAGGGGGTGAGGGTCAGTCCCTCCTCCTCCTCATCATGATAATAGCTTGCTGTGATGAGTATACATGGCATCAGGAGGAGGGAGGATGTAAGAGGGGCGAGGAGCCTACAAAATGTCACTTAGTACGAAAAGTCACTGAAAGTCCATTCTGTTCTTGAAATGAATGAGAAGATGTATTTTGCCATCATCTTATTCTTACTTCATGTGCTTTCACCCACAGAGGTCAATGGTCAGCCATACTGCAGTGATCATAGTGCAGACCGGCCTTAGATTTAGTCACTATATTTAGCCAGCCTAAGAGCATAACCCTGAGCTGTCTTCAGGTATAAGGCAAGAAGAGAACAGGTTAAACTCGGGAGATAAACTATCTGCCATAGCTCAGCAACATCACAGCGATGTGACAGCAGATAACACAAGCTGACTTTTCGCTTACTTAGACATAAATTCTTTCTTCATTTCCCATATATGATCTTAAAACATAAAGTCATCTCGATACAATTTCTGACTTTTAAGCAATTCTTCAAGTCCAGTGACCTTCAGGAAAATCGTGCTGGTGCCAAGATCTTCAAAAAACTGATTCCATTTGACGTTCATGAATTATGTATACTTCCCTTAGCAACAAATACATTGGCATTTGGAATCTATTTTGTACACCAGATTACAACAGCATTGTCATCCCTCACAGGTCAAGGATTCTCACCCCCTTATTTGTGGTGTAGAGGGATTTAGGCTGGATTTTACCTTTCAGTCCTTACATGTCTGTTGGTAAAATCCAAGGCTCTTTCTATGTCTCCATGCTATGATGTGCCATCTGATTACTATCATCATTACATAAGCTTATACTGATAGAGATGCTGGGAAAGGGTATTGTTACTTCATTACTCACATGCTGAAACGCTAATATTGTGTAATCCCTAATTGTCCAAAATACATTAGCAGCCAGCATGTGCTCTTAGTGCTTTAAAGGAAACCTACCATGTGGAATTTACCATCAGAAATAGATCTGATAATAGATTCCTCCTGCCTGCCTCTGCCCTAATCTGTAATTTAAAGGAAACCTACCACTTTGGACTACATATTAAGGTAGGTCCGGTGGTAGGTGCATCTAACGTATGTAAGGATTGCCCTTTTTAGGGTTAATCCTTTACTCCCCTCTATCTTTGCTAATCGTTATTCAGGGTAATATGCTCATTTTCTAAAGGGGCTACTGGGGCGTGGTGTAGCCGGAGCTGAGGCTACATGGCGCGGCTACTCTTTGATCCTCCTACACAGACATCTTCAGCGTGCAGCTACCTGTTCCAGGGCTGTATCGGGCATGTTCTGTAGTGCTTTACAGACCTTTGGGTATATGTACAGACAAGACATTACAGAGTAATAACATGGTCAGAACTTACAATCTATAACTATTCAGGAGGAAGCTTATAAAGATGGTTTATTGTTGTTTCATGTAATATTTATTAAACTAGACGTATCATGAGAGGTGTGTAAAATGACATTATTTTTTTGAAATTACATGAATATGGCTACATCGACACAATGGGAGGATTTCACCATACGCCAGTGGTTGTGCGCTGTGATAAAATACAGGCCCCCCTGTCACTGTGGATATATCAAGAAGCACCAATCTCTAGATGTATCCACCACCGGTAAAAACTATGCCAGGCCTGATCGTAGTTTTGCATTGGCTTTTAGAAAGTTCATAGGCAAGGGACAGGAATGCCCCGTGCCAGCCCACTCTGTCAGCGGCTGTGTCCCTTCATGCCCCCCTCTGTGCCCACATGGCGCAGAGGTGGCATAGTCATATGAATAAACACATTTTTTTTGCAGTGTGCAAGAAATTGTGATTATTTCAGATTCCCGGCATATAACCCCCGATAAATGTCCCCCATTTACATGGGCAGCATACAGCGGTTCCGCGGTCCATTTTTGCGGACTGCGTGCCTTCGGTATGTGAAGTCTTCGTACACACTGATGACTGCAAGAAAGTATCAAAGCCACAAAAACACATGCATGAACCGGACCTGCTCTAAGTTTGGCAATACGGGCAGTTGACTCATACACAGGGCAGTAGGGACCACAGACGTGTGTGAACCCAAAGAAATACATGTATCCGTGTTCTATGGATAGCACATAGCCAAAAACAAGCTTTGTGTGCATGGGAGCTTAGGCTTTTTTGATGTCTGAATTTCTATAAGAAGCCTCTATAAAAGCAAAAATCCAGCACAGAAATGTCCTGCATGTTGGATTTTCATCACAATCACAGAAGCCCAAGGTACTTCATTATAGTCATTGGGATTATTTGGACTCCATTGGTGTCCATAGGTCTCGATTATATTTTGTGTCCTTCCTCATTAATGGAGTAGAACAGCAGAGATAAATACTACAGATGTGACCTGATATCATGTGTGGATTTACCGATCATTACTAGAAATATCTTCCACATCAAATCAGCCAAACAAATTTCCTCTGTAACATGATTTTATGTTTCCACACAAGAACTTTCCCTGTGATAACAGCGTTTATCACACCACAGAAGGAGCTGAATGTGAATTTTTCCTTTCCTTTTATTTTCTGTTACGCTTCTCTGAATCCCTAGTAAACATATGTCTGTAGTTTATAGTAGAGATGTTTATCCTGCGGTTTACAACTCCATATGGACGCGCAGAACGTGTTTTTAAGACAACATTATTATCAGACATTTAATACTTAAATTTGAATATCATGGATAATATCATGGTAGTACAAGGTTGTTATACTAATGTCCACGGCTGTATTATATATCAATAACTAGGACACCATGGTAGAATAGGTGAAGTAAGCTCTGGCTGTGTTATGCCTTTCTAATCAGTCAGCAAATGAAAATACAGTTAGTCCCCAGTTTAATATTCAATTTCATTAATCTGCCATATATATACATTTCTTCAATTAGATGTTATTAAAAAAATTTACATGAATTTACAAAATTTAAATGTTTACATATGACAAATGAATTAAGTTAAATGTAAAATCCCAGATGGGAATACCCCTTTAAATCTAAAACTCTTTTTAGGTAGATCTAATGGTAGGTTCCTATTAACCTACTAAACCCTAATCTCACCCTATAATGTTTTCTAAACTTTATCTAGCTAAGAGAGGTTACTGGGACATGGAGAAGGCTCTCCAGGGTAGTGGGAGCGAAGGCTGCTCTAGACCCACACAAAGCCTCTGCAATCTCTCCATACCTGCATGTCCTCAGTGCGATCCCTTTGTTCACTGCCATAGGAACCTACCATCAGATCTAGCTTAATAGGTAGATTTCTGATGGCATTTTTCCTTTAAAGGAAACCTACTATGAGGAATCTACTATCAGAAATAGATCTGATGGTAGATTGCGTCTGCCCTAATCTGTTATTTAATAATGCTGGAACCTAACCTAACTTGCTGAAAAAACTTAATTTTAGTAACATAAGTAAATTAACTGCAGAGGATACTGGGACGTGTACTATCCTTAGCTCCCAGTGCCCGGCCAGGCTTATACATGCCCAGTAGCCTCTGCAGTTAATTTACATATTACTAAAATAAAGTTTTTAACAAATTAGGATGTTAGATAACGGCAGAGGCAGGCAGGAGGAATCTACCTTCAGATTCTGATTGTAGATTCCTCATGGTAGGTTTCCTTTAAAGGGAACCTGTCACCACGGACCTCATTTTCACTAAAGACAGATTGCAGAAGCCCATTACACCTGCAGTGCACAAATGTTTTTCTTCTTTTTATAAGCATTCGCATTACAGTATAATTGTGTGTTATAACTTACCTTGCATCCTGACAAAATCCTGGGGTAGTCACAGGGGCTGGGCTTTGGTTTGGATGCATTTCAAAAAACAATATTTTCCTTGTCTGTGTTACTCCTCGGATCTTAGCCCCCACCTTTGTGCTCCTGTACAGCTCCACCTCCTGCTCCTTCTCAGAGGTCACAGCCTGGTGAGATGACATCAGTGGGGGAGGGACAAGCTGTACAGGAGCACAAAGATGGAGGCAGCCTGCAGCTCAGACACGTCACATGTTGTTTTTATGAAATATTTCCAAACCAAAGTGGTGGGTAAATTAGAACACTCTAAACTCTCTTACTAATTCTCTGCCCCACTATATTCTGGACTATACCCTTTTATAGACTCTTTCCCCTAGAATCCTCCCTCCCCATTCTGTGATCACACTACTACAGTATTGGTAAGCCAGCCATATTGCCGAGAGAGAGGCAACACAGCTTTCTCCTTTTTGATTATCTTCTCTCTGCTCCATTTTAAGGAAACCAACCACCTACACCCACTGTCTTATCTCCCAGAACTGGAGAAGACACACAGCAGATGGGGCCCACAGGACTCTCTTGAATACTGGATATCTTTTGGGTATAAGTTTGGAGAGCCATAATTCACAGAAAAGAGCCTGCTGTGCATATTGTAAATGGTTCGCTTCAATTTTGAGGATTTGAGTGAGTTCAGCCTTTCTAGTCCTACCAGAAGCCATGGCGTTGTGATCATGATAAACCAGGGACATTTACTCATAGATCCAGGCACTGTGACTGTGGTAATCTTCTTATATTTGTTATCCATGACCTCCTTCCATCTAAAATGACTAATAAAATTATATTGCCATAAGTGCAATGGGGGTGTTATCAGTGCCCCTCCATGCTGTAGCTTCAAAAGCTGTTGCAATGTCTTACCCAATAGTTCCCCATCCTTCTGCCTCCTATAATCTCACACAGTGCTGAGGGGAGCAGGGGGGAGGGTGAGACAGTGTAACAACGTGTGAAGCTGCCTCAAGGTGGGTCTCTCGTAAGGTCCCTAGAACCCTCAATAGCATTTTAAAAGTTGATTTTAGAAGGAAGGAGTCCACGGATAACAAATATAAGAAGTTTACCACAGTCACTGTATCTGGATCTATGAGTAAGGTTCCCTGGTTGGTCATGCTTGATTGTAGATTTCCTTTAACTTGCGCTCTTTCAGAGTACAATTGAGTTTTCAGTATTTTTGCTGAGGAGAACAAAACTGGAGAGACTTGACTAATTAAGCTGTCAAAAATACCAGAACACTTGATGGACGTTGAAACAGTAAAAGTGAACAGAGCCGGTAACACAGCAACACACCAAACACATTTGGATAGAAGTATTCCAGGTTTCTTGCTTCCCTACCTGGATACAGGCTCTTATAGATGCCTCATTTACAGGGGAAAACTTGTAAAAGCAAAAAAAAAAGTGAAAATGTCCCCCAGGGGTCATTTATGACCTCATGAGGGACGTATAAAGTAAAACACACACACAGTAGGTGTAGCGTGGAGGAGTAGGCGTAGCATGGAGGAGCAGGCATAGCGTGGAGGAGCAGGCGTTTTGTGGAGGATCAGGCATTTTGTGGAGGAGCAGGTGTTGCGTGGAGGAGCAGGCGTTGCGTGGAGGAGCAGGCGTAGTGTGGAGGAGCAGGCGTTTTGTGGAGGAGCAGGCGTTTTGTGGAGGAGCAAGCGTTTTGTGGAGGAGCAGTTGTTCTGTGGAGGAGCAGGCGTAGCGTGGAGGAGCAGGCGTTGCGTGGAGGAGCAGGCGTTGCGTGGAGGAGCAGGCGTTGCGTGGAGGAGCAGGCTTTGTTCTGTGTTGTACCAGTACAGAAGCTCCCAAGCCGGACTCTATTTTGGATTATAATGTATGTGGGAGGGGTGGATTTGTCGGACCAGGTATTTCAGGCCTGTCCTGTCCCCTGCCTGTAGACTATTGCCACTCCTGTAATAACCCACAGAATGATATTTGGGGTATTTATCCACAGTAGCATGAGTTGGGCGGAATACATTTCTTCCTACTATGACACGTTTGAGAAAACAATGCAATTTTTATACTGCCCCCTTCACTTTGTATTGCATTTGGGCCAGCATCTCATTTTCATACAACCCTAGATAAATTCTTTGAGGGGTGCCCTTTCCTAAAATGGGGTCACTATTCTGAGTTTTCTATTGCACTGGTACCTCAGGGGCACCCCAACACCAGTCAAGTGACAAGGTTGCTCCAAAAGCAATATTTTGCTCATTCCCTTCTCAGCCCTGCTGTGTGCCCAGCCTGTCAACTATTGGCACATGTGTGGCATTTCCATACTTAGAGACAACCCGCAGAATGATATTTAGGGTGTTTGTTTAAAGTGGCATGGGTTGGGCACAATATATTAGGCACTAAAATGACATTTCTGAGATAAAAATGCAATTTTTGCTCTTTACCATTTACTTTGCATTACATTTTTACCAGCATGGTGGGGGTTAAAATGCTAACCACAACCCCAGATAAATTCTTTGAGGGGTCTAGTTTCTAAAATGGTATAATTTTTCAGGGTTTTCTATTGCACTGATACCTCACGGGCCCTGCGAACACGACATGGCACTCCAAATCCAAACGTGTGAAAACAGAGCTGCAAAAGCAAAATTTCACTTCCATTCTCAGCCCTGCTGTGTGCCCAGCCTGTCAATTATTGGCACATGTGTGGTTTTGTCATACTCGGAACAACCTGCAGAATGATTTTTGGGGTGTTTGTCTAAAGTGGCATGGGTTGGGCACAATATATTAGGCACTAAAATGACATTTTTGGGATAAAAACTCAATTTTTGCTATGCACCATTTACTTTGCATTAGATTCACCAGCATGTTGGGGGTTAAAATGCTCTCTGCAGCCCTGGATAAATTCTTTGAGGGGTCTAGTTTCCTAAATGGTTACATCTTTGGGGGTTTTCTATTGTACTGTTTCTTCAGGGGCTCTTCAATTACACCATGGAACCAGAAAACATTTGTAACCAAATTGGCCGTCAAAAACCCAATAGCCAATCCATTTTTGTTTGCTTCCAGAGAAAGAATTAAAGGTTAACAGACTTCTCAAATGCTGATTTGAATATTTTGAGATAAGTTTCATAAAATGGTGCTACTTGTGGTGGTATATAGTACATGAGCCTTTATAGGGCACTTCCAAACTGAATTGGTCACCAAAAATTTAGCATTTTTTCAATCTCTTGAAAATCTGAGAAGTTGCTACTAAAGATTTAAACCTTCTCACATCCGTAAAAAAAAAATGAAAATGTAAAACAAATTATGGAAATAAAAAGAAGACCAATGGCAAAAGCTTTCTACAAAAAAAATTGTGTTATGACTTTTTGTCTAAAAAGTAGAACATTTGAAACTTTGAAAATTCACAGGGATATCTTAAAGTGTTGAAAAGTTCTTACCACAGGAAGATACACTGGTCAAATAAATAAAAAAAAACGGACTGAGCCTTAACTTACAAACAGGCTGCGTCTTTAAAGGAAACCTGTCACCAGGAGACCCATTTTTAGCACTCCCCCAGTCCCCACAGAGCATAGTACATACACTGCCAAAGTGTTTTTGCATAAAAAATAGGTTTTACAGAAAAAAAGATATGTTATATTGTACCTTTCATTAGCATCTGCTGTGTGACTAGGCACTCGTCCCCTGGGAGTTGCTGGAAAGGAGCAGTTCCCCCCCACCCCACCCTTGGGAAACAGCTCCTCCATCTGTCCTTTTCAAATATATGAATAATTCCCCACACTCGTAGAGAAGCAGGGGGCGTCGCTAAGCCCAGAGATGGGTGTTTTCATATATATACACAGTATATACATCAAATATACACAAATGTTAACACACCATATACAAACATACAACATAAATACACATACACCATATTTACACATATAGCATATACACATCACATATACACACATACAGCATATACATATCACATACAGTACCATATACAGATATAAGGTGTACATACACACAGATATAGCATAAATGCATAACATATATACAAAAACATATACATTCTTTAGTGTGGTTTGCCAGGGTTATGGGCCCCCTGACACCGTGCGCCCCATAGCAGTTCTAGGGCTTCTACCCCTGTAGTTGTGCCCCTGATTCTTTATCTCTCTACAGTTGTTGTAGCGGCTATTATACAGCAGCAGTCATGATACTCATTTATATTGTGTGTTTGCTACTATACATTTTGCATTGTGTTACATTGGGAACATTTTATAGCAAGACAAGTATCATTGTGCAGCGCTGCGCTTGGGGTTTATTATACAGTATGATACAAGCTATTTTCAGCTCACCTTTCATGTGAGGACACAGCAGCTGCGAGATTCTTATGCATAAATGATTTACTGGCATTTTATTTCGCCTGCCTGGGTTCAGTAGGAGATATATCTTGTAATATGACAGAAAGAAAATCAGTTTTGGAATCCGGTCATGTCTGTTCACACAGTGATCAATGCTTAACATCAGTCAGTGTTTGCTGAGCTGATATTAATGAATTTAGAGTCATGATAGGGTTTTGTGTTATAGATATCTTCCAGTCTGTTTTTTGCCTGGTCACCAATATATTACTTTTATTTGTGTGGTAATAGCAGCTGCCCATAGACATATAGATATAATGGCAAACATTGGGGCACATTTACTTACCCGGTCCCTGCACGATCCCCGATCCGGAATATCCGACGAGGATGAATTCTGCCGCGATTCCTGAAGATCGTGTGCCCGATTTCCTGCATGTGTCGCTTCCCCGATCAGGTCCGCCGGAGTTCACCTTCTTCTTCCCGGTGCATGTAAGTGTTTGGCTTGCGACACAAATGTAAATGTTGAATCCCGCGCTTAGTCCGAATCCATCGAATCGTCCGATGGCCCGCCCACCGTTTTGTGTTGCGTGAAAGGCGACGCAATTGCGGCACAAAACGATCGCGTGACACAATCCCCGTCGCGACCCCCTGAAAAGTCTGAATATCCGATGAAAGTGTGGCCACGGGCCCCATAGTGTTCTTGCATGGGTGCAGTATGTAATAACCCCACTTTGATGGGTGACATGGGCACTCTTATAAAGTGCAGTTGTGTTGGGCAAGAGGAATAGTCTATAACAGTGATGGCGAATCTTTTGGAGACAAAACTACAACCAATACCCATTTACATGTCACAAAGTGCCAACATGGCAATTTAAGTAGTGACTTATTGATCCCAGCTGTATCACAGGTTTCAATCGTATTGGGGTCCTGAGTTCACCAATACAATAGAAAGATGATGGAGAAATTTGGATTGTAGCTTCCTTCCAGGGTCCCTGAAGAGAAAGAATCAGGGGACCCAGAGCAGGAGCTCCAAAGACAACTCATCTCTATCCACACCATCTTGCTGCTTTTTATATGTAGATTTAACATGAGCAAATATTACTGTCCCAGTTTTACATGTAGAAATTCTAGTGTTTATGAGAAGATTTGAGGAAGGGCATACATATGTGACCTGGGTGTTTGCCAGGTCCCCCACAGCCAGTCACTCTTTGCCTTCCGTCACTGGACATCTGGTCTGGTTAAGGGGAGGATTTGTTTAAATTGATGTTCTTGTGGAGATTTTTCATTGTACGTTGTCCTTTTACAAAGTGGGACTCATGTATTCACCAGCAATAATAGACATTTGAAATACAAAAAATGCCAAAAACATTTTTGACAGTTATTGACATTGTCCTTTTTATCCTAAGCTAAGCCATCTAATAGGAGGTGCAAAGAACACTAGTTTAAATGGGTTTCCCATGAACCTAGAAAGACCTCAGGGGGTAAGGAAAAAGAACTCATAATTACCACATCTGGTGCTCCACTACTTCTGTTTTCAGGTCTGTGTCTGACTGTATGTTCTGATGGGCCATGAACCTAGAAAGACCTCAGGGGGTAAGGAAAAAGACATAGGATGTAACTTCCTTTTTACAGGAGAATTAACTTCCTGTGTTGCCACCAGTCCAAGGAGGCCACTCATTTGATGAAGTGGGCCCCGTTAACCCACAGAAGTTAAGACAGGAGCTAGAACTGTGATTATATGAGCTTTTATTCTCAACAGCGCCCCCTAGGGGTTTTACATATTAACGGAAAACCACTTTAAACTATGCCAGGTTTATCATCAAGCCTCTGGAGCTTATTAACTAAGGGTCCGCGGGTGCACTTTCGTCGATTTGCGCCGCTGTGACAGGTATTTGGGGACAATGCACTTTCTGTGAACTCCAAGGAACGGGTAAGTAAATGTGCCCCACTGTGATAAATCAGGTGCAGTATAAGGCTGTCTAGTCTAACTCATCTACTAAGATTGATAGGTAGACATTAAAGGACACCTGTCATCAGGTCTCTGCCACTAGTCCTGTCACTACTACCTGTTGGAGCAGCTCACAAGGATCCCATCCCAGCCTTTATCTAGTTATTTCATACATTATTCATTGTAAAATCATCTATTTTTTACCATGTAAATGAGGCTGGTCACATGGTCAGAGGCAGTGATGTCACCCCTGTTCCCCCTCCCCTCTCCTCCCCCTGCTCCTGTCTGTGTGTAATGTATAGTAAAGCATTGCTGGTGTGTGTGCTGCATCTGCTGACATGCTGCATCCTCCATACAGGTGAGATATACAGACATCAGCTACACATGAATCTGACATGTTATGCTGTAACATGGCTGCCTGGATTGCTGTATCTCTCCTAAACACACACACATGCACACACAGGCTGCAGGGGGCGTGGCCACCAGCACCAGGAAGCACATCATTATACAGCCTCACATCATTATACAGGCTGTCAGTCAAGCACTGGGGGTGTGGCTGTGCCTCCCACTCATGAATAGAGTGGACAGCTTGAATATGCTAATGCTTCATTGGACATTTCACAGGTCATTTGCATACAGCTTTAGGACCTCATTGCTTAGGTTTACAGGCATGTAGAGGGACAATGAAGGGATAGAGGCAATGCTCTCTAATGGCAGTTTATGAAAATATATTTAGTTTAGGGGGGTTATTTTGCATGACGGGTTCTGTTGATCTTACTTCATTATCCGAAGATACTGTTACCTATGTGAATGCTCTATGCAGGTAACCTCTTATGTTGCCTTCTGTATATAATGTGGTAGGCAGAAGGATTTATAGCAGGTACTTGTCCTCACACTGCATAATGTATCTGAATGCTGCTTTTTGTGTGAGTAACCTACAGAGTTACAATTATTCTTCTATTCCTTTTTGTCAGGTTTTCTTTTACGGCTCTGAAAGAAGCTAATTCTGCAATCGCCATGAGCAGTGATTTTGTTATAGTTCCTCCTGCAAAGAGTGGGAACTCTGTCAGATTAAAAGCCAAGTAAGTACAATAAATTCCATGATATTCTGCTGACTATTCAGGAATTTTAGTAAAATCAGGAGGTTTGACTATCCCATTATACATTTTAGCATCCGACAGATCACATGGGGAATCCTACACGACTCTGATGTACAGACTGTAAGGAAAAATGGGGACTGGAAAAACATATTTTATTTCTGGAAAATAATGCCAGAATTAGGATGCTATAATGCCAATAATAAAGGATCACAAAATGTTTAGGCTTTCATAACACTAGCATCATAACTTCTATTTTAAGTTTTGATGGATATATTGGTTTATTATTGTCCATTTTAATGAATGTAATTGATTTACACCATCTTTTTAATGCATAGAATTATATCTAACAGGGGGTCCTCTATTCTAGGGACAAATACTTGAAAGTAATTGAATAAAATGAGAGCTTCATAATGAGATTTTTATACTTGTAACAGAAGTACAATATCCTTTATGAAAATAGAGAACATATTGCTCCAGCCAGTTATCTGACACATGACAGTGAAGAGGAGGTGACATCTTCAAATATTTTTCCATTTTTAATTGTGATGAGATAAAAGAAGATTAAATGGAACCTTTAATCCTAATCACAGGTTATTGCAGCAGTAATTCAACTGATACCAATTATGTTTTCATATTAAATAATAATTGCTGAAATTGGCCTTGAGTACAATTTTAAAGGTACATGTTACCCTTCTACAATGCCCACACGAGTCTTAGGTGTGAGTGCTATCTGCAGCCAATGCCGTTCCTCTTCCTCCCTTCTGCAGACATTATCATCTTTCAAACAACTAATCCTATGAGTGGACCCTTTTTTGTGAGATTGTCTGTTTGAAAGAAGCAGGAAGGGGGTAAGAGGAAGTTGGATGTGATGTGGTCTGAGTCACTCATTGCCTCGGCTGAAGTTGGCACATGATCCCACGACTTGGGTAAGCGTTCTAGCATGGTGGCAGGTACTTTTGTGGCATAGAAGTCCTGATAAATACCTCCACTTAATGTATATGATAGGGGAATTTAACTTTGTACTTGTGCCTGTTTCAGGAGATTTCCTATCCCTTTCATGTTGCAACTGGTGATTTTTGAGACTAATCCTTACCACTTTTCAATTCTCCTATCAGGTGCCTCATTTATTTATCATGTGCAACAAATAAAAAAGTCAGAAATTAAGACGCAAAACCACTCCAGCCCCTCCTAGAATCAGAATTTATGAGACTTTTTTGCTACTTTTATGGCAGATTGTAACACCTTCTATGCCAGATTTAACAAGCTGTCTAAACCACTTTTATAAATCATTATGCACAAGTGTAAAAGACATGAAGCATAGATTCTTGCACAAGTGTAAAAAACTAATGATAAATCTCCCTGTATGTTTTCTTAGGAATATTAGAGAACTTCGGATGGAATCATTGCAACTTGAGAGGCAAAATCAGGAAATGGAAGAGAAGCTCAACCAACTGCGCCAAAGTATGAGCAGGGAGAAAGAAGAGAGAGGGTAAGTACATGAAGATCTATATCATTAAATGAACCTTTTATCAGGCTTTCACTATTAAACCTAATGATAGGTTCCCACAGTTCCTATCCATAGTTCTTATCTGCATAAAATCAACTTTGTAAGATTACCTGTCGCCAAGCCAGAAGTAAATCACAAGAGGCGTGTGTTATTCAGGCGATTCGCTGTGTGACTCTGTCTATTCCTATGCTCCCTCTTTCCCTTTTTCCTTCAGACTATGTCATCCTCTGCTACAGTTGAATTCCTGCACAATGGCACTCGCCCCTCTGTACAAGTCTTGCGCAGTGAGTGGCAGAGTGGGTTTGCATCCTTTGCCGACTCACTGCAGATGTATGGCTTCAACCTGCTTGTCACTAGGCAGTGAAGGGTGGTGTGTGTGCGCAGGTGCACTGAAATTTAACTGTAGAAGCAGTTGACGTTGGCTGAAGGGACGGAGGAATGAGGAAGATGCTGGAGATGTGGGCTGAGTCACATAATAATAATAATAATAATAATAATAATTCTTTATTTATATAGTGCACACAGATTACGCAGCGCTGCACAAAGCATGACAAATTGGTCCCTGTCCCCATGGCATACCTCCCAACTTTTGTGGAGGCGAAGGAGGGATAAAATATGTGGCACACATTGCACACCCTAAGCTCCACCTTATGCTTTGCCCCTTACTCCACCCCCACACACTTTAATTACCCTTGTAGTGATTTCAATCTCCCCTTCACATTGCAGCCACCTCATGTTGTGCCCAGCTCCCCCTCATATTCTGTCCCCATCTTCCCCTCATGTTGTAGCTTCCTCAAATTGTGCCCCCCAACTCCCCCTCCCATTTTGGCTCCCCCTCATATTGTTGCCTGCTTTCATCTCGTCTCATTTATGTGACATCACAGTGACTATACTCACCAATTCTACTTTTATTTCTAAGTTTTATTTTCTATTTTTTATTTTACATTATTCATGTTCAATCTGATTATTTACCTATATGTAACTATATAAGACTTCGGTGAAACCATATCTTTTGAAATTAATTTTAAATGAAACGTATATGAGTAATATCCCAGGCTCTGGAGTTTGCAGCTGTTGCTTTATATCTAACATCAACCATTCTTAGATGCATATTTTTAGCTGTACAACATCAGTTACATTATCTGTTATATTTTTTTGTTTAGACACAGATATTTTAGTAGATTTGATTGAGGCACCCTTATTTATTGATAAAAAGAACGTTAATTTGGAAAATTGTGCAGAGACTATTCTATACATTATTGCCCTCTTCAATAAGCTTTATTGTATCACTGAGCGCAAACACTTTACCCACCTTGAGCGGCATACCACATGCTGATGTGGGCTCACACATGGGTGACTTTCCATAAAGCTCTGGCATTTGTTGCCTATGATGGAATCAGCATCCATACTAAATAATGCAACCTGGCTATTGTTTCACGTGTGCTATAAAAAGGATTGCATTTTCGATGTTCAGGCTGAGCACACACCTAGGCTGGACTCATTCCGAATGAATCATGCAGAAAATACTGTCACTTTGGACAGAAGATTGAGGCGCACACTTTTCTTTTAGCAATCCAGTAGAAAATTTGCCATACCCCATATACCCAGCAAATACAACGCAATGCTTCATACACATCACATCACTATTAGGATCCAGGGAGAGGCTTTACTGAACATATTAGATTATCTATCTGCCTCCGTTCTTTGTGTTCTTAGAGACTTTATATCATCAAGCAGCTTGTATTTTCATTGCCATTTTATACAACATTGCTCCTCTGGGCACCATGCATTGTGCTCTGTTGTGCCAAGAAAAACTCTTGGCTCGTATCGTACAAAAAAATTCTAAATATTAAAATGAATAATAAAACGGCAGAGTAACTATTTTTAATATACAAAAAAGAAAATACAAAACAAAAGTGAGTCTTGATATTGAACTAAACATCTTTTTCTCACAAACTTATTGCATGGAACAAAAATATAAAAACATGTATGATAGAAGGCTGCATCCAGACGATCCACTGAAAAAGATGGATGTATTAAAAGGGTTGGCCACTTTACCTCATGTTTTTGGTAATGTGTGTAAGTGAGGGGGGAAGGTTATTAGGTAATTTACCAATATACATCTAGTTCTGCTCCGCTTTGTTGATATGTAAAGTGAAGCCTCCTGTATTTTACCTCATCAGCCAGACATTCCTGTCCATAACATGGCCGCAGATGGAGGGTGGAGATGGCGAGATGTGATCTCTTACTGGTGATTGCTCATGAACAATCTTACCCATCACGTGACCCGGCTGATGAGGAGACAGGAGGCTTCACTTTACATATCAAGAAAGCGGAGCAGAACCATTAATAGGTGTATATTGGTAAATTACCTAATATCCTGCCCCGCCACACTTACACACACATTACTAAGAACATGAGGTAAAGTGACCAACCCCTTTAAAGTAAGGGAGCACAGTCAATGGGTGACTTGTTCACCAAAATACATTCTAAAACTGGTTTAGAGCTTCTCTGTGTGGACTTGGCCATAACCTTTTCATCTTCATGGATTCTCCTGCCTGCGCACTATGCTAAAACCTCATAGTTGCTTTAAAGGGGTATTCCGGGAATATGAGCATCTGACACAAAAAACCATAATAATATAAATGAATGAATACAACAATACTCAATGTAATTAGTCGCAAAATGAAGCTTAATTAGTTTGATTTTATGATTTACAAAATTTATGGCCTCTCTAAAGTAGGTGGAGTTATTACTAAGATGGCTGCCACTGGAAACTACAAGTTCCATGATCCTTTAGTTCTCAATAGCTCCTCCTCCCTCTTATGCTCTGCTCCCAGTGATGATGTAACAGACTTTCTTGCTCTGTTACTACAGTAATGATGTGTAACTGCCATCCCCACAACACCGGCCATACTGGATGCCCTGCAACCAACCCACTACAGCCAAACATAGTGGTGATCACATGACCTGCCCAGGCAGGTGCAGGACATGTGATGTGGACATGTGACCAGCGGCCATCTTCTATCCTGTGTCTCCTCTGCAACGGACCGCGCGGAGGAAATTAGCGGACTGATTAAAGGGCCAGTAGCATTTTAATAGCTTATATTTTGAGTGCCCACTTGTATAAGAATTATGCTTATTCCTGGAATACCTCTTTAATAATCAGTGTAGCTTCTATGTGGTCCATCAACCAAGGGGCTCATACACAATAGTATATGGCCATCAATACAAAAACAATATCAGTATACAGGTGGTCCCCTACTTAAGAACACTCGACTTACATACGACCCCTAGTTACAAACGGACCTCTGGATATTGGTAATTTATTGTACTTTAGCCCTAGGATACAATAAACAGCTGTAACAGTTATAACTGATGTCTGCAATGAAGCTTTAGTGTTAATCCTGGTTCTTATGACAACCCAACATTTTTAAAATCCAATTGTCACAGAGACCAAAAAAGTTCCGTCTGGGATTACAATGATAAAATATACAGTTCCAACTTACATACAAATTCAACTTAAAAACAAACCTACAGACCCTATCTTGTATGTAACCCGGGGACTGCCTGTAATGTCTTTTGGGTTAGAGCCTTTTACCAAAGCTGATACATAGTGAGAATTTCCTCTGCTATATATGCAGGGACCCATCCTATTTCAGTGTTGTCACATTTCATACATTTGGTTCGGGTTGCAGACGTGGCAGCTTTCTCACAGACACTCTGGAGACATTCACATCTATGTCTGGGGATCGGTCAGATATCCCATCATACTTGATGGAAGAAATAGCTACATGGCATTATTTTTCCATCAAAATGACACATATGTCAGAGGAAGTAACTGGTCCCACTGGAGTCTATCACGTAGCGGTGATATTCATCATGGGATGATATGATACAGACTTGTGATTTCTGGTCAGATTCAAAACTGTGCTGCAGATGTGAACAGAGGTATAAACCAATGCTTTATGTCTGGGAAATTAGAAAATAAGCCAAAAATATAAATCAATTGCCGTACTCTGTGGAAAAAAATAATACTTATAATCTAATAAATAAATCTGAGTGTATGTGTGTCTGTGTATGCTGCTAAAAGAATCTGCCCCCCCCCCCTGCATTTAAAATCACAGAATTTTGCAGTCGCCTCCTGTAACTTTGGAAACATCATAGACTATAACTCACAAGAAAATAGAGGGCAACTGCTGCTGTTATAGCGGATACCTGACGGTTACAAACCTTTCTCAGGCTTATTACATGTAGTGAATATACGCCTTAAATCTCAATCCAACGGGCGGTTCTCTATTCAGTTTTGTATTGGAGTACTGTAACATCAAAATAGAGAGGCATAGAATGGCACTCACTCATCCTGGTGATTCAATCAATCTTTATTCCAGCTTGTTAAATGAACATGGCTTAGGGATAGGGAGTGATGCAGACAAGCGACGGCCGTATGTCACGTTTATGTGATGACCATCTCGCGGGAAGAAGCGTGGTTCACACGAAACGGCCGTCGCTTGTCTGTACAGCATCTCTGCATCACTCCCTATCCCTTAGCCATGTTCGTTTAACAAGCTGAAATAAAGATTGATTCAATCACCAGGAAGGGTGAGTGCCATTCTCTGTGTGGTCCACTGAAGAGAATTTGGAGGGGAAGGGCATTAAGTAGTTGAGAGAGATACTGACTGTGTGATACGCTGAAAAGAATTCCTGACTTAGGGGGAAATGAGGGAGCTGAAGGAGACATTGGCTGTGTGTGACTTGCTGAAGAGAATTCCTGAGGGTGGAATGAAGTAGCTCAGAGAGAAGTTGACTGTGTGATTCGTTGAAGAGAATTCCTGAGGGAGAGGTGAACTTAGGGAATTGAGAGAGATGTTGGCTGTGTGTGACTTGCTGAAGAGTAATCAGCTCCCTCTTTCCCCTCTTTCTCATGCTGTTGGCACAGCTGTAGACCTATGAATATGCCGGACTCTGCACTGAGGAAGACAGAGATTGGACTTACATAGGTTGTTTTCATACATGGTGAGATCAGTTTGGGAACATGATGTGAAAGTCTATAGGCATGAGGAAGAACAAGTTAGGGTTGGTTGCATTGCATTCTAATAGCAGTTTAGTTTTTAAAAATATGTTTATTTAGGGGGGATTCAATTCACTGACAAGTTCCCTTTAAGTTTATACTCTGGGATTTTATATACTGTAAATATCCAATAATGCCCCATTCTATTCTGCTACGAGCAGTTATTTACTATCCTGATCAACGCCGGTTACTACAGCTAGTATCAATATAATAATAATAATTCCTTTATGTATATAACGCTCACAGATTACGCATTGCTGCACAGATCTTGCCAGATCATATATTTCCATTTATGTTTTGTCAGGCGGTCAAATCCATATCGCTGGATATCGGGACAAGCTGGAAATCAACGTCATGATAAAGAAAACCTTGGAAAGGTATCCTCGTCTCTCCATTCTGCAGATACACTGAATGCTCCAAAAACTGGCTTGTCTATAGAATTAGTGTCTATAAATGGAGGGGAAGGGGCACTAATGCTCTGCAGCCGTGGGCAGGAGGAATAGAAATGGCTTGGCTTGTATCATTGGCAGAATGTTCACCTCTATCTGGGTTTCTTTTGCATGCTCTATTGCAGCATTTATTGTTAATATGCACTTTTGCAAAAAAAAAAAAATCAGTATGAATGACAAAAAGTAAATGATCAGTAGAACAGGAGGCTGGCCCCCCTTGTGGCCCACTGTCTATCAGCCACTGTCTGTCATAGTCAAGTACATAACCAGCAGAACACAGGGAGCTGCAGAATGCTGAACAGAATCAAGGATCCATTTATTGTAATAAGAAGCCTGCAGTCAGAGACTGACAGCTTTGTGCTGGGGATTACTCTTTTCTTTGTATTTCCTTCAATATAATATTTTCTTCCGAAATCTGGATTGGGGATTCAAAATCCTTGCAGTTTAAAAATGGCATTCACTGGCCATTAATTATCCGCAGATGATGCCAAATCTGATATTATGATTGTCACCTTATGTATATCAATACATGGCAAACAACCCTATAGAAGGGCTATGTGTCTAAATAAATAGATAAAGCCAAGTGTATAGACAATACACATAACATACATAGAATTTACAAAACATGAAAATATGTAACTCCTCCAAATGATGATTTATTTCCTCTTAATTTTAGGTTTCAGCAGGAAAGATAAAATTTAAAGTCCTCCAAGATCTTCCAGGTAAAATGCAATGACTAGTTGGAAATCGACATAGCAGATGACATATGTAATTGTATGAACTTGTTTTATACATTACCAGTGAGTCCTTAAAGGGACACTGTCACCATATTTACCCCCATCAAACTACTAGCACCCTTAGGTAGGGTATGAAATATCCTTTATAGAATTCCATCTTTTATGTGAAATATCACCAGTTTATCCATAAAAAATTGCCTCTAAATTCAAGAGAAAAGGAGTCATATTTGCGTGAGTTGAGTTAAGTTTAGAGGCTGCGAGGGTGGGGGGTGGGGTGGGGGGTTGTTGTCGCTTTAGGCATCCCTATCTTTAGTTCTATCGCACCTAGAAACATACTGTTTTGGTGTCATATTAAAGATAATAAAGATTAAGAGTTACATAACCAGAATTACAGACTGTTAAAGGAAAACTACCATTAAACTAAACTCGCCTATGCTCCTCTTCATCATGTGTCAAGATTAAAGAAGAGCACTTCTGGGATTGGGATAAAGAGGACCGTAGGAGAGTACCGTATATATACTCGAGTATAAGCTGACCCGAGTATAAGCCGAGGCCCCTAATTTTACCACAAAAAAACTGGGAAAACCTATTGACTCAAGTATAAGCCGAGGGTGGGGAATGCATTGGTCACAGCCTCCCCAGTATATAGCCTGCCAGGCCCTGCCCCATTGTATATAGCCTGACAAGCCCTGCCCCAGTGTATATAGCCATACCCCCCCCCCCCCAGTGTATATACCCAACCCCCCCCAGTCGTGGAGCACAACAATACCATTGCATTGCTGACGTCAGATCATGTGACGTCGCACAGACCTGCCGCCGCTGCCGGATGGATCGCACAGAAGATCTACGGGGGCCGGCGGATAGGTGAGTTCTGATTTATTTATTTTTTTACTCGAATATAAGCCGAGCTTTGGGTTTGCAGCACATTTTTTGTGCTGAAAAACTAGGCTTATACTCGAGTATATAAGGTATGTATAGTTTGTGTTTTGTTCAATTTAATGGTAGTTTTCCTTTAATGAGATAAAGGAATTGGATTTTTATCTGCAGTTCGCATTTCCAACTGTGTCTTTAACTCCCTGTATCTCCCATTGTGTAGGGTGCCTGAAGTGGTACCTCGCCTCCAGCCTCTAAACTTGACTCACCGCCAAATATGACTCTTAATAATACTTAGTTACACTTTTCTCTAATGTTAATTATAAGATCCAGACATTATACCTACAGATCTTTAATATAATCATGTGAATACTGTACATATCAATAATGTAAAGTTTCTGCTGGTATATACCTGTATACTACAATTAAGTGTTATTATATTTGCATGTGACAAGCATACTGAGTGTTTCCCAACATCCAATGGGACTAGCACCTGCTCACCAGGCAATCTTGGTTTATTAAAGCTAAGATGTACTTCCCCTTTAATTGCTAGACAATTAGTGAATGTATGCGGTCACATTACAGTCATTCATCAGCCTCACTGGAGGTTTTAACTAATTCTGTCCTCTAAGTAAATTGTCCCCATATTTCACTTGCAGATATGACTCCCTTCATCCATTAGTCAGATGCTCTGTGATTTATTCCGTTTCCATGTGTTGGCCTCTTGTCAATAACCAAACCTGTTAAATTAAACTAATGCATGGCTGCCTTTGTTGACTAGTGAGTTGTGAAGGAACAAATATTGAATAGTCAAGCTTCCGTTAATCGTACGCTGCACATTGTAGAATAATTTGTGGCTGTGGATTGCCAGTAAGTGACGTGTTTCTGCCAGAATACAGAACACTTTATATATAACAGGTGATTAAGTGCTTTCCTCTGCCCGTCTGCCTTTCTATTCACATGACTTGATCTGTGCTTTACCTAGAGCCGGAAAAACAAAAGACATTATCAAGGGTAACGTCTATGCCAGCCGCAGAGAGGCCGAAGCTCAAAGGAAAGACCTGTGGACAATGTGAAAGTAAAAGTGCGTTACTGGTATGTCCAGATCTTTTTTCATGATTTAGATTTACAATTAGATTTCTTTACTCTAGTTGCTTAATCCAAAACATTTTACTAAACCCAGAGAAACAGTTTCCTCCAGACTTTCTTTCTTATAATCCAATAAGATAGAATAATCAGATGCTGAATAGTGGCTTAATTTGATGCCAAAGGGTCCCAGTGTGCAAACCTATACTAGGACCCCTAAGCATACTGTACAGGTAGTCCCCAGTTTACGTACAAGATGGGGTCCGGAGGTTTGTTCTTAAGTTGAATTTGTATGTAAGTTGAAACTGTATTTTTTATAATTGATGTTCTAGACATCTTTTGCCCCAGTGACAATTGGAGTTTTCAAAATTTTGGACCAAGAATTATCAATAAAGCTTCATTACAGACACTTTACAGCTGATCATTGCAGTCAAGAACTATAGTAAAGCATCCAGAGAGCTTCACCAGAGGTCACAGTGCGTCTGTGTCCGTCTGTAACTATGGGTTGTCTGTAAGTCTGGTGTCCTTAAGTAGGGGACCGTCTCTATTATTTACAGTGCTGGTCTCTTTGTATGGGTAAAGGGTACCATATTTGGCCCCTGTAGCTCTGCAGTCATGTGACCTGTGATGTCAAACTCAAATGGCAGGAGGGAATACTGAGGAGGGCTGAGCTTTACTTGTGTGATTGCAAGGGGCCAACACCAGTCTCTTCCTAAGGAGATAGTAACCAGCCCCTAACAGTCATGTAACTACTCACATGCTCACTTCATGAATGCCAGCAGCTGGCACATGGTTTTCTCTGCCATCCCTAACCCATCCCCATGCAATTGTGTGCCTGGACATGGATGTGGAAGGTCTGGATGCAGTGATTCATGCAGGGAGATTGGTCCTGTCTAACACCTGGACGTTTGGCAGAGGTAACAGCAGTAGAGGGCTATTTGCTCTATAAATGAGCAGATTGGCCAGTACACTAATTTTTGTTCAACCTTTCCAAGCTCTTTAACAGTATCTTTCCTTCACAAAGGGGCGGGGAGATTTATCACTTTATCATTATTCACAGTGTATGATGAAAACCCTGCCCCCTGCCATACCACATATACCAGGAGCCCGGGCTGGCGTACAGGGGTGCTATAGGATTGTGAACAGACACAGGCTATAACTAGTGCACAGACTCCACTGCCGCTCGCCCCTTCTTCACAACCCCCCCCCCCACGCCCATTTGCTTTGGAGGTGGCGTAAGGAGGGAAATAATCACAGTTTCTTACAGTTTACTAGGAATTGCAATTATTTCAGGGGTTCTATGCCAGAAAGCTGCATAAAAAGCCTGGATAAATCTACCCCAAAGAGTCCATTACTATTATTAATACATTGTAATTTGGGGGCCTGATAAGTAAGAAACCAATGGAAAATATTCTTTGGGTGTCAGACAACCCATTAGAAAAAACTATTTTTAAAGCTTGACAGGTTTGCTTCTACCTTAAAATCATTTTCATTTGACAGTGCTGAATAAATCCATGCAGAGACTGATTTGTAATGGGTCTTTGGTTCTTACAATCTCCGATTTTTCTCCCCATCTTTCATGCTGCTTTAAAAGTGCAGTTTCTCAGGTATCAAATAAGGATTTGTCTGTTTGACTTTGCACTGAGAAACACAAAGGCGCCCTTAATGATCTTTTTATGGCATCTTCCCAAAGTTATAAGATTGCAGCAGTAATCATATTTCTTAGTATAATGCTAGGATGCCGGCTGCATCTGCCCGTGTCCTCCTGGAACATAGCTTCCATTGCTGGTAGACGCTGTAATTATAGAGACGTAAACCAGCAGCACAGTATATGATACAATAAGCTTAGCTGTAGAGGGATCTTGAAGGCTGACACTCTAGTCCCATAAAGAAGATGTTACATTGGTCACCTCAGACATGTCAATGTAGATGTACATGTAAGCAGTCTAGTATGGTATCTCCGGACATAAGGATAGGAAGACTGGAGTAAATATTGTATAGTCACAGCAAAACTACACTGATAAGTCTACAATCAGATCTCAGCAGTCTGCGGTTTTTCATCCTGCTGGAGAGCTCATTATATGGTCAGCTATGGAGGAATGATGCCTCCATTTACGGCCTCCGCTGGGCGTATACTGTAGGAGTTTCCCCAGTGATGTCACTGTCCAGTAACAAGGTATTGTAGCCTAAATCACATGGCCAAGGTGTGGATAACAAAGACGTAGAACATTTGAGGGCAAATAGTATTCATCACCTTCCAGACTCATGTCATACTGAGATGTTAGATTCAAAATTTAGGACAATATTACATGGCTGCAGTCATTATCATTGATCAGCAAAAATCAGTTTTATCAGCCTGATGATACCAATAGATATTTTTAAGGTAACACATTTTATTAATACGGTCAGTGTAAAACTGGCATCCACCTCATCAAACTGAAACTATAGCAGTTCCTTAAAGGGAACCTGTTAGTTAAAATAACCCACACTAACTAAACATATATTTTAAAGCTGCTATTATACAGCAATACAACTATCCCTATGGTGTTACTCCCCATGCCTGTAAAATGAACACACCTTCTATGCACATGACCCCATGTGAGTTCAGTCATCATCTTTTCTTTGAGTCCTGCACATTCATATTCTTCCAGCTCAGCTCATACATGCCTCCAGCTTCCTAATTGACATGGGAGCATGCTCTCTCTTCAGCGGCTTAGCTACCTCATTCCCCCTCCCTCAGTAAGGAGAGAGACGCTGGCTGTGCGGGACTTGCAAAGAGAATTCCTAAGAGAGGGGGAATAGTGGAGCGGATTTCTCTTCAGTGAATCACACGCAATCAACATCTCTCTCATTCCTTAGAAAGGTGGAAATGAGTTAGTTGAGCATATGGTGACTCAACTGAAGAGAAAGCAAGCCCCTTGTCAATCAGAAGAACATACATATGCATAGATGGTAGGTCAAGTTTCTAAATAGACTGTGGAACCTTACAGGCATGGGGTGGAACAATATATGGATAGTTGTACTGCTGTATAACGGCAGTTTTCAAAGATATGTTTAGTTAGTGTAACTGACAGTTTAATTGACTATCATTGGGTTTGGACAATATGAAATATAGGGAAGCTCACAAGCTGCTACATGCTAATGGCAGTTTGTGTCAGCAAAATCCCATAAAAAATCAATGGAAACATTAAGGGAACTGGAACAGAAACATGATTACATTATTCAACCCACCAAAAAAAGGATCCCCGTTCAGGCAGATGATAAAATAGAGATGGGTGAATGGATATTGCAGCTTTGGCCTTTCGGTTTCATGAATTACCCAGGGAATTGTAAACATGGGCGGATGGATTAGAGGATTTTGAGAATTTCAAGCTTTAAAGATGGCAAATAAATTTGCTCTTGTCTATCAATAATGTAGAAATTGAGAAGGGAAAACCTGTGAATGATTCCGGTCCATTCTATGTCCCTGCTATTATTTCTATTTTACTAAAGTTTGTTTTTATATAACTATATATACTGTATTAACCACTCACATCCAGGTAAGTATGTCTGTAAGTACACATGGCCTGGTGACTACATGTGACATTGACATTACTGAGTCCTTCTTAGTGCAATGTCTGTCTCCGAGGCTGACAGTGACATGGATTTTACATATTGTGCGTCTTTGGGTATTGTTCTCATTCTCTGAAGTATCTGAACTGCAAATTCTTGATGTTTTAGCTGATTAGTCTGCGCTCACTGTATAATCTAACACGTGTGCAGAATTCCTCGAATCTGTGGTCAATACAATCATTTGTTTTTGTTCTATTCAATGCTTCTCACCAAAGATGTGTTTGGAGTGCGGCGAGGATTACTGCACGGCATGTTTTTCCAGATTCCACCAGAAGGGGGCATTAAAGCTACACAGAACAATGGCCATCCAGGTACTGTTACAGACGCTATATTAACCTACTCTTGCAATGCGTATTTGTGGTTTAAAATAAATTTTTCCTATTTTTTTTAATGCAAAGATTTGATTATGTAAATCTGGTTGTTTTGCTGTCTGTGTTTAGTTCTACTAATAAAAACACAAGTAGTTTCATTTCTCTCTAGTCGTTTTGCGCTAACATTTGGAAGTGTTTTGGTGAGATTTAATCATGCATGTATTTCTACATGACTTACAGAAACATATCATAAATCATTGGCTGTATTGTCAGATTACGCATCGAGCATGCTTTGCAACTCAATGTAGTAGCTGCATATAGAAAGCTGGTTTCTAGGGTTTTGTTCAAAATTTCTCATAGAGATGCGCCTCCGGGTGTACTATTAATGCTGTATTTTCTATTTAAAAATCACAGTTTACAATGTTTTATACAGAGTTTCTCTGTTGAAATAGATGGGAACCTGAAAAAGACTGAGATTACACGTTGGGCTTGCATATAATAATTCTTTCCTTAATGGAAAGGCAACCCCTGTCCTTATGACCTGTAAGGTCATGTGGGTGTCTTAGAAGAGGATTCACTACTTTATTTAAGTGGAGATATACTACATTACAAGCATCTTCAGGTCAGAGCCTATTCCTCTAAAATCTACATACTATGAGAAGTTTCACTGTCAAATTCTTAAACAAGCTATTGGGATTTTAAAAGAAATATTCAAAATCTGGAAATGTCTTTACTATAATGGGTATTTCCTGGTCACTGGCAGCCTGACTTTGATATGCTGGATTTGGGACATGTTGCAGAATTAAAGGAAATCTACACTAGGATGAAGAATTGTAAACCAAGCACAATGACATACTGCTATGTGCTCCATCTGGCAGGATCTGCTCTTCTTTTAGCTTCTTATGCCCACCTTATTAATATATAGATATTATGTACAGGCAGTGCCCCAACCCTCATAGATAATATATATGCAGGCAGCACCCCAACCCCTGAGGGGTAACTCAAGGTCAATTGATTAGCCTTTTATAGAAACGCAGAAAGTGAGTTAGAAATGTCCACACAAACTCTGGATGTGGCATAGCAATAAATAACAACACTGAAAAGCTAAAAGACCCTTTCACCAGCTGCAGTGTAACAGAACCTTATGAACCCCAAATAGCCACCACCAGCTTTCATTTAATATAAGCCCAGTCCATAACAGGATTATATAGGGTGAAGAATCAACCCGTTGATGTAGTTAACGGAGACACAGACGTGGGGATTCGTGGATGGAGATAAAAGAGCAATGTAGGTTAAATTTTAGATTTAATTGCCTTAAGGACACACTAGACATACAGTACACTCAATTTATATATTTATATCTGTGCGTCCAAGAATGCTAGAATGTATTTAGTCATAGCTGTACGATACCTTGGCTATATCAATTCCAAAAATGTAACTGGCCCTGGGCTTAACTGTCCATAACCAACATATTGGTCTAAGATTTATATGAATCTTTGTGTGAAAGTGTAGGGAAGCCTCGGTACCCCCACCCACTTAGATGTTTTTTTTACTAGGCTTATAATTAAGACTCCTTTTGCCACCATTGCAAACAACACACCATAGACACAACAGGCAAGCACAAGCCTTAGATTTTACCAAGGGGTCACTGAGGCTGTGACTCTGGAGAGGACAGCTCCAGGAGCCTCAAGAGAGAGGAGGACGGCAGGGCCCTCCCATCCCCTCTCATCCCATCTACTCGTCCCCATGCCTTATGCGTTCTTACTGGTCACAGTTCATGACATGTGACGTGTGTACATCATCCCAGGTCCTTTAGCCTCTTAACAATAGCAAACTGTACCACATGTATGTATCAATGTGATTACATGAAATCACAACAGCCTCCATAGACTTTTACTCCTCCCCATCCTCCATAGAGGCTGCTGTAATTTCATGTGATCACATACATGGTGTACAGGTGCAGTGAGTACTTGTACCCCTTTATCAGTAGGCATTGTTAGTCAGGGTGGGCAAAATCTGGTGCAGTCTAATGCAGTCATTAGCTGATCATCAAGATGTCTCATGTTAACAGGTAATTTTTCTGTATGAGACAATGGGGCACATTTACTTACCCGGTCCAGTCGCGATCTAGCGGCGCATTCTCCGACGCTGATTCGGGTCTGCCGGGATTCACTATGGTCTGTGCGCCCGATGTCCACCAGGTGTCGCTGCTGCGCCGAGGTCCACCGGAGTTCACCTTCTTCTTCCCGTTGCATGTAAGTGCTGATCTTGTGACACAAATTATTTTTTAAATTCTGCGGCATTTCCAAATCCGTCGGGTTGTCAGACGGCCACACCCCCCCCATTTCTGTCATGTGAAAGCTGGCGCCGATGCGCCAAAATCCGCTCGCGTGTGCCAAAATCCCGGGGCAATTCAGGGCAAACCGGAAATCGCCGGGAAATCCGACGAAAGTGCGTGATTCGGACCCTTAGTAAATGAGCCCCATATAGATATAGTACTGCATTCCCCTATTTGACAAGCATAAAAATTACCTGTATTCAGCTAGGTAACTGCATGATCACAGACCTTTCTGCATTACTTACAAAATGGAAGACTACGGGTGTAGCCCTACTCACCTTGTTCTGTTTTAATGATCTAGAAGAAATTTTGAGACTAAGAGGACAGAAATATTTATGATAAAATTTCAATGAATAAAAGTTTAGTAACATGTTCTGCAATTGCATAATCTGAAATAAAAGAATTTACTAATTTAATATGAACTGCAAACTTTACCGGTTTCCCGATTTCACCTTCCTTCATAGGTGGTCTCAGGAGGGGATTAGTTTTGCCATTAAACTGAGCCAGACCCACACACAGGGAAGAGGAGAAAGCCTTCTGCCACCTGAACCTATAATAATAATGCATCATAGCTTACAGGGAATCTCTCTGGGGAGGAATTCATTAGGACTGGCTTAACCCCCCCCCCCAGCCAACAGTCCTGCAGCCGTATGCACTTAGAGGCTTAACGTGTGAATTTGGGTGCAAACTCTGCCAGTTCTGATCTGTAGACAAGGTCAAAACTGGTGACGTTTTTTGCTATAGTCTCAAGCTGTTTACCAGGGAGGCTATAGTAAATGTAATCGACCGGGCATTCACGTGCTGGCCCGCCTTCCACCTGCCCCACTTCCACGCCCACTCTCCACCCCAATGCCAGAAATGTCAGAAAATGCCAGAAACTGGGACGTGGATATTAATTTGAGAAGCCATAATAATCTCCCCCTGTATGTCAAGGACCATGAGGCCACAAGTAAAATTCAGCAATCTATTAATTTTAAAAATAACATGCACATATTTTTTTCTTTGGATATCCATTTTAATGGTTACTTGTCACCAGATTTTAACCCACTAAACTATTTCATCTTTCACATCACATGTGTCTTGTGGTTTGTGATCTACAGAACAGGAGATACAGACAGTAGAAAGAAACCTAGTTGGAAATGTAAGTTGCAGATAAAACTGTCTGTATCTCACAGAACCGCAGGACCGATTCGATCTTAAAGATGAGATTTATATCTCTAATATGACACCAAAACATGTTTGTAGGTACTACAAAGCAGAATATAGAGGCATCTGAAGGGATGAGCTTCTAAACTTGACTCATCTAATGCAAATATATGACTCTCCTATGAGATTTGGGTGAGATTTGTCATAAAAGAGGGAATTCTAGAAAGGACATTTCATACTCTACCTGAGGAGGCTAGAAGTTTAATGGGGTAAAATCTATTTACAGGTTCCCTTTAAATAAATTTAATATAAAATTCCTGTTTTCCTGTTGTTTTTTGGCATAAGTAATCATATGACATCCAGGCTGTCACACTTCTATAACCTAGATGAAATCAGCGGCATTATTTCATCATACTCGGGCATGATTACAGCATTTATCGGAGCTGTTAAATTCATATTGGCATTAAAATGATTACACATGAAACTGGATTAACCTTATCATCTCTTTTGGGACCTGCAGCTGCTCCTGAAAGTCAATAGAGCGCATACATTGGTACAGTCAGTGACTGAGTATGTGTGGGCCAGCTACCACATGGCCTTCCAGCTTGTAGTCTGCAACAGTAACATCTGGAAACTACAGGCACATTGTCTGAGTAAGGTGCCGGTGTCTTACCTACTTCTAGAATTTTACATAGTAATGGAGCATATTGTTACAAAATGGAGCTAGGACAATATGGTGATGTATTTGAGGCATACATTTACGGTTAGATCACTATTCATTATTTTGGAAAATTTTGGCAAGGAGACAAATATTCTACAAAGGATATATATGTGGTTGTCAGGCCGATCCTGATAACTTCTATAGTCTAAATCAAAGGCAAGATGGGGGATTTTCTCAATAATGCTGTGGCCAGACAGGTAGTGTGATATGTATTACAGAGCATAGGATGTGCCCCCTGGTTCTGATCTGTTTTAGCACCAATGTCAAGAGAGACTCCTTTTGTATGCAGTAGCAATCTGCAACTTTTCCCTACCAGGTTTTGGATAGGTTGTGCTATACAGCAAATCTTGCAGGGCATAGGATGTGGTTACTGGGGTTAGAAAGGAAAGCAATTGCTTCTGAAACTCTTTAAAACATACAGGAGGACATTGATCAGGACTTGAACGCCATTTTTTTTCTAATGCAAAGTAGTAGAATGGTACTGCTTAGTACTAGTCCACACAATGTCTAGTCTCCCTTTACTGATACTCCACAGTGAGACAGTGTCACTTCATTGAGGTTCCTCATAGGCTATAAGGACTTCACCTACTGTAGCCTGCAAGTGTGTAAGGCATAGTGCTTATCTTCAGCTTGAGTATAGGGATACAAAATGAAGGGGGAATATCAGTTTTAGGCTTTGCTACAGAACAATGGTCCAAGCACTAGTACATGAGCTAAACAAGGACTGATAAAGAGTAAGATTACCAAATAATAGTAAAGACATTAACTTATTACCATTAGGCCCCTTTCACACACACGTATGATATGACCAGGCCGGAAACCAGGTGTAGAATATTTTTGCCTGTAGAGGGGGATTATCTGTTTTGTCCTCTGTGATTATCTGTTGTGATCTCTGCTTCCGTTCCTGACCTGATTCCCTGCCGCCTCTCTTGACCTTCATCTTCGTCCTCGACTCCAATCTTGTGCAGCCTGTCCTGACCTCCTGCCTGACCTCGACTCTGATTCTGCCTCTCTGCCTCGCCTTGGCCTGTTGATACCTCGTACAGGGTGCCACTTAGACTCCGCTCCCAGGTGTTGGCTGACGTCATCGCTTGCGGTGGTTCAGTGGGTCCACCACCACCGACTCTGACAGTAAGATCCGGACATGGATCCTGCCTAAGTTCAGCTACTTGAACTGGCTGATCTCACCACCATCATGGCTTAGCGGTCCCAGCAGGTTACTACGACCAGCTACTTGACCAGCTCACCGACATCATGCAGCAGTTGTTGGCTACCCAGCAGCAGTGTCCAGTTCTTGTGGCACCTTCCGCTACAGCGGCTACTCTGTCTTCTACAGAAGCCAGACTGCGTTTATCCTTGCCCTCCAAGTACGACAGAGACGCTAAGATTGAATTGATGCCCACTCAGTTCGCCACAGAATGGTCTAAGGTGGCATTCATGATCAGTCTTCTCTTTGGGAAAGCCCTGGAAGCCCGGTCACAGCTAATCTCACCATATTCCTTGCTGAATTACGGTGTGTCTTTGTGGAACCAGCCCAGGCATCTTCCGCTGAAACTACACTGCTGAACTTAAGACAAGAGGACTTGTCTGTTGGTGACTACACAGTTCAAATCTGCACTCTAGCTTCTGAGTTTTCTTGGAATGAAGCGGCCTTGGTCGCCACCTTTAAAAAGGGACTGGCTAGTCGAATCAAAGCCGTCCTGTCTGCCGTCTATTCTCTGAGTGTCTGGAACAAGCACAGATCAGGACCCGTTGACTACCTTGCTTGGCTCCAGTCTTCCAAAGACCACCACAGCCGACCTTCATGTCTGCTGCAGAGGAGGCCATGCAGGGAAACACATGCACTTAGGGTTTCTGGGAGAAGCTTCACTAGGTGAGAGCAAAGCTTCTCCACTTCTGAATATCCTTTTTCTATGCAGCTCTGGGGCAGGTAGCCAGTTTCAAGCTTCTGTCTTCCTGAACTACGGCTCTACAGAAAACTGCCCTGATCTCCTAGAATCATCTTCCTGTGGTCCGTCTTGTGAAGCTGCTGGTCATCTCTTCCGTCAGTGGGAAGATTCTCTGCGACCTGGTGCGGTACCGCAACGAGCCCCTGTGCCTACAAATTGGGGCATTACACAAGGAGAGACTGTTGTTCTATGTGCTACCTCGGACTACGTCTTCTGTTCTGTTGGGTCTCCCGTGGTTGCAACGTCATGCCTCCACCACGGCTTTTCCAGTGTCCTCCAAGCCTCTGGTCTTCCTGCTTAGTATATGGACTTTGCGTATGTCTTCTTGGAGAAGCAAACAGAGATTCTGCCACCGTTACCTGTTGCCGGTTATGTCTCTTCCACTGGGTCGGGTGTACCCGCGTTCTGTGCCTGAAACCGCAGCTATGTTGGCTTATGTGAAGTAGACTCATCTATTTAATCTCTAACAAGGGACACAAGATGAATCCAGTGGGACTTTGTGCCATCCAGAAATTCCTGGGCTCCGCTAATTACTACTGTTCATTTCACATCCCCTGTCTTTTCCATTGTGGCGCTGACCAAGAAAAACGCCAGTCCTAAGCTGTGGCCTCTGGCGGCTGAAAAAGCTTTCACCAAGCTGAAGTCTGCCTTTGCCTCTTCTCCTGTACCCACTCGGCCTGATACAGAGAAACCCTTCCTGCTTGAGTTTGACACTTTCTCAGTGGGAGCTGGAGCCATTCTCACTCAGAAAAGGCCAAGGGCCGAACTGTCACTTGCGGTTTCTTATCGAAAACTTTCTCGGCCGCAGAGAAGAATCATTCCATAGGTGATCGGGAGCTTCTGGCCATACAGCTTGCCTTAGAAGAGTGGTGTTATCTTGTGGAAGGAGCTCATCATCCGGTCTGTATCTATACTGATCACAAAAATCTCCCGTATCTCCAGGCCACTGAACGCCTCAATCCATGACACGCTCATTGGTCTCTCTCTTCCTCTCTCGCTTTAACTTCCAGATTCATTTTTGTCCAGCAGAGAAGAATGTCAAAGCTGATGCCCTCTCTCGTGCCTCTGATTTTATTGGGGTCGAACCAATTCCTCAACATATCGTTCCTCCTGAAAGACTTATTGTTGCCGCTCCTGTGGATCTACAGCGAATTCCTCCTGGCATGACCTATGTCCGACCTGCCCTTCGGAAGAGGATATTATCTTGGGGACATTGCTCTTGTCCAGCTGGGCACCCAGGGGTGCAGAGATCAGTCACTCTTATCTCTTGTTTCTACTAATGGCCAGGTCTGGTCAATGATGTACGAGACTTTGTGAGTTCCTGTGCTTCCTGTGCCCGTATTAAGTCATCACTTCTCGAGTCATCAGGTCTGCTCCTGCCACTGCCTATCCCCAGCTGCCCGTGGACTCATGTGGCCATGGACTTTATTACGGAGCTTCCACTTTCTTCCGCTAATACCATCATCTGGGTGGTCACAGACCGCTTCTCTAAAATGTCCCACTTCATTCCTCTGCCTGATCTGCTGTCAGCTCCTCGTCTTGCCTGCTTGTTCTTTCTCCACATCTTCTGGCTCATGGATATTGTCTCGGGCCGAGGGGTCCAGTTTGTTTCCAGGTTCTGGCGTTCCTCGTGCAACCAACATTTAAGTAAAGCTGGGTTATTCCTCTGCCTATCATCCACAGTCAAAGAGGCAAGTGGAGACAGTCAATCAGACTCTGTGTTGTTATTTACGGCACTTTGTTTCCGCTCGACAGGACGACTGGACCACCCTGTTACCTTGGGCAGAATTCTTCTATAATTCCCTGGACTCTGAATTTGCAGATGCCGCTCCCTTCTTTATTGTTTATGGACAACATTCACACTCACCTCTTCCTCTTTCCTTGCTATCTGATGTTCCTGCCATGGAAGACATGGTGCAAGATCTCAATTCCATCTGGGAGCAAACTCGGAAGTCTCTACTTTGGGTACCATCCCGCATCAAAACTGAAGCCAGCAAGAAACGCAGGTTTCCTCCGGTCTTCTCTCTGGGGATAAATTGTGGCTGTCCTCCAGATATGTGCAGCTGAAGATTCCCAGCTAGAGTCTTCTAGGCCCATTTGAGGTGCTGATGCACATTAACCCCATGGCCTACAAGCTTTGTCTTTCTCGCACATCCCAAATTCCTTCCACATCTCCTTTCTAAAGCCTGTCATCCTGAATTGCTTCTCCTGGCAAGTAGCTCCTCCTTCTCCTGAGGCTGACTCCACCGATGTCTTTGAAGTGAAGGAGATCCTGGACATGAAGACTGTGAGAGGGAGTCTTTTTTTCTCATCAACTGGAGGGGATTCTGGCCAGAGGAGAGATCTTGGGAGCCTGAAGACAACTTTCTTCTGGGTCTGTCACCACCGACCCTGACAGACACATAGATGAAACGTGTTGTACATAAGCTATTTTATAGAATAAAGATGCTACTTTACCATTTGAGCTGCACCTGAATTGTTCCCTTGGTGTGTGGAAACTTCCCTTTGATCGAATTGTTTCCACTGTGTAAAGTCTGCTCGCTGGACACCGGACGCACGGACCACCAGGACAAGGCTGCGCTCCTCAGTATTTTATATGCTTCCCCCCTCCGCTATTTAAGGTGAGAATTTAGGGTACGACATCCTACATTGATGTCTTTGTACTATACCCTACATTTGAGTCTACACATTTTTTGTTTCAACTTTATGAGTTATATTAGGACACCGTCTACATTAACAATACATTAACATATCCAGCTTTACCTCTCCATAAGGAGGCGTGCTGCCGGGCTTTTCCTTCGACTCTGTACGGTGACATGTGTGTGCAAAGCCGTACTGCGCCATGCACAATGTACTCCTACGGTGGCCGTATGCTAGCTAGACATCATACAGCCAGAATGTGGTCGCTATATACGGTCACGTACAAGGGCCCTAAAACCATGAAAATACTTCTATTTCAATTAATGACATGATTTGTATCCTTCCATTCTTTCGACTAACTTTTACAAAAAGTTTCTGTGCAGCAAGAGAAGCACAACATAAATTTGGGCGGCTTGTGCCGCTAGAGATTAGGGATTGTACGGATCTGCAAATGGCATTAATTTCCCAAACATAATGTATGACAGATGAGCTAGCCTTAAGAGTTAAAGAGTTCATTTCAAAATATAAATTTTGGCTTGCTGCCTACTGAATGCATTTTCACAAAAAGACATATTTGTGTAAACGACAGTGTGGATTATAAATGACCTTCCTGTGTGTTAGCAGTGGGATTTCTTAGGCCAAGGAGGACAGTAGGTGATTTGATGTAAGCCGATTACATAATACTCCTCTGGCTCACATGGCACCCGGTTCACTGCTGGACATCCTGCTGTTCCACAGTAATGAAGTGTTACTGTAAAATATGATGATCTTCATATTTGTCCTGGCCATTTGTGCTTATTCTCCATTCAAAATAGCAGAAGCATACTGGCTAGGAATACGGCAGAACTACTCGTATCTTTACAAATGCACTTCATTATCTTCAGGCTGTTAGTTGAACATGATGTCATTTCCAAAGCTGATCATACTGAGAATCCAGGCATTGTACAGCTGAACTGGCTGTCTCGATCAATAGCCAATTAGTCCTAATCAATGGACTGCCCGTGATGAGCAATCTGGAAAAGAAAGTGTTAACACCTTAATTTTAATGAGCTCTCACTTTAGATCTAACTGGATGTTAGATTTTTTAGATTTCTTTTACTCCATAGCTCTTAGTTTATTGGAAGCAGTGAACTTTACTATGTAGAGAGTTAAAGAGAACCTGCCAGGCAACTGGGGGCACTAAACCACCTTCAGGTCCTTATTGACCAGGGGTTTAGTCCCCCGAATCGCCCTTTAAGAGGTTCCTACGTGGACGCAATTAAAAAAACTAACCTACGTGGATGCAATTAAAAACTAATCTTGGTTTCACACAGCATTACACGAAAAGGCGGGCAGAGGACACAGCTGCAGATGCGAGTCTGAGCTGCCTCATCGGACTTGCATCATGGTATAATTTTTTTTTTTACATGGGGTTCACTTACAGACCTGATACAGGCCGATTTTGACCTGTAGTTGGTTTAGGATCCCCTTTAAGGGTCTGTTCATGATACAGGGCCGGTGCCAGCAGTGGGGATACCTTGGCACGTGCCAGGGCCCAGAGCTGTTGGGTGGGCCCACATAAGGCTGTTCATAAGAAATCCATGTGGGTGAGGGGGGCTGTATGTAATGAATCAATTGAAGTAGAGGGGTGTTGTATATTAAATAATCATGAGAGGTCTGTATATAAAATAACCATGAAAAATATTTTAGGGAACAGGAGACTGTTTTAGTTTCTAAATTTTGAAAACTGCCACGTGAGATCACTGCAAAGGCGCCTTCTGTTGCCCAGGGGCCTACTGAAATCTGGAGCTGACCCTGTCCAATGTATAGCCTATGTGCAGACTTAGGCCCTCTCATACAATCTGATTTTTCAGCTGTATGATACCCGTACCGTACCATTTCATAGCATGCATCAATTTCAATGGGCAATAGGTCTATCCATATGAATAAATGTATAGCCCTGATGCACAGGCTCACATCTCCCCTTCTCCAGCCGTATGTATGTTATGACCCAGTCCTGGCGTAGAATGCATCCCTCGATGGATGATTCTCCAGTCTTGTATTTATGTGCCGTATGCAGGTCCCTCCTTTGTCCGGCGCCTCCGCACCAATGTTTGGGATGGTCTGGGGGTTGTCATGGTGAGGGCGGTCTCCTGGCTGCTGTATCTTCTGATGGGCGGCGAGGATGATCCTACAGCTGCTGTGCGGGGGTGAGTTTTAGGTTCCGTCCATAAGGGCGGGTCTCTTTGATGGGCCGATCGGTGATTGGTTTATGGACACTTTAGGCATTCCCTATGGGAGGAGACTCTGCCTTAAATACCTGGTGTTTCTCCTCACTCGCTGCCGCTGATATCAATGCGACAGCGTGAGCCCACACCGCTCTTTCTCAAAAATCTTAATGTGTGACAGTGTATGAATGTAACCCCTGATGATAGGAGCACCTGAAACGCGTAGGCTTACGTCCCGCAATATGTAATAACCGGTGTTGCCAATGGGATGTCATGTCTTATTTTATCCTGTATTTTCCGAAATTGGAAGAAAATAAAGATTGAAAGTTTTTAAAGCCACGTCAGTGCCTTTCGAGACACCGGGTCTCGCTGGTGCCAGTGTTGGGCTGTGATGTCACAGCCCAGACCCGGCACTAACACACGGGACTGGAAAAACTCAGATTCCGGGTGTTTAACCCCTTACAGTATGACCGTGGCGTGTAAGTATGTCTCCCGTGGATTGCCCCCCCCCCCCCCCCGGTGTGCTTACCGGGGGATCTGATCCCTCCTGCCGCTGCCCCGAGGCTTCAGGCTCCTCTTCTCAACGGGTTCCGCCTTCCTGGCAGGACCCGGCTGTAAGTAACTGAGCAAGCTCACCAAGCTCAGTTACTTACACTATACTCTGCAATACAAGTGTATTGCAGTGTAAGGGCTTGAGCAAGTGATTGGATGAACGCTTGTTCAAGCCCAAATATGGAAAGTGTAAAAAAAATTTTTAAAAAGTAAAAATCATTTTATAATAATAATTAAATAAATAAAATAAAAGTCCCGTAATCTCCCGTTACACATAAAGTGCAAATAAAGTATATAAAACACCAAAAAACTTACATATTTGGTATCACTGCGTCCGTATTAAACTGTACAATAAATTTAAATCAAAATTGAACCCTCTCGGTGAACACCATCACAAAAAAATGTTCTAAAAAGTGATCAAAAAAAGTTATACACTAATATGATACGACTGAAAAGAACAACACTTTTCGCAAAAAATAAGCCCTCAACAAGATCTGACAACCGAAAAATACAGCCCTGAAAAGTTGTCGAAAGTAAAAACAATGCGATTTTCTAAAATATTGGTTTTGCTCAGTACAATTGAGCAAAGATAAGAAAAAAACATATAAATGAGGTATCACTGTAATCGTAGTGAACCAGAGAATAAAGATATAATATTAGTTTTACATTATGATCAGCAGGGGGGAAAAAGTGCTAAAAATCCAAAATAAAAATTAATGATTTTGTTTGTGTCCCCCTTTAAATAGTTAATAAAATCTCATGAATAAGCTATAGACCCCCAAAATGAATTATTTTTACAAGTGTTTTTCACCCCACAAATAATAAGCCCCATATGTTCGCATTACCAAAAAAAATGTAAATTTTATATCCTTTACATTGTGACAATACAAATCTGCTGTGAGTGGCGCTCCTTCCATTCTATGCCCAGCCTTGTGCCAGTACAGTTTACCACCCCACCAAATACATTGAGGGGTGAAGTTTCTATAGTGTGGTAATTTATGGGTTTTTACTATCATTTAGGCCTTTCAAAGTCACTTGGAAGCTGAGTTGTCCCTCAAAATGTGAGCTTTGGCGATTTTCATGAAAATGAGAAAAATTGCACCTGAAGTTCTGCGCTTCATAACATCCTAGAAAAATGAGAGGACGCATAAAATATCATCTCAACATAAAGCAAACATTCCGGAAATGTTAATTATCAAGCTTTTTGGGTCGTTTTATTTCCTCTCTGGAAAGCGGAACATTTTAAAGGAAACCTACCACTTGAAGTGGTAGGTGTAAGAAGACAATACAGCTCAGGGTGAGCTGGTGCCGGAGCTTATTTTTGTTAGTGTTTTAAACCGCTGTATCGCGGTTTAAAACACTTTTTAAGCTTTATGGCCGAAGCTGCATGGTGCGCTGAAGCGAAGCAGCTTTGGCCATAAAGTTTAAAAAGTGTTTTAAACCGCGATACAGCGGTTTAAAACACTAACAAAAATAAGCTCCGGCACCAGCTCACCCTGAGCTGGTGCTCAGTATTGCCTTCTTACACCTACCACTTCAAGTGGTAGGTTTCCTTTAAACTTTGAAAATGAAGAAATTTTACACACTTTTGCCAATTTTTTTTTTTTCAGAACGAAGTGCAAAACTTATCACTTAAATTTTACAACTAACGTGAAGTACAATGTGTCACGGGAAAACAATCTCAAAATCACCAGGATATGTTAAAGCGTTCCGAAGTTCTAACCAATTATCGTGATACATGTCAGATTTGAAAAATCGAGTCTGGTCATTGAGTTGAAAACCAGTTTCGGTGATGAGGGGTTAAAGAGGTTTTCCCGAGAGTGACAGCTTTCTTCCAAAAGCAGCGCTACATCTGACCAGGATTTGTGCTGGTAGATGAGCTTAGTTGCAATACCTCACACTACCCATGGTCAGGTGTGGCACTGTTTTTGTACAGAAAGTTTGTTTTCTGTGTTCCCTGCAATTATTGTGATTTTCCATTGTGACCACGATTCCTGTCCCTGACTCCGATTCTTTGCCGCCTGCCTTGACCTCCTGCTACGTCCCTGACTCTGAGCCATTGCTGTCTGTCCTGACCTCCTGCCTATCCACGACTCCATCTTGCCTCACAATTGTCAATACTCGCCTTTGTCTGGATCTACAATTATAAAATATACGGTTTTGACTTACATACAAATTCAACTTAAGAACAAACCTCCGGACCCTATCTTGTACGTAACCCGGGGACTGCCTGTATGTGCCAGGGTGGCAATGTGGTACTCATTTATACTAATTTCTTACTCCATTCAGTGCGGGTTATACAAGTATCTTTGTAGTTCTACATTCTGTAATATGCTTTTTGCAGTGTTTTCTGACTCTTGCCTTAATCTTTTGACTATTATGTTTGACTCATGATTCTGCACCTCACTACCATCTTGGTTTTCACCTGATTAGCCCGACCTTACTGTTCTCATCTGTTCTGTGCACATACCATGTATAGGGACTGTCATCTAACAGGTTAGAAAACACTATGGAAGTAGGCAGGAACTGATTTTGTAGGAAAGCGCAAGGCCTGCACCTCTTCTTCTGACATTTTAACTTATAGAAACCTGGGATTGGAGTGAGTGATGCACGAACTGCAAACTTCCGCCAAAGTGAATAGTATAGAGACAGAGAGAAAACAGAACGGAGCGCTCTCCTAGTGCATTACACAATGATTTAATAAAAAGCAAATCTTTGTCCAATAGGACTCTCACCTGATCGATGATCAGTATACAGCATATAGGGTTTGAGTAGCGGTACTCCGTGCGGTCTCAGCGTGTGTGGTTATCCCGCTCCTCCGTGTTTCCAGGGTCACCCGGGGACATGTTTCTTAATGTACCGATTCTACTGAAGCTCCGTATACACGTCAATCCGAGCGCTCAAGGATGTCCCAGACTCCCGATACATGTGATGAATATCGGTTTTATTGATTAAAGATCATAATATCACAACGCGTTTCGGTCCGGTACTCGGACTTCGTCAGGCAATCCAAATGTAGTTCCTTTGTAGTACATATATATTTTTCTAAAAAAACAAACAACAAAAAAACGGAAGTTCTCCGTTACCGGTAATCGTGATTGACTTCCGGTTCAGAGTCTTCTGATATGTCAGGGGTCCCAAAGAGATGTCCAGCCCTGGCCGCTACACCTCGCTCCACCAACACCATCACTATAGTGATGGTACGGTTCCAGGGCTGGACATCTCTTGGGACCTGACATATCAGAAGACTCTGAACCGGAAGTCATCACATTACCGGTACGGAGTACTTCAGTTTTTTTTTTGTTTTTTTTTAGAAAATATATATATGTACATACAAAGGAAACATCTGCAGGAGACATCTAAAGCGAATCTCTTATACCATTACTTTCCTATCACCTATGTTGCTAATGTGAATTGCAGTAGTGTCACTAAATAGATTCCAAGCCTTAAAGGGGTATTCCCACGAAGACATTTCTTATGTGTACTCAGGATAACAAAATAACACATTCTCTAGTTCACTGTTATTAACAAAAATACAGCATTTCCAGTATAAGTCCAACCTGTCTCTATCAGTCCTGCTGTACACAATTTCATTTCCCCTAGAAACGACCCTGTAACTTCTGACTTAGGGTCAGGGCTGCCATCTTGCTTTCTGTGTGACAGCCATGCTGCTGAGATTTCTGTCTCTGTGCAATCTTGCCCTCCCCCCTGCAGTCAAGGACATAGTTCACAGACACACATCACTTCCTGCTAGCAAACACATTGGGGCACATTTACTTACCCGGTCCATTCGCGATCCAGCGGCGCGTTCTCTGCACTGGATTCGGGTCCGGCCGGGCATTCATCAAAGCAGTTCCTCTGACGTCCACCAGGTGGCGCTGCTGCGCTGAAGTCCGCTGGAATGCCTCGAAATACAACCGGCATCCAAGATGAAGGTGAGTGAAATTTTCGCGACCACAATTTTTTTTAAATGCGGGCGGTTTTTCCGATACGTCGGTTTTCGTTCGGCCACGCCCCCCGATTTCCGTCTCGCGTGCAACCGGCGCCGATGGCCTCAATTCCGATCGTGCCGCCAAAAACCCGGGGCAATTCAGTACATCGGCGCAATCGGAATATTCGGGTAACACTCGGAACGCGAATCGGCCCTTAGTAAATGACCCCCTTGTGAGGAAGAGAAGCTACAAACTCCAGGTAGATAAGTGATCTGGTGAAGGGGAGGCTTGCCACATATCTGTGAGAGCAGAGATGTAGCAGAGCTGACAGTGGTAAAGTCTGTCAGCCTCTGTCGTTATGCCTCTGTAATAGGCACACATGCACTCTCCATCTCTGATCTGTCTTATTTATCTTTCTATTGTCATGTGTGTTATACAATGTTCAAGAACCCAGATGAAAGTGCATATACACCTCTACATTGATATCTAACCAGATTTTTAGCTCACAAAACTAGAGGGATCATAATTGACTGCTTAGAGAGGCTCCGTCAATACCCTGGATTTTGCAACTGCAGCACCTAGAGAGTGTATGAGCTAAAATACTAATAAAACTGAGTAAATTTTTAAGTAAGGGGTTAAATGATCTTATTGTGTACATCATATAGAGGATCGAGATGTTGGAGAATTTCTTTTCTTTCGTGGGAACACCCCTATACCTTTAAGAAAAAAAAAAAACACTCACTCTTAAAAAAAAATATACAGATTTAGTTCTCTTGCTACTATATGAACTATATATTTAGTGGGGCATAATTAACGTTTTTTATAACTTGCAGCTGTAAATAAAAATGCACATTTTCTGTAATGTGTAGGTGGTATTTATGTATTTCAGACCCACAGTATCACAGAATAGAATCATCCTAAACCCATTTCCCTTATTATCCAGACATTGATACAGTGATTTCCATCCGTTTAATTAAAGTGACAAACTGCAAATAGCACAACACTGAAGGCAAATAAGATATCAACACAGAAAGTGTTTCTTTCTATCTAATGAATGGATTAAAAAATAATTTTAGATCAATTGCATTCTTTTTTAAAATTGTTCTAATTAACTAAGAAAAGTTAATCCAATGCGTCTTAAGAGCTTTACTTTAATTGCTGGCTTAATGCTTAGGTTTAGCTAAATCCTAACTGATTCCGCTATGATGTTAGAATTTCTTGCTTCGTTTTGTTGTTTTCACAAGTGTATGACCCATTGAAGAAAATTGTCTGTGCCAACACTTGGAAAAGTTATTTTTCTAATAGGAAGAAATGGTTACTGCCACTGTCAGGACTCCTAATTGGAGCCTCAAAAAACACTGTAATGGGACTATTTATCTAAAATGTCCGTTTTACAGAGGATCCTTTTAATTTCACTGCTGTATGGGGAGAGAATATCATACCACAGAATATCTTGTTAAATAGTGTCTTACCATCTGGATTTCTCTGGAGTAGTCAGCATAACTCCCTCTTTATATGATATCAATAACATGCAAAAGTGCCTTCTCTATTCTGAGAAGTGTGTAATGGAGTTTGTGGACATCAGAAGCAGTATGGAATTGTATACAGAGTCCATCTAGCAAGCCCCTAGTCCTTCCTGTAAGACCGTTACTCAAGTATAATGTGTTGGACCAGAGTCTGTACAGAAGTTCAATTATTCTTCATGCAATAAACTCTGTAATATATTCATGTAAGTAATGGCTTCTCTGTGGCTTGTTTCTGTTCTTTCCTCCTGCATGATCAATGTACCTGAAAGCCTTTCAAGGGGTCCACTGATACAGATAAGGATAAGGCTCTAATAAATGGTCTTTCGTAGCGCTCGATAATATTTCTCTTGATAACAGCTCTCTAAAGAGATTAGACAATCCAGCCAGGGCCTTGTCGGTGGGTATAGGCTGAAAGCTGAATAACCCAAACTGCTTAAAAAACTTAGATGACGGGCACAGTGCTGTATGGGACTGTTTTGAAGAGAGGCTCCCAGGACTGAGCTGCGTCCTCATATGTATGATGTGTGTCCTTGCGTGCATGTTGTACGTAACAAACACCACCGGAAAACACCACGAGTCGCTGGCTCGTTAACCTATTAATGTGCTGCCAGCATGATGTGCAGTGTCACATCTAGGATGGGGCTGCGGTCATCAGCTCCTGTGCCATCGTCGGGAGACCTCTGTCTCCAGACAGCCTACACTCTGTACGGACTCCAGGCAACCTGGAAAATTGTAGATCCAGCCGAATCACTTGTTCAGTTTTAATCATGCAATAAATAGCCAAATCATAAATTTTTACCATCTGGTATTACATGATAGATAAATTGGAATACTTTGGATGAAATTACCTTTTACATTTTTTTTTATACTTCCAAAGTATTTGCAGACTCTATCCTTTCCATAAACACCCTACATATTATACTTCCAGATTGTGCTGGAATGGAGCAAAATGCTGGCATCCTCCTCATCTTCTGCACGAAAAATCTTCGTCAGCCTCAACAAACTTGCTGACCCCAGAGCCCCCTGCGCCTCTGCTGGTAATTTAACCAGACGCCTTATCTGCGTCTTGGCTCGCAGCAACGATGTTCTAAGTTCAAGAGAACGTACCACCGTGATTGCAACCGTTGGTTTGGAATAGAATTTTGTATGTTCGTACATGTTGAATCTAACCCATATGATCTACTGTAGCATTAAATCTTTTTGGACCTAAAAATTATTCTACTATGTATCTGCTTGGGTTGAAAAGAAATTCAGCTCCTTAGTAAGCCAAATTATACAGATGTAAGCCTAAGTCCATGCAATCTCATTTAATACGCTTAGCTTCAGGTATAATAAAAGCAAAGCAGCACAGTGAAAACCGGATTAGGATCCGTATGTGGTGCAGGCGTTGAAGGATTTCCCAACTCACGATCCCCTTGATCCAATAATTCCAACACAAGGACGCAGCCCTCCATGAAAATTGTGATTTAGTTTCACCACGTGGAAATAAACAAACTACTACTACGCGAATGCTACATTGAGATGAGCTGAATGTTGTATTTTTACACTGGTGAAAAATAAACACTATTTCCACGTAGTGCTGCATCCTTGTTTTGAATATAGCTCTAAGTATAAAATATGAAATGAAACCTGTTCAACCAAACCACCTCCTCACTAAAAAAATGACTCTATAACACTATGTCTGGGAATGTTGAGTGGTTGACACTAAGCGTCACAGTCATGCGAACCAAAGTCAATAGTGTCTTATCTAAAATATCCAACAAAGCAGGCAAACAAAAATTCCCCCATGAAAAAGATTGATCTTGTCATGTCCAATGATACATCTCTCTATAGTCTACGGATGTCCACCCATAATCGACCATCTCTTCTCTGCGTGCCCATGCAGATCATTCTTGCTCATAGTAATTCTGTTGAAGCAGAGCGTCGTTCTTCATGGAATCCCACGATGCCCACTGAAGCTTCTCTTGATAATCATGTTAGGAAATAGAACATTACGAGTTATGACATTCTCCTGGTCTGTTTAAGCCAAATCAATAAACATTAAGCAAACATACCAAAAAGTTTCACTATGATGTTGTAAACCGCTGTCCAGGGACAGACACAACAGACCTTAATCGTGGTCAAATTTTGTAAACTCCATGGTATTAGTGGGCTTGTAACATGTGGTGAAATTCTCAAAATGTCTGGCTGGTCCTTGATGAGATTGAACTAGCCGTGTAGCACTAGCACGTGTACTTATGTATTACTTATAACCATTTAGTGCCAAAATTAAGTTTTCCATTTGTTGTCCTAACACTGTTCGCAGACCAAACTTTTCGCATAGATGCGGATTGCCTTGATCATTCATCTCTGTCTTGACAATTAAAGACTAAATCTGGCAACAAGGTCAAAGCCTTCTTCGTCGTCTCGTTTTTTGATAGATTTGGATATGTTCTGCCATTTTCCGTACACGTCGCTGTTAGGTGATATTAGGCAGAGCTATGCGAACTTGTTTATGTAGGGGGGGGGGACCTGACGTCTGTTGAAATGTGCAGTCTTACAGTAGTTAACTGCCTCTTAGGACTCATACACCCGTGCATACCATATGTACAAGGCATTTTAATGAGCAGCTCGGGCTTTACGTCTTTTATATTTAATTGAACTACTAAGGCGCCAGCACATGCAAAGCTCGCGCCATATAAAATAAAATATGTCAAAATCCCAATGTAACTTGACGCATTGCACACCAATTTAAGCCTAACCTGGCTTAACGGTGCCCTTATACAACTGTTCGTTTCTAAAGAGTAAATTGCACATCCGCCGCTGGCGCAAGGAGAGACTTGCCTAAGAAAAGAAGCCGTCGTCCTGCTCCTGTCTTCAGTCTCCAGCGTTTCCCTTAAGTACCTTTCTTGCTGTATCGCCATAATTTGCATATTTTTTAATAACGAGCTAATGCCAGACACCACAGTCAACAAGAATTTAACATCATAGAAAAGTTAGGGGGCAGGCGTGAAATGTCCACTGGAATATCTACATAACCTATCTGGGAGCCAGTGGTTGCTAATTTCATGCATTTATCGTCCGCATGAATTGTTTAGTAAATTCCATTTACTTCTAATATTTCCATATTGGCGGAGACTCTCAAGTGGCAAATTAGATATCTCACCTGCTTTCAAAAGAGCTAGATGTTGATGAGGCAGTGAATAACGTTTAAAGACAAGAGATTATTGTGCAGCATAAAGTCAACCGGAAATGTCCCATATCTATTCAAGCACGAGAAGCCAGTAGAGAGGTTTGGTGTTTGTTTTTCTTAGGACGGAGCTAATGTACGCATAATACACCACGGGGCAAAAATCAATCTGTTTACATCTTTATTATGTTCTATAATTCCTCAAACAAAACTTGGTTAACACTATGGCCCCACCCTACACTAGGTGTTTCAAGTTTTGCCTTCACTAATGTTGCACTACCACCGCAGCACGTCTTCATTATGTGGTGCCACTTGTGTGCACCCGATCACGCTATAAACTGAGTGCACGCTGTTTTTGAAGAGGTGTGTCACCACAATTCTGCACGCTTGTTAGCCTCAATATAAATTTGGCGGACAGTGCTAAAGCGTGCATTTTCTTTCCAACAGTGCACAAAGGTATTGTGGCACGTCTGATGGCGAGCATATCCAACAACAAAAAAATCCCAACGTTGCTATATTACCAGACATCCTGCACCAAAATATTGGGTGCATAAGCTAGCAGACTAGTCCTTCTGAGTTTGTGTCAGATTTTATATCCAGTAGATACACTGTTTGGCAGCATAAGGCTGTGCAGTATAGACTGGTGCACTGTGTGATTTTTGATGAACTGGCTCATAAATTATTTATCTTTGCAAAGCTAGTGGGGCACATGTTATAATAGAGTGTATGAAACAAATTCTTTAAAGGGTTGCCAAACAGTTTCAAATAAATGCGTTATTAGTGAGGTAAACTCAAATAAACAGGGCTCCTCTACACTTGAAACCTCGATTACGCTTATGTGTTGAGAAGGAAAGAAGGTGGGCGCTTACAGGGTCGCTTGTATACAAGTGTGTATGTATCCTCACAACGACCAAAGCATTTGGAAGTGTAACCCTATTGTACAGACAATAAAAGGACAGCCCATTACAGCTGCTATCGAAACTCTGTTCAGTGCCTTCATTTATGTGTCTGCAGATGAAGGGTAATCCCGAAATGCATTGACCATTGTGATTTTATACTTTTAATATTGCTTTTGTTTGTTCATGAATACGACCTCACACTTTAGTTTACAAGTGAACCAAAACGTCGTCCCCCTCTTGTTTTCTTCGCATACATTTCCGACTATGGTTCCTCGTCTTTGTTACCGGTTTATTGAAAGAGCTTGGAGTGCTACCGTAACCAACAATGACATGTAATGACAAAAGGAATTGTCCCCTAAGCAGAATCATATTGTCGCAAACGCAACAAGTAGCTCCAGGTGGAGGCACCTGCATTACTCACCCTCATACGGAACAACTTGCCTAACATTTCACACGAGGCGCCGTCCTCTTTTCCGTTGTTTTTGTTTTTCTTCGCTGCGCTCTGGATTTGCTAGCAGACATGTGATGTGAAGCTCTGAGAACGCCGTCTGTCACTGAGATGTACAGCATTACTTGATACCACCTCCCACTTTAAAAACATTTTCTGGATCTCAGGTCTCCATTTCAAGCTCATCCATGGTATACAGTCTTTTAAACAGCAGAAGACAGGTCAATGTTATAGGGAGCAAGTAACATGGTTATCACTCTCAGCACCTGTTGGATACCATACTATACTGCAACTAACAAACTTGAGAAAATGCAGGCAAATCCATTGATATATATACACTTTTCATAGTGTGGACATATAGGATCTGACTCTCACCTGATCGATGATCAGTATACAGCATATAGGGTTTGAGTAGCGGGTATCCGGCTGCTCAGCGTGTGTGGTTATCCCGTCCTCCGTGTTCCAGGGTCACCCGGGGAAGGTTTCTTAATGTACCGATTCTACTGAAGCTCCGTATACACGTCAATCCGAGCGTTCAAGGATGTCCCAGACTCCCGATACATGTGATTAATATCGGATTTTATTGATTAAAAGATCAATATCACAACGCGTTTCGGTCCGGTACTCGGACCTTCGTCAGGCAATCCATATGTAGTTCCTTTGTATGTAACATATATATATTTTCTAAAAAAAAACAACAAAAAAAAAAACGGAAGTACTCCGTTACCGGTAATCGTGATTGACTTCCGGTTCAGAGTCTTCTGATATGTCAGGTCCCAAAGAGATGTCCAGCCCTGGCCCTACACCTCTCACCCAACAACCATCACTAATAGTGATGGTACGGGTTCCAGGGCTGGACATCTCTTGGGACCTGACATATCAGAAGACTCTGAACCGGAACGTCATCATACTGATTTAACCGTCACGAGTACTTCAGTTTTTTTTTTGTTTTTTTTTTAGAAAATATATATATGTTACATACAAAGGAAACATCTGCAGGAGACATTCTAAAGTGAATCTTCTTACCATTACTTTCCTATCACCTATGTTGCTAATGTGAATTGCAGTAGTGTCACTAAATAGATTCCAAGCCTTAAAGGGGTATTCCCACGAAGTTTCTTATGTGTACTCAGGATAACAAAATAACACATTCTCTAGTTCACTGTTATTAACAAAAATACAGCATTTCACAGATATAAGTCCAACCTGTCTCTATCAGTCCTGCTGTACACAATTTCAGTTTACCCTAGAAACGACCCTGTAACTTCTGACTTAGGGTCAGGGGCTGCCATCTTGGATTTCTGTGTGACAGCCATGCTGCTGAGATTTCTGTCTCTGTGCAATCTTGCCCTCCCCCCTGCAGTCAAGGACATAGTTCACAGACACACATCACTTCCTGCTAGCAAACACATTGTGAGGAGAGAGAAGCTACAAACTCCAGGTAGATAAGTGATCTTGATCTGAGGTTGTTTGGTCCCCAAAATGGTAGCAAAGAAAACATCAGCTCGTCGAGCAAAAATGGCACCTCACCCAGCTTTGTAGACCAAAATTATTAGTGCCAGAAGATAGAAAAATGAAGAATTTTTTTGGTACAGAATATTCTTTTATTTATTAAAACCTATATATAAAAACTGAAGCCCACAAGAAATTGGTGCAAATGCATTTATTCACCAATTTCATGTAGTATTCTTTTCTAGTACACTGCAAGTAATATTGAATACTGTTACACAGTAGACAAGCCCTCAAACAGCTCTTTACGGAAAATTAGAAAAAAAATTATAGTTTAACGTTTGTTGTATTTTTGACGCATAAGAAACACATGCATTTTTAACGCAACCAAAGTCCAGTTTGCAAATGCATTTTATAATCCTATTAAGTTGAAAGCAGTTGTCTTCTCCACAGTTAAGCCCCTTCTACACTGGCGTTTTTCACGCGCGAGTTCTGCGCGTGCATTTGACGCGCAGAACTCGCATTGCACTCTGTCCCATTGTATTCAATGGGTCTTTCTCCATTAGCGTTGTTTTTAACGCGCGTGCTTGCGTTCGTTTTCACGCGCGTCAAAATCGCAGCATGCTCTATTTTTGCGGGTCACGCGCGTTTTTCACGCCCCATTCAAGTCTATGGAGATGCATCAAGAACGCATTGCACTCGCAATCATTGCAAGTGCAATGCGAGTGCAATGCGTTTTAAACGTAAGGGTTGCTAGGTGACCAGAATAACATTATTTCCCCTGCTCGCGATCGAGCATTTAATTAAAAAAACACAATGAAGAACAGTGAAGAATAGAATAAAATCATTGTACACAGTGAACACAGTGAACACAGGATCATTTAAGATAAAAACACAGTGCAGAACACAGTGCAGAATAGATTACAGATGTTCGGCACATCTGCTTACTTGTCGGGAGATACGCGCGGAACGGCGCGAACAAAATAGCATGTGAAGAACAATATATATGTGTGTGAAGAACACATTGCAGATGTTTAAATACATCTGCAATGTGTTCTTCACACATATATATTGTTCTTCACATGCTATTTTGGGCGCAACGTTCCGCGCGTATCTTCCGACAAGTAAGCAGATGTGCCAACATTGTGAGGAGAGAGAAGCTACAAACTCCAGGTAGATAAGTGATCTGGGTGAAGGGGGAGGCTTGCACATATCTGTGAGAGCAGAGATGTAGCAGAGCTGACAGTGTAAAAGTCTGTCAGCCTCTGTCTGTTATGCCTCTGAGTAATAGGCATCACATGCATCTCTCATCTCTGATCTGTCTTATTTATCTTTCTATGTGTCAGTGTGTTAGTACAATGTTCAGAACCCAGATGAAAGTGCATATACACCTCTACATTGATAATCTAACCAGATTTTTAGCTCACAAAACTAGAGGGATCATAATTTGACTGCTTAGAGAGGCTCCGTCAATACCCTGGGATTTTGCACTGAGCAGCCTAGAGAGTGATAGGAGCTAAAATACTAATAAAACTGAGTAAAATTTTTAAGTAAGGGGTTAAAATGATCTTTATTGTGTAAACATCATTAGAGGATTGAGATTTGAGAATTTTCTTTCGTGGGAAAACCCCTATACCTTTAAGAAAAAAAAAAAAAAACACATCATCTTTAAAAAAAAATATACAGATTTAGTTTCTCTTGCTACTATAATGAAGCTATATATTTAGTGGGGCATAATTAACTTGCAGCTGTAAATAAAGATGCACATTTACTGTAATTGTAGGTGGTATTTATGTATTTTCAGACCCACAGTATCACAGAAATAGAATCATCCTAAACCCATTTCCTCTATTATCCAGACATATGATACAGTGATTTCCAATCCGTTTAATTAAAGTGACAAAATGCAAATAGCTACACTGAAGCAAATAAAATACATACACAGAAAAGTGTTTCTTATTCTAATGAATGGATTAAAAAATAAATTTAGAGTCAATTGCATTCTTTTAAAATTGTTCTAATTAAACTAAGAAAAGTTAATCCAAAGTGCGTCTTAAAGAAGCTTTACAGTTAATATGCTGGCTTAATGCTTAGATTTAGCTAAATCCTAAACTGATTCCGCTATGATGTTAGAATTTCTTGCTTCGTTTCTGTTGTTTTTCACAAGTGTATGACCCAGTTGAAGAAAATTGTCTGTGCCAACACTTTGGAAAAGTTATTTTTCTAATAGGAAAGAAATGGGTATCTGCCACTGTCAGGACTCCTAATTGGAGCCTCAGAAAACACACTGTAATGGGACTATTTATCTACAAATGTCCGTTTACCAGAGGATCCTTTTAATTTCACTGCTGTATGAGGGAGAGAATATCATCACCACAGAATATCTTGTTAAATAGTGTCTTACAGCTGGATTTTCTCTGGAGTAGTCAGCATAACTCCTCTTTATATGATATCAATAACATGCAAAGTGCCTTCTCTAGAGAAGTGTGTAATGGAGTTGTGACGATCAGAAGCAGTATTGAATTGTATACAGAGTCCATCTAGCAAAGCCCCTAGTCCTTCCTGTAAGACCGTTACTCAAGTATAATGTGTTGGACACAGAGTCTGTACAGAGAAGTTCAATTATTCTTCATGCAAATAAAACTCTGTAATATATTTCAGTAAGTAAATGGCTTCTCTGTGGCTTGTTTCTGCTCTTTCTCCTGCAGTGAGCAATGTACCTGAAAGCCTTCAAGGGGTCCAACTGATACAGATAAGGATAAGGCTAATAATAGGTCTTTCGATAGCTCGATAATATTTCTCTTGATACAGCTCTCTAAAGAGATTAGACAATCCAGGGCCTGTCGGTGGGTATAGGACTGAAAGCTGAAAACCACAAACTGCTTAAAAACTTAATGACGGGCACAGTGCTGTTAGGGATGTTTGAAGAGGGCTCCCAGGCTGAGCTCTCCTCATATATATATATGTGGTGCTTGCTGCATTGTGTAGTAAACAAACACCCACCGGAAACACCACCGATCGCTGGTGTTAACCTATTAATTGCTGCCAGCATGGGTGTCACCATCTAGGAGGGGGTCATCGCTCCCTGTGCCATCGTCAGGGAGCCATCTGTCTCCATGACAGCCTGAACTCTGTACGAGACTCCAGGCACATGGAAAATATGTAGATCCAGCCGTAATCACTTTTTCAGTTTAATCAATGATAATAAATAATCATAATTATTACCATTCTGGTAATTACATGTAGATAAATTGGAATAATTTAGATGAATTACCTTTTTACATTTTTTTTATACTTCCAAAGTATTTGCAGATCTATCTCCATAAACCGCTACATTTATACTTCCACATTGTAGCTGGAATTGGAGCAATGCTGGAATCTCCTCAATCTGCACTAATATCTTCGCATTCAAACTGCTCCCCAGCCCCTGCCCTCTGCTGTAATATTTAACCAGAAGCCTTATACTGCTCTTGCTCAGCAGAAGATGTTCAGTCAAGAGAAACGTACACAGGAGTGCAACCTGTGAGTTTGGAAATGAAATTTTGTATGTCGACATGTGGAATCTAAACATATGAATTACTGTACATTAAATCTTTGTTGGACTAAAAAATTATTCTACTATTGTATCTGCTTGGTTGAAAAGAAATTCAGTCACTTATAAGCAAATATATACAATGTAAGCCTAAGTCATCAATACTAGTACACATATAGCTTCTAAGTATAAGAAAAAGGCAAAGCAGCACAGTGAAAAACCGGATTAGGATCCGTATGTGGGTGCAGGCTTGAAGGGTTCCAACTCACGATCCCAGTGATCCAATATTCAAAACAAGGAAGCAGCACTCCATGGAAAATTGTGATTTATTTCACCAGTGGAAAATACAACTACTCGAGAATGGCTACATTGAGATGAGCTGAAATGTTGTATTTTCCACTGGTGAAATAAATCACTATTTTCCACGGAGTGCTGCATCCTTGTTTTGAATATAGCTTCTAAGTATAAATATGAAATGAAACTGTTCAACCAACACTCACTAAATGATCTCTATAACACTATGTATGGGAATGTATGAGTGGTGACCTAAGCTCACAGTCATAGAACCAGCAAATATGTCTAATCTAAAATATCCAAAGCAGGCAAACAAAAAGTTCCCACAGTAAAAAGATTGATCTTGCATTCAATGATACATTCTCTATAGTCTGGATGTCCCACCAATAAATTGATTCTTCCCGCGTCCATGACTGATCATCTGCTCACAGTAAATCTGTTGAAGCAGAGCTCGTCTCACGATGCCCCACTGAAGCTTCTCTGAATAAGCAGGTTAGGGAAATAGAACATGACGAGATTCAGACATTTTCTGGTCTGTTTAATGCCAAATCAACAGTAGCAAAACATGACAAAAGTTTCATGGATTTTGTAACCGCTGTCAAGGGACAGACACAACAAGACCTTAATCGTGGTTCAAATTTTGTAAACTCCCATGGTATATAGGATTTGGTAGACATTGTGAAATTCTCAAATGTCTGGTCCTTGATGAGATTGACAGCCGTGTAAGCAAAGCAAGTGTACTTATTAATTACCATTTATGCCAAAATAAGTTTCCATTTGTTCCTAAAACTTCTGCAGACCAAACTTTCATAGATGCGGATTGCATTGATCATTCATCTCTGTCTTGACAATTAAAGACAAAAAATCTGGCAACAAGGAATCAAAGCTCTTCTTCTCGTCTCTTTTTTGATAGATTTTGGATAATGTTTCTGCCATTTTCCCTTAACTCGCTGTTAGTTTGATATTAGGCAGAGCGATGCGACTTGTTTAGTATGGAAATGAACGTCTTAAATGTGCAGTCTTACATAAGTAACTGCCTCTTAAGATACACCTGCATACCATATAAAAGAGCATTTTAAATGAAGCAGCTCGGGCTTTAGTTTTTAATTTAATTGAACTACAAGGCGCCAGCACATGCAAAGCTCGGCGCCATAAAAATAAAATATGTCAAAAATCCAATGTAACTGCGCATTGCATTCCAATTTAAGCCTAACCTGGACTTAACGGTGCCTTTATACTGTGGTTTCTAAAGATAAATGCACTCCGAGCTGCAGAGGAGAACATTGCCGAAGAAAAGAAGCAGTTCTGCTCGTCTTCAGTCGTTTCCTTAAGTACACTTCTTCTATGCCAATTTGCATATTTTTTAAATAACGAGCTAAGCGCAGACAATTCAACAAGAAATTTAACATGCATAGAAAGTACGGCAGGAGTGAAATGTCCACTGGAAATATCTACATAACATACTGGGAGCCAGTGGGTTGCTAATTTCATGCATTTATGTCAGCAGTGAAATTGTTTAGTAATTCAGTTTACTTCTAATATTTCATATTTGCAGGAGAAATCTCAAGATGGCAAATTAGATATCTCACATGCTTTCAAAAAAGAGCTGAATGTTGATGAGGCAAGTGGAAAACTTGTGAAAGACAAAGAGATTATTGGCAGCATAAAGTCAACCGGAAATTCACATATTATTCAGACGCAGAGAGCCAGTAGAGAGGTTGGTGTTTGTTTTTCTTATGACGGAGCTAAGTACGCATAATACACCACGGGGCAAAATATCAATCTGTTTACATCTTTATTATGTCTTAATTCATAAAAAAACTGTTTAACACTATGGCCCCACACTATGTGCAGTTTGCCTCACTAATGTGCACTACCCGCAGCACGGTCTTCATTAATGTGGTGCACCCTGTGTGCGCCCATCACGCATAAACTGAGTGCACCAGTGTTTTTAAGAGGTGTGCACCACAATTATGCCATAAATTTGGCGGACAGTGCTAATGCGTGCATTTTTCCAACAGGTGCACTAAAAGGATTGTGGCCACGTCTGAATGGCAGCATATCCAACAACAAAAAATCCCAACGTTGCTATATTACCAACATTGCTGCACCAAAAATAGTGGGTGCAAAGTACAACTAGACAGTCTTGGATTTTGTCAGATTTATAATCCATTAGATAAACTGTTGCAGCATAAGGCTGTGCAGTATAACTGTGCACTGTTTGACTTTTTTGATGAAACTGGCTCATAAATTATTTGTATGCTTTTGCAAAGCTAGTGGTGCACTGTTCAAAATAGAGTTGTATGAAACAAGATCTTAAAGGGGTTGCAACAGTTAAATAAATGCTTATTATTGAGGTAAATCAAATAAACAGGGCTCCTACACTTGACAACCCTATGGATTAGCTATGTTTGAGAAGGAAAAGAGGGTGGGGCTTAAAGGGTGCGCTTGTAAACAAGTAGTGTGATGTATCCTCATCAACGACCAAAGCAATTTGGAGTTAACCCTTTGTCAGACCAATAAAAGACAGCCCATTACAGCTGTCTATCGAAACTTGTTCAGTGCTTCCATTTTTGGTCTGATGAAGGGTTAATCCCGAAATGCATTACCATTGGATTTTATATTTTAAATATTGCTTTGGTTGTTGATGAGGATACCTCACTACTTAGTTACAAGTGCAACCGTTAAGCTCCACCCTCTTTTTTTTCTTCTCATACATTTCTACCTATGGTTCCTTTGGTTACCGGTTATTGAAGAGCTTGGGAGCTGCTACAGTAACCAACAAGATACGTACGCAATGATCAAAAGGGAATTGTCCCCTAAGCAGAATCATATTGTCGCAAACGCACAAGTAGCTACCAGGTGAGCACCTTTCATTACTCACCTCATACGGAACACACTTGCCATAACATTATCACACGAGGCGCCGTCCTCTTTTCTCGTTGTTTTTGTTTTTTTCCTCGCTCCATGGATTTGCTAGCAGACATGGATGTGAAGCTCTGAAGAACGCCTCTTCCACTTAGATGTACAGCAGTAAGCTTGATACGCACCTCCCACTTTTAAAAACATTTTCTGGAGCTCAGGTCTCCATTTCAAGCTCATCCATGGTATACATCTTTTAAACAGCAGAGACAGTCAATGTATATGGAGCAAGAAGATAGTTAGCACTCATCAGCACCTGTTAGGATACCATACTATACTGCAACTATACAGAAACTTGAGAAAATGCAGCAAATCCATTGATATATATAACACTTCATAGTGTGAACATATAGGATCTACATAGGATGGTAGCTTCCATCACATGGAAAAGCATGAAGCCTTCAATAAGTAGTAGAAACCAGCAGTGAAATAGTTCCATTAAGTATATAGTTTATGCTCTTTGAGAACTAATGGTTAACAGCTGTCTGCTGTGAAGATCAGAGTACAGGGAGCAGAGGCTGTGGGAAAGGGGCAGCTGCAGTAGCAGAATCACAGATTGAGATGGATGGACTGATGGGGTTTTTGCGCTAGCTACACAAATAGAGCATCACATGACCCCCCCCCCCCTTCCCAGCACAGTGATCAGGGAGCAGAAGCCCCCTCCTCTCCAGCAGTTAGAACCATTTAACCTTGTGTAAACAAGGGTTTCAAAGAGTAACTGTAAAGTTTTTTTTCCAGAAATCATCAGCTGTTACGATGTAAAACAACTTTATTTTTATCATTGTTAGCTATATCTAGAAGTTTCTTTGCTTTTCTCCTCAGATTACCTCATTGCTACAGTAGTTGCTTCCTCTGCCAGTCCTGCTTAGCCCTTGAGTCTGTAGTATAAACAAACTCTACAGACTCCTGGGAGGGGCTGCTGCATCCTGTTCGCAGAGGAGGAGGTCATGTGACAGAGCTCTCTCTGCATATGTAGCAGTGATGGGAATTCCAGCTTTTCTTAGTGAGCTGGCTCATTAGGCTCCGCTCACTAAGAAGAGCCGGCTCTTCTGGCTCCTGAACGGCTCCCTATTAAATACATAATACATAATTATACATAATACATAAATTGTGCCGGCTTGTTCGTGAACGACCCATCACTAGTATGTAACAGGGCCGGATGTTTTCAAGACTGTGGATGCAGATGTCTGCTGCACAGAATAGTGAGGTAAAAGATCTCACCTGTTCCCTATCAGTCCCTCCATCCCAATCTGTGATTCTACAGAACTTTCTCTGTCTGTCTCTGCACTTCATGCCATAGCCCTTCCCCCACTCTGTCATCCGCAGTATCAGCTCTGTGCATATAAGCTATTAACCCTTAGTACACTTCATGTACTTATGATTTCTACCACGTATTCCATGCTCCCTGCTCCTCCATGTAATGGAAGCTGCCAGGCTGGTCACCATATACATCCTGTATGTGCACTGTGCATGTTCCCTGCTTCTCCATGTGATGGAAGCTGCCAGGCTGGTCACCAAATACATCCTGTATGTGCACTGTGCATGTTCCCTGCTCCTCCATGTGATGGAAGCTGCCAGGCTGGTCACCAAATATATCCTGTATGTGCACTGTGCAATGTTCCCTGCTCCTCCATGTGATGGAAGCTGCCAGGCTGGTCACCATATACATCCTGTATGTGCCCTGTGCATGTTCCCTGCTCCTCCATGTGATGGAAGCTGCCAGGCTGGTCACCAAATATATCCTGTATGTGCCCTGTGCATGTTCCCTGCTCCTCCATGTGATGGAAGCTGCCAGGCTGGTCACCATATACATCCTGTATGTGCCCTGTGCATGTTCCCTGCTCCTCCATGTGATGGAAGCTGCCAGGCTGGTCACCATGTACATCCTGTATGTGCACTGTGCAGTGTTCCGTGGATTTATTTGTGGGAAACTATGTGGATTTAATGCTAAATTACTTTCAGAGCGAACACAAGACTTCATGGGATCTGTGGGCAAGCTAACTGGCCTCAGCCTGAGGGCATAGACTGACGGATATTAGTCTCCGCCCACTTGACCACTGAGAAAGATTTTTGTCAAACACTTTCAGACCAGAAAATGCCAAAACCTTGGAAAGAAAAGGACGAGCAGCAAAAAGTAGGCCTCGTTCTGTTTGACTTTAGAGCGGAAATCACATATGATAATTTAGTAAAATCACTTTAGCTTTACAGTATCATGCATCAAAAAACAAGTAAGATGTGTAAAGAATGGCTATACTCATAGTACATGCTCATACCAGATTTTACACACGATTACTGCATCCATACTCATACCCACCCATACAGCTCATTGAATACATTCATTTCATCCTCATAGACAGAGGCGGGACCAGCGGGGCGCCGGGGGTGTGCCCGTCTGGTGACGCGCGGCTGACGCAAGTTGGAGGCGGAGGATTGTGTCGGTCGCGCGAGATCTGGACGCACGCATGCGTGGTACCGCCGCGGCCCGGCCTCACCACCACACGCTCCCGGCCATCACGCTACCTACACCTTGCACAGGTGAGCTTACTCCCCCCAATTACTATATATATATATATTGTTCAGAGGCACTAGACTCTATACCCCTGAGGAAGCCACATCAGAGGCGGAACGTGTGGGGCGCTGCATCTCCTCCACACAAAACTTGGTGGTATCATTTTCCTTATATAGTACATTGCTGCACTTTGTATTCCTTGGAAATGTGTATTATTTATTGATTTCAGGACACTTGTTGCACTTTATCTATTGCGGGTTAAAAATTGCACAGTCAGTCATTGTTTACAATATTCCTAATCTATACTGACACCAAGTAGAGATCTACCTTGTTCTGGAAAAAAAGTGGGTGAGATTGCACAGAGCATGTTATTGTCATGCACTGTTAACTGCATAATAGTCTTTTGTGCTGTTTTTAAGTGTTTTTAAATGTCAGTGCTCAGTGTAATCAATAACATTTTTAATATGTTGTTTAATGATTGGTTTATAGCCATTCTTTACACATCCTACTTGTTTTTTGATGCATGAATTTGCTGGGGATGTGTGGCACCTTGAGTTGCTTTAACTAAATTTGTTTAGCTTTACAGTTACGCTTTAAGTATCACAGCCAGCTACTACAGAGACAGGTACTACAGAGACAGGCTAAACCTAGGAGAATAGTAAAGAAACTGCTGGACATAGAGAATGAAAGTAATCAGCAAAGTTTCCAGACATCCCAACAGCAATGGATTTGTGTAAAAAAAAAATATATAATCGAAAGAATGTTAAAGCTATCCCGATGAGTGCCATCTCTCTTCTTGCTGCAATCTTTAATCCTTTGTATATACACTGTGTTACCCTGTTATTAATAAAGCTATTGGTTGGAAATAACAAGGTTGGATGGCTGTGTTTTGTGTAACTCCTGTTTACAGTACAATATGATATTTTTACAGCTCGCTGGAGAGTCTTTTATCTCACATCCAAGAAAAGAACACCTACCTGAAAGTAGTGGATCTCTTCTGCACGGAACTTTTAATGAAGAGGAATCAGCAAAATATTTTAATGAAGCTTTATTGGAATGGAGAAATGAGACCGGGAAGAAATCACAGAATGTCAGCTTCTTAAAGGTGGAAGCAGGTAACACAGTGATTATATTTAATTTTATACCTATAGCATGGATTCATTAGGATATTCTGACATTTCTAATGTGTAAAGACAAGACAGACATAAGAAAACAGGAATTCATGAAATGTCCACAGCAGAGCTCCCCCTTAACAGTATTTCCACTGTAGAGTCCCCCCCTTTAATGATATATCCACTGCAGAGCCCCACTTAAGGAAATGATCACAGCAGAGCCCCCCTTTAATGAAATGTCCACATCTGTGCCCCCCTTTAATGAAATGTCCACAGAAGAGACCCCTTTAATGTAATGTCCACAGAAGAGACCCTCCTCTAATGATATAATCACAGCAGAGCTCCCCTTTAATATAATGTCCACAGCAGAGCCCCCTTTAATGAAATTATCACAGACAACCCCCCTTTATTGTAATGTCCACAGCAGAGCCCAACTTTAATCAAATGTCCACAGACAAGCCCCTTTTAATGAAGTGATCACAGCAGAGCCCCCTTTAAAAAAGCAAAGCTATCTTGCAGTGTCTTTTCCCCACGGCCCGTTTTTTTCTTTTTTCTGAAACCCTTTGCCACAGTGCTCAAAATCCAGCTACAGTCCGGCTGCCACTAACTAGACACAAAAGCATGGTTTCCCAGATCTCCAAAACTGATACCTAAAACTGTCAGCAGCTGTGTAATGTAGCCCAAGCATGCCACTGGATTAGATATTGAGCTATGTTTTTTATAGCTTTCTGCTTTAGTTAGCAACTTTGACCCTTTGTCTGTAAAGCTACTGCACAGAGGGGCTCTTGTAACACTCCTGAGAGCCTTTCTTATTAGCATAATAAAAAAAATGATTTTAGAAAGGAGGCCATGGATAACAAATATAAGAAGATTGCCACAGTCATGGTGCCTTGATCTATGAGTAAGTGTCCCTGGTTTATCATGATGGATTTTCACAGTATATTTCCTTATGTATATTTAAACATGTGTTTTACTCTTTTACCTGCCGCTATAATGCATTTAATAGTGAGAATGAGTCTGGCAAATTCACTTAGTACTTACTACTCGAGTCAGTATGGCTTATAGTATCAGTATAGAATTTTTAGTAGTTTTAAGGTTCTTTGTTAACTTTACTGACACTTCCTTTTACTTTGTCCTTTGGTTCTTCACTGACTTTCTCACAACATTCATTTGGCTTCTGTGCCCCTTCCTTCCACTTAGGATCATTTGTGTGCATATTCTCCTTTGAACACTACTTTCTTGTCAGAAAATAGGATCATTTATGGGTGACTCAATACAAGGCACCTGTTGCAGACATCCCCAAAGAGTTCCTTTGTGTTTCTTATCTTTGTGGAGAACAGACCCATTTAAAAGACGCATGGCACTTTCTTTAGATCACTCTTATGAGACCTGACTTCTTATTCTTCAGCCCACTGAGGAAAAGCGTGCACATTTTTATTCTATTTAATCCATATAACATACAACATCTAACATTTCTTTGCAATTCAGATGATTCTTCATCATCAAAGGTTTGTACATTAGCATTTTGCATTTATTTTCTCACTAATTACATATTTTGCATCTGAAGATTCACTTGCCAGCAAACAGGCTCTGCTGGTGCCTTATGTTTTAACTGCATTGGGATGTGAAAGCTTTAAACTAACAAAGCTGACTTTGAATTTACTGTACTTGCAGTATTTGTTATGTACTCCCGTTAAGCTGGGCAGTCTAGTTGTTGATAAGGCTCAGTTCACATCACGTTTGGAGTGTTGGAGATTCCCAGGACATAGCCTCCATAGACCAAGTCTTCTTTGAGCACGGACAACAATTTATTCAGAACACTCAACAGGGCAAAATAGAGAAAGCAAGAAGTACAAGTAGTTTGTGATGTTCACATGACAGGCAGTGTAGATAGATGGGGTCACAAGTGTAACTCGCCAGAGATTTTCTTGCTATGTGCTTAGCATTTGACACAATTTCGGACTCCACTAAAATCTAAAAACATGTCAGTATTAACATTCTTACTTTATACAAATTTTAAGCACATAAAAACTAGCATCTTGTAAATACTGATGCCCCTTGTTGTCACCGTTTACTAGTGAATACATAATTGTGTATACTGAGATCTCACCCTGACACCCAGTCATGCTGGAGGCAGGGCTGGCACCAGCACTGGGCATACCTGGGCAAGTGTTGGGGCCCAGAGGTACTGGGGGGGGCACATAAGGCTGTACAAAAAGAATCCATGGGGTGTGGGGGGACATATCAAATTAATCCATAGAGTGTGCGGGGACCTTTATATAAAATAACCATGAGGGGGTTGTACATATAATAACAATGAGGGTGCTCTTTGGGATGATATACTAGGGAATATTTTAGGAAACTGGAGAGTGTTTGAGTTTCTGAATTTTTAATGCCACCATGTGAGTTCACTGCAAAGGGGTCTAATGAGTCTCTGCCGCCCAGGGGGACCCTGGCTGGAGGCTTATGCCAGTTTGCCAAGCTCAACTTTATTAGTGGCAAAATCCAGTTCTCATGGTGGACTTGCAAATCTGTGTATTCAGCTCTAACCCACAGCCTGTTCTTTGGCACTCTTAGCACTCCTGACCTTGGCTTGCTCTTGACCATTCCATTCTCTGTTGGCTCACTTGGTGTTTGCAATGACATCTCTAGATTCGCCTGGTTTCTCGGCCGCCTTTACTGGGATTACTTTAACAGGTGACCATTTCTGAGAGAAGTCCTATATAGATGTTGAATGGTATATACTGCCAATGTCACTGGGATGAGGCCTTTGGAATATTCCCTAAGGCTCCCCACTTATGTGACACTGTCCATTACAAATATCTCATAATTTACCAGTGAATTTCATTATTATCACCGAAAAGTACTGTAATCTACTGTCCATCTACTGTAATTGATAAAATCTGTGTTTTCTAGATGACATTGGAAGCTCGGAGGTTCAGACTGTACTCACTGCCACTATGAAACCATTAGAAATTCAATTTAAAGAAAATAGCTTAACCTACATGGAGAAACTGTTGTTAAAAAAGCATAGAAGGTACAGTACAAAATAATAAATGAATCTATCACACTAAAAAGCAGAATGTCCAATATTTGGGGTTAAACTTTTCAGTTTAGACTTGCTTTAAAGGGGTCACATTATCTTTCATGAAATCAACTTGCTGATGTCTGCTAAAAACGGGTTACATGATCTAAATGATATAAGATACATTACCCCAAATTGTTCCTGCTGCTTGAAGGTTTATACCGCCAGTACAGATGTGTCAGTGATTTCAGCCAATCCGACAACTAAAATGAAAATCTTTTTATAAAGTGCATAATTTTATGTTACTCATTGGGGTTCATTTACTAAGCGTCACACAACACACTTTTGTCGGACTGTTTGCCTTTTTAGTGGTTTCCATGGCTTTGACCGATATTTAACAGTTGTCTGCACTGGGATTGTGTCGCATGTGCCGTCGGACGATCCGACTGATTCGAACAGAGCGCGGAATTTAACATTAAAATCACTTATTTCTTCCTGGTGCATGTAAGTGCTTGGGCTTGCCACACAATTTAAAAGTCAAATCTCGCACTCAGTCTGCATCAGTCAGATTGTCCGACGAAACGTCCCCCAATTTGCGCCATAAAACGATCGCGTACAACACAATCCCAGCGCAGACACCTGTTAAATACCTGCCCAAGCCGTGCAATCCCCGAAAAAGATGCACAGTCTGACTAAAATGCAATCTGCGACCCTTAGTAAATGAGCCCCATTATCTCTCATCCTTTTCTCACTCCTCTCTCCATAGACTTGAATGATGTATGGACCGAATAAGTATAAGACTGATAGCAATTATCTTTAGTAAAATATATAGCAAAGTTTATTTTTGCAACAAGAACTATCAATTTATAAAAAACAAATTGGGATCAGGTTGTAAAAGTTCTTTCTCTTGCAGCCATTAATGCTCCAGTGGGGAATTTTGGGAAATATACATATAAGTTGTCCAGGATGGGACACTGGAAACCACGCCTATTTTACTTACTTATAAGGCAGCGCCCTTACCATCAAGCATGACTTTCAGGAAGCCTAATGACATGATGTGGGATGAAACCAGTGGGAATCTGTTGGGAATCTGTTCCTTCTGCAAATATATACTGGTTTGGCTTTAATCCCACATCATGTCATTAGGCTTTCTGAAAGTCATGCTTTATGGTAAGGAGGCTTCCTGACAAGGTAGCTAAAAATGGCATAATTGTTATTGTCCCATTCTGGAAAACTTCCCTGAAAATATATTGTTAAAATATAAGGTGCAAAAGAAAAGAGATTGCGCTCCCATAGAGTAGTATGTCCGGAAAATGCGATGCCCACATGAATCCCGGATCCAATAGGGTGGGAGTTTACTTGGTGCGCGCTAGGAAATAGCCTATATAATGGTCAGTAGGAAAAGGCTGCAGCTCACGGTCCAGTTGCCCAGGTTTGGATGTCCGGTCAAAGAATTCAATAATAATACAAAAAACAGACTCATAGGTGCCACATCAGACTGGTTATCGGGTTTTATTCAAGACTATAAAATGGATGATGCGTTTCGACAGAGTACTTCCCAGTTTATCAGATCCTAGACATTTATATTAATGGCATTGCTGTATCCCTCGCTTAATTTTATTCCTTCTCTTCTTCCACAATACTTCACACCTACAGTAAAAGAGTACATTTCCCTTAATTACGCATGTATTCACTCTATAGTTGGATTGTAATTTAACCCCTTCACGACTGCCATACGGCTATATACGTCCTTTTTGCACATGCCCCATGCAGAAAGGACGACTTGACAGTAAACCACTTCAAGCAGTCATACATCCTGAACCCTGGCACATAGAAACATCATTTTATGTCATTTTAAACAGTATGGATGCTTAAAAGGACTGGAGATATTAACCCTTAAATTTGTACTAAAAAAAAAATTATGTACAGCTTTGTATTCTCGATTGTAACTTTAAGAATGGATATCTCCTGTTCTTTGTGCAAGGGTTCAGGAGATATAGGCATTTGAAGTGTGCACCCCTCCAGCTTTTTGCACATTTGTAGTTAATTATTGGCAAATTTTATAAAGAAAAACATATGAATCAATAAAAGTATCCTATCAAATGAAAGTCTCAATTGTCATGAAAAAAAAACAAAGTAAAAATTGATATGATATGTAAAGCTTTTCCAGAAATGTCGTCATTTTAAGAAGCGTATAGCAGAACGTGAAAAATTGACCTGGACATTCAGGCATCAATGACCATTGGTCAATATATTTACTCTACTTCATTTCTGTATTACATTTGCACAGGATATTTTAGTATTTTATTGTTTTCAGTGATCACAGTTTGCACCATTTCCATTTGATATATTTGGAGCTTATCTGCATTTTGACATTTTAGACTTGTATGAGTTTAGATCTATTAGTTGTCTGCTTTCTCTGTACGGGACTTCGTAATTGACATAATGAGGCAGATTTACTTACCCGGTCCTGTCGCGATCCCGCGGTGCGTTGTCCGACGGGATTCGGGTCTGCTGCGATTCACTAAGATCGAATCGGGTCTGCCGCGATTCACTGCATATGTCACTTTCCCGCTGGGGTCCGCCGGAGTTGACCTTCTTTTTCCTGGGTGCATGTAAGTGCGTGTCTTGCGACACAATTCTAAATGTTAAATCTTTCTGACGTGTGTAACCGGCGCTGATGCGTCAAAATCCCGGGGCAATTTGTTGGAAAACGGAAATCGTCGACGAAAATGCGCTCAAGCCCCAATGTATTCATTTTATTATGGGAACCACCTCTTTTTAATCTACTGATATGATTCTAATGTTTACTGTATATTATCTATACTTGTACATCATTACTTATATTTTAAACCATCCATCCATACCCTTTTCTTGACATTTTCGTCCTTTTCCTATACATTACGTTATATATACACACTCACCGGCTACTTTATTAGGTACACCATGCTAGTAACGGGTTGGACCCCCTTTTGCCTTCAGAACTCCCTCAATTCTTCGTGGCATAGATTCAACAAGGTACTGGAAGCATTCCTCAGAGATTTTGGTCCACATTGACATGATGGCATCACACAGTTGCCGCAGATTTGTCGGCTGCACATCCATGATGCGAATCTCCCGTTCCACCACATCCCAAAGATGCTCTATTGGATTGAGATCTGGTGACTGTGGAGGCCATTTGAGTACAGTGAACTCATTGTCATGTTCAAGAAACCAGTCTGAGATGATTCCAGCTTTATGACATGGCGCATTATCCTGTTGAAAGTAGCCATCAGATGTTGGGTACATTGTGGTCATAAAGGGATGGACATGGTCAGCAACAATACTACATTCAGGCATCAATGACCATTGGTCAATATATTTACTCTACTTCATTTCTGTATTACATTTGCACAGGATATTCTAGTATTTTATTGTTTTCAGTGATCACAGTTTGCACCATTTCCATTTGATATATTTGGAGCTTATCTGCATTTTGACATTTTAGACTTGTATGAGTTTAGATCTATGAGTTGTCTGCTTTCTCTGTACGGGACTTCGTAATTGACATAATGAGGCAGATTTACTTACCCGGTCCTGTCGCGATCCCGCGGTGCGTTGTCCGATGGGATTCGGGTCTGCTGCGATTCACTAAGATCGAATCGGGTCTGCCGCGATTCACTGCATAAGTCACGCTACCGCTGGGGTCCGCCGGAGTTCACCTTCTTTTTCCTGGGTGCATGTAAGTGCGTGTCTTGCGACACAATTCTAAATGTTAAATCTTTCTGACGTGTGCAACCGGCGCTGATGCGTCAAAATCCCGGGGCAATTTGTTGGAAAACGGAAATCGTCGACGAAAATGCGCTCAAGCCCCAATGTATTCATTTTATTATGGGAACCACCTCTTTTTAATCTACTGATATGATTCTAATGTTTACTGTATATTATCTATACTTGTACATCATTACTTATATTTTAAACCATCCATCCATACCCTTTTCTTGACATTTTCGTCCTTTTCCTATACATTACGTTATATATACACACTCACCGGCTACTTTATTAGGTACACCATGCTAGTAACGGGTTGGACCCCCTTTTGCCTTCAGAACTCCCTCAATTCTTCGTGGCATAGATTCAACAAGGTACTGGAAGCATTCCTCAGAGATTTTGGTCCACATTGACATGATGGCATCACACAGTTGCCGCAGATTTGTCGGCTGCACATCCATGATGCGAATCTCCCGTTCCACCACATCCCAAAGATGCTCTATTGGATTGAGATCTGGTGACTGTGGAGGCCATTTGAGTACAGTGAACTCATTGTCATGTTCAAGAAACCAGTCTGAGATGATTCCAGCTTTATGACATGGCGCATTATCCTGTTGAAAGTAGCCATCAGATGTTGGGTACATTGTGGTCATAAAGGGATGGACATGGTCAGCAACAATACTCAGGTAGGCTGTGGCGTTGCAACGATGCTCAATAAAAAAAAAAAAAAAAAAAAAAAAAAAAAAAAAAAAAAAAAAAAAAAGCCAGCCTGAACCGTTGATACAAGGCAGGATGGATCCATGCTTTCATGTTGTTGACGCCAAATTCTGACCCTACCATCCGAATGTTGCAGCAGAAATCGAGACTCATCAGACCAGGCAACGTTTTTCCAATCTTCTACGGTCCAATTTCGATGAGCTTGTGCAAATTGTGGCCTCAGTTTCCTGTTCTTAGCTGAAAAGAGTGGCACCCGGTGTGGTCTTCTGCTGCTGTAGCCCATCTGCCTCAAAGTTCGACGTACTGTGCATTCAGAGATGCTCTTCTGCCTACCTTGGTTGTAATGGGTGGCGATTTGAGTCACTGTTGCCTTTCTATCAGCTCGAACCAGTCTGCCCATTCTCCTCTGACCTCTGGCATCAACAAGGCATTTCTGCCCACAGAACTGCCGCTCACTGGATGTTTTTTCTTTTTCGGACCATTCTCTGTAAACCCTAGAGATGGTTGTGTGTGAAAATCCCAGTAGATCAGCAGTTTCTGAAATACTCAGACCAGCCCTTCTGGCACCAACAACCATGCCACGTTCAAAGGCACTCAAATCACCTTTCTTCCCCATACTGATGCTCGGTTTGAACTGCAGGAGATTGTCTTGACCATGTCTACATGCCTAAATGCACTGAGTTGCCGCCATGTGATTGGCTGATTAGAAATTAAGTGTTAACGAGCAGTTGGACAGGTGTACCTAATAAGGTGGCCGGTGAGTCTATATATGTCTAGGATCTGATGAAGAGGGATGTACTCCTATGAAATGCGTCATCCATTTTATAATCGCGAAAAAACTCGATAACCAGTTTGATGTGGCGCCTATGAGACTGTTTTTCATATCTATAACTGAAAATAAATTGGAAGTTTAAACTTTTTTTGTCTCTCTCTGTACCTCAAGCCCCTTTCCCCCAGCTTCTTCTCCGCATACACTATTTTTACAGCAGGAAACACTTAGTGCTTATGCATGTAATTCAAGCTGTTAGACTATTCACTATATAGATCCTGGATATAAGGGATCCCCTTATTAAATCTTATTTGATGTTCTGCTTAGATGGGAACGCATGACATAATGGGGCACATTTACTAATGGTCCCCCGGCTGCATTTCCGTCAGGTTTCGCTAATTTTTCCATTTTGCGCTGAATTGCCCCGGGTTTTGGGCGCAAGCGATCAGATTTTTTTATTAAAAATGAAATTGTGTCACAAGACCAGCACTCACATGTACCGGGAAGAAGAAGGTGAACTCCTGCGGACCTCAGCAGGGAAGCGACAGAGAATTGGATGCACGATCTTAGTGAATCGTGGCAGCTCCAAATCATCGTCGGACATTCCGGATTCGGGACGGTTAAGTAAATGTGCCCCAATGGGAAGTGTGGGAGGATATAATAGTATTAATTCTAGGGCAAATATAGAAAGAGGTTAGACTCTGCCCACTTCTCTTCTAAGGATGATGTCTGACAAGTAGCTTCTAAACTGAAAAAAAATCTAAGTGACACAAATTTAGCCATTGTTCTGTTTGTTTAGAAAGGGGAAAAAAGATATGCTAATTTGGTCATTATGAACCTGGAGGTACACTGTAAGGCTACATTCACACTGCCGTTGCCTGCCGTACCCTAGCACGGCGGGCAACGGCAGCGCGCGGGGAGAAGAGAGGAGGTGAGTGCAGCTACTACGGAGAAAGATAGGACATGTTGGGTGCCGTGCGCCCATTGGCGTCTATGGGGGGCCTATATATCGGCCTTATATATGTCCCCCATACGGCAGTGTGAATGTAGCCTAAGCTTGTAAGCTCTAAACCATAGTTATCATGTAAAGAGTATTTATAACATTTTATATTAAAACATTTACCGGTAAGTATGGAGGCAATAATTTGAGAGACAGCTGTCTAGTATAGTGAGGAGGAACCTGGTTATATAATGCTGACATTAGCTGACTGTACATCCTACATCCTCCACTGGTTTAATATTGATTATGATAGATCATGATAGAACTACTAGAAACCTCTTTGGGATTGGAAACTATTCCCAATGGCAAACATGCAGTGGGTATTGGATTTTATTGCTATAGGTAGATCCATCAGCATCTAACACATCTATCTCTGTTGTATAACATATTATTACATTCTGGCAACTAGACTAGGCATACACTTCAGCACCTGAAGAGTCATTGCTTTCCTTCCCCTTACTGCAAATGTACAGTATTAACTAGTCACATTAATTTCACCCAAGTCTTCTGCTTCTGACATCTGTTCACATATGGATTGTACTGATATAAAAACCAACCAGGCAAATAATAGGTGTAGCACTAAGCATGAAATTTAGATGCTGTACAAAACTATATATCTTGTCAAGGTACTTTGTGTCTAATCTCAATGAAAAAAGGTTTCTCGTACAGGCCAATACATTTATGTTTAAAGATGGGCCTTAGTTAGGTCCTGTTATCTCTTCCAGTTTTTTCAGTGCTAATTAAATGAATGTTAACTTATTACTTTCCTATGAGATAACCCAACCAAACTCAACCAAAGCAATCTTGGTTATAAAGTGTACTTTTATCGACCAATAGAAAAAGATACAGGGGCACATTTACTAAGCTCAGTATATCAGTTTTCTGTTGACTTTGCATGTTCTTTCTAGTGTAAACTGCTTCCACAGGTATTTGAGAAGTGTCTGAGACACATTTGTGTTGCACTCAACCCATTTGTGGCGCAGATGCACTATTCTTCATGCCACACAAATTTGTGCACTGAAGGGGGCGTACCAGTGCACAGTCGGACCATTGCACCAGATTTAACATGCAAAGTCTGACAGAAATGTGTTGCATGCCCTATGTCAGTGGTGGCGAACCTATGGCACGGGTGCCAGAGGCGGCACTCAGAGCCCTTTTTATGGGCACCCGGGCCATCGCCCCAGCACACCAGACAGGACTCGAAGAATCTTCCAGCAAGAATCTTCCAACTTAAAGGATGCTGATTTCATCTTTATATTAAAGTGATACTGACTTTGCTACTTGGGAATGTAGGAGGAAGAATGAGTAGACAGGGCCGGATTATCTTTGGAGGATCTTCTGATGGCCCCACGATTCTCAGAGTACAGAGGGACACTGGAAAGAAGCTAAAATGTTGCAAATTTTCCATCTTGTCCTGAGGAGGCCAATATGATGGAATGTTGTTGAGGAACAGGGAGCAATAAGTTACGGCTTTAACTTTTGGTTGGCACCTCGCAATAAATAAAGGAGGTTTTGGGTTGGAGTTTGGGCACTCGGCAGCTAAAAGGTTCGCCATCACTGCCCTATGTTATAGTGGTGCACTCTGTTGGAGCATGCAGGGGGCGCCAGATTCATGCAGAACGGCACCATAAATCCTGAATCTGGCGCCCTCTGCACTACACACAGGACACTGCACTTAGTGCAGTTTGCACTGTTCTTAGTAAATGTTCCCCACAATGTTTCAGCTGTTTTCCAGCTTGGGTCAGGTCTGTTAAAGAATGCACCCATATTGGACCTGGACTCCTACATGTTCAATTCAAAGTGGGAACATGTAACATTCTCATAATCTGTGGCTGTTCCATTGCTATGAGCCCCCCAAAAAACAGACTGTGGCTTGGTGATAAATTCCTGACACTGGGGAAACTTCTAAAATCCAAATTCATTTATAATACCACATTTCATACTACTTCCCACAGCACAGTGTTTGGTAAAACATTCTTTTGTTTTATCTCTAGAACTCCAATTAATGAAGCCTCACATAACTTCTTAGAAGACGTGAGATATTCTCCCACCTTTTTGCAGAATGAACTGGATAAGTGGGATGATTTGACAGGTTAGTGTTCCTCTGCTGCATTCTTATTGACTGCACTAAAGTGCCAGAATAAGACGTTAATTCCATTGACTTTGCACTAATTCTAACCTGGTTGTTACCCTTTCAAGCTGAAGAAATGGAAGCTCATGAAAATTACGTGGCTTTGTTCAGAGTGGAGGAACATGTCAGGAGCGATGTGATACATGAACCAGCTTTGAAGATTGTGGAATTGGATAAGGTATTGTGGAGCCATTGTGAATGGGTGTGATTAAAGGCAATAACTACAGCTGGGTGCTAGATCTTAGCGCTGTATGCAGAAGATGCCATTTTAGCATAATGTGCATCAGCCTCAATTTTGTCAGAATTCGATTATTCTACTGTGTTTTTCCTGCTGTGTTACAGTATAATTCAGCAATGTTAACTCCTTCTGTCATGAAACTGGCAGTTTTACGCTATGGCCGTGTTCTAGTGCATTGCTGTAAATGTATAGTGCTGGACCTGCAATGCAATATAATTAAAAAGTGACTGCACTGCAGAGGGGTATATTTCCAGAAGAGTACTGACATGCAGATGGATATAGTCCTAAAGCTGTAGGGGATATAGTCCTGGAACACTACTGCACTGAAGAGATATATAGTCCTGGAGCAGTACTGCACTGCAGAGATGAATAGTACTGGAACACTACTGCACTGAAGCGGTATATAGTCCTCGAGCAGGACCACACTGCAGAGGTATAGAGTCCTGGAACACTACTGCACTGAAGAGATATATAGTCCTCGAGCAGTACTGTACCTCAAAGATATATAGTACTGGAACACTACTGCACTGAAGAGGTATATAGTTCTGGAGCAGTAGCACGCTGCAGAGGTATAGAGTCCTGGAACACTACTGCACTGAAGAGATATATAGTCCTCGAGCAGAACTGCACTGCAGAGGTATGTAGTACTGGAACACTACTGCATCGAAGAGGTATATAGTCCTGTAGCAGTACCACACTGCAGAGGTATATAGTCCTGGAGCAGTACTGCACTTAAGAGGTATATAGTCCTAGAGCAGTACCACACTGCAGAGGAATAGAGTCCTGGAACAGTACTGCACTGAAGAGGTATATAGTCCTGGAACAGTAATGCACTGAAGAGGTATATAGTCCTGGAACAGTAATGCACTGAAGAGGTATATAGTCCTGGAACAGTAATGCACTGAAGAGGTGTATAGTCCTGAAGTAGCACCACACTGCAGAGGTATATAATCCTGCAACACTACTGCAATGAAAAGGTATATTGTCCTGTAGCAGTAATGCACTGCAGAGGTATATAGTACTGGAACACTACTGCACTGAAGAGGTTTATAGTTCTGGAGCAAAGCTGCACTACAAAGTGATATGATATAGTCCTGGAACAGTCCTGCACTGCAGATGTACCGTATATTCTGGCGTATAAGACGACTTTTGAAGACAGAAAAATCTTCTGTCTTCTCTGGGTCGTCTTATACGCGGTAATCCCGCCCGCCCGCGTGTATTCACGGCGGCGGTCGGGCGCGCTGCATGGGAGGGCTCACGGTGAGCCCTCTCCATAGCCGGTAAGTCTTGCGGCAATTGCAGCAAAGCTTACGAAGACCCCGATCAGTGCAGCACCGATGCGGTGTTTTCACAGTGTTGGCTGCGGCAAAGCTGCCGGCAGCCTCTAAAAGATAGCGGCGCATGGGCGCCGCATCTACCTGGGATCGCCGCTCCCCGTGACGTCATCGGGGCGGCGTTACGTCTCCATGGTAGCCTCGGTCTTCCAAAGACCGAGGCTATATAGTTTAAACCCTTCATTACAATGTGCTGATACACATTGTAATGAATGAGGAGGAAAACTCCCATCTACTGCCATACTGTAGTATAGCGATATTGATAGGATCGATCAGACAACCTAGGGTTAAAGTACCCTAGGGAGTCTTGAAAAATAGTAAAAATAAAAAAAAAAAAAGTTAAAAAAAAAAATTATAATAAAAAAAAAAACCAAAATTTCAATCTACCCCTTTCCCTAGTAGATGACATAAATATAAATAAACAGTAAAATCATAACACTCAGGTATCGACGCGCCGAAAATGCCCGATCTATCAAAATATGATAACGGTTTTTTTAATGCGTTTAGCCCCCGTAACGGAAAATAGCGCCAAAGTCGAAAATGGCACTTTTTGCCATTTGAAAATATAAAAAAATCTATAAAAAAGTGATCAAAAGGGTTGTACAGTTAAAAGTGATATATTGAAATATATCCAATTTCGCAAAAAATTACACCACCCACAGCTCCGTTACACCGAGGTATAAAAAAGTATTAGCACCAGAAGTTGGCAAAATCAAAAATAATTTTTGTACAAATGTATGAAAAATCTATAAAACTATACCAATTTCGGTATCCCCTAAGTTGACCAAAGATACGACCAAGAAAAAGTGACATGGCATTTGGGGCGCTCAGGAAAGAGTAATATCCAAGCCCCACAAAAAATGGTGCAAATGGTTTTTCACCATTTTCATTGCATTTGGAATTTTTCCTCGCTTCTGAGTACATGGCTGGAATATTTATATAAAATAAAAATTAAGGTACAGTATGGTAACATTTACAGTACTGGGCGATGGTGGTATGTGTTGTTGTATGCCTTATGTTTTGGCGACAGTTTTCCTGCTATATACTGCATGTCATAAGATTTCAATTAAAAAAAGGCCATGTTAAATTCAAACTGTTTTTTTTTTTTTTTTACCGGGTTTGTATGCGTTGTGAAAAGGGGTAGTATTATACGGCGAATATATCTAATCTATATTTAACAGGAAAGTAAGGGGGTCGTCTTATACACCAGGTCGTCTTATACGTCGGAATATACGGTATATATTCCTGTAGAAGTACTGCATTGCAGAGGGATATAGTTGTAGAGCAGTACTGCACTGCAGGAATATATAGCCCTGAAGCAGTACTGCACTGCAGGGATATATAGCCCTGAAGCAGTACTGCACTGCAGGGATATATAGTCCTGAAGCAGTACTGCACTGCAGGGATATATAGCCCTGAAGCAGTAGACTGCACAGGGATATATAGTCCTGAAGCAGTACTGCACTGCAGGGATATATAGTCCTGAAGCAGTACTGCACGCGGATAATAGCAGAAGCAGTAATGCGCAGGATATAGTCCTGAAGCAGTACTACATGCAGGGAATATAGTCCTGAAGCAGTACTTCACGGCATAGGGGTATAGTCCTGGAGCAGTATTTTGCTGCATAGGGATATAATCTTGCAACATTACGGTACTGGAGGGAGGGATTATAGTTTGTAGCCAATACTGCACTGTTGAGGAGTATTACTCCTGGTACAGTAGTGCACAGCCGGAGGGTAATTAATCCTGGACACAACAGTACTGCATTGCAGAGGAATATAGTTTTGTGAACTAAGCACTCAAGAAGGATATAGTCTCAGATGAGTACTGCACTGCAGAGGAATATACTTCTGGAACAGTACTGCACTGCAGAGGGCTGTAGTCCCTGAACAGTACTACAATGCAGAGATATATAGTCCTGAAGCCAGCTACTGAACAGCTCAGGGATTCATGAGATCATAAGCAGTACTACAATGCAGAGATATATAGTCCTGAAGCAGTACTGCACTGCAAAGGGATAAAGTCCAGTATAACAGTGTAGACTTATGAGGGATGTAGTCCTGGAACAGTGCACTGCAGAGATATATAGTCCTGAAGCAGTACTGCACTGCAGAGGTGTTAAATCCAAGAACAGTACTCCACTGCAGAAGTATATAGCCCCTTAACAGTACTGCCCTGCAGAGGTATATAGTCCCAGAACAGTATTGCACTGCAGAGGTATATAGTCTTGAAGCAGTACTGCACTGCAGAGAGATATAGTCGTAGAAGAGTACTGCACAGCAGAGATAATAGTTCCAGGACAGTACTGCACTGCAGAGGGCTGTGGTCCTGAACAGTACTACAATGCAGAGATATATAGTCCTGAAGCAGTACTACAATGCAGAGATATATGTCCTGAAGCAGTACTGCACTGCAAAGGGATAAAGTCCAGTATAACAGTATTGCACTTTTATGAGGGACTTAGTCCTGGAACAGTGCATTGCAGAGATATATAGTCCTGAAGCAGTACTGCACTGCAGAGGTGTTAAATCCAAGAACAGTACTCCACTGCAGAAGTATATAGCCCATTAACAATACTGCCCTGCAGAGGTATATAGTCCCAGAACAGTATTGCACTGCAGATGTGTATAGATTGAAGCAGTACTGCAACTGCAGAGAGATGTAGTCGTAGAAGGTACTCACTGCAGAGGTTTATAGTTCTGGAAAAAGTACTTCACTGCAGAGGTATAGAGTTCTGGAACAGTACCGCAATGCAAAGGTTATAGTCCTAAACAGTATGCACTGCAGAGAGATATAGGGGGTCATTTCTAGCAGGGCCCGAATCGCGTTTTCCCGACGTGTTCCACGATATTTCGATTTGCGCCGAATGTACCTTAATGCCCCGGGATTGTGTCCGCACGCCACTAGGATTGTGGCGCGCAGCGCCGGCATGCGGCCGGAAATCGGGGGGCGGCCGAACGAAACCACGCCGTATTCGAAAAACCGCCGCATTTAAAAAACGAAAAGTGTCGACTTCGGGACGCTTACCGTCACATGGTCCGAGGTGGTGCATTCCGGGCGTGGATGAACTAGTGAGTTTCAGACGCGCAGCGCCACCATGGTGGACGGGCGAGGAACTGCCATTCATGAATCCCGCGCCGGACACTCCGAATACAGAGCAGAGAACGCGCCACTGGATCGCGAATGGGCCGGGTAGTATAAGTTGCGCGCCCAGTCCTAGAAACCGACGACTACTAGTACACGTACTGCAGGCTGAGATATAGTCCTAGAACAGTACTTGCACTGCGAGAAATACATCTAGAACCAGTACTAGCATGCACTGAGAGATAGTCCTAGAACAGTACTGCACTGCAGAGAGATATAGTCCTAGAACAGTACTGCACTGCAGAGAGATATAGTCCTAGAACAGTACTGCACTGCAGAGAGATATAGTCCTAGAACAGTACTGCACTGCAGAAGTATATAGCCCCGGAACTGTATTGCCCTGCAGCGCTATATAGTCCCGGAATAGTACTGCCCTGCAGAGCAATTAACACCCCATCAATAAGGGAGGTGGAGGCAGAGAGCCATTTTAGGGGAGCTGAGCTCCACTAACCCAGTATGGCCAGAACTCATCTAATTGGTGGGGTTGTCATATGTTGGACCATGCATCTAATCATGAATATGTTTTTATCAAAAATTAAGAGAAAAGTTAATCCCATGAGCAGTAGTGAATTATATTTCTATATATTTGCATGTGGAAAGATCCTACTCTCCAGGCCACCTTATTTAGGACAAACTTTAAGATTTGATAGTAATAGAAATATTACATACAACTTCGCAGAACCCTTCTGAACACCGACAGTGATGATGAATAACAGAAACTAACATGTAGCACCCCCCAGTGTTTAATCACTTGTGACTTCTTGCATCTCAGGGACTGTGCACTGGAGGAGCCAATCTGGTTACGGTTCGGTGGCTACACTTTTATGGAGGCTTTTCGGTTAGTTACCTATAGTTGATTTTTATTGATGGGGAAATATGTATTGCATCGATAGTGCAGAGCTGTGTGGAGATAATGATGATGACTCATGGACTCGGAGGCCCACTTGACTCAATCCTATTTGCTGACAGGGAGCCAAATATTCATATAAGTGAGTGGAACCACTAATATTAATTATAAAAGCAATTTGGGAATAAGTAATAAAAAGACAATGATTAGAGCCTATCATTAGGTAAAAATGTAAAATCCTGATGACAGGTTCCCTTTAAAGCATTATAAAGTAGGGACACTTACTCATAAGTCTAGGCGCTGTGATCTGTGGTAATCTTCTTATATTTGTTATCCATATTTTAATTATACTAATGAACTACTAATTAATGAAGGTAGCTGAGGTGGAGAGAGTATAACTGCTTGTGAAGATACGGCACAGATGGGCTCTGCTTACACACCCTAGAGCCCTTCAGTCTCTTTAGCATAATTTTGAAAGTTGATTTTAGAAGGAAGGAGGCCATGGATGTAGAGATTTATGAAGATTAACACAGTCACTGTGCCTGGAGTAAGTGCCCTTACTTAGTTTATTATACTTGATTTTGATGGTAGATTTCCTTTAAATGGGCCATGAATATTTTCACTTTTTCACTTTTCCTTTTCAATATTTAGATGCAGCAATCTTCTTTTAAAATTAATTGAGTAAACGGTGACAAAATTAGCTGTCATCAATGTGAAGGTGCTTTCCCTCCTCTCATTTCTGTAATCTACTTTATTCATTTACCTTGTATTCATCAATCACTGGATGCTGGAAACAAAGTTATAATATCCATTTCAGATGCCAGTTAAGATGTGAGTAGTGTTTGGGACCTTAGATTGAATCCCTCTCTATACATAGAGGCTAATTATTTACTTCTAATTTTCACATTAAATTGATTAGTATTTCATGTTGCTACCAAAGCTGAACCCTCTGGAATTATACTTTATGTTTCTGAAGCTGCTGATAATATACTGTAGCTGTTACTATAATGTTGGTATATTATAGGTTTTAGTTGCGGTTAGAAATAAAAAATAAACAAATAATACTTCTTACACTTTTAGTTTACTTTGCAAATAGTTATGATTTGCATTAAGGAGCTTTATTGAATTTCTGTATTCCTGTAGACCATGTATTCTTTTTTATATGGAGATTTTTCTGGGGCAATCACAGTATTGAACCCTTACACAAGCAGAATTCAGAAGACGCCAGGCAACCAGAAGCATGATACCAGTCAGATGCTGTGGTCTTAATTGAACCTGGAATCTGGGGATTCTATGTCCATGATTTGAGTTGTCTCCACTATTGCACCTTCTCACATTCACCATTTTCTTTATTATGAGGCCCAGGGGCTGCAGTGAAAAGGAGTATTTCAAGGTGTATTATATCAGCATTGTTATATAGAAAACTACGGTATGTGTAGAATTAAATCAAGTGTTTCTATTAAGCATTTAAAAAAGATTATATTTTATTTTTAATTTTAATTTAACTAACTTGTCATGAAATTGTTGGTTTTTGACTTTTGCCCTGAACGTCATAATAACATGATCACAGAACATGTCTGGAACACACAGATGTGAATGACAATTCTCAAAAGTACTAAAATATTATGCATATGTACCATATGTATCTGATCACTTTCAGATACCTTGGTTATAACTTCTGAACGCTTTGAAATATCCAGGTGATTTTAAGATTTCTTGTGACACACTGGGGGACATTTAATTATTATCCTTTAAAATATATTATTATATTATTTGCATATGATTACACTAACTCTCTTCTCTAATTATCTTAAATATTGTAAGGGATTAGGTCCGGGATCGTCGTCTCCTGGGGTACACAGCAACAATTCACCAGCACACCAGTAAATTCACTGTCTACACTGTGAGATTTGGATACAACTGACCTCAACCAGTTTTATACAGCAGTAAATTACAAAACAGCAAAAATAAAGCCTCACCAGGTGCTGGTCTACTGCCCGGCACCCCAAAAACTCATAGTAACAGTTCACTGCCACAGCTCCATAGACCTTTGACGTATCCTGTCTCTTCCCCAGGGTGGAGCCATTGTGGGAAGTCTGCACCAGGTAGTTATGCAGGACTTCCACCTGGATGTAAATTAATCCTCATTAGTGGCAAAACACCCAGCTTTCCCACATCCATCCATATTCATTCCATACCCAAAATCTGCAGCTACCCTGCCACACTATATAAATACACTAAAGACCCCAAATACGAAGTTTCAAGTCTGTAGGGTCCTAGAGGTCTGTAGTCTGTAGGGTCCTGGATCACCCAAATCAGTCTTTTAATTTCCACTTTATGTTTTAGTAGGGTCCCGATATCTAGACTGAATTAATAGAAATAATTCACATACAGAAATACAACCTTATCTTTCAGCCTCTTGCTTAACACTTGCTATAAGCCCACATCAAAGTTAAGGATCACTGTACATTCTCTGTACATTATTAAGTTGCACCGGTGGAATATGCATTAATGTGAGTCACCACTAAGCCAAAACTACTTCTTAAATTTCTGACATTTATTATGGCTCTTTCTTAATGTGCCCAGATCTCTTTGTATTACACAAGTAAAATTTAAGCTTAAATGGGTCAGAGACCAGGCGTATAAATGCCCGGCCGAGCAAGCCGAATTCTTAAATGTACTTTCTGGAAATCGCTGCTGTTGCTAGGCTGCATTTCATCAGTTACTAATAGTTATTTTATCTACTCTATGTTTTACCCCCTTCTCCCTGTTACATCATATTAGCTTTTGTGCGTTTCCTAAATGAGCTGTTTTTCTGCTGGACACTTTTCATTTCATGGATAATGGCTAATTATGAAAAATAAATCTTTTTGTCCAGCTGAAATTGGCACCCTACCTGTCTACACAAGCAGCTCAAATGCATGTCATTCATTTACAATTGATTATATTCTTGATTTCATGTAATCTTATGTAGTGATTCCAGATACTGCTGATTAGGATGTATAATTATGTGTTTGTACATGAGTGTATACATGTCTGGTACATTGCGTCTGTCATCTTCTCATGCTTTACATAAAGTTGCTCAAAACATTTTGCGACCCTCTGTCGTGTCTCTGTATTTCTTTATAGTTTTTAAATATCAGTGAAATGTGGTAACCTGTAGACCTGCCAGCATCTGTGATATGTCCAGTTTAGTAAATAATTGCATTTCCTGTGAAATATCAATTCTTGAGCATCATTTTTTAACTCTTTATCGTGCTGTGGTGATCCCAGAGGGGTCTTTCATGTACACTATTTATGACATGTTGCCCATGAGAATAGCCCTTTAATTGTGCCATTAGTGTCAGAAAATACAGATAATATGAGTGTGGTCGAGCTCTCCTCTCCTGAATACACCAGACTCATAAACGTCTTTTTGAAGCCAAATAGCAAAGTATTTGTTTCATGTTGGTCAATAGGACAGCAGAATTGTCCCCGATGTTTCTTACACAAAGCAGCATAGTCTGATGACAGATCCGCTTTAACATTCTTCAGTTATCTTTACATGATAATGTTAAATGCACTTTTTTGTATTTTATTATTTTCTTTTTTTTAGAATTTGAATATTTTTCAAATGAAAAATATACAGTACTGTAGAAATCTTATAGGGGCCCATAAACTGTGACTATAGAGTTTCCATACGATGACAATGTCCGACTGTTTACTTATTGTTCTAAATTTTTATATAATACAATAATTTAATGTTCTTATAACCTGCTTAAATAGGATCCTGAAGAGAAACTGGAAGAATCTAGAAATTTTGTGGTGAGAGAGACAGAAAGCAATGAAAGGAACAGACCGCAAAGGTTGGTATATTGGAGCAATTTAATTTAATGTTTCACATTAGTAATCCAGCAGCTTGTGACCGTTCTAATCACTTCTGTCTTATTATATGGAAATTAAAATAACAACTTTTACTCTTTCCAACTAAAAGTCTTTGAGAAGTGGGGAAGAGCTTGTGTACAAGAAAACTGTAGCATATCAGTGCCACCATTCATACAGTATAATTGTCTGAGGTCTCCTCCTTAGCACCTGTATCTCTTAGTAATTTGTGCAGAACAAAATTTTTGACAAATTTGAATAAATCAATAGAGAAAATGATTAGGGTTAAGAAAGAAGCAGAAAAGCACAAAGGCTCACCACCTCCTCCTCTCCAGCGCACAGTTGTAGGGCAGGCATACGGCTGTGTGAATGTACCTTTACTTTGTCACCAAATTTCACCCAATTTAAAATACTAGCACCCTCAGGTAGAGTTCCCTACTTTATGTGAAATCTCGCTTTTTATCGCCTGAGATGAGTCACTTTTAGAGGCTGAAGGGGGAGCATCTCTACAGATTACCCTATCTTTGGTTCAATCGGAACCAGAACCATTGCGTCATATTAAAGATAACAATCTCATCTTTCAGATCGCATCAGGCTTGTGGTTTTGTGAGCTTTAGCAGGCAGTTTAAAACATAGTTGGAAATGGGAACTGCAGATATCCAATTCCCACTTTTTAACTGCCTGTTTCTTTTACTGTAGCTCCAGGTATGATCTGAAAGATGAGATTCTTATTCTGGGGCATCTAAAAATTACTCATCTCAGGCCAAAATATGACTCTTCTCTATTCATTTTCACATCACTTTGGAGGAGATTTGTTATAAGTAAGCTGTCGAAATTTCACATAAAAAAGGGAATTCTAGAAAGGACACTTCAAACCCTGCCTGAGTGTGTTGGTAGTAAATCTGGTGACAGAGTACCTTTAATGAAGTATTTCACAGAATTTAATATTATGCCCAGCATTATTTATTTCTGATTTTTTTTTTTTGAGAAAAAAAAATAGCCTAAATGTTTAGTTACACTTTGAAAGAGCTTTCCCCATAGATAACCACCAATCTTAGAACAGGAGTTCTGTACGTAAGATCATCAATATGAGATAAGTGGGGGTGTTAAGTAAGTAGCCACCATGGAGGTCAATGGGAGCCAAGGCTGAGGTATTTCTGTACAGTTAAACACGGTGGCTCAAGCCTCCAGTGGAAGGGGTTTGGCACTGTGGCTAATTAACTACAGTGATCAAATATGTAGAAAATGTAACAATAGTTTAACAGTTCCTAGGGATACAGGTAAAATATCTGGCAGCTGCACCATACCCAGCCCCAGGTACTTTACCTGTATCCACACAACAGTGTGTCAGATGAAGGCATATTTTGCCGTAACGTCATTTTACACTGTTTTCCCCACAATAAAGAAATTTTGCATTAATTTCCATATTCAGACTGCTGTTGATACCTCTATACATAGATACATTAATGTCACTGCCAGCACAGTGGGCACACTGGATTTACCAGGTGAGTATAGGGTCTAATATTGTTAAATGCCATTTCCCCACTGTGTTACCATTTGTTTGATGTCATAAAATCTCTTATAAAGGTGCTTTTATATATTGGCAATCCATTACTACTGCATACGGGTTGTATAGAGTTGGGGCTTATTCACATGACTGTAATGGAGACCGTGATCTGGCCGCACAATTTGAGGTCTTGTGCACTTGGTCACCGCTTGGGCAGATTTGCGCCACAGCCACTCGTCTCTCTGTGGATTTGGGAGGGGTGAGATGTGCTCACCCTACCTCTGGATTGTGTGCTAAATGTGGGTTCCAGCCGGGGAGAACACAACCAGCTGAATGGGACCTTGGTCTGTTCTAAGGCCACTTTAAAAATTGATGTATGGCAGGCCACATGTTTCTGTTGGGAGGCACATTTGACCATGTCCCTACATCTATTCACATGCTACAATCCCCCTGCATTTTCTCTAAAGGCCAACAGAGCAGATCCCCATAGACCAGACAGTCTATAAAGGGCATCACTTTAGCCTTGACTGGAATGATTAGTGTGCAGTTATATGGGTTATTAATCTTATCAATGTAGTTTAACTACCAATGAATTCATCTAAAAGATTTTGACAGCAGGGGTGTGTGATATAATTGTATTATTGATGCTTCCGGCGCAACATGTCGTTTATGAAAATGATATTATCTTTTATTGAATAAATTACTTGGATCGTAGTTGGGAGGTTTATGGATGTGACACTGATGAAGGGAAACTAGTTATTACTGCCTGCACTCCGGGATGGTTGCCTTTGATGAAATTGGATAGAGGTTCCTTACATTGTTTGTAATAAACTAGAAACACTAAGGATAGATGTGAACATAGGAGTAGTGGGTCTAAAAACAGCCAGGAAATGGCCAAATATGAGGAACAGAGATGGGTTAAATGGCCAAAATTCTGAAAATCATAAAGGGAACCTGTCAGCAGAAATGGACCTAATTAACCACTGACAATAGGTTGTCAAGCAGATTAACACCTTCTAGATCATGTTTCTTTCATCACCCAGTGTAGAGGCATGAACCAGGAAATAAACTTTTAAGTTTTGAAGTGAGATGCAAATTAGTTGTATGAAGTCCTATAAAGACTTCAGCACTGAAGTCAAGCTCTCCCCTCCTCAGAACTCCCACTTTTTTGATTCACACAATTCATTCAGACTTTCGGAGAGTCAGTTATCATGTCCTTGGATAAAGTTACAGCACAGGAGGTAACAGAGCTTGACTTGACTTTATTGATGAATGATTCTCCGCCTACTTGACTTTATAACCATTTTACATCTTACTTCAAAGTTGGTTTTAAGGATGATGCCACCACATTGGACCATAAATATAACATGATCTGCAAGGTGTTAATCTGCTTGACATGCTGTCGCGACACAATTCTGTCGGATTCTAGACAAAAATGTGTTGCAATGTGTTGTCAGACAAAAGGCAACCGCAACACAATTGTGACACAAGCACATAATAAATACATGGCGCAGACACAAATAATATACTTGGGCCAACCTGTTAATGGTGATCAATTAGGGTGCATTCACAAGTCGCGTTAAACGCACGCATTTTAATATGCAATGGATGAACTGTAGAGAGATTTGCCTAATTAAATGACTGTTAACATTTACGTTTACAAAAACGCTACCATTAACAGATGCATATGTTAACACAAGGTTAACATGTGCGTTAATATATTGTTAACTGTTTTGTTTTGTAAATGCAAATATTAACAGCTGTTTAATTTGGCAAAGCTATCTTCAGCTGATCTATTGCGTTTTGAAATGCACGTGTTCAACGCTACATGTGACTGCACCCATATGGCATAATTTGTGGAGGGTAAGGGGTGATGATGAGGATCTCACGCGTATCACCAGGTCCCAAGCTTCCTAAGGGGAGAAAACGTCCTGTACAGCAGTTCCTTTAGTATTCATCAGGGCATCCATTCAAAGGTCGGCAAGAAAATCCACTCTCCATTCACAGCCGGCGTGGTGTAGTTATTGGTTAGACATGTTCTTTTTCATGTTGTGTTTTTAATTCTATTTCTGAGGATTAATGAAGATCTTTATAATTTTGGCCACATAACACATATCTTTTCTTCTTTACATTGAGAATAATTATGCAAATGAAATTCCGGTCAACTTTCATTAAAAAAATTTGCAGAAATTAAGCAGAATAGTCCTTTATAGAGGTTACACTGGTCATTATGTAGTATGTACTCATCATTTCATAAGATCTTCTGTATACTCTATCTAGTCTCTTTTTTCAGTCCTTTGCTCAGATCGTCTGTATATGTAGTCACTAGTTTTTTGTCCTCAGTTGCAGGAAGCAGACCTTGTTGCTGTGACTCCGTGTCCTTCTCCATGGAGCATTAATGTAATCTGACCCCTCTGTGAGCTGAAATCAAACAGAGAGTTTAGAGAGACGCAGATTAGGAAGTCAGGAGGGCGGATGATAGGAGCAGAAGTATGTGGAGAAGTATGCAGTTGTATAATTCATGTAAATGTTATTTTAGGTTATTGACTAATCAACCCCAGTGATTGCCTAGGAAATGTATACTGTGCTCTATACAGCATGTGACTTAGCTGACGTAGCTACGTATATATACTGTATACTATGTGCTGTTAACTTGTAATTTACTGAATTTCTACTCAAATTTTTTTTCAGTAATACCAGATTATTACTGATGTCTGATATGAAAATATATGTTTTTTGACTGCTGCCAGGCTGCCTTTTCCACATTTTTCTGGTTACCATAGAAACAAAGCAACAGCTCTTTCTAAAAGTGTACTATACCTGTAGATTTAGGTGACTTTTTAGAATAAGCTGTCCTGCACCAAAGAAATGCAGCTAATTCTGGCCAGTATCTCCCTATTACTGTATACTGCAGTTTTGCACCAGTGTTCCCCTCTGCCTCCTCTATTGTATGTATTTCCTAAGGTAATGGATGAAGGCATAATACATAGGGGCACATTTAGTTACCCGGTCCAGTCGAGATCCAGCCGCGGGTTCTCCGGCGCTGATTCGGGTTCTGCCGGGATTCACTAAGGTCCGTGCGCCGATATTCACCAGGTGTCGCTGCTGCGCCGAGGTCCGCCGGAGTTCACCTGCTTTTTTCTGGTGTATGTGAGTGCTTGATCTTGCGACACAAATGGCTTTTTAAATTCCGCGATTTTTCCGAATCCTTCGGGTTGTCCGGTGGCCATGCCCCCCGATTTCTGTCACGTGAAAAGCGGCGCGATTGCGCCAAAAATGGCGATTGCGCCAGTGTATGGGATAGGCACGGTCGGTCGCACTTGTGTGCCTCCCTGTGCCCCCTCATCCCTGCAGCAGGCCTGCTTATCTTTCCTCGTTTCACCAGAGGTCTCCTCGTGCCGGTGCGCACGCCCCTGCTTCCTAGGGAGCACACGTGCCAACTTTCTGAGATTCAAAGGGCCAGCGTGTCCGCTGGCCGTCCACCTCTCCTGTTATATTCCCGACCCCTTCCTGTGCCCCCTGCCAGATCTTTGTGTCTCGTGCCATTGAGAAAGCTTTCCTGTATGCTTCTTGGTTGTATTGAGATTTCCTGTTGTGACTCCTGTTTCTCCTGTTTACGTCCTGCCTGTCCCCAACCTAATTCTGCCTCACGACTCTGTATCTCGCCTTGGCCACCACCACGGACAAAGTCACGACTGTGGAGTGACCTGGTGGTAACACAACGCAGCAAGTCCAATCAGCATTCCTACGGCCTCTGATGAAGATCGGGTGCCACTTAGATTCCGCTCCCAGGTATCTGCTTACGCCATCGTCCGCCCTGGCTCAGTGGGTCCACTACCCCCAAATCCTGACATTTACCAGATCAGATGCAAGAAAAACTGTTGTAGAAAACTGTCCTCTTTGCTCTGCCACTGATGAAATAATATTCAGCATTTATTCAGTAGCTGTGTTTCATATATTAGACGGCTCAACAATTTATTACCAGTTTGTGTTCGCACTCATGAGTGTAGACAAAAGCGCAGAACCTACAGACCATTATTATTGTTTATGTAGCCTCTTCTTTGTGTGGTTTGAATATATGTAATTTTAATGTAGCAGCAGATAGTTGGAGAATTGTAGGTTGCAGACACATTTTTAATTTTATATTTAATGATAGGTTGCCTCATGTTAGAGAGCTGAGGATACACAACTGTTCTAAATTTCATTTCTTTCTCTTACATAGATTGTCTGTCAAACTAATTGGAATGCATTAGATGAGTTGAGTTCCCGTCTAAGGTCATAGAAAATGAAGCCTATCATTCCCACAGCGCCAGCAGCCTAATTTAAATATGCAAAATTCTCCACCAGCAAAAACAAATACATTACTGTAATGTTAACATTATGTCTTCGGGTTGTTTAAACCTTTGGCAGCTTCAAACATGTTACAATGACTAAGCTCACCTCATGTGATCCTGGTGGTGAACTTTTCTTACATCGGGTTTTGTACTGGATATTTGCTGCTTTAGTTAAGTCATTACCATAAGGAGACAATGAAGTAATCAGTTCTGGCATGGATATACTTAGAATTGTTGACTAACAATGTTTTCCTGAGTAATCATCTCGGGAATGTTTCTTTCTTGACCATAACATTGCAGCAAGAACTATTTTTATATTTTATAACTCACAGCCTCTTAAATAGCGTCAGAGACTATACAGTATTTTCTTAGTCTTCACTGTCACAAATTCTCTATGCACTAAAGTTTAGTCGGCCCAAAAGTTAGTTGCTTCTGTTCAACTCATTATGATGGAATACTGATAGAAATTTCTGGTAGATGTATTTCAGAGTGGGATGTGGTAGGGGTTATGCCAATCCACTCTTAATCTGGTCACCACAGCACTATGCAATTTTTCTCCTTCACACAAGGTTGAATAAGGCGTGGAAGAGAAAAGTCGCACAGTGGTTTGGTCTGGACAGTGACCTATTCTCATCTTGCGGTTTGATGCTAGATCTAGTTCTCACTGCAGATTCATGTGTTTTATTCATGTGCTATATTGATTCATGTGGTTAAAGAAGACCTGCCACCAGAATAGAATTTTACCCCTCACTCCAGTAATACCTTCTGGTAAGGGTTAAAAGCCCACCCCATATCGCCTAAACTTATCTGCCACTGAGGCTTTGTACCTTAATTACAGTTGTTTTTCTGATATGCAAACAAGTGGACTAAGAGTCAAATCCTGGATAGAAGAGTCACGTTTCTCCAGGCTGCCAATGAACCACACCTCCTTATTTTGATTGACTGCTCAGTGTCTCTTCACATCTCAGGCAAAGCAGGCAGAAATTACTTTCCCTGTCCATACCTGAATGCTCTCCCTCTCACTGCATGTATTTAGCAATAAGCACTGTTTGGGAAACTGCAGATCATCTCACCATTTCAAACACCAACACAGACAACACAGACAAAAGCACAATAAGTTTTTAAAAATGATTTTACTATTGGGAGGAGGCAGATTTAATGGTAACCTGTCAGCAGAAACCAACCTAATAAACCATCATACCTCATCAAGTATATTTTATGGCCCAGTGCTGGGCTTCATGTAGTAAAACAACTTTGAAGTGAGATGTAAATTGTTGTATAAAGTCTGGGGGCCGGAGAGTTTAACACTGAAGTCAAGCTCTCCCCACTTGAGAATGCCCCTCTGCTATGATTGACATCATGCACCAGACTTCTGGGGAGATGGTTAGTAATGTGACTGAATGCAAGGCCATCAATCACAACAAAGGGCACGTTCTGAGGTGGGGAGAAAATGACTTCAGTGATAAACTCTTTGCTCCCCTGACTTTATGCAACCAATTTACCACTGACTTCATAGCTGATTTCTTGGATGAAGCCTCCAAGCTGGGCCATGAAAGAGAAATGATCTAGCAGGTGTCATCTGCATGGCAATGTACTTCTAGTGATTTTTTAGGTCAATTTCTACTGACAGGTTCCCTTTAGGCTGTACTGCATTTTTCAACAAAGGCACAGTGGGGAAAGGAGTGGTTGTAAGGTTTATTGTGCCTTTTCTTGATGACAGGTTCCCTTTAAGGACTTTTGTATAGAAATTTGGATTACCAAGTGTAGAGCATTAGTGATCAATAGGGTGTTGATGTGTAATGTGCTTTGAAAGTTGGGCATTGGGAACTGCCCAAAACACTGATTTGGCTCCACTTCAGTGTAGAGTAAGTGCAAACACTCTAAAATGTTTGTTATTTCATGTTTGGGGTCGTGGATTTTCTGCAGAATACCTCTCTTAAACATATATTAAAACGTTTTTATGCATTCTTACTACACAGCATTTTTCCACACTGGTCTCAAACATTTGTAGTGTACTGTATATTGGATCAGAATTAGGCATAGGGTGCTGTACTGTATTGTTTGAATGGTTAGTGGAATTTTGTTGTAGAGTTAGGCCCGTTCCACACTAATTAAATAAATGTTTTATCCCCATAACCCGTGATATTTTTGCTCTCCAGAAAGGTATCCAGGCCTCTCTTGAACATGAAAATAGAGTCCGCCATAACAACCTCCTGCGGCAGAGAGTTCCATAGTCTCACTGCTCTAACAGTAAAGAACCTTTGTCTATGTTGATGGTAGAATCGCCTCTCCTCTAGAATCGCCTGGTCACAGGCCTAGGTATAAAAAGATCTTTGGAGAGATCCTTGTACTGTCCGTTCAGGTATTTGTACATTGTAATGAGGTCTCTCCTCAGTCGTCTTTTTTCCAAACTGAATAATCCCCAAATTTTGTAATCTGTCATTGTGTTCTAGTCCCCCCATTCCCCTAATGATCTTGTTGCTCTGCTCCGCACCCGTTCCAGCTCTACTATGTCCTTTTAATACTCTGGTGCCCAAAACTGTACACAATATTCCATGTGTGGTCTGACCAGGGATTTGTATAAGGGCAAAACTATGCGCCAGCGTATGATAGCCCCGCCGCTGCAAATTCGCAGCCCGATTCATGATGAGGCTTGCCCTCTTCATGTATTGGGCTGCAGACTGCAGGGCCTGGAGTAGAAAAAAAGCGCAAACGACGACTTTCACGTATGAAAAGTCGCCGGCAGCCGAGGAGTGCGCAGGCAGATGGGGACTAGTAACGCCCCGCGCGGCCACTCCCAGTTCCGGACGCGCCCCCCGCGGCCGGCCCGCGCCCCCCCTTCACTCCCCAGCTGGGAGGGTGGCGGATAGTGAAAAAACTCGCAAACAGCTAGCATAAGCTAGCATTTGCGATTATTTCACGGGCCCCATCTGCTTACTCATCTAGGTGTTCCGACGCACCGATCCGGTCCTGATACATAGTACCCCTAGGTCTTTATCATGAGAAATCTATCCTTTCTTGATACATCCATCATTTTACTTGCTTTAGCAGCAGCCCACCTGGCTCTGGTCACTAAAATGAAGTTTACCATCCACCAATACCCCCAATCCTTCTAACTCCCGTTTTACCAAGTAATTGACTGTTTAGAAAATAATTATACTTTTTTCCATGGCCCAAGTGCATAACTTTACATTTATCTACATTAAACCTCATCAAACATTTCTCTGCCCACTCCTCAAGCTTCCACAAATCCCTCTGTAATGCTAAACTATCGACCTTAGTATTTATTACTTTACACAGATTAGCATCATCTGCAAATATTGAAACTTGACTGTGTAAACCCACTAGAAGGTCATTTATAAAAATATTAAAAAGAAGTGGCCCCAGTACTGACCCCTGTGGCACTCCACTAGTAACCTCAACCCAATCTGAGAATGTGCCATTAATGACCACCCTCTGTTTTCTATCACTAAGCCAATTACTTACCCAAATACACAGATTTTCCCCTAGTCCCAGCAGTCTCATTTTATATACCAACTTTTATGCGGAACGGTGTCAAATGCCTTTGAAAAGTACACATATACAACATCCACAGCATCCCCCAGATCCAGTCTGGAACTTACTTCCTCGTAGAAGCCTATCAGATTAGTCTGACAGGACCGATCTCTCATAAACCCATGCTGATGCTGGGTTATAAGGTTATGTACAGTGAGATACTCCAGGATAGCATCTCTAACAAACCCCTCAAATATTTCCCCACCACAGAAGTTAGACTCACAGGTCTGTAGTTTCCAGGATCACTTTTTGATCCTTTTTTGTATATTGGTACAACATTTGCTATGCACCAGTCCTGTGGAACATAACCAGTCGTCAGTGAATCTTCAAATATTAAAAATAATGGTCTGTCTATCACCGTACAAAGTTCATGCAGAACCCGGGGGTGTATGCTATCTGGCCCCGGTGATTTATCTATCTTAGTGGTTGTGATGCAGTGCTGTACCTCTTCCTAGGTTAAACTGTTGACATTCCAAAGAGAATTTACATTATTCCTCATTTTGTCTTCCACCAGGGGAGATTACCTCCTGCTTCCTCAGCACTTCCCCCCTCCCTGTGTCATCTGTAATATCACAGAATCAGGAAGTTACAGGACACATTAGGAGGGGAGATGTGCTCCTGCAGGGTGTAACAGCCTGTGGTAGTGCAGCACCTAGGTGCTCGGACTCATTAGCATAATTTTAACCTTGATTTTAGAAGGAAGGAGGCCATGCATAACAAATGTAGGAAGATTACAACAGTCAAGATGCCCGGATCTATGAGTAAGTGCCCCGGGTTTATCATGTTCGATTTTGATGGTAGCTTTGAAGATTTATGTAAAGTATCTGTAAAATTGTACTAAAAGGATTTTATGAGTTCCCACCAATCTACTGGAGGGCTCAGGCAAACACTACTGTGCCTTTAGTGCTTGGACACATGTATACTGTATAACTAGTAGCCGCATTGCACCTCTTTTATATAGGATAAACCTTAGTAAATGGCGTCAAGGTATTTAGCTGTACAGTGGGTTTCTGCAAGTCCATTTCTGATCTGATCAGGATTGTAAACCATTTTAATGTATACTCTGGCCTAGATTTTGTGATCATGTTTTAGATATAGCTTCTATATTTCTTTATTCTAAACAACACACCAAGCCTCTAGTATTCAGAACCCAGCATGCACTATGCTGCTGTCTTGTCTTATACCATGAAATAGTTAATCTCATCTGATGCACAATGTATTGAGTCATAGCAGCAAGCCAGTTAATCCTCACTTGAACTCTGTGTGACTTGAATAATATTAATACATGCCTTATATTATAATCATGTCTGCCACGTGGCTACGGTAAGATTGGGTGTTGGGTTCTTTCCTTGTGCCATCTAAGATTAATTGGATAAGAGAGCGTACTTACCTGTTGGCCCGAATTAGTATTTGGCTGTTACGTGCAGTGATGAAACTGAAAGGCTAGAACATTTTTATTTCTATATTTTCATTTTTCGGATGGCGCATTTGTCTCCAGTATGCTGCCAGAGCGCTACATGTATTCATTCATATGTGCTAATTTAGCCTCAGGATTATTGTTGATTTCTGAATAAATACATTTCTTGAGCAGTTGGTTCCGGGCATTTTCTAATAAGTCGTGCATAGCGAAAGAGCTGTTAGAACCTTGGACAAGTCAATTGAATTTCTTGTCAAACATTTCAGATTCTTTGATTTACATTTTGTATTCCAATTTTTCTAAAGAGTGGAGAGGATGATTATATTTTGGAAATTTAGAGTCTATTAACCGAGCATCTGTCTGTGAGAAAGCTTCATGGAAGTGTGTAGGCATGCGGGAGGCTGGCTGTATTTACTGCTCATTCTAAAAAATTGTGAACTCTCTTGTTAATAATATTAAAGTCGTATCACGACTCCATGGAATTTTTAAGCCATCTAAAACTTGGCATTAAAGGACATCTACCACCAGTGGTGGTAGAGTGTCCTAATTAGGCTGCTCGTTCAGTCTAGGGGATGGGGGGGCCGTATTTAACATTGCTTTTGACATCTTTATTAATGAAATAATAACTTTGTAAAACATCTGGAGGCGCTCAGGTTGATGGCGCCCGTCACCCCCGCTGCAAGCCTCTTGCTGCTCCTTTCCTGGGAATCTACATCAGAGCCGGCGGGGGGAAAGAGTGGGGCATGTGTTCTCTCCTAGCAGGAGGAGGCCTGCAGTGGGGGCGTGCATAAATTAAAAATCGGGGAAGCCAAGAAGCGCTTGAGCACCTCCGGCTGTTTTACAAAGTTATTATCTTATCAATTAAGATGCCAGAAAACGTGTTAAAAACGGTCATTGGACATCCCCCATCCCCAAGACTGAACGAGCAGTCTAATTAGGACACTCTACCACCAGTAAACTTGTAGAAAATGGCCTTTAATAGACTAGATATATAGAGCCCTGTTGAAATTCTGTTTCCTTCTGATTTGTCACATATTATCAATGACCCAAGGAAATATGGCTCCTTTCAATCCCTCCCTAGAAACTTATTTAGGAATAGGAAGGGAATTAAATTTTTTTCATGATGCTGCATACATACCATGGAATTAAAGGAAATGCACCATGAAAATCCATCATGATAAACCAGGGATACTTTCTCAAAGATCCAGACATAGTGACTGTGGTAATCTTCTTAATCTTATTATCCATGGCCTCCTTCCTTCGAACATCAACTTTTATAATTATGCTAATAATACCCCAGCCCCTCTGTGATCTGGATTTACAGACTGTTACACTGTTTTCCCCTACAAGCAATTGTCCCTGGTTTATCATGTTTGATTTTGATGGTAGATTTCCTTTAATAGTATAATAGTAGTTTTATATTTCTGCAGTGAAAATTAAGTGATCTTTGTGACTTTTTAGTGTTTCAGATTCTGAATTGAAATTAGCAGGAGGAAATGAGAAGATTGGTCCTCTAAGATCAACTTATTGTGTCGAAGAAGGTGTTCATGAGTCTCCCTGTCTACAAGGTATGTTCTACTGAGAGTTCATTTCATGTATGTAGATCTACAGGGAAAATTTTGTGAGTAGGAGAAGTAAACGTCTTTCCCAAAAGTATTCACGTGAACTACCAAAAAATCTCATTTAATATAACAAGCATATTTTGTACAGTATGAGCGCAGTTGTTTCAGTGAATAATTGGCCACCCTAGTGCTCTTGTAAGGTTTTCTTGGGAACAGTTAAATGATATAGCTCTCATAGTTCTATTTCTTTGACATAAAATGAGCTGATCACTTCATTGCAGATTTGTAATACATGTACAGGATAATGAGCCATACGTTGTAGAGGGAATTGCACAAATTCACACTTTTTACTTTTCAGACATTGAAGATTAATATGTTATTCTCAAATTTTAAAATTGGGGTCATCATTTTAGACCAAGAGATTTAACATTAGGCCACTTTCTTCTTGCTATAATAAGTTGCATATACAGTATACTGTATATTAAAAACTTCACAGTTAAAAGTCAAAAAGTGACCTTGGTGACCAAAGCATTTTTTTTCTGTGACAATTAAAAACTAATCACAGAGCCAGAATGATTTCAGATACACTGCTCACTGCAGGATAAAGAAGCAGAATAAAATCTGCTCTACTTAATGAATCATATTACAGAGTTTACCATTTATCTCTTGTTCTATTTATTTCTTGGATTAATTTCCCATTAGACATTTGTTATTTCTATGCTAGACAATGCAGCAAAGGTTGTTTGGAGTTTTTTTTACCTCCATGAGTTTCTAATGTACATAATCTCTGTGGCTATTCTCATAAGCTTATATGTATTTAAAGATGGAACACCTGCTTCTTTTATTTGTTCTTTGGATTGAATCTATAGAGATGGTTCAATAAACATCCCGATTCCTGCTGCACTTGACTTCCTGAGTGTCTCCAGGAAGCAGTAGAGTAGGCTGCTGAGCCAATCACTGGCTTAGATCACTCACTTAAGTGAAACCTACCTACCTACACTAACTGAGGTATTCCTGATAGTAGATTCCTTTCTGTCTTCTAAGTCCTTCTTCTTTACCGAGTATTTTCCCCCTAACTAATTAAAAACATTATTGTTTATGTAAATGAACCTCAGAGGATGCTGAGGTGTGGAATAGCCCAGCTGAGCGTCGGGGGCTAAGGCTCCACCACTCCCCTGTAGCCTCTGAAGTCTCACCCATGCATGCACAATAACTTCCGTCTCTTTTCGGCAGTAATACGGACGTTACTGCACATGTGTTAAATAGTTAAAGAATCTAAATAACAGGTAAGAATTATCCAAAATGACTTACATATTATCTTCCCATTACAACTGGACATCCGCTTAATTTGATATATTATTTGGCGGATTAGCACATAGCGCGCAGCTATTTTAATGTTGTACTTCTTTGTTTCATGCAGTGTGTAGTGTCAGTGATAAGTTTCTATTAAGTACAGCATGGGAAATAAACATTAAGTCGGAGAAGGCGAGCTGCTCGTACAATTACACACGATTCCTTTTTAATACTCTAATTAGGGCAATTAGTTGTGCAGTGATGCGGACTGCTCCAGCTCCTCCGCATCTGACAGTTCTAACACTGTGAACCAAAAAATAGCGGCAGTTGTTTCTATCTAAGTTGTGAACATTACACTACATGTTAAAACTACCTGGCTCAGAGCAGAGACATTTTTATCCCGAAAATGCGGGATCTCCTGATAGACTGTGCAGCTTTCTGGAGACGACACAAGGGTGGCAGGACAATTAAGCAGTTGACAGCTATGTATACTCTTTTAATGCATTCAATACAGATCATCCTCTTACAGCATCACACTCGCAAGACAGCAAATCAATGAAGTACAAAGGCTTTAAGGACAGCCGGAGCTTGGATACAGCTTTAATGGTAATCGCGCCCCAGGTAAAATGACATAACCTCTTTTCACTCTGTTTCATCTCATATTTGTTATAAATACTGTGACTTGTAGTCAAATGCATTGTAAAAGAATTAGAGAAGGGACGTTCCTTATTGTTTTGCAGGTCTCTGGTGCGATGCTTGTTAAAGGAATAGTTCAAGTGGAACTAAGCACTAACACAAAGCCTTATACATGACATCACCACACCTTTCTAATTGAAAAATGGGTGTTATATAGTATATTGACTTACTGTATCGTTATTTCACAGTGTTAGCTAATGGAAGCCCTTAATGCTTCTACAGTATCTCTCAGAGATAAATTTATGCAGTAAAAGAAAATCCACTCGGAGTAGATTTTAATGTGGTAAAAGCTGAAAAGAAATTGTTCTCATTATGTTAAGCCCTATGTTTGGAACATACACCAGGCACTACAAGTGTATCCGTACTTCAATTCCCAAAAAAGAACAAAAAAGTGTCCTTTCCTGCAGGGCTGTTGATGTGGTGAAAAGGTAATGTTTGTGTTGGATTCGGATTTGATGACACCACCACTTTTATTGCATTAATTTATTGATTCAGACTTGAATATTGATTCAGACTTGAATGGATACAAATGAATTGACAGGGATCAACATTTGTTTCAATCTTTGTGTAATTGACTTCAACTGTAAAGTGAAAAGGGGATCTATTGTATCATCCTTCTCAATTTGTTAGTTTGAGGGACAAATATTTCATTAGACACAGGAAACCAATGCCCATAGGTTTCTAGGTAGAAAAGGGCAACCCAGGGTCAGGAGCAGATATACATGTATATGCAGTGTGGCACTAAATTATATTGCACCAAATTATATTCTGACCAACAATTTGATTGCTTAACAAAGGCAACACCAGGTGGGCCATGTAGCATAATACATTTCCTAAAATCTGTTCAATGGATAGAACTGAAAACAGCACTTCAGTTCCATCAAGACTGCTACAGCAAAAACCACCTCATTTATGGAGATTTCTGTGACTTTCAGAGACCTCGTCTGTGGATTGTACCTCATGGTAGATTTATTGTCTGGAAACCCAAATCCAAAAAGAAATATTACAGGGGTTTTGGCACAATAGGCACTTTTCCTTTACCACATAAAGGGGAAAAGATTGTCAGTAGTCAGAAGGCCACTGTCATAGGAGAATGGGAGACTTAAAGTCCCTAGTGGGGCACAGCCGTACATGTTGTGAGCTATCCCAGAGGTTCATAGGAGTGAATGGGGCACAGGGCAAGCATGTTCTGCATTCACTTTAGTAATTCTCCTGATTGTTGGGGTAGACAGACATTTATACATTGGATGGAATGTATTAAACTGACACTGTGCTCCATTCTTAAAGGAAAAGTACCAGTTACTATACAAAAAAAACAAACTATGTATACGCACCTGCGCTCCTCTTCATTCTGATCCCGGCGGTGGTCTTCTTTAATGTTGACACCCCCGGATCACCTAGAAAACAAGACTTGTAAGTAGCAGCCAGGAGCACTGGGACAAGTTAGGCTTCCAATTATCCACACCCTCGCACCTTCCTCCCCAATGCTGATGAGGCGGTGAGGGCATGCATAATTAGCAGCCAGGAGCACCGGACATATTGGGGCACATTGGGTCCACCAACCGCGATTCCATTGGGTTATCCCGAATATTTCTGTTTTGCGCCAAATTGGCCAGGGTATTTGGTGCACGCAATCGGATTGTGGCGCATACGCGATGGCTTGCACGCGACAGAAATTGGGGGAAATTGGGGGCGTGGCCGTCGGACAACCCGACGGATTCAGAATTTAAAAAACGAAATGTGTCACAAGATCAGCACTCACATGCACCGGGAAGAAGAAGGTGAACTCCGGCGGACCTCGGCGCGGAGGCGACACCTGCAGGAAATTGGACACACGACCTTAGTGAATCACGCCGGACCCGAATCATCGTAGGACAACGCACCGCGGGATCCCGACAGGACCGGGTAAGTAAATGTGCCCCATTGTCCCTGCGCTTCTGTTTGCTAATTATAAGTCTTTTTCTAGGTGGTCCTGGTGTGTCAACATTAAAGAAGACCACCGTCGGGTAAGTATGTCTGCTGAGTATGTCTGCGATGGTGAATATGTCTGCTTTGTTTTTTGTATATTAACTGGTAGGGGACTGTTGACATGGGAACATTGGTATTTTCTAGTATTGTAAGCTGCTGGTTCAGTAATACGCTGCTGGACATTGTCTAATGTGAAGAGAGCCTTATATAGCTACTGCTTGAGACTGATTAGGTATCCGGATACACACCATTACACACCTAATGGATACAATGATGGGTAATGACAACATTAAAAGCTTCATCTTTATGCAATTCATATCTGAATATTCTCTTACTATCAGGGGATTATCTGATATGCAGTAAGAATATTCCTCTGAATGCAAACAAACCATTAGCAACCCTGACACTCCATTTTATTATAGGAGGAGATAGCGGGATTATCTTTGCCTCGTTCATTCCAGTGTTATTACAGTGTACACATGACAGACGTTACACACTGAAGTATTTTCAGATCCTATGTGACGAAAAGCTTTTCCTTTTTAACAAGTGTCCTTATCATCTCTTTAAACGGAGACATGAGTACACATGGAAGTCCGTGACAAGGAAATCAGGAGCTGCACCACTGATGCATTCATATTCATAAAATATCATGCAGTATTGCTCGAATCCTACATCCTCTTATATACTTATGACAGTATAAAAATGAGAATCCGGAGAGCGTGCTGAGAATAATACGCTGACCTTAATTTCTTCATCTGAGTGCTCCATTTTTATTACTGTATGTCCCACTTGCAGATAGATTCCATGTAGACATTAAGTGCCACTATCATGTAAGTGTTTTGTCAAAGGGTGGCGAGCATTGCTCTGTGTGACCTCCATTACATATTATTCCTGTACCAGGAGACACACCGGTTTGGATAGTGATGAGAAAACTTATACACTCAGCTGGTTAAATGCTGCAGGGAATTGCAAGAATGTCTTATCCTGAATACTATATCAAACACGTATATCTCTTTATCTTGTTGCCTTAAAAAAACATCATTAGCCAGCAGCGTATTGCTGTGCTCGGATAAATAATACCTGTGACAGTAACCGGCCAGGAACTGTTTGTCATTCTCTGGTTTCATTGATTCTTACAGAGCTAAAACAAATATTTCTTAAAATATTAATAAAGGAAGTCAAATATTCTGTGTCACTTTGTTGCACCTTAGGAGCTGCCGAGTGCTGTCCTCAGAAAACCAAATTATGCATCAGAATACCGAGGCTTAAAAGGATTCTTCATGTTGGACATGGACCCTGTTGAAGATAAAGCCCAACAATGCCTACATCAGACCCCTGATATCAATGCAGATGAGGAAGTCACGTATACAGGTAGATATACCAGGCTCGATACAATGCATGTTTAAGCACTAGAGATGAGCGAACATGCTCGTCCGAGCTTGAATGCTCGGTCGAGCATTAGGTACTCGCAAACTGCTCGTTACTCGGACGAATACTTCGCCCGCCTCGAGAAAATGGCAGCTCCCGCCGTTTTGCTTTTTGGCGGCCAGAAACAGAGCCATCACAAGCCAGGAGACTCTTGCACTCCACCCAGCTGACGTGGTACCCTTACACGTCGATAGCAGTGGTTGGGCTGCCAGATCAGGTGACCCTGGATAGACTAGCCGCTGGCCGCCTGCTCGGATCATTCTGTCTCTGGATGCCGCTAGGAGAGAGCTGCTGCTGGTCAGGGAAAGCGTTGGGTGTTCTATTAGCTTACTGTTAGGCAGGAGTGATCTCAAGAACCCAACAGCCCTTCTTAGGGCTACAATAACGTTCTATTCTACTTTTTTTTATTTAATTTGCATCTATTACCATTTTGTGAGGAATTAGGCAGGGGACTTGCTAACCGTTTGTTTAGCGCTTAGTGGCACACATATCCATACCAAAGACCTGATGGAAAATTCAGTAGGGGTTGGATTTCTATTAGGCACTAACTCAGTGTCTCTCATCTGGCACTATTTGCTTCCTTTGATACTTGGCTAAAAATAGCCATAGAGAATACAAACAGCTTCTTTGAAGCCTACAGTAGCGTTCTAATATATTGATTTCTGGTTGATCTGCTGGTGGCTGTAGTTTCTGCAGTGCATGTACTTTGCCAATTCTGAGCAATTTGTAGTTGAACTTGCGACCGCTGTGTTCTGCGCTTAGTGGCGCACATATCCAGACAAGGCCGAAGTGGGAAAATTCGTAGGGGTTGGATTTCTATTAGGCATAACTCAGTGTCATCTCATCTGGCATAGTAGTGTGGCTTCCTTTGATACTTGGCTAAAAATAGCCACTATGAGATCAAACAAACAGCTTCTTGAAGCCTACAGTAGCGTTCTATATATTTGATTTCTGGTTGATCTGCTGTGGCTGTAGTTTCTGCTGGCATGTACTTGCCAATTCTGAGCAATTTGTAGTGAGACTTGCGACCTGCTGGTTCCGCGCTTGTGCGCGCACATATCCATAGCAAGGCGAGTGGGCAAAATTCAGTAGGGGTTGGATTTCATAGGCAATAACTCAGTGTCATCTCATCTGGCATATGGGTGCTTCCTTGTGATCCTTGGCTAGAAAATAGCCATAGGAGATACAAACAGCTTCTTGAACCTACAGTAGCGTTCTATATATTTGATTTCTGTTGATCTGCTGGTGGCTGTGTTTTCTTGCAGTGCATGTACTTGCCAATTCTGAGCATTTGTAGTGAGACTTGCGACCGCTGTGTTCTGCGCTTAGTGGCGCACATATCCATAGCAAAGGCCGAAGTGGCAAAATTCAGTAGGGTTGGATTTCTATTAGGCAATAGACTCAGTGTCATCTCATCTGGCATAGTGTGTGCTTCCTTTGATACTTGGCTAGAAATAGCCATAGGAGAATACAAACAGCTTCTTGAAGCCTACAGTAGCGTTCTATATATTTGATTTCTGGGTGAATCTCTGGTGGCTGTAGTTTATGCAGTGCTGTACTTGCCATTCTGAGCAATTTGTAGTGAGACTTGCGACCGCGTGTTCTGGCGCTTATGGCGCACATATCCATAGCAAAGGCCGAAGTGGGAAAATTCTAGGGTTGATTGTCTTTAGGCAATAACTCAGTGTCATCTCATCTGGCAGTAGTGTTGCTTCCTTTGATACTTGGCTAGAAATAGCCAAGGAGAATACAAACCAGTCTTGAAGCCTACATAGCGTTCTATATATTTGATTTCTGTTGACTGCTGGTGGCTGTAGTTTCTGCGTGCATGTACTTGCCAATTCTGAGCAATTGTAGTGAGACTTGCGACCGCGTGTTCTGCGCTTTAGTGGCGCACATATCCATAGCAAAGGCCGAAGTGGGAAAATTCAGTAGGGTTGGATTTCTATTAGGCAATAACTCAGTGTCATCTCATCTGCATAGTAGTGTGCTTCCTTTGATACTTGGCTAGAAAATAGCCATAGGAGAATACAAACAGCTTCTTGAAGCCTACAGTACGTCTATATTTGATTTCTTGGTTGATCTGCTGGTGGCTGTAGTTTCTCTGCAGTGCATGTACTTGCCCAATTCTGAGCAATTTGTAGTGAGACTTGCGACCGCTGTGTTCTGCGCTTAGTGGCGCACATATCCATAGCAAAGGCCGAAGTGGCAAAATTCAGTAGGGGTGGATTCTATAGGCACTAACTCAGTGTCATCTCATCTGGCATAGTAGTGTGCCTTCCTTTGATACTTGGCTAGAAAATAGCCATAGAGAATACAAACAGCTTTCTTGAAGCCTACAGTAGCGTTCATATATTTGATTTCGGTTGATCTGCTGGTGGGCTGTAGTTTTCTGCAGTGCATGTACTTGCCAATTCTGAGGCAATTTGTAGTGAGACTTGCGACCGCTGTGTTCTGCGCTAGTGGCGCACATATCCATAGCAAAGGCCGAAGTGGGAAATTCAGTAGGGGTTGGATTTTATTAGGCAATAACTCATTGTCATCTCATCTGGCATAGTAGTGTGCTTCCATTGATACTTGGCTAGAAAATAGCCATGGAGAATACAACAGCTTCTTAAAGCCTACAGTAGCGTCTATATATTTGATTTCTGGTTGATCTCTGGTGGCTGTAGTTTCTTCTGCATGCTGACTTGCCAATTCTGAGCAATTTGTAGAGACTTGCGACCGTGCTGTGTTCTGCGCTTAGTGGCGCACATATCCATAGCAAAGGCCGAAGTGGGAAAATTCAGTAGGGGTGGATTTCTATAGGCAATAACTCTGTCATCTCATCTGGCAAGTAGTGTGGCTTCCTTTGATACTTGGCTATAAAATAGCCATAGAAGATATACAAACAGCTTCTTGAGCCACAGTAGCTTCTATATATTTGCTTTCTGTTGTATTCTGCTGGTGGCTGTAGTTTCTGCGTGCAGTGCATGTACTTGCCAATTCTGAGCAATTTGTAGTGAGACTTGCGACCGCTGTGTTCTGCTCTAAGTGCGCAATATCCATAGCAAAGGCCGAGTGGCAAAATTCTAGGGGTTTGATTCTATTAGGCAATAATCATGTCATCTCATCTGGCATAGTAAGTGTGCTTCCTTTGATACTTGGCTAGAAAATAGCCATAGAGAATACAACACTTCTTGAGCCTACAGTGCTTCTATATATTTGATTTCTGGTTGATCTGCTGGTGGCTGTAGTTTCTTGCATTGCATGTACTTGCCAATTCTGAGCATTTGTAGTGAGACTTGCGCACCGCTGTGTTCTGCGCTTAGTGGCGCACATATCCAAGCACAAGGCCGAAGTGGCAAATTCAGTAGGGGTTGGATTTTATTAGGCACTAACTCAGTGTCATCTCATCTGGCATAGTATGTGCTTCCTTGATCTTGGCTAGAAAATACCATACAGCAATAGGATAGGATTGTTTGGGTTTTTAAAACTCAAAAAAAAACAAAAACACAAAAAAAAAAAAAAACACAACAAACACCAAAAAAACCCAAAAAGAAGTAAAAAAAAAAAGTTTATACTCTCATGTTTAAAATGTGTTACCCGAGGCTAGGGTAGAGACGAGGGCGGGACGTGGGCGTCCAACTACTGCATTGCTGTCAGCCAGCACGTGGGGCCTCGCGCGGCGGTGAGACACCACCTCTGAGACGGAGGCAGCACTCCCGCACGAAGCTACACTCCCTAGGTTCATGTCTGAAGTTACTGGACTTGCGGCCTGGTAGAGCACTGTTTGTATGCCAAACGTGTCGACTCAGACGATGCGTCCGATTGGTCGTGCGAGCGACATGCTTCGATCACTTTGTCCACCGCACCATCCATCCCCTGCAGGTCCACCCATGTCTCACCGAAATCCCCACTCCTCCAGCTCCTGCACCTCAGCCTCCTCCCCCCCAGTCTGTCCCCCTCCCAGAAAATTGGCCAGTTGAACCGCATACTCTAGAGAACTGTGTTTCCGGACCCTTCCACAGTCACAAACCACTTGTCCCGGTGTGCTGCTGAGCAATTTCCCCGAGGCCCAGTTTTCCACCCAGTCACAGTCGGGTGTGATGTGACCTTCTTGACGTATTGGAAGTGTTACAAGATGTGTCCTGCACGTAGGGTAGGAACACGGTTGTTGCAGACAGTGGGAAGTTGTTGTCAGGCAGGAAGTCCGAGGGGGAGCAACGAGGATCGGAGGATGATGAGGTGACAGACCCAAAGCTGGGTTGAGAAGGCCGGGTGAACACAGTGCCTTCTGAACGGATGAGAGTCCTCACCTTGAACGTGATGGAAGCAGGCATGATGGGGGGCCAGACAGAGGCAGGGCCAAGCAGCTGGATGCATCAGCGCCACGTCAACTAGTGAAGCTCCCGTGTGAGGCTCTTGCGGCGAGGCTAGATCTTCAGAAGTGTGAGTTCTTTAGAAACACCGGATGACCGACGGACTGTGGGTGTGGAACATTTGCCAACCAGCTCCACAGGGTTCCATCCACCACTACTAGCTTAACTACCACCAGTATGCGCAGGCATCTAATTGCTAAGCACCCCCCACTCAGTGCAACAACCCGTTCACCTCCGGACTCGCTGCGTGCACCACCACTGGCTCCTTCCCCTGTGTCAGCTGCTAGTCAGCCCTCTGCCCGGACCCTGGCACAAAAACCCCATCTTCGCCTCCACGATCCCTCCACACATCCACCAGCGTTCAGTCTCTCCAACCCCAGACGCTGGAGCGGAAACGCAAATATAGTGCAACCCACCCGCACGCCCATCCCTTAATGTGCACATCTCCAGATTGCTTAGCCTGGAGATGCTGCCCTATAGGCTATAGAGAACCCGAGGTCCTTTCGCAACCCTCAATGGCTGGCATGGCCGCCCCTCTGGTATTCGGGTCCCCACCGGCACTACTTTTCCCTCGTTGCCTTCCCCGCTCCTGCACCAGCCCTGTGTCAGACAACATCACATCACCGTTGCCCTCGACCAACGCCGTTTCTGACAGGTCCCTACTCCACTGGACCCGTGGACGATTGCGCCGGGCAGGCGCGCACTCTATATCGCCGACTCATCATTGGTTTTAACACTTGGTGTGAGGCTGCTACCGCTTGACCCTGGGCTGCTCATACACTGCACGACAGACCGAGAGTTCGGGTGCCTACCTCGGGTCCAGGTGTTTCGGCCTACTATGCCTCCTCCTCCTCCCACCCACCCTCCTTCCCCCCTACTCCTCCCGAAACTACATCGCTGGCATCGCCACAGTCGGGAGCTCTAGGCACAGCGCGCAGTGCGTCTGCGAAGCACAGCAGGCGGTGCTCAAACTGCTGCCGGTATGCGAGGACAAAAGGCACTACCGCTCCAAGAGCTATTACATGGCTCACGGCGCAGACTCTCTTGTGGCTGGCACCGCTGAACCTCAAGCCGGAATGTTTGTGTGTGACAACGGCCTAAGTAACCTGGGGGCGGCTCTGCAACTCGTCAGACTGACAACCATGTGCCATGCCTGGCCATGTTTCAAATCTGATAGTGCACGCGTTTCCTCAAGACATACCACCCAATCGTCTGATTGCTCACGAAGGTTTGCGCGCGGGCATCTGTGGACAATTCAGAAGGTCCGCCCCAGACTGCTGCCACTCTCATGGCGCGCAGTCGCCGCCTCCACTGCCCGCTCACCGACGTTGTGCGACGTTCCCACAGGGTGGATCAACCGACCCTGTTATCCAAAGTTACCATGCACGCAGAGCGATTGTTAGTGCCAGATGTCAACTTCCACCAGAACTGTATTCAGTTCAGTCAGCTTCTCCTCAAGTCTACAATGAGGAGGTGGACCTACTGTCTGATACCTGTCAGTGGCTGAGATACAGTTGAGGAGTCAACACAGATGTCAGAGTGAGTGCGCTGATAGAACCGTCCATCATCAAAGCTACCACGCCGCTGCTATAGCCGATAGAAAAGTGTTGAAACAAGTGACGAGGGAGTCGAGGGGCTGTCGAGTTGTGTCCATAATAGAGTACCAGTGGTGCAGAGTCCAATTGCTGCATCTATGTCGCAGCGAGAGACCGGACTGGAAGAATATTCCCTTGTTGGGAGCCAAGCACCCTGAGTCTGTTTCCTCAGCGCATATACGGAGGAGGTGGAGGTGAGGAGGATGAGGAGGAAGAGGAGGAGACGTTGGCGAACCACAAGAGGGTAGGGACCATTGTTGAGTCCTTCCTGTGTTCAGGGGTCGTGTAGGGGCAAGAAGACAGATGATTGGAGGAGATTGGAGGAGGAGGAAATGGACAGTCAGGCCATGAGTGGGAGTGAATCTTACTCGTTGGGTAACGTAAAACTGCGCTATGGCAGATCTCATGCTAGGCTGGCCTATCCCGTGACCCTCGGCTTCAACATAATTACTTCCAGCACCGATTACTGTGGTGTTCACTCTCCTGGACCACGGTACAGAACAAAATCTTTCCCACTCTCATCCTGCAGAGGAAAGTAGTGTGAGAATCTAATACCCCAGGCCCTGGGTGCACAGCTGAAACAGTATTTCCTTCTGACAGCGCTAGCGGCAGAGTGCGTATCTGCGCGGGCCAAGTCTCGAGGGATAGTAGGCGGCAGCAAAGCTTGTCCAGCACTGGCAAGGGTACGCTTGACAGGCTTTGCCAGCTTTATGTCACCACCAGCAAGACAACTGTCCCTGTCCCAGTCTCGGCAAGTAGGGCTGAGCGTTCGAAAGATGGTGGGGTAGTACTAGCTGACCAGGACCATCGTCCTAAATGATCACACAGCTCCCTACACTCTGGGTTCAAAGCTGGACATTGGACGACTGGCGAACATGTACGCCTTGGAGGTTCTTGCCTCCCTGCCGCGAGCCGTCTTGTCCGAGCGGGTTTTCAGTGGCAACTGGTGGCATCATCACTCTAATCGTACACGCCCTGTCGACTGACACGTCGCTGACAGCGACTGCTTATTAAAATGAATACGCTGGTTTCTCAGAATGTTCCATCTCCCCAGGTGAAGGAAGCCAACCTGAATAATTGATCCACTCCTCCTCCTCCTCCTCATTTTCCTCCTTCTCTCTCCTCCTCTTGTACATAAGCAAGGAAGGGGTATTTTTTGACAGGGACCACTGGCTCTTGCTAGTACTTCATGCATTAATTTTTCTGGAGGGCCACCTACCCGGTCTCTGTTTGAAACAATTTTTGTGAGTGCCACATACAGTGCACGCAATCTATTCAATTTTTCGGGAGGGCCACTACCCGGTCCCGTTTTAAAAAATTGGGACTGCCCCATACAGGCACTCAATCATTCATTTACTGGAGGGCCACCTACCTGCCTCCTCTGGTTTGAAACATTTTTGGGACCGCCACTACAGGCACTCAATCTATTCCATTTTACTGCAGGACCACCTACCTGCTCCTCTGTTTGAGAACAATTTTGGCGACTGCACATACAGGCACTCAATCTATTCCATTTTACTGGAGGGCACCTACTACCTGCTCTGGTTTGAAACATGTTTGGGAACGCCACATACAGGCACTCAATCTATCTCATTTATCGGCAGGGCCACCTACCTGCGCTCTGGTTTGAACAATTTTTGGACTGGCCACATACAGGCACTCAATCTATTCCATTTTACTGAGGCCACCTACCTGCTCCTCTGGTTTGAAACATTTTTGGGACTGCCACATACATCCACTCAATCTATTCCATTTACTCAGGCAGGGCCACCTACCTGCTCCTCCTGTTTTGAAGAATTTTGGGACGCCCATACAGGCACTCATCTATTACATTTTACTGGAGGGGCCACTACCGCCCTCTGGTTTGAAGAATTTGTTGGACTGGCCACATACGGCACTCACATCTATTCTTACTGGAGGGCCACCTTAACTGCTCCTCTGGTTTGAAATTTTGTGGGCACTGCCACATACAGGCACTCAATCTATTCCATTTTACTGGAGGGCCACCTCCCATACCTGCTCCGCTGTTGAAATATGTTTGGGACTGCGCACATACAGGCACTATCCAAATTAAATTGTCTCCATAGCAGCCTCCACACTTGTGGTCTCCATTGCTACCAACCATACCGTCCAAAATGTCCATATAGCTGCCTCCATACATCGTTCCCTTATATCAAACGAGGTGTGTCAGGTCAGAAATTTGGGTTGTTTCAATGGATTCCCATCAAACGTTGTTAACTTGTCGCCACCCTCTGTGTTATCCACAAAATATACTGGCAAAACTTTACCATTTAGGGATATTATTTCAGCGCTTCTTGCGCATCTGTTTTACATTCCCCTCACCCCGGCATATCTAAACTTATAAGAACGTACTACACTTGATCTTATACAAAAGGTTCTTAGAAGTGTCTGTTTTGGGGAGTAGCCTAGAGACAGGGGCTTGGATTGGCGAAAGCTACGCCTGGCAGCGGACGCACGTCCATGCCATCATCGCATCTTGCGCATCTCGTTTTCATTCCCTCACTCCCTCACCCGCCTATACCAAACTTATAGAACGCTAACTAACGTTAACTTGGTGCAGGCTGGGACCGAGTCTGACCCTGGGTCTGCATGCATATACTGGGCGACGCAGAGAATTGGCGGGGCCTACCTCGTCCAGGTCTCAAAGGCCTAAACTACTAACCTCCTCCCACCCCCACCCTCCACCGTCCTTCTCCTCCGATTACATCCGTGCATGGCGCCATCAGTCGGCTAGCTCTAGGCACAGCAGCAGTGCCCATCGCTAACGAACAACATCGGCGGTGCTGAAACTGCTAGCCCTAGGCGATAAAAGGCACACCGCCCAAGAGCTATTACAGGGCATTCCACATCAAAGTTGTTAACTTTGTCGCCACCTGCTGTGTATCCACAAAATATACTGGCAAACTTTTACATTTAGGATATTATTTCATCGCGCTTCTTGCGCAACTGTTTACATCACCTCACCCGGCATATCCTAAACTTATAAGAACTACTACACTTGATCTTATACAAAAGGTTCTTAGAAGTGCTGTTTGGGGAGTAGCCTAGAAACAGGGGCCTTGGATTGGCGAAAGCTCGCCTGGCTGCAGAGCGCCAGCTCCATCACAAGATCCAACTAACATAGTTGCAGCACCTTTAATCTACTACTAGATCCTGCTCCATAATAATAATAACTTTATTTATATAGCGTCATCATATTCTGCAGCGCTTTACAAATCTAGGAAACAAATACAAATGTAATGTAACAGAGCCAACTTGTATGAACAACAGGAGTGAGGTCCTGCTCGCCAGAGCTTACGGTTTATGAAGATGATGGGGTAACAGAGGTAAAGAATATTTAATGGTCAGCCATTCTTCTTAGGGAATAAAAAAATAAATAAATGGGAATTGCTGTCGCTTGAAACACTCAGCCGTCATCTCTATATACAAGTCCCGGGTGATGGGACTGCAGAGAAGTCTGGTGCTGTTGGTTGCTGGCTAACAGATGGGAGGACGACACAGGACGGTTAGTAGAAGAGTTATGAAAACTTCATGCAGTTAATGAGTGTTATAGCTTGCCATAAAGAATGGGTTTTATAAGCACTTTGAAACTTTGGAGGTTAGGTATTGTCTGATAGTTCCGGGGCAGAGCTTCCATAAATGGTGCAGCTCTAGAGAAGTCTGGAGACGCGAGTGGGAGGTCCGCCAGGGTAGAGGGTAATCTAAGATCACTGGTCGGTCTAAGAGCACGGGTTGGCGATAGACTGAGAGAGACGAGAGAGAATGTAGGGTCAGCATTATACAGAGCTTATGGGATGAGGGTTTTATATTTTAAACTATTCGAAAGGAGACTGGCAGCGAACGTACAGCGAATGGCATGAACTGTAAGCATACATGGTCCCCTTATCAAACGAGCTGTGTCAGGCAGAATTTGGGGTTGTTTTCATGGCTTCCATGTTAACTTGTCGCCACACCCTGCTGTTAATCCACAAATATACTGGCACTTTTATCATGTACCGATATTATTGACGCTTCTTGCTCACCTCCTTGGTTCCTCTTTGCCACCCATTGGTTTGAAGCCTGAGTCCATTTAGGTATTCCCATGCCCACTCTTAGACCTAGCCGCTGCTGGCCGCTGCTCTGCATGCCGTCCCCTATAGTGTCAGGGTCCATTATTGGAGTTTTAGATGCTATCTAGCTTCATTCGTCACTCTGTCATGGCCATGCTGTTGCCCATACATTTTGGCATCATGGTTGCGATTAGGCAGCCTCAGAAGGCATCCATGCATGCTGCCCCTGCTGTTTCCTGTCCATTCCGTGGTGTTTCCATCCTTTTCTGAGGTTCCAGGTGTTTGGCCAAGCTTCCCTGTGCAGAGCCTTGTCCCCTGAAAAATGCTCGAGTCCCCATTGACTTCAATGGGGTTCGTTATTCGAGACGAGCACTCGAGCATCGGGAAAGTTCGTCTCGAATAACGATACCCGAGCATTTTGTTCGCTCATCTCTTAAGCAACATCTCAAATTATAAATTAGTAGTGAAGATTAAAATATGAAACTTAAAAAATCTTGTAAAAAAGCTTCAATCTACTTTATCTGGTCATTGTACTCTTGTATGCTCCAAAGGAGAAGTGGAGGCTACTGAAATAGTGACACACAAACTGAAGACATAAATCATCCATTAGCTGGAAGAAGCCTTATCCTCCTCTTTCACTTCTCTATGTAAGGCTACCAGCACACAAAGGTTTTTTCTCCGGTCTCAAACTACAAAATTCTTGACCATTTTGAGTAAAAATGACGCAGTTATGGACATTACGAACTAAAACTGTGGAATATGATGGACTAAGGTTAGTCTTCAACCCACTTACTATATATAAAAAGAACACTTTAACTACACAAGTAGAAAAAAAAAGAAAAAAGAAGAGAAACCCGACCTTAGGACCACTCTAGGCATTCCACCTCTTTGACATCTTCTGGTGCACAGAACAAGTTTCGGACCGGCACAGCATGAAGAAAATCCACAGTTGTTCTTTTGCCAAATATGCTTGCTTTATTGTATAAAAATGCTTCTACATTCATGAGGAGGAAGACTGGTTAATGCGTTTCAATGCAAAGCGTCTTAATCATATGATTCATATGATTAAGACGCTTTGCATTGAAACGCGTTTCGATTCATATGATTAAGGCTGGCTGTATACTACATGGGGGCTGGCTGTATACTATATGGAGGCTGGCTGTATACTATATGAGGCTGCTGGATACTACATGGGGGCTGGCTGTATACTATATGGAGGCTGGGTGTATACTAATGGAGGTGGTGTATAATACATGGGGGGGGGCTGCTGTATAATTACATGGGGGCTGGCTTATACTTACATGGGGGCTGGCTGTACACTACTTGGGGCTGGCTGTACACTACTTGGGGCTAGCTGTATACTACCTGGGGCAGGCTGTATACTACTGTGGGCTGGCTGTATACTGCATGGGGCTGGCTGTATACTACAAGGGGCTGGCTGACTGTATACTACACAGGGGCTGGCTAGCTGTATACTACACCCTCGGCTTATACTCAAGTCAATAGGTTTTCCCAGTTTTGGTGGTAAAATTAGGGGTCTCAGCTTATACTCGGGCCAGCTTATACTCGACTATATACGGTACTGTTCCTCTGTTATTTCTCAAAAAAAAAAGTTTAATTAATAGCTTGAACTTGGGGTTATGTATCTGTTGAGTCAGTGCTGTCAATGTCAGACAATATAGAGAAACACCTATACTAGTTGTCAATATAAGTGTTCTAGAAGGAGTAATAAAAGAGCGGCAAAACAAAGAATCGCAAGAAAGGCTGCCCCAGAATTATTATCTTATAGGGCAGTGATGGGCAACCTTTTAAACTTGGTGTGTCAAAATTCGCCAAAATACCGATCTTAGCTCGGGTGGTGTGTCACCTTTAGAAAAAAAAAAGTAATTTTGTGATATTTAGAGTTTAAATAACAAATATGTATAATTATTTATGCCATCACATGGCCCCAATAATGAAAAAGCAAAAATTTTATAGTATACAAAAGGGGCCAATGAGAAAACTAAAATTCTGGCAGCTGCAGGGCGCTCCATCCATTCTGAGCCTCGCTGTGCACCCATAAAACAAGTCACGGCCACATGTGGGGGGTCTCTGTACTCAGGAGAAATTGCATAACAAATTGTAAGATGGGTTTTCTCTTTTTATCTTTTGGAAATGTGTAAATTTTAGACTAAATGAACGTATAACCGACACAATTTGACCCCCTTCCTTAAAGCAGTACACATTAACCCCCTCTGTCTAACGCCTTTAGACAGAGACAGCACTGGCAGGGATCAATTCCTCAATTAAGATCCCCCCCCAAAAAAAATAACAAAAAAGCAGTGTACCTTTTAACTAGTTTTGAGTCCAGCCCGGCAGAGCTCAACTCAATAAATGAACTTACCTAACTGGCACAGGCTCCAACGATGCCTTGGACCATCATTACTCCTCCTCAAGCCGCTTCAGCTCCTGTGTAGAAGATGTTCCCACGTCTGTACGAGTCGGGGCTGCTCTGTCTCCACGCTCCACTTTGACGTCATGCGCGGCCTCCGCAGAGCAGGGTGGGAAGACAGGAGCAGCAGCTGCGATCTCTCTGACTGAGATGCAGCTGCTCGCTGCAGAGCACATCACCGGCCTGCCCGGCCCCAGACAACGGCGACCGGCCACAGACTGCCCCAATCAGCCGCCCCTGCACTACAGCATGGCAGGCGCCGTGTCACTGAAAATGGCTACGCGTGTCAGTGCTGACATGCGTGTCATAGGTTCGCCATCACTGTTATAGGGAATACAAGCAGCTTCAGCTGACTGAATTATATGGGGCCTCCCAGCTCTCCCCTAACAGATGATATTGGAGGACAGAAGAACTTATTAGCGTTTTTGCCCCCTCTTTCCATTGAAAACACATAGTTGGTGTCGGGAGCTATTCGAGGTATATGGCCACTATAACATTGTGCATCCTATTCTATATGCCTTACAGGCCAGCTTCCAGCATGCTTTCTCACATAGTCATGGTGACACAAGTACAGTGAGCAGGGCCGGCTCCAGGTTTCAGTGGGCCCCTGGCGATAGAGCCTCAGTGGGCCCCTTAACAGTGAACTCTACACATCCAATATGTACACACAGCACATACGCACAGATATACACATGCATCCAGTATAAAGAACATACGCACAGATATACAGCATATATACACACCTAAGCACAAATATACAGCATATATACACAAAAAAACACATATACAGCACATATACACACAAACACATATACATGCATTTACATATGTTGCAATTATACTCACCCCGGTGGGAACGTGGTGGCAAGCTCAGGAAGGAGACCGCACAGGAGAAGGTGGACAGCCCTGTGAGGTGCGCGGACGGGCAAGGACGGACATGAGGCACACAGAACGGCCAGACACGAGTTGTGCAGGCCGGACGCGAGGTGTGCAGCCCGGCAGGACTCGAAGCGCGAAGGCCGGAGCTGACGCGAGGCACGGGATGCGCCGCTTCTCAGGAGAGGTGGGTAGGTTGGGGGAGGTCACATGTGAGGTGGGTAGGGCAGGGAGCCCTTCCCACTACCTCTCCGCCCACCTCCTATGTGGCACCGGCCCGCGGGCAAGTAATAGATTGTGGTGGGCCCCTTTGGAGCTCTGGGGCCCTGGGACTTGCCCGGGTCAGCCGGGTGCTGACGCCGGGCCTGACAGTGAGTTTTAGGAAGGATGAGTCATATGTGAGCAGATATAGAGCATTGTTAGACCCAGGTCATTCAATATGAGGTTTAGTTTTCATTCCTGCACTTTTACAGGGATGATACGAGATATGATAAATCAAACCTCTATGTGGACGTGAAATAGAAACATCAGCATAAAAAAAAAAAAGCACAACAGGAAAAGAGAATGTGCCAAAACCAAACTAAAGCACTAATAAAACAACAACAATAATCATAAAAATGAATGATTTTCTCCTATTTCTTCCTTTGGCTAAAATATGTGATAATTAGGTCTCAAACAAGCAGCATGGGATATGACTCCTTCAAAGGAACAAACACAAAACCTTTCATTCCTGGAATAAAAATAAATAAAGAATCCCGGGAAGTCTCCTTTCTGATACAGTAAAAATATTATAATGAGTGCTTTATGGGCACCGCTGTACCAATTACCTAGCTTGTTCTTGTGTTCTCTGAATGCCAGACTTTTAGTTCACTTATTATCGGAGCATAAAACTGAAAGCACTGCCTCATACAATTTTAATTGTAATGTGACTTTAACATTTAGTTTATTAATGTTAATGTGGATCCAGCTTCCAGTTTCTAAATCATATATTTACACCTTGTGTCCAGGAATTCATTCCATTACCCTTTTATTTCCTTCCTTGTTAATTAAAAGCAGGATTTAGCTGTATGTCTTTGCTGTAATATCAGGCCTTTATTTTCAGCAAATTTAGTTCTAAGAATAGCTCAGAATGTGCTGCGGCCTACAGCATGGAGAGGTTACACGAGCTGAATACTGTACATCTGTGTCCTTGATGCTGTTTATAGTCAGGACAGTGTCTGTAATACAGATGTATAGGCAGGGGCGTAACTACAGTGGTAGAAGCCATAGCAACCACTATGGGGCCCACAGTGTCAGGGGGCCTCAGCATCCAACCTGCCACACTAAAGAGTGGAGTATGTGCATCATTATATCCATATTATGCTGCACTTTGTACATCATAATATGTATATAACATATATGTGATGTATATATGCTGTATCTGTGATGTGTATATGTTGTATGTGTATACGGTGTATGGCGTCTGCATATACTGTATGTGTGTATATATGCTGTGTGTATATGCTCTATATGAGCATATATGCATAAGTGTACAAATATGTGATTGTAACTTGCATGTGTGAGTATACAAATATGTATAATTTTTAAGTGGGAAGGGGGGCCCCATGTCGAAGCCTGCTATGGGGCCCTGCCACTCCTAGTTACACCACTGTGTAAAGGTGAATCCATTCTTAAAGGAAATGAGCCATAAGTACCAAGCATTATAAACCAGAGACACTTACTCATAGATCCATGCCCCATCTTCTTCTTATATTTGTTATCCATTGCCGCCTCCCTTTTAAAACCAGATTTTTAATTTATGCTAATGAGCCAGGAGGGTTTGGGGGGGCAATACCAGAACACCTCTGTGTTGCACTTTTTTAATGTATTTACAGCGCGCAGAGCGCTTCCCCCTTCCTACCCTGTGCTAAAACATTCCTCTGCTGTCTGCAATTACAGCATTCAGAGGGAAGGAAAAATGCAAAGGGAGCAGGGGAAATAGGAGACAATGTAACAGCCATTGTAACCGCCACAGAGGGGCTCTTGTTTCACCCCCAGAGCCCTTGTGGCTCATTAGTGTAAACGTTGATACACTGTACTCCATCCTGAAATCTCGGCAGAATTCCATCTTGCTAGCAAAATGGCACAGCAGCTTCTAAGGGCTCAGGGGAATTGAACATTACATACAAAGGTTATAAAATGAGGATCAATTGATTGTTCCACACATACTGGAGTAAAAGCCCCACTTGGGTATACAAAAAAAATAAAGTTAGTACTCACCCTCCGGCGTCCTCTTCTCCCTGCAGCACATCTTCGTGTTCCCTGCCGGGCTAGCAGGTGCATGTGATGGTTTGTGTGCCGGCAGATTGCATAGATGTGCATCTGGCGGCCAAGTGAAGGACCCAATGACGTACTGTAGGGAGAAAAGGACGCCTGGGGTCAGCACCGGAGAAGAGTATTAACTTTATTTTTTTTACAGGGGCTGTCTGCTGGACATTACATTAATGAAGACATTTTATTTATGGGGGCACTCTGCTGGACATTACAATAATGGGGGTATTCTGCTGGCCATCATATTTATGGGGGCACTCTGCTGGACATTATATTAATGAGGGCACTCTGCTGGACATAACATTAATGGGGGTATTCTGCTGGCCATCATATTTATGGGGACACTCTGCTGGACATCATAATTACGCGGGCACTCTGCTGGGCAGCATATTCATGGGGAAACTCTGCTGGACATTATATTAATGAGGGCACTCTGCTGGACATTTTTTAATTGGAAGGCTGCTGTGGACATTTCATTCATGAGGGGAGGCTTCTGGACATTTTATTAGAGAGTAGCAGTTGCATTTCCCACCCTAGGCTTATATTCAAGTCAATATGGTTTCCCAGTTTTTTGTTCGGTACCTCAGCTTATGCTTGAGTATATATGGTATATATATATGTGCGGGAGGAACGCTTTAAGCCTATCATAAAGAGCCACTATGCAAAAAATGTCAGATACTGTTGATCATTGTGCCGTAACATTCTGTAACCGGAATTTACCTCTTAAATGGTAGAATATTTTGCACAGTTTGTTATTGACTTCTTTATTAATTCTTATGGCACAACTGAAAATCTGAACAGCTTTAGATAAAATGTATTTGAATATTATAGAAAAGCTCCACAAACATATTCTTCTTACATTGAGCTCAATAGGAATGATAGTTTATAGATCAAGGGATCTCTCATGTGGGAAACATGTATTAGATGGATGGATGAAAAGAAATATAATAGCCAAGAATGGCCGTCAATGTGTATGTTATCCATATCTTTATGTTGTATTGTTATACAAAGAGCTATACCAGACTAAGCTAAGGACATTAAAGTGTTCACAGATCTTATTGTCACATTTTGTTGACCCTGATTCTTTCTATATTTCAGGTTTTTTGCTTGTATACAGAGCAAATGTCAGTATTTGAATGGTATCAGAGGGCTGTTTCCCACCGTAGAAAGTACTAAGTGGCAATTATTTGAATTTCATGGTTGACATTTTAACATTAATAGAATAGAAGAAGTCAGCTTGAGGGTGCTCGTGAACAGATTCACTAACACGGTACAATCCACGCAGCTCTTAAATTATAGAGGGTCATTCACAAAAGATGGAGATACTTATAGGAGTTTTCAAATTCAATAATAATCATATGTTCCTAATTTTAATCTGTTGCCATTGTTGCAATTATTCTCAGATATGATATATATTGTAGTTTTGTAATCATCTTGAGAAAGGAAGCCATTAAATTACCAACATTGTATACAGCATACATGTACAGTGTCAGACTCACAAAAACATGAATCATCGTGTCAGCCGTCCAAGGTTTAATTAATGGTATGGGACATGAAATTCATGTGATAAATGCATTGAAGTCCCGAATAAGAATAGGAATATGTATCTATATCTTCACCATCCTGTATTTTTAGGCATAAGAAGCATTAACTGTAACTTGAGCAAATCTGTGGCTTCTAATGCAAAGGCATTTTCCAACTATTTCCAATTGTTTCCAATATTCATACATTTATTTATTTTTTTTATTTTTCAAAAGTTTTATTTAGTAATAAAGGTTGTTGTACAGGTAGAGAGAAGAATTTACAACTATGCATTATATATCCGGTATTGCACAACGAAACTCAGTGAACGATAAACATTGTTGTTACTTATCTTCCTCAACATTCATACATTTTAAATTATAAGAAAGTCTTAACCAACTTTATAGTTCCTGTACATATACATACTGTATGATATTCATGAAAACGTCAGCATTATAAAATAACCACATGACGCAAGGGAAAAATCTGTTATGTACTGTAACTGTTAGGATCAGTGGATCCTCTGGACCACTGCGGGAGGTGGAACTAGCCAGAGCCCGCCGCAAAGCGGGTTGAGCGGTGCGCTGGCCCTTTAAATTTTCTGCAACCAGCGTGCACGCCCTAGGAGGCGGGGACCCGCCCGCGCGCCAGTCCGTCGGAGATCAGGAGCTGGGACAGGTGAGTCTGGGGAAGCGGGGGCCACGGGAGTATTAGTAGGAGCACGGGTGCGACCGCGATCCAAGACCCGTAACCTTCCCGCTCTGCTAAATCAAACCTCTATGTGGACGGGAATAGAAACATCAGCATTAAAAAAAAAAAAAAGCCAACAGGAAAAAGAGAATGTGCCAAAACCAAACTAAGCACTAAAAAACAACAACATATCATAAAAATGAATGATTTCTCTTATTTCTTCCTTTGGCTAAAAATAGTGATAATTAGGTTCAAACAAGCAGCATGGGATATGACTCCTTCAAAGGAACAAACACAAAAACCTCATTCCTGGAATAAAAATAAATAAAGAATCCCGGAAGTTCCTTTCTGATACAGTTAAAAATATTATAATGAGTGCTTTATGGGCACCGCTGTACCAATTACCTAGCTTGTTCTTGTGTTCTCTGAATGCCAGACTTTTAGTTCACTTATTATCGGAGCATAAAACTGAAGACACTGCCTCATACAATTTTAATTGTAATGTGACTTTAACATTTAGTTTTTAATGTTAATGGGATCCAGCTTCCAGTTTAAATATATTATTTACACCTGTGTCCAGGAATTCATTCCATTACCCTTTATTTCCTTCTTGTTATTAATTAAAGCAGGATTTAGCTGTAGGCTTTGCTGTAATATCAGGCCTTTATTTTCAGCAAATTTAGTTAAGAATAGCTCAGAATGTGCTGCGCCTACAGCATAGGAGAGGTTACAGAGTGAATACTGTAATCTGTGTCTGATGCTGTTTTAGTCAGGACAGTGTCTGTAATACAGATGTATAGGCAGGGGCGAAACTACAGGGTGTAGAAGCCATAGCAACACCTATGGGGCCCACAGTGTCAGGGGGCCTCAGCATCCAACCTGCCACAAAGAGTGGAGTATGTGCATCATTATCCATATTATGCTGCACTTTGTACATCATAATAATGTATATAACATATATGTGATGTATATGCTGTATATGTGATGTGTATGTTGTATGGTATACGGTGTATGGCGTCTGCATATACTGTATGTGTGTATATATGCTGTGTGTATATGCTCTATATGAGCATAATGCATAAGGGTACAAATATGTGTGTGGAACTTGCATGTGTGAGTATACAAATATGTATAATTTTAAGTGGGAAGGGGGGGGCCATGTCGAAGCCTGCTATGGGGGCCTGCCACTCCTAGTTACACCACTGTGTAAAGGTGAATCCATTCTTAAAGGAATGAGCCATAAGTACCAAGCATTATAAACCAGAGACACTTACTCATAGATCCATGCCCTCTCTTCTTATATTTGTTATCCATTGCCGCCTCCCTTTAAAACCAGATTTTAATTTATGCTAATGACCAGGGGTTGGGGGGCAATACCAGAACACCTCTGGTGGCACTTTTTAATGATTTACAGCGGCAGAGCGCTTCCCCCTTCCTACCCTGTGCTAAAACATTCCTCTGCTGTCTGCAATTACAGCGTTCAGAGGGAAGGAAAAATGCAAAGGGAGCAGGGAAATAGGAGACAATGTAACAGCCATTGTAACGCCACGAGGGGCTCTTGTTTCACCCCCAGAGCCCTTGTGGTCATTAGTGTAAACGTTGATACACTGTACTCCATCCTGAAATCTCGGCAGAATTCCATCTGCTAGCAAAATGGCACAGCAGCTTCTAAGGCTCAGGGGAACTGAAATTACATACAAAGGTATAAAAATGAGGATCAATTGATTGTTCCACACATACTGGAGTAAAGCCCACTTGGGTATACAAAAAAATAAAATGTAGTACTCACCCTCGGCGTCCTCTTCTCCCGCAGCACATCTTCTGTTCCCTGCCGGGCTAGCAGGTGCATGTGATGGTTTGTGTGCCGGCAGATTGATAGATGTGCATCTGCGCGGCCAAGTGAAGGACCAATGACGTAGTCAGGGAGAAAAGAAGGCGCCTGGGGTCAGCACCGGAGAGAGTATTAACTTTATTTTTTTACAGGGGCTGTCTGCTGGACATTACATTAATGAAGACATTTTATTTATGGGGGCACTCTGCTGGACTTACAATAATGGGGGTATTTGCTGGCCATCATTTATGGGGGCACTCTGCTGGACATTATATTAATGAGGGCACTCTGCTGGACATAACATTAATGGGGGTATTCTGTGGCCATCATATTATGGGGACATCTGCTGGAATCATAATACGGACTCTGCTGGAGCATATTCAGGGGAACTGCTGGACATTAATAATGAGGGCACGCTGCTGGGCAGCACATCATGGGGAAACTCTGCTGGACATTATATTAATGAGGGCACTCTGCGGACATTTTTTAATTGGAAGTGCTGTGGACTTTTCATTATGAGGGAGGCTTCTGGACATTTATTAGAGAGTAGCAGTTGCATTCCCACCCTAGGCTTATATTCAAGTCAATATGGTTCCCAGTTTTTGTTCGGTACCTCAGCTTATGCTTGAGTATATATGGTATATAATATGTGCGGGAGGAACGCTTTAAGCCTATCATAAAGAGCCACTATGCAAAAAAAGTCAGATACTGTTGTCATGTGCCGAACATTCTGTAACCGGAATTTACCTTTAAATAGTAGAATATTTTGCACAGTTTGTTGACTTCTTTATTAGTTCTTATGGCACAACTGAAAATCTGAACAGCTTAGATAAAATGTATTTGATATTATAGAAAAGCTCCACAAACATATCTTCTTACATTGAGCTCAATAGGAATGATAGTTTATAGATCAAGGGATCTCTCATGTGGAAACATGTATTAGATGGATGGATGGATGAAAGAAATATAATAGCCAAGAATGGCCGTCAATGTGTATGTTTCCATATCTTTATGTTGTATTGTTATACAAAGAGCTATACCAGACTAAGCTAAGGACATTAAAGTGTTCACAGATTTATTGTCACATTTTGTTGACCCTGATCTTTCTATATTTCAGGTTTTTTGCTTGTATACAGAGCAAATGTCAGTATTTGAATGGTATCAGAGGGCTGTTTCCCACCGTAGAAAGTACATAAGTGGCAATTATTTGAATTTCATGGTTGACATTTAACATTAATAGAATAGAAGAAGTCAGCTTGAGGGTGCTCGGAACAGATTCACTAACACGGTACAATCCACGAGCTCTTAAATTATAGAGGGTCATTCACAAAAGATGGAGATACTTATAGGAGTTTTCAAATTCAATAATAATCATATGTTCCTAATTTAATCTGTGCCATTGTTGCAATTATTCTAGATATGATATTATTGTAGTTTTGTAATCATCTTGAGAAAGGAAGCCATTAATTACCAAACGTATACAGCATACATGTACAGTGCAGACTCACAAAAACATGAATCTCTGTGTCAGCCGTCCAAGGTTTAATTAATGGTATGGGACATGAAATTCATGTGATAAATGCATTGAAGTCCCGAATAAGAATAGGAATATGTATCTATATCTTCACCATCCTGTATTTTTAGGCATATAAGAGATTAACTGTAACTTGAGCAACCTCTGTGGCTTCTAATGCAAAGGCATTTCCAACTATTTCCAATTGTTCCAATATTCATACAATATTTTTATTTTTTTTTTTTAAATTTTTATTTAGTAATAAAGGTTGTGTACAGGTAGAGAGAAGAATTTACAACTATGCATTATAATCCGGTATTGCACAACGAAATCAGTGAACGATAAACATGTTGTACTTATCTTCCTCAACATTCATACATTTTAAATTATAAGAAAGTCTTAACCAACTTTATGTTCCTGTACATATAACTGTATGATATTCATGAAAACGTCAGCATTATAAAATAACCACCAGGACGCAGGCAAAAAATATGTTATGTACTGTAACTGTTAGGATCAGTGGATCCTCTGGACCACTGCGGGAGGTGGAACTAGCCAACACCTGGGACCAGAGTCTAGCAGCACCTGGTATTCACCTGAGCCCGCCGCAAAGCGGGTTGAGCGGTGCGCTGGCCCTTTAAATTTTCTGCAACCAGCGCGCGCGCCCTAGGAGGCGGGGACCCGCCCGCGCGCCATTCCGTCGGAGATCAGGAGCCGGGACAGGTGAGTCCGGGGAAGCGGGGGCCACGGGGGTATTAGTAGGAGCACGGGTGCGACCGCGATCCAAGACCCGTAACCTTGAAATACTCACATCAGCACTGTAATGTAATATTCTCTTGACCTATTTCATATTCATGAGTCCATTCTCATGTTTTATTTTATTATTGTAAAAAAACAAATAAAATGTTTTGGAAAAAAAAATTACCACATCACTTTCTCAAAATAAAAGAGGCTGTGCATAATTATCAGATCATAAATACAAAAAATATCTGGTCATTCAACGTCTTAAAATTTGGTATACAACCTGAGATGAAAAATAAAAAAAAATACAATGTTATTATTTTCTTAACAAAACCTAGACTTACAGAAGCAGTGTATAAACAAATAAATGGGTTGTCCCAAGTATTTAAGATATTTCCTATACTCCGGATAGGGAATAGCTAGCTGATCGGTGAAGGGCTAACTGCTGGGACCACCACCAGGACACCCTGCTCTTCAAAGAACGGAGATGTAGGACGTTCATCCACCCTACCGGTCCATTTTGTGTCTCTGTTAGATAGCGAGCATTGTCCGTTGCTTTTTCTGTCATTCCCATACAATTGAATGAACTGACAGAGTGCGTACTCATTCTGCCGCTCCACCCATCAGTGAAAGCAGGATCCTTGTTCTCTGGAGAGCTTGGAGTCCTATTCTCATGACTATGGTGGTCCCAGCAGTCAGACCCTCACAAATTAGCTATTCTCTAACCTGTGGATAATAGAATTGAAATTTTTGGGACACATATTTGCAAAATAAAAGGACAAGCAGCTGCCGGGTGCTGGTTCTGCAAAATCCCTTTTTGAATTGATCATCAGTAAGTGTGGCCTCCTCTATGAAAGCGGAAGTTTTCATAATAATAATTGTGATGGCAGAATTAGGATTGTTGATCCAAGTAAAGTTTTCCCTATTGAATCAATAACATCCTCATTTCTAATATAGGTAATAACTATTGGAGACCAGAAAGCAGCTTAAGTGTGTGTGCAAATGAAGCAGTTGTTCAAGATGTTGTAACAAAGGCATGGACTCGATCCAGCAGTCACCTCATAGAGCCCAGCCTTACTCCTAGGAATTCCACCCACAGAGGCAGGGGTGAGTACTTAACAACATTAAACAAAATTAATCCTCAATGAACACATTTCTATTTCTATATATTGAGGGTTATAATGCAGGGGGAGTAGGTGAGGGATATTGTGAAATTTGTCCTTTTTCATTATCATTATCTTCATTGTCCCCAGAAGCTTAAAAAAAGTGTAAAAATGTGTTGAGTGCTGAGATAGCATTGCTGTGATAAATTCCCTTGGTTGATATCTATTCACATTATAATGTTACTTTCCTCGGATTATCCATGTACCATGGAGTCCTGTCCCAACTGAGCACTGAAGGTTCCTATCATTTATGAGGGAAGAGGGGACATGTCATTGTGTGTGACTGTTAGGCTGGGTTCACATCTAGTTTATTTCCCTCCGTTATAGAGAGGGATCCTTACAACGACGGGCTACAACATATCCCACTGTATTCTCATACAGTGAAATACAATGTCTGGTTCCTTCCTCCTGAAAAAGATGTTCAGGATGTTTCCCATTTGTCGTAACTGTCCTTATATAGACACCTTGGAAACACTCAGCGTGTATGCTCAGCGGAGGCCAGGGGAGGGATGATTAACCGATTTATATATAAAAGCAAACAGTTAAACAAAATAAAAGAACCAAACACCCTTACAGAAAGTATATTCCATAAATTGAAGAATAAGTTTATTACAGTCTAGGGTGGGAGATATCAGATTACTGTGGATCAATAACCCACCGGAAGGAAGACCAAGGCTGCCATATCTTGAAGGGGCTGTGGGGCGCTAAATTCTCTCGTGGACCTTTGCAGCCCGGTTTACCAGAGGATCGTCTTGTTCTTTCAGAAGTCCTGTGAAATAATTGCCAGCAGTTTTTTTCTTTTTTTTTGTTAGAGAATGATGCTCAGATAACTATATGCAATTTGAAGGGGTTAAACCTGTAAAATATGGGTGTGGCACACATAATACAAGTCATATAATCACCTACCTACTGTACTGTATGTCTACTACAATCTAAATAACAAATTGGCTCAGGTTTGCAGGTTTATTATGTAATAAATCCCTTCATATAGTAAATTCCATTGAAGCGACTTGGTTTTCTCCAGTACTTTATTAGAAATGCACGACTTGTAAAATAAAACCGTGTTTTGTTACATACCTGTGGCTGTTATTGTAGAACTAATTACATTTCATATCCCTATAAAATGTACCCGTTTAGCATTAATATTTATGCAGCGCTCTGATGAGTTTTCAGACAGTCCTCACCATGGTTTATAGACTCCTTACTTTCCATTTCAGGGATGACCTTTGGAAATACTCAAGTGTAATAATTTTGATCCCGTCCCTGGCTGTATACAATGCACATAATCAGCAGAAGGCATTCATATGTATTGAGGGCCGCGGCATCAGCTAATCATTTTTACTCATTCATTTTCATTTATAAGGAACTCAAAGAAAAACCTTACACATCTACTTTCTTTCATGGCTTTACTTTAGCGACGTGTCTCAAGGGTTCATTTCTGTATTTAAGGAAACCTCATGGCTCGTTACCAACATGGGTGACAAGTTAACTGAGCCAAAAACCACACACATTTTCCTTAATTTATTCCAGGAGGTTGTAGCCCTTCATCAATGCTTTTGTGAGAACAGCAGCCGCGGCTTTTTATGTTCAGCAGGCTGTGCGCAGCAAGGCCCTTTTTATATTTAGAGCCTTCACATCTCCGCTGGTTGTGTTGTGTTCTGTTTGTATACTTAATGTGACACCAAGCCAGGAAAATTAATGTTTTCATTGTTGTCTTTCTACAAGATTCAATGGTTCACCTGAACGCTACACAGCTTTGGTATAGCAAATGTTGGTCAAGTGCCACGTGTGGCAGTATGTTACAGCAGCCAGGACTGTGTTCAGTTTCTTTTCTGACAACAGAAATGAAGACGTTGGCCTGGCCTGATTTTTACTTATTTATTTTTTGTCCTTATAGATATTTAAGTTGTAGTGATTTCTCGGCATTTGACCTTTCTCAGCCAGGTAATTGAAGTGTTCATTCAAGGCCTCGTACATGACATACACAAACATAGATACTTACAGTAATGAGAAACCGAAAGGGCCAAATGTTTTGGTCATTAGTAATGAAAATATGTGGACATTGACAAATGACAACACAGCGTTCATGAACTTTTACTTCTGCTAGAACTGCATGCTATTATCTTAAGCTAGGAATACACAAACAGATGCTTAACTAGCACAGTGCTAGGTCACATACCAGTGACGTGCACCATTTTTACAAATAAAGCATGCATTATCATAAGACATACAACTCAGTAGTATCCTTAAAGCACAGATTACCTTTTAACAACATTTTATAAAGGAACAGTGAAAATTATAGTAGTAAGGTTTGTTGTAAAATTGTAAATTGTCTTTCTTCCTTATTTAAAGGGAAGCTGTCATCAGAAATTTACCTAATAAACCACTACCATTAGGTTGTCAAGCAGCTGAGCACTGTTAAGGAGATTGCACTGGTTTGGGACGCCATCTTGCGTATTGTCAGCCATTTTAGATCCAGCGGCGTCTGACCTGGGGGGTTATGGTTGCCACTCAGAAGCATATGGTAAAATGTCCATGTTCAAACTCCAGTGTGAAATTTCTGTGTTTTCATTTTCAGTGCTTATCTGTCTGAAGTTTCTCTGCCTCGTGAAGGCCCTGTTATGACTTAACAGAGCTAACACAAGGGCAATTTGTCTGAGGAACAAAGCCTGCAAAGACAGTGCATGATTTATTAACTTTTTCCGAGAATGTGCTGGTAAATTCATTATGGCCAGTAGCATTACAGTATTCTTATGTTTTTTTTTTCACGCCCGCCCCCCCAATGCGGCTTTTCCTTTTCTGATATACGACTGTGGTTTGGAAATAAACGGTGTGATTTGAGTGCAGCTGAAGACCGTGTCTGTGTCTTGGGTTTGTTCTCTCCTCCCTGGTACCAGGAGCCATGAAAGATTTTATTTGAAAGTCACCATGCAATGGGGGGTTCGAGCCCCAGATAAAAATCTCTAACGACACCTTCCAGATGATGTTTCTTTCATGACCCAGTGTGGTGGAATCTTTAAGAAAATCTACTTTGAAGTGGCTGTATAAAGTCAGGGAGGTGGAAATTTTAACACTGACGTCAAGCTCTCTTTTCCTCAGAAAATCCCTTCATTGTAATTGATGGTCCTGCATCCAGAGATATCACTAACCAGATCTCCTGAAGTCCTATGCATGATGTCAATCACAGAGGAGGAGGCGTTCAGAGCTCTCCACGTTGACTTCAGAGTTAAACTCTCTCCTTTCCTTGACTTTATACAACCAATTTACAGCTCACTTCAAAGTAGATTTTCTCGATGATACCACCACATGATAGCATGATAATGGCTCTATGGATGAGCTGAAACGTTGCACCTTATTTTGCCATGGGTGAATAAAGATCACCTTTATACTTACTGGAGTGCTGCCTCATTACATTTTTTTGGGGATCTGACCTTACAAACCGTTGGATTGGGTTTGTTGGAGGCGTGCACCCACTATTGGACTTGATCCATTACACTCGCTGTGCTGCTCCACAATCGGACTGTTTTGTAAAGATCTAAATGTATATAAGGTATGTTTTAGAGGTGAATGGCTCCTTATAGGGTTTTATATAATTTAATATACATTGATTAAGGTGGTTTGACATGTTAACAAGCTAATAACATTCCTGCTTTCCATGTATGTTCTGCAAGTGGTTTTGTTCCTGTCTCCTTATCGAGAGGCTTCAGCTTTGACAATTTTAATCTGCACTTACTGTGCTCCTTCATTACATCTATTTTGCTCACCATCCATCACAACCTACATGTTAATATAAATTTAATATAATTCTAATGTGTTTTTTATTTGCTGATTTCCTGTCCTCTTGAGTCTTTAGGCTGCTTGCAGTTTCAATCCTCCTTATAGACATGTCTGATGATATGATTCCTTTCCCTTTCTTATATTTTATTTTTACAAATATTCCTTTTGCACTCCGAATTCTGATAAGTATACAACCTGCAGCTCCCCTGGTACTTGTCCCACAGGTAGTGGCTGCTTTATAGGAAGGCAGTGGGTGCTGTGTCATTTTACAAAGTGATAATGATGTAGAAAACATTTTAGGTTTATGATTTTTAGGTTTTTTTTTTTATATAAATGGCAAAATATGCTAAACGTTGGGGCAGATTTATCAAGCTGTCTATAAGTCAGAATTTTACAGCTCAGCTATCATTTTACCAGTGCTCATGAATATTTTAAAGGAGAACTGTGATTAGTTGCAATAGGCAACTAAGAATATTCAGACTTTTAGACAGCTTGATAAATCTGCCCCATTGTGTGGCGCATGAGCACCACTGCATCATCTTTGCTCCAATCACCACCTTCCCAACCCTGTCATAACATCCCTATTATATCCCACCGGAAGCCGGATGTAAGAGAAAATAGTATATTGACGATAAACTGCAATGCATTTGTATTGCAGTGCATTGTATGAATGATAAGCCTCCCTGTTCAAACACCCTTGGGGCTAAAACCATGTGTTGGGGCAAAAATAAAAGATTTTAAACAAAAATGACATTGAAAAATAAGTAAAAATAAATGCTGTTGAAATGATCCAGTAAGTTGGATGTAGTTAGAATATGACAGGGAGGGGAAGGTGTCTCCACATGTGTTACCGCTAAGCTCTTCTTCATTAGTGGTAAATGATTCCTCAATACCTTTTTAAATAACACTCTGTATTGTAGGCAGAAGTGGCTTCCGGACGTCGAGTGTATCCCTGTGCATGTGTCTCCCCACCCTGCTCTCAATCTACAATAGCATGGCCCTCGGATGCCCGATTAAAGCATGTGGTGACCTGAGGCTGATTTATCCATCAGACGGGCAGACAATAGGCAGCTTCAATGTTCAACCATAGGAGCTCATGTTATGACCAGGGCTGATCTAGCAGATTCAGAATTCCACATTCTGACTTGTTATGAGAATTCCTCAGTACAGCCAATACTACCAAGACTTGTATGGTGACTGCGTGACTGTGCATCTCATTTTACAATATGAGTCCGTTTCCAATTACCTTGACGGAAACACCTAAACACATGAATTAGGAGTAGTATTTGCATACTTGTAGTTCAGTCAGATGCTAGGTTTCAGGGTTTCTACAGTTCTGGGAATGGCTGTTTTTCTAAAAGATAAATGGCTTTTATTACCTTAATTTCTCCCAAAATATTGCTAGAGTCAGATACAAGTAGAGTGTTAACAAATGTATTAAAGTGCTGCATACAGCAAGCTCTTGGCTATCAAGTGTTGTCATGGTTCTTACCACATCCATGAAAAAGTGCATAAAATAATACTAATTTGTAGCTTGGATGTAGGAATAGGTAAATATATAGTTAACATTTCCTGAAAAACTTGTTGGATGATTAATGGGACTAAAATTCAAGAATGAATAGGAGGAAGGCTTCGGGTTAAAAAAAAAGTTAATAAATGTAACCAAAAAGTCTTGGATCAGTGAGCTCAGCTAGCTCTCCTGCTGTGCTGAAAATTATTGCAGAGTAATGTACATACAGTATATTGTCTGTCAAGAATTGGGGTCCTATAAGTTAGTTGTACCCCTAATAACTTTTCAGCTACTTGCAATGAAATGGAAAGTGTATTCGGTTACATAATTCCTCTGTATTGTAGCAGAAAACCTGTTTTTATTTGTGATGTAATTAATGCGGGTGCCAAGTTTGTCCCGACGTCTTTCCATTGCGCGATCCTTTTAACAGACAACACTCTGTTGGAGACACATATTTTTGCATATAATTATTGTTATATGCAAAACTTGTAAATATGTGCAGAAAGTTGGTGTACATATGTTAATAAGGACTCGTAGTAAGATTTCATTAGGTCTACGATATCTATATATGCGCATTATTTTGCATTAATCAAGGCAAGTGAATGTCTTTTGTTACATTTCAAGTTAACTTTGGACAACCTTCATGTATTAAAATCTTCTTTAATATTTGTGTTTAGAATGATATTATTATTGTGGCGTAATGCAACATTTCATAGCTACACGCATTGCTTATGAGATCTGAAAGCATTGCATTGCGATTACACCCTGCACATAAGTTCTTGAACTTGTGTTAAATACCTATGAATATCCATAGCCCTGGATTTTCACAGCTCATGTAGTAATTCTTGGATATCATATTTTCAGTAACTTCTAGAAGCGCCTACTCTATTCACCGAACATCAGGCTCTTACAATAATTCAAGACCTAGTTCTGCAGCAGCTAGACCTATGTCCAGAGCAGCCTCAGAGATCTCAGAAATTGAGTCCATTGACCCTACAGACAGACAAGACTACCTTTTTGAAGATGAATATGAATGGGAAACACTGGCTACTTTGGAACAGGAATTTATTTCTTTGCATACAGGTACTTTACTCTATTTGGGTGTTTTTGTCTGCTTATTGTTTGGGAATAAAAATCTTATATACTGTTTGGTTGGGAGGGGGGCTATAAAAACAATAAACCACTAATGTCACCTCTCTACATGCTCCCGTTTTGCTGCCTCTCTTTGGCATAACTCACAACCTCTGGGTTGAAGAAAGAGGGACATAAAAGTGGTGCAAGTAAAAAATAATTTTTTTTGCATAATAAACCACATCCCTTGCCCCTCCCCTTATCCCACTCCGTAGTATTCCCATAATGTATAATTCTTAGATTAATGGTATCCCATTACCCCCCACCCCTCTTATAGTGGTTCCTTTCTCTGCTCCCCCTCTTATCATTAACCCCCTCTCTGCTCTCCTCCCCTCTCATTGGTACCCCTTATCTGCTCCCCTTCCTTATTATGTGCCTTATCTGCTTTCCCTCTTATTGTGTCCCACTCTCTGCTCCACTTCTTATCATGCCCGCCACTTCTGTTTTCCCATCTTATTGTGCCCTCTTCTCTGCCACCCCTCCTATTGTGTATGTTTCTGTGCCCCCTCTTTTATTGTGTCCCTTCTCTGCTTCCTGTCTTATGTCACCTCTTTTTCTGCTTAAAAATAAACAAACTCTACCCACCTTTACTTGTTCCCACGCTGCTGTTGTGCCTCCTCCGCCACCGCATCTGTACCACAGCGGCGCCCTGCAGGCACGTTGTGATGATGTCAATGCGCCTGCCAGGCACTGCTGTGTATAGACCCGCCAGAAACATGTGACGGCGATGTTTCAGACTTATTGGGGAGAATTCATAAAGACTGGCATTTTGAAAGCCAATTCACCCCGGCGCATCATCCTCTTAGTAGATACGGGCAAAAACTTTGCCAATTCCGACCCGTAGACTAGATCTATAGTCTCTGTGCTTTTGCCAGTGGAGACTATAGTAAATGTGGCAAAATGAGGCCTGAAAAATGGTGCAGATGGAGAAAATTCATGTGCATTCTCCACCAGAAAACTGAAATCACCTTCATTGGTTCTTTCCTTTAACATTAAAGAATATCTACCATTTGTTTTTATGCATTGTGAACCAAACCTACCTTGAGAATGCTATAGCTACACTGATGCAGAAATATATCTTGTTTAATCCATGATCTGAGTGGTTTTGTTCACAAAACAATTATAAAATTCAGGACCTTGGGAAAGCTGGGTGCAGACTGGCTGCCATACATAAACACATTACACGGATCTTCCTGAACCGTCCAGACAGGACTAATCAACCTGAGCTGGATGACTAATATACAGCAGCTGGGGGATGGTGCAGCGATTGATTAATTCTGCCTGTCAGGGACAACACAGTGAATATGGCATTCTCTGAAGAAGTTCATAATTAGGGTAAGAGGAGAAGCACTGAGGCAGCCACGGGAGCCTCATTATTATAATTTTATAATTGTTTATACAGCAAAACCACTCAGTTTAGGGATTAAACAAGATATGTTTCTGCATCAGTGTAGTTACAGCATTCTCAAAATAAGTTTGCTTCATAATGCATAAAAGCCAATGGCAGATTACCTGTAAAGTTTGAAACTCCAAATGGTGCAGAACATTTAATAGCTTTATATTGGTAACTTACCTAACAAACACCAATTACAAAAAACATGAAGTGTCCAATTCCTTTTACAGTTCCTTTTACCTTTTACAGTTCAGGAGCTATTTAACATGGGCCGAACAATATTATTGTTAGAAATATTATAGTGTAGAATGGAAAAAAAAAGACCATTATTAACAGCTAAAGACAAAGCTTGTACAAGTATAGAGAATTACCATTGCTCCGCAGCCTAAGTTCTGCTTTCCTTGTATTATTCTTGTAGAAAACTTCTTAGCTATAATTAAGCCACTGTACTATTTTTTAATTTATTCAAATTAGCAGTTTTCTCCAATCTAATGTGGGTGGAAGTGTAATGTATAAAAATTAGATTCAGTTTAGCATGTTATTAATGTTACTCTGTTCACTGCTGAAATATGTGTGAAAGAGAAAACCCACCAATTCGGGGCTGAACACCACACATCATACGTTTGTCACATTAAAAACTGGCTGCACTGACAACCGCTGAGGATGAAATGAGTAAAAGCAGTTTTTGGATATTGCTTTGTGCCACCTTTTCTGAACAAGCAGTTTTTGGCACAGTAGTAGACATTAGAAAAATATGAGTGGAGCCGTGTGCTGAGTGCAGTATGTTGCGGAGATGTATTGTTTTATAAATTGTCCATCATATCTTTTGGAAAGAAACGTCTTGAGGGAAATACACACAATGATAAATTGATGACTTGTATTCTAGGTTTTGCCGCTGCTGCTTGGCGTTATTTTCCTTCCCTTGCCAATAAATGATTTGCATTCATACTGTAGAATACTACAGTAATACAATAATGTACAAGCATAGCCTCACTGGGTGCAGAGGTAGCAGCACATGCAGTCCACAGGGGATTTAGTGAATATGCACATTCCCACAATTATCTCCTAATGTTAAAGGGGAAGTGGACCAAAGGAACAACTTTTATATAGGCCAGAAAATATCATATATTTCATCCCTTCTTTTTTGTTAAATCTCCAATTTACCTTAGATAAATTTGAGCCCAGAAAAGTCATGTATTGCCTGAGATGAGTCACTTTTAGTGGCTCGAGGAGGAGCGTCACTTCTGATGCGCCTCTCTTTGTCTATATAGTACCTTGAGCTACATCATGTCATTTTAAAGATAAGAATTTTATCTTTCAGACTGCATCAGTCTTGTGGTTCCTTGGACTCAAATGCGTATAACTTTGGAGTTTTTAATAGCTACACGGGTGGGATTTCACAAATAAGAGTACATATTAGAAAGCACATTTTTAAACACTACTAGAGGGTGCTGGTAGTTTAGTGGGGTAAAAACCAGTGGCAGAGTCCCCTTAAGAGCGCAATCTGAAAATAACCCATTCTGTCTTAACCAGATTGTGATTTTAAATGTGAACTGAGTGTAAATGTTTTTTTAAATGTTGCAGCTTTTCTTTTCCCAATCCCCAATATGAGGGACAGGAGAAAACTTTTTTGCAATGCAGATCCCTCAAGCTCTGAAGGGGTTTTCAAAGGGAATAGAAATATTCAAAAAATGTCTGGACGACACCTTTTGTAACCCCAGCACACCACTTTCTGGTGTCTCCTAACAAACAGTAAATGCTTTGGGGTTATTATTCAGAGACTAAGGTTAGCTAAGCAGTTATCTTTGAAGGAAATCTACCATCAGAATTGAGCACAAGTGCGGCACCGTACCGTTCCACAGCCAGGAGAAAGATAGGACATGTCCTTTCTTTCCCTAGAATATATATGCACCTTATATCGCTATGGGGAGGGGCGGGGTGAGCGGTATAGCATTAGCATGTTATTTTACTCTGTAGGTCACACATCTTTGAGGAATTGTGTAAATGTAACTGCTGTACTATATACCATAGCATGAATTGGGAGGGAGTTGTTTGGATATATGGATGTAGGTACATGCATTGTGCTTTTTTAATTGTTTTTATATTGTCATAATAAATATTAATTTGGGATTCACTATATATGGGCATCCTCAGCTTAATTGCAGACACTGTTGTTAACTGATCATTGTAGCCTGGGGCTAGAGTACAGTAAATTACCATCATCCAGTGGTCTGTTTGTAACTAGGGGTTGTCTGTAAGTCGGGGACTGTCTGTATACATGTCTGTACAATTCTATCTGCACAGTAGAATGGTACAGCATGTGGATCAGTTTGCTATAATACATCCTCCATGGAGATGAATGGAGAGTGGCTGCAGGAAGAGTCAGCAGTCTACTGTTCCCAAGAGGCAGCTGTGGTCCCAGAGCTTTGACCTGCGCTTATCATCTTTTTATCACTTTTTCTTTGGATATGTCACTAAAAGTTTGATAGGAAAACTCTTTATCATGCTGGTAATTCTAAACCTTAAGCATGTCATGATGCAGATTTTTTTCTGCATCATATGGATGGGAGACGTGTGATATTACTGTACATTGCTGAGTGAGCCACCAGTGATATCACATCCTGTATGTCCCCAGTCTAAGGACATAAGTTATTACTATGGTGCTATGTAACATGGTGGCCTCTCTCTAAGCAATCTGCTTATCCCTAGGTTATTTGTGACATGGCCGTCTGTTAACTACTTGTAAAAAAAAGTCAACATAACCCAAAACAAAGAGGGAGTGCCATGTGTGCAGGTCACATGACTGATACCCGGTTTATTCCATTTCAGGACTGAAATGGGCGCCATTTTATTTAGAGACATGTTTCATGTATGTATGTTAATACATTCTGTAAGATATCTCTATTCTTCATCTTTCTAAACAGACAGATTTTCCATCTTTGATCATAGTGATGTCCTCTATAGAAGTTGCGTATTGCTGCCATTTCCTGTATAGTCACTTTGGGGGAAAACATTGGAGATAGAACCAGTTATTACTGACACCACTGAATAGAATTGAAATGAGATCTGATTCCATTGCAGGTAATTCTGAACTTCAGACATCAGCACTCAGTTCTGATTCCTTCCAGTTGACAAGACATGGCCAAAGATTACCAACTTCTGGAGATAAAGTACCTGTAAGCAGGTGAGTGTAATTAAAGGGGTTGTTCATGTGTTTACTGATAAGGTTACCAGCCTCTACTATAATTCTTGTATAGGTACAACATCAGACATTCTCCAGTTACCATGAACATCACCCATTGTGCATATGATATGATGTGCCATAAACTCTACTCTAGGAACTATACATTACATATGCAAACTAAAACATAGCAAATTCTCAATTTTTACACTTTAAACATTTCATTATATATATATATATATATATATATATTCAAGAATGACCAAAAGCTAAAAGATCCAAACTGTCTCCCGGTATATAAAACACTTTTTGTGCCTAAAAACCTATGGCTAGATTCACATCTCGTTTCTAGAGTCTGAGGAGTGAACATCGGTAGCATCTAATGACAAGTCTGCTAGAGATGTCTCCTGTAAGATGTAACTGTCCATATACCACTTTATATGCTCAGTGGAGGCTGGTGGATGGATGCCATACAGTTGTATCCATCTCCCATAATAATATATCTGGTGCAGTTTAAGAATTTTCACTTTTTAAATGTATTTACATGTTTAACGGCATTTAAAAGCTGACAACTATAAAAATCCAGATCTTTAAGTGACACATGCTTGCTTAGTTTGCAAACTTTAGGATTTAGGATTACAGCTGTGACTTTATTAATGCTCTGATGCTAGATTTAGATTCCTTCAGATTAAAAGGAAACAATAATTGATAAAATTTTAACAAACTTTGCGTCAGTATTCTTGTGTATGTTCACAGGTGCCATGTAATCTTTGGTTTCAGGCAGCTCTTATCTCTGCATTCTGAGTTTGCTGTTATGTCAAAGCAACTGGGAGGAGCCTTTGCTGCATTGATTCTGTGGTCCCCCTCTAAGCCCCACTCACAGTTGTGTCCAGCCAGTAAATGTACCCAATCCTTCCACATAGAGATAGTAGAGTTTTAAAACGCTAGACTTGTTGACTTATCTTAGAAAAGACAATGGGGAAGATTTATTATCCCTTCTATGCCTTTGGGTGTGATGGGGCGGGAGAACAGGGGCTTAATCTCCTCCACCCGCTACATTTAATGTTGGAGACTACATCAGAAATCTCCGCCAGGTCAGGTGGAGGCTTCTCTCAAATCTACTGAGAGGAGCCTTTTAGTACATACGGGAGCGAGAGCGCCAGCAGGGGGAATTTTGAAACATAACCCTTTAACGACCAGGCCTTTAAGCTTTTTTCACTCCCCACCTTAAAAAAATCTATAATTTTTTTCTTTTTCCATGTAAAGAGCTGTGTGAGGACTTGTTTTTTGCGTAACTAATTGCAATTCATAGTGACATTATTTCATATTTTATTTCCTATACTGGGAAACTGAAAACAATTCAGTAAAATTGGTCAAAAAATGTGCTTGTCATTTTTTTGTGGGCTTGGTTTTTACAGCTTTCACTGTGTACCCCAAATTATGCCTTCTTTATTCTTTGGGTTGTTAAGATCACGGGGATACCAAATTTATATAGCAGGGGTCGAAGCCAATTTGTTGCCCACATGAGAGGTTGAACCCTCTCCAAATTCCCGCACCCTACCACAGTCATGGTATCTGGATCTATGAGTAAATGTCCCTGGTTTATCATGCTTGATTTTTAAGGTAGATACTGACATACTGGTGTGTGCCCCCTCTGGCAGTATCTGCTCTTCTTTTAGCTTCTTATGCTCTTATTTTTAAGAAAACACGGCTTTAAGAATTATGCAAATTTTCCTGAGCGGCTCCAGGCTCCATTAACGTCTAAGGAGACTGGAGCCTCTAAGGCTTGTAAAAACCAGGGAATAAGAAGCTAAAAGAAGAGCAGATCCTGCCAGAGGGAGCACACACCAGTATGTCAGTGTGCTTGGTTTACAATCCTTCATCCTGGGGGTAGATGTCCTTTAACTACATCAGGAGTTAAAGAACATCAACCATCAAAATCCATCATGATAAACCAAGGACACTTTCTAATAGATCCACTGTGACTGTGGTAATTTTCTTATATTTGTTATCCATGGCCTCCTCTCTTTTAAAATGAACTTTTAAAATTCTGGGGGATGTTTTGTTGCCCTTTGGTGCTGTTGCATTCATCCTGTTACAACTTTTTTCCTCCTCCCCCTGCTCTCTCCCTCCTCCCTCTGCCTGTGTAATCTAGAAGCAGCAGGAAATGCAGGGAGAGGAGACATGTTCTGCTCATTGTAACGAACAGTGACATCACTCTGGTGGGCTTTGGTGGGTGTTTCCAGAGCCCCTCAGGCTCATTAACACAATTTCAAAAGTTGATTTAAGAAGGAAGGAGACCACGGATAACAAATATTGGAAAATGAACACATTCACGCTGCCTGGATCTATGAGATAGTGTCCCTGGTTTATCATGATGAATTTTCCTCCCAATATGTCTTCTGATGACCTATGTGTATAATTATGCTGCAATACTATAACTTGTGCTATTGTAGAAATAGAATCATTCTTAATCATCCTGTAACATGCCTGGCCCCTGGTAACAATTAAGGTCAGATTTCTCCTGAATTCTGGGGTCAGTTCTACTATCCGATGTACAAAATGTTAGAGACTGTGGGTATAAAGTGCTATGTCCATGAAAAGATCCAGTGTGTTAGTCACTTCTTAGCCACAGTTGGTTTCCAGGTCACATTTTAAGAGCACAGTATGACTTGTATTATGCCTTAATAGAACTTTCTTTTCTCGTGTTTTTTATTTCTTGTCAGATTGCCCCTATACACTCTGCAGAGCTGTGCTGTAGAAAGTGAATCGGATGAAGAAGAGACCCTGCAGAACAAGCTTAATGTATTGTCACTTCAATAGAGCTTGCGCCATAGTACAGCAAAAAAATGACACATGCTGTCCATTTCAGACATGTCAGATATTCGATAATTGGTTATAACCATTGCTGAACATGTTTCTTGCTAGTTTATCTTCTTTCCTAAGTGCCTATGTGATGCGCTGTGCACATTTATAGGGGGTTAGACCATTTTTTCAGTGTCTTTTATACTACAACCTATAGTATATTTTACAATTGCAATTGTATTTATTGGTTACATTAGTTGCATTGGTCCTGAGCATTATTGTTTGTAAGTTACAGATGTGTACTTCCACTCTTTATACAATAGAATTGGACCTATCTTTTAAATAAATTCAGCAGCTCTTGTAATTGTAGTTGTCACTATTATTTAGGCTGTTAAATATTTTCTGTCCGTGTGCTGGTCAGATCCCACTGATCGTGCACAGTGCATCATAGAATTATATGTCTACTTACCAAACAGCAGTGTTGGCACTGTTATAGTTGTTACAATGTCGGCGCTGCAGTTCCACAAGGAGTCCTTGCATCATATTTCTCTGCACTTTGCCCGGTCCACAGGATCTGACCAGCACATAAGTCTGATGTTTGTGTTTAGGGTGGCCAATCACATGTACATACTTTTTCAACATCTAGCACAAGATTTGACTGCCCCAGCACAAGCCGTTGGAAGAAATGGGGGTAGATAAATAAAATAAACACTCACCTTCCAGCGCCCACCACAGCTTGTCATCTCCCCTCTCTAGCAGTATCCCCGACCCTGCTCTGTCCACTCCTCCAGTGCGCACACCATGATATAACAAAAGAGTGCACAGAGCAGGGTCGTATCACTGATAATGAAGAGGGGATAAAATAAGAACTTAAGTTTTTTTTTGTTTTTTTTTTTACTGGGGGCAGTTTGCTGACTGCCTATATACTGGGTGAGAGGGGGCTGCAGTGTGCTGGCTAACTATATACTGTGGGGGAGGGGGACTTATGTGTGCTGGCTACCTATATACTTGGGGACGGCTGCATTGTGCTGGCTACCTATATACTGGGAGGAGGAGGAGCTGCAATGTGCTGGATACCTATTTTCTGGGATTGGATGCAGTGTGCTGTATACCTAAAACCTGGGGGGTTGCAGTGTGCTAGATAACCATGTACTTGGGGAATGGGGGTGCAGTGGGCTTTTTTAGTTTTCTCACTAAGAAAACAGCGCTGCGCTCCCGTCCTGCAGGGGTGATGCCTAAGGGATATACAGCGTTTGATCAATGATATGTATATAGATGCATCATTATATGTATATTATAATATCTGGGATATTATATTAATAGAGGATGGTATTTTAAAGAGGGGGTACAGTATATAGCTTATACAGGGGGCACAGTATCTATCTAAATTTATTACAGGGGGCACAGAATTACACAGGGGTTGAATGTATACATTCTTTATGGGAGTACTGTATACATGTTAACTAAAGGGCTCTGTACATATATTAAATCATTTGGGGTACTGTATATAGGGAATGGGGATTGGTCCTAGTGCAAAGCTTGGTTCTAGTAGTGTACTTATTTATTGGACTCCAAACTGGTGATGTATTTATAAGTTCTCTTCTGGTGAAGGATGTATGAAAATTGCTAGGCACAATATTATAATTTTAAAGATACTGTACTTTTTAATTAAAGTGAGGAGGCTGTATATGTTAGGCTACATTCAGACGATGTATGCCCGCCATACCATAGTATGGCGGGCATACATCGCCGCCGGGGAGAGGAGCAGGGGATGAGCGAGGCTCAACCCGCCACTCTCCATAGGAATATACAACGTACGACGCCGTATCCCGTAGAAAGACAGGACATGTCCTATCTTTCTACGGACTAAGGAGCGATACGGTGCAGCACGTGTGCTGCACCGTACCGCTCCCGTATTGTGCCATGAGCCCATAGAAGTGTATAGGGGACGTATATAGGCCGTATATACGTCGGTCGTATATACGTCCCTCATACATTCGTGTGAATGTAGCCTAGAATGTTTATTCGGGGAGAGCAAGGGCTAAGGTAACATAGTGGGATAGTGCTGCATATACAATAATCCATACATAAATTTGTGTCTGTAATATTTTTAATATGTGGGGGTCAGTTTATGCAAAAAATCTGTTGTATATATTTTAATAACCTGCGAATGGGTGGCATTTTTTGAGATTTGCCCTCTACAACAAAATACCTAGAAACTACCCTGGTTACTACTCTTTTATGACCGACAAGTAAAATCATAAAGCCTTGTAATTTATCTTACAGGACAAAGCTCCTCCTCCTGGATAAAATGTCTGACAAATTGTGTCTTGTCAGCAGTAGCTCTATGGAGAGGCAAGCAATGAGTCTGGTTTCTTCCCATTAGTTGAGAGTGAACTGCAAATTGCAGATATAGACTGTGAAGAGGATTGCTGCTAGAAAATGTACACAAGTCACATTATGACCAGAAACAGAATTAAACTTAATGTTAACACACTGGACCATTCACCATTCGTCCTCCTATGGAGGAAGAAGGGGTGAAGAGCCCTCACCCTTCCCACCTCCTCCTCCCTCTCTTGTACTTGCCCGAGATCCTGTCCAGAGCACACGGCCATCTGAATGAGCCCTAAAACTGGCGACACACCAGATTTAATAAGAGGTTCTGGTCTCGTAATAATTCTGGCGCAGCTATATGTAATGGAATGTCCTGACGGGAAAGCCTAAGCCTTACCATATCAGGGCACATTTACTTACCCATCTGCTGGAGTTCATTGCATTGTCCAACTATCATGTGCCGTAATTCACTAAAATTGTCCTGCTTCCCCGCTCAGGTCCGACAGGGTTCACCATCTTTTTAGTGGTGCACAATTTGAAAGTTAAATCCTGCGCTCAGTCCGAATCAGTTGTATCATCCGACGGCACGCCCCACAATTTACGTTGCATGGAAGTCAGCGCATAGACCTGTTAAATACCTGTGCAAGCCGTGTAATCCCTGAAAAAAACGCACAGTATGATGAAAGTGAGCAGTGGGACCCTTAGTAAATGAGCCCCGCTGTGCCAGTTTTAGAAATATAGGTCACCTTTAGATTTTGGTCTTGTTAAAGGAAGGTGAAGATAGAACTGCGTGTTATTACCATCAAGCATAAAGGAAGTTTTCAGGTTATCAGATCTCGAGATATAATCAAGAACATTTACATCATCCTACAACGATTGCATTTATTTCCTGCTAAACAAATAGACTCTATTTCGGGGGTTTAATTGAAAGTTGGAAACATGCAATTTCATAATGAGTAATAAGAAATCTCTGTAATCTCTTTGATTGCAATCCTCCCATATGCATATTTAAGAGCACAGAGATCCCGGTGCATGCTGAAGAATACTACTTACATTTTGTTAGTATTTTTGTATAGATAATTGGCTGCTGCAGTTTTCCCTAAAATAACCTTTGTTATATGAGATGTTTTGAATCTGTTTTTGATGTGTATTTAAAAAGGAAATCTCATGGAAATTTTAGCTGCCAGTAGAGGCGGTTAAATCTGACAAGTTTCTGCTTAAATCTGATGTGTTGGAATGGATTTAGAGAAATGACTTGCAGAACGGATTTTCGTTGGCATATTTAACCTTTATATCTTTAGGTTATATTCTTTCCGACTTAAGCAGGTATTGGCTGAAAGTCATTACCATATCACATTGTTTTATCTGAACATTGCTCCTGTCCTGTGCTTCAGCTGAAAGATAGAACAGACCCCCACGTGGCTGATGTACCCTTGAGAAGACTTTAAAATGCTGCTCCTAATGCTTAAGAGAAGACATAAATCTGGTAAATGCAAATATGCAGAGGCTATATTAACACGGCTTATTTAAGGCCAGATGGACGTTGCATTTTTAGGTGCGATTTGGGTGACTTTATTCAAACTTGGCTTTCAATGTTTTATAGATTAAGTTTATTTTTTTAATTCACATCATGGTTTGAGGGTTGACAGATCATTTTATGCATGCAGTTTTTGTTATATCTTCTCGGAGTGTAAAAATTAAAGGGGCTCTTCAGCAAAACAAAAAAAGTTTGCAAATGATAGCTTACTGCCAAATAAACATTTTTCTCATATGTGAAAAGTCGCCGGCAGCAGCACCTCCGCACGGCCAGCTGCACCCCCCTTCACGCCCCACTGGAGTGAAGGTGGCGGATGGGGGCAAATAATCGCGTGGCGCAGAGGTCCTGATAAATATGCCCCAATATCTTTATTCAATCAGCATTTCTTATAACATTTAGATTACCAGTCCTTAAGTTAGATTATGAATATCAGATGGAACACGAGCAGACCCAGCAATCTGATGTTCCCAAAGAACTTAAGAACTAAAATGATACAATGTTTATCTATTACTACAGTTTAGGCCTTATTCACACGGCCGCGATGGGGGGCTAGGATGTGGTCTCATGATTTGTGACCAGATCACTGCCCCCATAGATTTCAATGGCTCCTGGTCACAGCTCAGTGGGCACACAGCACGCCTATTGAGGGTGGAGGGGTGATGAGCACTTACCCCTCCCACCTCCTCCTCTCAGCCCTGTGCTCGCCCGGGATCTAGTTCGTACGAGCACACGGCTGTGTGAATGAGCCCTTAGCTTCAGTTTGTATAGGGAGCCTGATACTATATAGTAGGTTGCTTAGAGAATGATGATTAAAACATAAATTTCGATCATTCAAAGTATTTTGTTACAGAGTTTATATTAAACCATTTAGAAAGAGGTTTTCTAATCATATTGCAGGCCGTATACAAAAAAAAAAATTACTCTGGGCGTTCTAAACTAAACCTATAGCAAGTAAAGAAGATATGGAGGAATGTCTTCAGTTTCCTTAATTGGAAAAATATACACTAGTTTGCTTGAGTAAGCAAGATACACAACATTATTTTACACTTCCTGAGCACTGACATGAAGAAAACTGTCAGTAACAAGCTTATAACAGAAAGAACCAGCCAAACAAGGCCTACAAGAAACAATAAGCAAAACGATAGAAACACGGGCACCATCAAACAACAAATCCATGACCTTCTGGATCCAGAACAACCTGTTCATTACAAAGTGTCAAACACCACTCTGCACAATAAGCTAGAAAAGAAAAAGGGAATCACTTCAAGGGTAACCAAACATTTAGTGAGTTAAATTATTTGCATCATATCAGTGTAGACTCAGACATTGGGCAAAATCCCCATTTATTTTATGTTGTTATTACAATAAAGTTTTTCTTTACTAAACTCTTATCCTACAATGAGTTGTTGCCAAATAGATATGTCATATTGTAGTATTATAGTAGATAAGGTTGAAAAAAGGTATGGGTCCTTGATAAGTCCAACCTATTAATCCTCCATTGTACAATGAATTTCCCCACTGTGGGACTAATAAAGGATTATCTTATCTTATCTTATACCGATTGGCCCAAAGTAGGGAAAGTTCCTTCCCGACCCCTAATATGATGGTCAGAATCAGGGTGAATTATGACAGCCATGGCTCCTGGTCTTTATGAATATTATAGCAAGTCTGGGATTCACTTTCTACTTATGGTACTAGAATCAGGCTTCTTGTTGAATGGAGGATGTGCCCTTTCAATCTGTGGTTTCAGGACCTTTGGAGGACCTTCAAAGGTCCTGAAATGGCTCTTGTGTACATATGTATTGTGAGCAGAAACAGATGTATAAGGATTTCATGGGTGAAGGAACTTCTAAGTATAAAATTTGGTCAGTGGTTTGGGTGGCCTGGGCTACCTCCCAAAACACCTATATTGTAAACCACTAGTGATCAGAATAACTTCCTGAATCAATAGAAACTATTTACAAAAATGTTTGTTCCCGTAAGATGTGATATTCTGCTTCCTATAGAGGCACCCATGCCTCTCTTGAACATGTTCATATTATTAGTCCCCCCATCATCCTGCTGCAGAGAGTTCCACAGTCTCACCAATCTCACAGCAAAGTATCCACGACTATGGTAAAACTGCCTCTTCTCTAGATGTAGAGGATTTCCCTTTGTGCTGTCTATAGGTCTAGGTATAAAACGTCCATTGGAAAGATCCATGTACTGCCCATTCAGGTATTTGTACATTGTATAGTGGATGTATTTTTAATGCTACTTTTCCTATTCAGTAATTGTTCTAATTAAAGCAGATTTTATGAAAAAGATGTCCTCCACCTACAGAGATTAAGGGTCAGTTCTGTTCCTGATTCTTGCAGAAATGGAGATATGACAACAGCATGATACCCTTTTATGAAATCACTCCATAGTTGTCCAAGAACTTAAAGACGACCTGTCACCCTGTATAAACCCTCTCCATAGCCCTACCCCAGAAGTAGCAGTTTGAAATGGTTAACTTTATCGGAACATACCGATAGGCTAGCGAACACTGCATTACATACCCCTCCGAACGCCAACCAAGCTTACAGGGGTCTGGCATATTCACGAGGGGGCGGTCCAAGAAGGCGTGCACGAATCCTGGCAGTCACCACCGCCCTGTGGTATGGAGGGGGCTGTCCAGGGGAGAAGCAGAGGAAATGGGAGCGCCTCGGACCGCCCCTTCATTATTATGCCGGTGTTCGGAGGGCTTTGTACTGCAGTGTTTGATAGCTCTAGCGTTATGTTCCGATAAAGCTAGCAGCTTAACACTTCTATGTCTGGAGTAGCGCTTGGAAGCTGCTTACTTTAGTAAGTTCTCCTAGACCAGTGGTGGCGAACCTATGGCACTGGTGCCAGAGATGGCACTCGGAGGCATCTCTGTGGGAACACGGGCAGTCTACCAGGCACAGAGTTTGCCAGACATAGTACCTTCCTGCAGTCTCAGGCAGTCCAGGTAGTGCCCTGCTATTTTAAAGTGACCCATCCTGTGCTGCTTGGTCCTGTCCGAAGAGTGAAAAGGTGTGGACATGGTCGGATTGGAGCTCAAAGATTCTGGTAGCAAAAAGTTTGTTACTGCCTAAATTGCCGTGTTGGCACTTTCAGAAAAGCTAGTGGTTTTGGGTCTCATTTTGGGCACTAGATCTCTAAAAGGTTCGCCATCACTGTCCTAGAGGGTTCATACAGGGTGACAGGTCCTCTTTAAAGTTGAAAACATTGGACAGTATATATAATATTTTCCATGGCCGGAACCATTACTCTCCATAAGTATTTTGCTTCAGTTTGTGATCTTTTGAGCTGCTTAGATTGTTATGTATTATGGTCCACAATTGATAACATCGGAGAATTCCTACTAGCAAATACTGTGAAAAATCTGTAGTGTAAGCTATAGTATCTTACCTTATAGCATCTGTCTCAACCCTCAGCCAAAAGAGCAGTAAACTGATTCTCACCTCCATCTTGACTGAGAAGTTTTTACCTTAGTATACAAGTCATAACTTCAGTATTTTTCTAAACATTTAGAGATTTTAAATAAACATAAAATATTCCAGTGTTATAGCCAGCAAATAATAAAATGAGTGCACCGATTCCGAATATATTATGAGTTATATGTAAATACCTAATAGTTCCTCTAAATGAAAATTCTGACGTCTGTAATTGAATATACTGTTGGTTGCTTCCTACGGCAAAGTGAAATGGCAGCAGATTCTAGATTCAAAAGATGTGTGCATATAAATATATTCGGTACCTGACTGAATTTCAAATTATATATTAGTAACCCATAAATCTGTTCATCTGTATGACCTTCATAGCCAGCTGCAGGGCAATGATAAATTACTGTCTTGGGTATTCCAAACTTTTTTTTTTTTTTTGTCATTTCACGAACAGTCAGTTAATGGTAATTTTCATTTCATAAGATTTACTATGGCAATCACAAAGTTTGGTAAACCAGAAACTTTTGTGTTTTCAGCAAGAAAAATGGAAATGAAGAGTTGATACATTGTCAGATGAATCTTTCACTGGATTAAATTCCTTTAAATATCCGTTCTAGGTGTCTTGGTGATGGTAAGATCTTGCTTCTATTCGTAGTTCTGCACCGTGGTAACATTAGTAGAGATAATGAGGCTCACACCATGCAATCTCCCAGTACTGGGATATACCCAGCAGTTTCATATTATCCTATTACTTTTCTCATCAGAAAATGGTAAACATATAATTACACCATTTATAGCTCAATCTTAACTGGTTTCGTATAATAATTATATATATACAAATTAAAGGTGCATTTAATGGCTTAAATAAATTGTTGAAAAAATATGATTATTATAGTTTTAGGTAATATGGACAACCTAGGGAAATCTGTGAACATAAAAGAAATATTGTCAATATTGATGTGATGAGTTCCCGACTGTTCCCTGACTACAGTGTTGGTGGTAGATCAGAAGTCAGAGACTACTGACTTCTTTTGTGTCTACTTTTCAAAATCCTTTTTTTTTACATTTTTTTCTTAATTGCAGTCCATGTATATCCCATAGAATAAAGTATAAAGTCAAGCACCTGTATTATTGACTGCATCACTGCCCTAGACCCTTCACTTAAACTGAGCACAAAGGATATCGCCATAAACCCCTCCACCACTCTAAATCACAAGGGCACCAGTAACACCTTTCCTAACCCAGACTTTCAGGTATGATAACATTTTCATTTTTTTGTGAAGAATATGATTCTGTTTAAATACAAGGTGATTTGCATTGTATTGTATTTGATTTGCAATAGGGACCCCAACACACTGTTTATACAGAAGGCCCACGCTCTGCTATCTCCAATGTGGAAAAAATATATACAAGGCTGTGTAATAAAACCTTACAACATTAATGAACAAAATCTTAAGAATTAACATACAATGCAAGAAATTAAACTTGAATTATTTGGGACCACATTAACTCTGCTGATGCCCAAGTCTCATAAGTCAAAATAGTGATGTGTAAATTTGGAAATTCTTGAGGTCGTATTAATTGCGCATTATTATAATAATACATTTTTTTCCCTGCTGCTGAATGTTACAAGTGAATCTCCAAATTATATGTGATGTATGTAATCTTATAATTATCATTATTACTAGTGCAAAATGTGAAGATAATGGGGCTTATTTACTAAGGGTTCCGCATTTTCGTTGGATAAGGATCCCGCATTTTCCCTGACTTTTTCAGGGATTACACCAGGGACTTTGTCGCAATCGCGCCGGTTTTCACGCGACACAAATTGGGGGACGTGCCATCGGACGATCTGACGGATTCAGACTAAGCGCGGGATTTAACATTCAAATTTGTGTCGCCAAGCACTTACATGCACCGTGAATAAGAAGGTGAACTCCGGCGGACCTGAGCGGGGAGCGACACATGCAGGATATCAGGTGCAGGATCTACGTGGATCACGGCACAGTACTTCATTGTCGGGGAACGCACCTGGGAGATCGCGACTCGGACAGGTAAGTAAATGTGTCCCAATGTTTACTGGCACTCACTAAAATATTTCATCTTAATGGCCACAAATAAGGAAGTTTTTACCCTGATAAACGTTCCTCTTCTGCCATGGGTCACATGATCTGCAAACAGTTGCTTTCAGGACAGGACTGTTAGAAGCTTAGAATGTAGGGCAATACAAGTTCCAATAACCTTATACTGCTGATATCAGGACATGACCTTGTGATGAAGTTGTCGGAATAATATGGAAGCTGTTCCCGCCACTATATTGAGAAACACATGAAAAATGGGGTGACAGGTAAGACATTTGGGGTATTCGCTTTCATCAACTAACTGTAGTTAATAATTTCAAGCAATATTTAAATATCCTTAATTATAAAGAACTGATCAAGAATGTAGATTGGCATAGCTTGGAAATACATTTTAAGTTAATTTATGTGTAAAAGCACTTTTTACAGATAAGAAGCCACTGAAAATGGTATAATTGTACTGTAAGATTGAAAGTGTTGATTTGGTAGAAAGGGTTAATTGAATGAGAGCTTAAAATTTAGAAGGACTTTGGACTGTAGAACCTGTAAAGACTTTTTAGGTCACCACACTATCACAAATCACTAAATGCGAGCAAATGATGTTATAGCTGTAACACTTGATTATTTAAAGCCTATGCAGTCTGTCAAGTTCTCCTCGTATTCGGAGCTGTGCACTTTCTTCAGCTTTTATCCCGAGCAGTTTAAATTCTTCTGCTGTAATATAATTGGCACCAACAATTTTAGGCTAATCCACACATTTACTAACCTCCTGATAGGAAAAGTGCACTTTTTACATTTCTGCTTTGACTAATATGTTTAGTGTCATTGGGGGAGAACTCTGCATCAATTAATATTGTTGGAAAAGAGACTGCTTAAAGGGACTGTCCACTTTCAGCAAATAATTGACATGGTTTGTCTAATGAAAAGTTACATAATTTTCCAATATACTTTATGTATCAATTGCTCGTGGTTTTCTAGATCTCTGCTTGCTGTCTAAAAGAAAGTGTCTATGTTTTCTTCCAGTGGATAGAAATCTGTCCCTGGTCATGTGATGGACACCGTTATATCATAGAGAGTAATCAGAGCCGTGATATATAACAGCTCATGCAGCTGCGTGTCATTCACATGACCATGGACAGATTTCTCTCTTTCTAAAGAAGGACGTCAAGCAGAGATCTAGAAAACCATTAGGAAATTATACTGAAATATATTGGAAAATTGTATAACTTTTCAGTACACAAACAATATCAATTATTTGCTTAAAGTGGAAAACCCCTTTAACTTCTATTAATATTGGGTGGAAGGGGACTGCGTAACTCTGCATCAATTAATATAGGAGGCAGTGGGCTGCTGATCTTCGCATAAATCACTAAGGCTCTCCCCACTAATAATGCAGAGTTTTGCAGCTCCCCCTTTATTAGTAATGCAGAGTTTAGGAGGGCCTCCCCGCTGGAGGAGCTGACATACTCCATAAGGCAGACTCTGCTGAACTCTACATTAGTAAGGTGCAGATGTACTCCTCGCTTCTATTGCAGCAAAATCATCAGCAATAAATCATGGCCAGGAGAGGTTGTGATGAGGAAGAATCATCACCTATAAGGGTTCTACCATGATAAACACCAGGACAGGCCAGCACAGAGGTAGAAAGTGGCAGCTGTGACTGATATATACATTAAAGGGGTTATCAGAGATTAATAAATAATTAGGGTCGGGCTTTTTAAAAAAAATAAATGTGTACTCACCTCCTCTGCTGCCGTCTGATCCCTGCCCTTGTTTGTTTGTATAGTGTTACCATTGTGTTAACATATGTTAGAAGGATGTTAACATAGTGTTAGCACGTGTTAAGATAGGGCTAACATGTATTTGTTAACACAATATTATCGCATGCATTAACATGGTGTTAGTTAACTTATTGTGAGCATAGTGTTAATGCATGTTAACAGCTATGTAATTAGGCAACTCTCCACTTCTCGGCTGTTCTGATGCATTTGATGCTTATTTTATGGACAGGAATGTCCGTCTGATGAGGTAAAAGACAGGAGGCTTCACTTTACATATCAAGAAAGTGGTGCAGAGCATTTAATAAATATATATTGAAAAATTACCTAATATAAGCCTCCCCCACACTTACACGCACAATACAAATAGCATGAGTGGCCAACCACTTTAATTTTACCCATTGTTTATTACACAAAGACATTTTGGATCCCCGTCAATATTTGTATCCATAAACATTCAAGTTATATATTGCAGCTCTGGTTATTAAATTGCCTCCAAACAGACCTTAGACAGGCATAATTTTGATAATGAGATATAGTCATGGAACATTATGGAAGAGCTGTGATCCACCATAACATCATACATTTCTTATGGAGATAACTAATTTCAGCTTCCACCTATTCATCTCCAGCAGCAATATAATTCTGATGTATGGGAAATATTACAATTTCCTTAACTTCTGCCTTGAAAAAAAAGAACATTTCAAAATGTTGTACATTTCCAGTTTCGAATGTATAAATATTAAAACTCTCAGCATGGAGGCTTCACGAGTCGTCTGGAATGGTAAAACAGAATAAAGGACAAATAAATCAGGACGTTAGTGAAAATCACAGTGTCATATATTCTAGTCTCATTCTTTCTGAAAAACTAAAATGATTATCCTAAGAATAATGTCAAGTATAATCTATATACCGTATATACTCGAGTGTAAGCCAATGCCCCTAACGTCACTGGTTTTAGAAGAAGAAGATATAAAGAAATGGCTTTTACATTTTATCCCAGTTTATTTTTCGCAAGTGTCTTCATTTGGATGTGCTGTCAGCAACTTCAGCCTTTGGAACCGTGGATTGCCAGGTGAGCTGGATTATCTTCTCAAGTTTTTGCTGTAAGTAAAAAATAACTCTCCGGGACATGCAGTAGATCCATGCTGTTGCTAGTTGTTTGAGTCCAGCTAGACCAAGGAGTCTTCATCCACAGTGCACCACCATATCCCATTTGTAATATTGGCTAAGAGGACTTTAGACTCCCTTCACCAGACCTGAACCCTGAAAACTGCTATCTCTGCACACCCTATGACTACGCCCCTGGTGTGTTTTATTATTTTGAATCCTTGGCTAGTTTGTAGTGGAAATTGTAAGGTTTAGTTACAGATAGGGGTGTCTTGGTATTGGAATTGGTCTGTGTGCCTTATCTGGCACTTCATTTTAGGGCTCTTTTACACGGCTGTTCATGGGGACGTCGATGCCGTGGCAAATTTGCGGCCGCATATACGCCCCCATAGACGGCAATGGCGGCACAGCATCGATCCGTGCAGTACACCGCAAAAATATAGAACATGCTCTATCTTTTTGCGAGTGTGCGGCCATGCGGCGCTGTTTCCTATGGAGGGAGGAGGGGTCACCTCCACTTCAGCATGTGGCGGTATGCTCGCACGGCGGGCATACTACGTGTGAATGTACCCTTAATTTATATCCTGTAAAATAAAATTCAGTTTTTTGCCATTCATATATTTTAACTAAGGTTTATGGTTTCCGATCAATGGAACCAGGCAGAATCTAGTAAGACACTTTTAAAGTAACTTATTACATGTATGACAGGCATGGATTCTCTTTTACACTCTCCTGCTTTATTGATCTGTGTTATACCTGAGTGATTCATGATGCACACATGCTGTATGAGTCTTTGAGAAACTCGAGAATCTTTACACCCTGCATATGTGCACTTGTGCCACTATTGCTCAGGGCTTAGATTAATAGCATGTTTGTGCTGGTTGTCGTGACTTTACATTTCCATTTATCTATCACCTTATGAAACACATGTCATTTAAATTACTGGGATGTTTGATTTCCACTTCTTCCTCCAATTCTCTCATTGACTTTGAAGCGTGGATGTGCCAGCCATCAAACATTAGAAAAGGCCACCTATGTAGTTTTTTTTTTTTTATTCTTTCTTAAACTTTCTTCTGCCTTTGACATTATGATCTGTGCAATAGTATTCAACAATCTTCATTATTTTGGTATTAGTGATTCAACTTCTATGTAGAGTAAAAATAGAGTAAAAATTTACTGTTTCTTAAAGCAAAATCTAAACCCTGTAAAATATTGATTTGCATTGCATGCATGCAATCATCATTGCATCTTATATTCCTGAAAAGAAACTTTGTGAAATATTTGATTAGTATTTTATATTTGATTTGTTTCATGGACTTCCTTCTATCCACTTTTTGGATGAATGTAAGCAGGACACGTCAACAGTGAGTTGACAGGGATGGAAGAGGAGACTTTGAGGGGGGCAGAACATAAGGATGTAACAGAAGTAGACATGGGGGGAATGTTAGAATAGACAGGACTAGGGGCCAGGGAGTAAAGTTTTTAATGAGGGTGAGTGATAATGTACTTCTGTCAAGGGCGTGAAATTTTCAGTAAGCTGGGGGAATAATATAAGGGGTGGTGGGACACAGCTGCGAGGAATGAAACTTTTAAAGGAAATCTACCATCCTTCCCTCTAAAATTAATTTTTATAATTATGGCAAAGAGCCAGATGAGCTCTGTGGGCATTAATAGAGCCCCTCTGTGCTGCAGATTCATATGCTGTCACACTGTGCATGAGGACTTCCCCATGTGCTTAAACTTCCACTGCAGCTGTGAAATGACATCATCCATAGGAAGGGGGAAGTGCTAAGGGAGAAGAGGGAGGGGGATGTAAATAATGCAGAGTAGTGCTGGGGGTGGCACAGAAAAACTACATGGGAAATGTGTTGGGCTGGGAAGTAGGGCACCTTTTTAAAATTGAATTTCAAACCCAGAAAACCTCTTTAAAGGTATTCAGTCCCATTACAATAAGTTTGGGAATGGCACGATACCTCCCCCACTTTTAGCAGGCGTGATGTTTCTACTACTTTATAATACAGAACATTACACAGAAATGCAGATTCCCACTTTCTGTTGAAAAGAAAAAACCACTTTCCTCTTCTGCTACCCAAGTGATTTATTTCTTCTGGTAAACTGCAAATTACATTTTGACTTTTAAGACAACAAATTGGAAAAAAAGCATATAGCATTTTGCAGATTTTATTTCATATTAAATATGTATGAAACACATCATATAATGGTACAATTGAAGATTGTTTGATAAAAGACGATGATCTATTGTTACGTTCTTTAAAATTTAATATTGTTCTGCCTTTCATATGCAGCAAGCCTCAAAATAGAATCAGATGTACATAGACTGCAGTGATGGCCTGAGTGTATTATTATTTTACTGTAATTTAGCTGCAGTTAATTGCTTTGGATTTCTAGAATTAGTTTTGTCTTTCTCTGTCCCAATTATTACAGCTAAGAAAAGCAGGTAACAGAGGCCGTCCACACCTGTCATAATGTGTATGGATGCTTTCCACACAAAAGGAGACATCCTGTCATCGGAAGCGAAAGAGCCATTGACAGCGCCGTTATACAAGGTATATCATTAACGGCTTCCACCTTTTTATTGGTGATCTTGCTGCTGTAGGTAGTGAGAAATGTGACGGGCATATTGAATTCTAATCGTATACTCACCATTCCTTACACAGAGAAATATCTGCTGTATCTATCTGGTTAGAGTTTCCTATATATTGTATATTTATGTTCACCCTTTTCTGTGTCATTGCGTTGCTGATTTGATGCTCCCTTGGTAATAAAGTGTTAAGCAGATTCATGATTTTCATATAGGACAGGATTCTTCTACCCTGCGAATTACATTAATATTTTCTGGCCATTGCATGACATTTCACTACTTCATTAGTGACAACATAGCATACACCATCTAAGATGGTGACGTTTAGTCCTAAGCATAACATGGTTCTTTGAAATGTTATGTGACATTGTTACATGTTACAAACTTATAATCAAGAAAACAGCATCAACATAATAGTGTTCTCTTCTACTACACTAAATCAGTTGTCTGGTTCCCCTGTGAATAACCCACACTATCTTTCCCCGGCCTTACTGATAATAACACAATACAAGATTACTGCCAAATCGGGACTAATACCTCTATGCAGAGACTATTATTACCAATAATAGCCATAAACCAGTGAGCAAGTATCATCTCCAAACAGAGGTTAATATAGAAGTTGGAAGAAGCACCATGTAGCGTGAGTTGGTGTAGCCTGAATCTTGCACTGCACCTCATACTTGCACCTTGAATTTGTCCTCCATCCTTCTTTTGTTTTGCATTGAAACTTACCAAATAAAAAGGAAAAAGAAATACTGGATTGATGAGTTACATCTTTGACATCAGGGGAGTAACTGCAGCGGTAACAGCCAAAGCAGCTGTTATAGGGGCCAGCAGTGTCAGGGGGCCTTGGTCACACCATCTGACAAACCAAAGAATGGAGGAAGTGCACCGTTATATACATATTATGTTGCATATTGTACTGTATGTATGTGTGTGTATATATTGGGTCTAATTTACAAAGGGTCTGACTTTTCGGCGATCGGATTTTGGCACATTCCCCTGATGAAGTCACAGTGAGTGACGGAACGCGTGGGGTGATAGCGTCTCTGCCCTGATTGCATTGGTGTCAGCTCTTTCCTCTGTTACCATGACTGTTTCAGACCCAGATTTTGGTATTTGTATGGGGAACACTTTATCTTGGCTATTTTGAGTTCATTATTTCGGTTTACATTGTCATTGCATATTGTGCATTGATTGTTTACATACCATGTACTTAGACTTATGTGTTACATTTATTGGTGAGCTCACACCTTTTGATTTTGTGCAATCAGGGTTTAAGTGCTGGTGAATACATCACATTCACCGCACGGAGTTTCCAGTGTCATTGTTACACTTTTTAATTGATTTTATATTGTTTGTCTGGTCTTTTTCAAGTGTATCAATAAAGTATGTAATTTTTCAATTCATATTTGTTTGGGTTTTCATGGCACATCTTTCTTGGGAATTATTTATGACTTGTATAGTGTCCATATACCCACTATTGATGTTTGGCTGTGCAGGATCCACGTTTGTTTGTATTCGGATTTTGGCACATTGTCGCTGGCTTTCATGCTACATAAATGGGGGGGGAGCGCCGAATGATCCGACTGATTCGGGTAAACCACAGGATTTAACTTTCAATTTGTGTCGCAAGATCAAGCACCTACATGCACCGGGAAGAAGAAGGTGAACTCCGGCAGACCTGATCAGGGAAGCGATACATGCAGGAATTTGGGCGCACAAGCTTCTTGAGTAGCGGCAGATGTGCATTCCGGTCGGACAATGCACTTATACAAATGTGCCTACATTTGTATAAATGTGTGTATGATTGAAGAACTGTATGTGTATATAAATGTGTATGATTGTAAAAAAACATGTGAGTGTACAAATATGTATTTTTTAAGGAGAAGGGGGCCCTGTTTAACCAAAACATTATGATATTAGCACTGTACGAGGTCAAAATAATTCTTCCAGACCATGACCAGTACTGTTGATACCACAAAATGTCCAAATGCTATAGTAGTACCAGAGGTAATGATAATGCCTCCAAAAGCATCTATGACGCTTGTAGAGGTTGATTTACTAGATAAGTATGGTGATTTTCTTGTTTAAGCACGGCCTGCCGGCACAGGATTGCAGCACATGCCAGCACCTATCAGCAGCATACATAATGCAGCGCTGCCCCCTCTTCCCCTACTGGGCCAGATAGTGGCTCAGGTAGAAAGTCATGTTTGAGGAGCTCAGGTCACATGATGTTCTACAGCGGGCTTGCATGGTGTGTAGCTCTGCCCATCCCCACGGCAGTGTGCGATCGTGCACACAGTTTCATCAACATGACTGAGCTGCCTATGTGACAGCCCGATCCTGTACTGTGACAGGAGGCTGATATTATCAGTTCCTTGTCACACCTGCCCCTCTATATAATGAGAGGCACGCAGAGAAGGTGCTTTTTGCATCTGCAACACCACTGCCAATGAATAGGCAAGGTGCTTGTTGCGCATAGCACCCTCTCCATGTTAGGAGCTGTAAGGGAGACCGCTCACCTCTACAGGAGGTCTCTAACTACTGAAGAACTTTGTAATTGCAGCTGTAGCCACAGCCTGGTAAGGCAAGAGTTAACAATGTGAAATGTTGTTGTCCAAGAAAAAACTCTATACTATTGTAAAGAAAGCTAGAAGCCGATTGGAGAATGCTACCACCTGACCAGGGGAGTATAAAAATCCCTGGCGGGCGGGAGCACATGGTCTACAGACTCACCTACCTGGCTGTGAGTAAACCTTCATGTGGACCAGCTATCTCCATCAACCTTCCAGCTTGCTGAATCTGCTGCTACTGTTTGGCAGTTGCCTGCTGTTTGAAGTTGAAGAACGAACTGTAAGTTTATTTACACAACACGTCTCTGTGTAATCCCTGGATCAGGCTGCTTCACCATCACGGGCTCCCCATCCTCCATCATCCAAGGACTCCCATATAAACTTTGGTGGTTGCCCCAGGGAGAAACCTATTGCATCAGCCTCTCCCTCCATATTTCTTGCAAACACCACCTTCTGGAGACCTCCTTTGGTCCCTTTACCAAGCACGGTGACCATAGTTTACCGCATAAGCCAGCCACTCTGGTATTCTGGGCCCCGGCTGTCTACAGCCACCGAAGAGTGGCCAGGTCCTGGTGGGAGATGTTGCATATCCTCTCCTCCTGTCACTGTATATAGATCATTGATAACAGTGATCCAATGGTCTGTTACCATTAGATCACTGTTATCTATATTTTGGGATCTATATATAAAAAAACCATGTGCTCCAGCACTTGCTTCAACACTAAGGGTATGCTGATCGGGACACCAGTAGCAGCGGATCTGAATTGCTAAAACCAGCTGATCGGAAAGCGCCGGGACTGACGGAGAAGACACACAGACAGCAAGCGGCTGAAAACACTGAGTGGATGAACCCATGTGCTAAGCACTCTAATAATTTTTGTAACGGTCTGTGAGTTGCAAATCGCGGAGAGACTTACATCCATACAAATGTATTCAGTATTGTTTTAGTGATGTGTCGATTTACTGTCGAAGGTTAGCGTTAAGAATGCTAATTTTGGTAAACTACATTTATCAGCAGTATAGGACTCTCGGTGGCGAGCAACATGCGGGAGGGTCAGTCCTATACTCTACAGAAGTCCAGTTTATACAACACATACACTCAATACTACTTAGCTTGACTTAGGTTCTATTTTTAATTAAATTTGTCCCCCCTTTTTTTAACATGTCTCTTGTATACGATTAACCTCACCAGCGATCATGTGACTTAGAGGGGTTGGTTTTCTGTCCACCAACGTCACACACAGGTGAGGGATTTAAAAGTTGATGAATTGTGGGTATGTGTAGTGCGACTTCTGAGTACCAACATATGACCACAGCACAATCACCATACAGTAATAAAAGTCAGATCTTCACAGACTTAATCCAGTGACTGAGTGTATAACTCTGCCTACTTTAAGTAATAAATGCCACCATATAAGGCTACCTGCACAAAATCATTGTTTTTCTATGTCCACAATCTGGGACTGTAATGGCAGTATTTGTGGGCTGTGTGTAATCTGTATTTTACCAATGTCAAGGCTGTCTGTAATCTGTGTTTTCCAGGAAGCCAGTGACAGAGCTAGGCCAGCCCATTAAGGTCATGTGATTATTTCCCCGCAACCAACTAACAAAGACGGCCAAAAAACCTAGTAGAGCTGTGTGCAATCTGTTTTTTTCAGCCCCTTTGACGTCTATGAGAGTTATCTCCCATGAGAATCCCATAGCAATACATGGAGCTGTAAAACAGCCACAAAAAAAACATCCATAGCACCTAAAGAAAAGATGATTGTGTGCCAGAGGGCTTACTCTATTCACTGTCCATTATTTACAGCAACTTATACAACTATTGGTTTATAAGCGCCCTATGAAATTATAAAATTATACATATTTTATTAATCCTGGTCCATTGAAAAGTGCTGTGGCTCTTACTGCCATTGCTTTAGCCCTCATGCAAGCAACTTATTTTTATCACGTTTGCCAGCCGTTGTTTTTGCGTCTGGCTCACATCCACTTGTATTTCTCATACACACATCCAGGACCGGCACCAGCACTAGGCATACCGGGGCAGGTGCAGGGGCACAGAGCTGCGGAGGGGGACCCACATAAGGTTGTGCATAAGGGAATCTATGGGGGTAAGAGGGCTGTAACTAATGAATCCATAGGGTGTGAGGGAGGCTTATATAAAATAACCATAAGGGGACTGTATATAAAGTTACCACAATGGGGCTGTTTGTTATAATAAATTAGGGAATATTCTAGGACATGAGACAGTTTTTTGCATGCTGCCACATGATTTCACTGCAAAGAGGCCAACTGAGGAGCTGTCGCTGAGGGGCCTACTGAAACCTGGAGGTGACCTTGCACACAGCTGTGGTTTGGTCAGTACTGTGTCAGAGCCTAGTGCCCCTGAGAAAAAACTCAGGGCATCCCCTTTTCATGGTTGTCCCATATAAATCTATAAATGTGAAAAATACAGATACAACTGTCTTCAAACTGCCGTCCATTTCAACTCCAAGGGGTTGAAAGAAGCTACTGACATAATTTGCTAGGCTTTTTTTTTTTTTTTTACAGATCCGCAAAAATGTTTGGCACACGGACTGCTTTTTGCAGACATATGGCTCAGGAACTTTTATGAATGTCCACCTTCTTTTGGACCATGTTGCATTATTTTGAGATGAATAGAGGGAGATGAAAAATTATAATTGAGCCTTTTCCTACTTATGGTAAAAGATAATAGTTCAGATTTACTAGTCCTTTCTAAAATTTGGATATAGTACATGCTGTGTACCTACAGCACTTGTGCATTGAGGCAAGAGTGTAATACTCTGGTTTCAAAGTACATGTTGTGTACCTACAATGCTTGTGCAGGGTGTACTACTTTGTCTTTATAGTACATGCTGTGTACCTACAGTGTGTGTGCAGGGTGTACTACTTTGTCTTCATAGTACATGCTGTGTACATTCTTATTAGCGCTTGTGCAGTGAGACCAGGGTGTACTACTCTTGTTTCATAGTACATGATGTGTACCTACAGTGCTTGTGCAGTGAAGTCACAGTGTACTACTCCATTTCAAAAGAAGACAAAAGAGAGTGTGTATAGGCAAATATGTACAAAAAAGTTTATTCCATTTACATTAGTTAACCACAGAACACAAATCCAGACATTTAAAAACACCTAAAAAGTACACCAGTACATACAACAAAGACCCATGTATGTGACTGATAAGTCCATACAGCTCACACTGCAAAAAAATGTCCTAATGCCACGTGCCAAGTTGTATAACAAATACTGCAATCAGAAAAATTGTAAACCTAGTAAAGCCATAGAATTCCTCGGCACAGTCATAGTGACACAGGTTTGGTTACATGGCACAGCCTAAAGAAATGTTCCCATTGTTGTTGTAGTCCAAGGTACATAGTTACCAATCCACATCATATCCCAAAAGAAAGAGTGTTAGAGCAATGTGAGGATCTGCCCCACATGTTCCGTCGCAGTGTGAGGATCTGCCCCCACAATTTCCTCAGGGGTCCACTCACTCCATATTACTCCGGCATATACATTTTTAAAACATTTTTCTTAAATTTATTTTTTTACAATGTTTTTTGGTTGCCTGATCTGTTTCACCATATATTGCCACCCTACAGTTTGGCAATATATGTGGATTTTTTAGGATCTGTATGACATTGACACATTGTAGAAGAAGAACACAGCCTTTTAAAGAGATCCAAGGCTGTCATGGCAATGGATCATTGCTCTCTGATGCAACACAGGGAGTGGTGATCTAAGCCAATATGGTTGCTCCGACGCTTTACTGCCAGCAATCAAAGAGTTAACATCCGTTATTGGTGGTAGCCCCTATCACGGGTGTTAATTGTGAGTGTTTGCAGCAAACACCCAGTTTGTACAAAGAGGGCTCAGCCGGTGAGCCCTCTCCATACTCCTGTAACCGAGGTGTGACATACTAATATGTCACATGCCAGTCAGAGATTAACATACAGTAGATCCTCTCATGTTCAAAAAATAAATGACCAGGGTAACAGCAAAGGATAATAAGAATGTCTTTCCCCATTGACTTCAATGTAAGGAAGGTTACCTTCTGTACCCATTTCCCCATTAACGAAAAAAAGACTCTTGCTTATGTGCTCTTTCGTAAAGAACCTGCCAAACGCCAGTATGAGCTGAGCCTGAGGCTGTTTTTTAATACAAATTAGACCAGAATTCTGCCTCATTAGAATAACCTACACATATATTTTGGTGAAAGCTGATCATTTAGTGTTGCTTTTCTCCAGACATTGTGAGCCAGGATGAAAGATTGGGCAGGACACATCTGTGTGAATAAAACCATAATGACATCTGTCTGTTTTACAGTATTGGTTATTGATCGGACCCCTTAGTAAGAAAGTATCTGACCACATTGACTGCTCGATCAGGTCAATTAGCATAAGCAATATTTTTTTTTTACAAAGGCTTAATAAAAGTCACAGCAGTGTATGCACAAGATAAGACAGTGTTTGATCCAGGACTCAATCTATATTTTAATAAGAATGGCAAAACTGAAACAAATCACCGTTTTTCTCTAGTTTCAGGTTTTAAAAGTCAAATGTTTAAATGCTAAAAAATAACAAGAGAAAATAACTCTGGTATGGAACAGTTTTGCTTGATTGAATCTATAACAATGTTTTGCCCAAAGGCTTTTAAGCATTGTTCTTGCTGGGAAAATGCAAATCACTGGAGAGAAGGGAAAAGAATTATAGCAGTGAAATACTTTCTGTCAGTCATAACATGGGCTAACTTCTCAAACACTATATAATTTAAAGTGCTGCGGCTGAAAGAGTTACAAATGACAATTTCTACTTGAGGCGCTACGATGTAAAGTAACATTATTAAGCCCAATCGCACACAGGTGGGATAACAAAGATGTATTGTCTGCATTGAATACCTGATAAACTGGAATAATAGTGGCTCCGTTATTAGTAATCAGAAGCTGACTAAATAGAAAGGAATAGGCAATGATTGGTTGGATGTTTGTAAAAGCCACAGAATAAAATACTGCCCAGTCTGTGCCCACAATTTACTTTAAAGTACCAAGTCTATTTGACTTTAGGAATTTAGAATTCAACTTTTACTTCAGCGAATGAATGCAGCTCGGGTCTGTTCTAAGTTATTCTAAGGAACTATGATTTTGTCATTACTGGAGTTATTCATCATTCCAAAATTTAATTTAGGCCTTTGAGTACTCCAATCATAGCATGCTGTGTTGCAAGCAGGCTGAATCTATTCACTTATGAACCCATATGCAAAATACCAGCGGATCAATCCACTCTGTGATAATTTATGTGAAATCATTTACCTGCAGTTGATGGATAACAAGAAAATCTAAATGACTTTGGAGATTAAAAAAGAGTTTTCACACCACATCCTTCCCTTATTGTTTGTGTTATTATCATCCTCGTCATGATTGTTTTATTATATTTTTTTTTTCACCAAAATGACATTTTCAAAGCAAATGACACATTGTAAGGTTAGTGCAGAGGTTTCATGCTCAATTATAAAAGAAAAGCTCTAAAGCACATTTTAATTATTCATAGCTCTTGCTTAATTATAGAAATGATAAAATATTAAGTGTGACCTTTCGTTTTTGCTTACAAAATTAATTTTGCATCTTGGCAATTAACAATAAACTGGTCAATATTTCATATTTGATTTACAAGTTTAGACTTTTTAAATTTGAATTCATTTTTTTTCCCTTTAAATCCATAATTGAGGTTGACTCTTACTTTGCATGTAAAATTTTGATAACTGTTGTTATAAAGAAAACTATTGCTGCACAATGACTTGGTTTCTCATTTAGCAAGTTGTATGCCTAAAACGTATGGCACCTTTACCAACCTTCATCCTCGGTGTGACTTTTTAGAAACTATAGGTCATTTTATAGGAATCCACTCAGTCGCAGAGTATGTTTCAAAATCTGGTGATTGGGACAGTTTTATCAGAAGGAGGGATATTTTTAAGGGAATGTTTACTGTTGATCACCTATTTTTCCTACAACTGTCCCTTATAATAGACTCACCACATAGGGGACTTTTGAGTAAGAATATTCTTCTTTTAGTAAATTTTCACATTGTATAATTGGTGAGGATGTTAAAATTTGATATATGTATACTAGCTCCTGGGGTCTTTAAAATTATTATTTTTTTTATTTCAAAAATGTTTCCTTTATATGATAAAAAAGGAATAAAATCATAAATATCAATACATATTATATATTTCATAAATACACAGGAAAATGAAAATTAGAAGGAAAAAAAATGAAAAAGAAGAGAAAAGAAAAAAAAGAAAAAGAAAAAAAAAACAGAGCATCAATAATATGTGAGTGCATTCAGCCATACAAATCTAACACACCATACTTCCACATATAATGTTCTGTCCTCCAATTTTCATTAGCCCCAGAAATAACATACTTAATTGTGGGCCAGACGGTGGATTTTCAGTTTCTAATAATAACTGCCCTAGCTACTGAACAAATCCTATTTAGCACCCATAAAAATTCACTGTATTCATAACCAGGAAACAAACTCAACAACAATTGTGTTGGCGATGCTACCATCGTCCAGTTCCATATACCTTTAATTAATAATATGACCTCCTTCCAAAACCTAGCTATCTCAGGGCAATTCAACCAAAAATTGGATAGGTTGGCAGGTTGGTTAAAGTCTCGTAAACGTAATTGTGATTGATTCATACTTGCCAGTCTACTAGGGGCTGTATACCACCTTGTGTGTAGTTTGAAAAGTATTTATAAATGAATTCCTGCACATATAGTTATCATTCCCAACCTGTAATTCTTTTAACCATTCAGATAAAAGGAAACTGCAGCTCAAGTCCTTTTCCCATAGAATCATACAGCTAAGTTTCCCTTTCCATTTACATCCCAACCAATCTCCACAGGCAATGGAAATACCACCTCTAAATTTATCATAAACCTAATAAAACCTGCAGGTTCCAACAGTCTTGGACAGCTATAACTTAGCCTGGAGGTACTCATCGATGGTCTGCAGAAGAGCATATCCAACATACTTCCAAAACATTCTCCAATTTCAGCTTCTATCACAGATCTACATGACTTCATCGGGGAGTAGCCAATCCTTTTAATTTCGTTTTAATCAGGCATGATACCTGAAGCTGTAATTTTACAGTGGCATGATCAGATTATATTGAGGGAAATAATTCTATTTTACACAGAATATTTACTAACCCAGTCCCACAGAGTTCCCCGAAAGTGCATTGTCCAACGATCATGCATTGTGCCGCGATTCACTAAGATCATGTGCCCGTGCATGTGTCACTTCCCCACTCACGTCCGCCGGAGTCCACCTTCTTCTTCCTGGTGCATATAAGTGCATTGTTTTCGACACAATTTGAATTTTAAATCCTGCGCTCAGTCCAAATCAGTCGTATCTTCCGAAGGCACCCTCCTGACTTCTGTTGCATGAAAGCCAGCACAGCTACGCCAAGATCCAATCACATGCGACACAATCCCAGTACAAATCCCTGTTAAATACCTGTCAAAGCTGCGCAAATCGAGAAAACCATGAACAGTCCGATGAAAGTGTGATACGCAACCCTTAGTAAATAATAATAATATTATTTAATAAATATTTTGCGACCAAAGAAAAGTCTATACGAGAATAAGTTCTATGTGGACAAGAAAAAAAGTTATAGTTCCATTTGTTACCATGTGCACACCTCCATATATCATGAAGTTCCTTTTCTAGAAGTATTCTTTTAATACTATCCATTTTGCCCGGCCTTCACATGTTGTGTCAATATCCGGAGACACCACTTCATTAAAATCCATGTCGACTATCAGTCTGCACCTTTTAGGGTTTTTAACCTTTATAAGTAGTTTATTAATGAATCTGTACTTACCTTTATTGGGAAAATAAATATTTAAAATAGTAAATTATCTACCTAAAATATTACAATATGTTTTTAAATGAGGCACCCCAGTCAGGGTATTGAGTTTATTATGGGTGGTGAAACCTCAGCAAAAAATCTTTTATCCATCTTCTAATCTTAATAAAGAAACTGGAGTACTGGAGTACAAGATGGAGTTCTTTCTGTTATTATGTGGGGTATACAAATTTTAATAATTCATATCTACTGAAGGGTTTTCGGGTACTCCTGAATGCAGTATGTTACCATGTTTTTAAGTACAGGCAAAAGATTTCTGATGTCCGAAAAAGGACATGTCACCACTTACAACACCTCCAAGTCAATTGAGTGGGGAGGAGTGTGTAGATGAGGAGCTGAGTTAGACCACAGAGTGGGCTGGTGTACGGTGGAGATGTCCAACCACTTTGCTGTCTGCTGGATATATCCAGAGGCAGAAACTTCTTGATGTACCCAGCAGAAGCAAAGGGGTGGGGTTAACATCAATCAGTGGCACACAATGAGGCACATTTACTAAGAATTTACAATTCATTAAGAACTTGCAAAAGAAATCATGAATCTGTCGCTTGCCTGCACTGGCCCGACAGAGTTCACCAACTTTTTTGTGGTGCACCTTTAACATAGGGCATGCAACAGACTTTGCATGTGGAATCTGGTGCAAGGTTCAACTGAGCACCGTAACTCCCTCTAATTTGTGCTGCATGGTGCCTAGTGCAGCTGCCCCACAAAACGCTTACATGCAACACATTTATGGTGCAGACTCTTCTTGAATACCTGTGCAAGCAGTTTACACTAGAAAGAACGTGCAAAGTCAGACAGAAAAATGGTGCAAAGCCCTCAGTAAATGTGCCGTATTTGATAAATCCCCCTATGCGGGATCTGTGAGATACGGTTCTGACTAGGACATGTTCTACTTTTCAATGGATCAGTCACATTCTCCATTTAAATAAAAGGTATAGACATTAATCAATTAAAAGGTATTGCATTAAGTGCAGCCATGTGCCATCCATCCGAAAAACAGACAGCACACAACCGAGTCATGTGTCTTAAATTATGGCATCTTCACTGTGGAAAAAATCTGCATGACATTTGTAAAATCTAATTGATTGATTTACTGCTAAAGTATTTCACAATAAATATTTAGGCACGAAACTCTGCTTGTATTATGGACCTTGTATATTCCCATTTAATTCCTCTCCGGTATAAATCAGATTTGTAATTATCTTTGTTCTAAAGTTTAATGAATATATTCCTTTTAGGATTAATACCTCTCAACTTTGCCTGTTATTGGAAAATAAAAAAACAGAAGAGAATTTATAATCATTTTGAAGGTGAAACATGAATATAGCCCGGGTACTGGCAATGAAATATTGTATAAATACATTGTATTTTCTTTGTAATTTCGAGTCTCAGTTTAGATTAAAGTTGTTACCCAAAACAGAATTGCATTAGGAAATAAGTGCATAGTGATGAGATATGACATTGGCGAGTTACTGTTTCAATAAAAAGCGTGTACTTTGTTCTTCACTTTTAATATTCATTGTGCTCCAACTGTTCTGAGGAAGAAAAAAAAAACAATTGTTTCCTCCCTGCTTTGTAAAGATTAATATATCAGTCATCTAAGGTGGAGAAGAAATGAAGCTCTCCTGATTCAATCTACATTTGCTTAAATGTTGTTCAAGATACATTTTAAAATATGCAAATTGAAAAGAGGGAGCGGAGATTTTCTTTATTAGTGACAGTGAAATAACATCACATCTAGTGGGAAATTAAGTCGAATAGGACTTTTCTTTTCAAGCAGAGATCAGGCAGCTAATTACCAGACTGTGTCATACAGTAAATTGTCTTCTATTTAGATAATTTTGTTTTGCCTGAGCATCACTAATACATATGTAATAATGTAGACAGAGACTTATCATACAAGCTGAAATATTCCGTAATTACTGAATATTAGGAACATGACATGAAGAAATTGACGTGACTAATTATCCAGCACTTGTCAGATCTTGACCCTTCAAAATTGCAGTAACAAAAAGTTCCCTCGGATAATTGTCTGTATAAATGTCAGTTCCGGATATTTATTAGAAAATCTATGGAATAACAACATAAGCTATGCACACACAGGACAACAATAGAATTAGTCTGCTATTATGACACATCCGCTTTAGGGACCGAAGAGAGACCTCAATTTACTCCTGTGAGGTGAGGGGTCCTTTAAGTAGTCACTTCCCTTTGCTTTTCATTTTCTTGTGTCTGATTTTTTTACTTTCTATTGTATTTCTCTTCTCTTTTCTTTCCTTATCCGTTGTCCACTACTTCCCCCTCTCTACTTGCTTGTGTGCGGTCTCTCTAGAGATTGATGCTGCATTTGGGTCAATGTCTTTGTGTCCGCCATACATCATCTTCTTCTCATTCCTACTGTACTTTAGTCTCCTTTCCCCAGGTTTCTTATTGCCTAGGAACTCTTAGTCTTACTATGTGCTTTGTTTTATAGTTAAAGGTATGTTGAATGCTTATATTTCTAGAGTAATTTGCTTCACTGTGCAATTTATTTCTGTCGGAGAGCGCATTACATGGCAGTGCGTCCCTTTTGGCCTCTGGCTTGGTGTAAGTAGGGCACCTGATAGATGCCCTTCATTTAACCTTCATTTAAGCAGTTCTGTTGATGTCAGCACTTAGAAGTCATGGATTCTCACGGATGATAAATGTTCTCCCTTGCTTGTAGTCTATACCATAGCTGTACTTTGTAAGTAGGACGATGGCTAATTTAGAATACTGAGATCATTCAGGCCTCTGATTCTCCTCTGTACAGCTTAAAATTAAAAGTCTACTAAATGTCCATTTAGACAATAAAATATAGGTTCTGGGTTTCATCCCATATTAGATTATTGCTTCATCCAAGTTCATCCAATGGCTTCTTCTACCTCCCAGGCAATTATCATTTACTCTATCTAGAGAAAGTTTTGTGACAACTAATACGGCCAACATTACAGGTGTGGCTACTGCTGTACCTAGTGCTCATTGTATACTACACGAATCATGAAGTCTAGGCGTTCTTTGATGTCATCTTTTTCCAATTTTACTTTTATTTCCAGTAATTATTCTTTGCAATTGTATAGAGACGTTTGTTGCAGTTAATTGTATTTACAAAAACCTATATAGATGTCAGCTCAACTTTACGCTGAAAGCGCACAGTTAATCTTCTGTGGCTCGCTATGCATGCTTCTTTATCTACCAGTAACATGCAGCACAAGTCATCATTTCCAGACAAAAATACTCCTAATGTTCTCAAAATATAGACAAGGAGCTTTGCCAAAAGTGGCACAATTCATTATTGAAAATGATAGACTCGCTCCTAAGCTTTGCAAAGTAATATGCTTTGCATAAAACATATCAGAGCAGCGTTTTATTGTTATTTATTTATAAATCACCGGCATTTGCCGCAGTGATGCACAGTCACAAATACTTCCATGGCATTATAACTAGGACATCACGTCACTATCTACCCAAATGATGATAATGAGTGGAGCTCTTGCCCAACGAACTTACTATCTAATAAAGGAAAACTTTGCTTGATGTATAAGACAAAAGTGCTCTTGTTACTGTTACTGCTATTAAGGGATTAATGGGATATTACATTGATGGTGAACCTGACACAGTGACATTTATAACAGTGTGACTGTGTTTGGTACTGCAGCACAGCCCATTCAATATCGATCATTGGGTGAGTTAGGGATATATTAAGAGTCTATGTAAATATTTGGTCATCACTGTTGTATGGCAGTATATGCTATTGAAGAAGAAGCAATGGGTTTCAAAACGCGACTAGCGGAAGTTCTTATTGAAGATGCTATAAGGAATTCATTATTCATTATATGATAATAGAGAACAACCACGGGTGACTTCTATTACAAAGTTAATTGATATTTTCGATTGGAACAATGGGGCACATTTATTTACCCATTCGGAGGAGTTCACGAAGTACGGAGTGTCTGACGATAAAGCAATCTGGCACAATTCACTAAGATTGTGCGCCCGCTATCCTGCATGTGTGTGCTTTCCTGCTCAGGTCCACCGGAGTTCAGCTTCTTCTTGCAAAACAACTTGAATCTTAAATCCCGTGCTCAGCCGAATCAGCCCCCCGATCTCTGTCGTATGAAAGCCAGCGCAGCTGCGCCACAATCACCAGTTAAATATCTCGAAAAATCTGAGTGCCAGAGCCCCCTTATTTGTGTCTCATGGAAGCTAGTGCTAGATACTTCTTAAATACCTGTGCAAGCCGTTTTTACCTGAAAGAACGTGCAAAGTCTGTCAGAAATGCGGTGTGAAGCCCTTTGTAAATATGCCCCATTATATATCAGACTAAATTAGAACTTTTTTACAGGATGAAAAATTCATGATTTCTAATTTTTCACCATAAGACTGTTGTTTCATATACCAACTATATCAACTATACCAACTATATTGAAGGATGTGAAAACTGGTATCTACATCAAAATAGGATGAATAATTCTATTTATACTACATCGGACGCACTATTTAGGAAAGTTTTCAAATATGAATTATGTTAATTAGGGGGATGGATTTATGTGATCATGTGACCCCTTTCTTATGTATAAATATCCATTGCCCACATTGTCACTTGGCTTAAAAAAAAGACTCATGTCGACATTGCTGTTCACACTGATATGGAATTTTGAACAAACTGGAGTGCTGATTTTATTCTTATTATGTATTTTCATATAATTATATATTTATTTTATGGCATTATATGAATTTAATACACATAACTATATGGCATATGAATTTTTATCATAAAATGTATTACTGAATATTTTTAAAAACCACTGTTATAAGTGCTCACAACTTCTAATACATTTATCTTACTTTTTAACCCTTGAGTTGTTGTGGTTAGTGGAGTAGCAACTAAGATTTTTAGACCTGTTTTGACCTGGCAGAGATTTAAGCTATAGTTCATAGGAGAACTGGAGAAGCTATAGGAGAAACAATTGAGACTATAGTACATACAGTGGGCCGGGGCGTTCACGTAACCTTCCTACCCGCTCCTCTCTTTGCATGCACTTGTCGACCAGAAAACTGGTAGATAAGGTATAGTAGATCTGCCCTATTGGGTTGACTTATTTTCTGCATAAACTTTTAAAAACATATATAAAAGCTTAAATATATATTTTGCAGATTTTCTATAGTCTGGTCCATATTTTGTGTTAGAGAAAAAGTTGTCCTGCTGCTGAGACCCCAGCAATCAGCTACAACCCAAGGGAATCCAACAGAAAGTATTCGGCACCACCTCAGGACAAATAAAGCATTGCATGGTATTTATTGAAAAAAAGGAATGTCCATGCAATGCACATATATCAGTTTTGTGTGATTTAGGCAAATTGATACATATTGGGGCTCATTTTGGTCCTCCGGTTGCATTTTGTTCGGATAGTCTGACGATTTCCGATCTGCGCCGCATTTAACCAAGGATTATGGCGCACGCAAACGGATTTTGGCACATCGGCGCTGGCTTTCATGCGACACAAATCAGGGGGGGCAGGCCGTCGGACGATCCGACTGATTCGGACTATGCACGGGATTTAACTTTGAAATTGGGTTGTAAGCAAAGCACTTATATGCACCGGGAAGAAGATGGTGAACTCCGGCGGACCTGAGCGGGGAAGCGACACATGCAGGATATCGGCCTCACGATCTACATAAATCGTGGCAGAGTTCATCCTCATCGGACATTCCGGATCGGGGATCGCAATTGGCTTTTAATTTTTGTACACAATGAAATGGGACACAAGCTAAATATTTGCTCCCATCTGCTATACTTATAAGGGTATAGTTATGCACTATTTATAATTCTAAATTTAAGAACATATGTAGTTAAACTTGTTTCATTTAGGTGTTTATTGTGAGAGCTTCCATAATATTATTTATATTGATCTCTTTAAACAGAGGCTCTAAAGCTCCAATGTATCCTTTACTATTAGGACTTATAACTTTGGTAGAGGAAGCAATGTAGCAATGCTGTTGTTCCTGTAAGCCCCCCTGCTCCCGTTTGCATCACGTCATCATGGCGAGACTCCCAGACACTTATCATTTATCTTAAGGATATGTCCTGTTTTGCAATTTGTACACCACTATTGTGTAGAACTCTGCTATACATGAAAATACAGAACCAGCAAGTAATTACTACTGTGTCTACTTGAGTAGCCTAAACCTACAGTCACTCTCTACTAGGACCCCTACTACCCATCAGTAAGTAGAATAGAGATAGTACATTGCCACGCTTGATTTGATCTGTTGCACTTTTGGCCTAACATGGCCCTCATGTACTTATACTGTAGTAACCAGTCATTCTTTGCTGCTGTGGAATAGCTAATATTAATAGTTTTCAGATTTTTTTAACTATCCATTAATAATTAATAAAAAGAAGAACTTGGACTAATCGTTGTAAGCCTCAGTATCTGTCTATCAATGTGTATGTACTTATTATCCATTATTTATGTAGAGCCAATATATTCCATACAACTGTGCACCAAATGTATTCACTCACATCTGTCACTGTCCCCAGCGGGGTCAGATACACAGGAAGCCAAATCACCTATGGCCTTGTACACAGGAGCAGATTTCATATCCACACTAGTTCTGTATTTTTAAGACCATTAATACAAAGCTTATGAAAGAATTTACAGATTTTCACAGAACCATATATTTTTAATTTTGTATATGGAAGTGGTTTTATTGCCGTTTTTGATGGTACCATATTTGATCTGTGTTTACGTGCATACACACCCATACTTGAATTGCAGAGTATTTGCCATTTGGAATAAGTCTAATAGTTATGGATGCAATCCATATTGTCGGTTTCATGTTACTTTTTCTAGGGGCTTCAAATTGTCAACCACCAGTCATGGCCTAATCCCAATCCTGGGGTAATTTAAGGGTAGGATGGGGAAGGAGGAGAAGATTACTGAAGGTGTACTGGTGCTATGGCTAGAGCATAAGAAGCCTTCATTTAGTGGACATTCCTAATGTGGGCAATGACAGCTCATTCTCCTGCATCTTCCTCTGTACAGCAGTCCACCACTTTAATGCATTTTTCCCCTGAATCCATTGAAAATGTAACATATATTCTATTGGTCCCTGGAAAAAAACGTTTAGGGAACATTGTTGTAAATTGCTCATCTCCCCATTCCTACACTATTACTTGTGTTCTACCAGCTAGAATTTGTTTACCCAACTGCATCAGTGACGTCAAGTAAAATATGAACTTTGTAGCCAATCACCATTCTCAGATGTTAAGTTCCATTAGACATGTCTCTGCAAGCATGGAGAGTCTGCACACAATATAAAAGTAAGTTGCTGGACTGCAAAATTACTTGATGAACTATGATGATGATTCAGGAATTGTCTACAAGGCAGTAAGGGCACATAGGCAACTTATGTAAAGAAGTGGCTAACCCTTTTAACAGCTTGGCCACAGTTGTCAACTGACATTACTCGTGCAGCCAGGTAAACTTATCTCAGCCAATGGGATGTAAGCAATGGTACAGGAAATGGTGGGTGAAAAATAAACTTATAAGGGGAGATGTATAAGAAGTGTCAACCAATCAGAGCTGAATTTTCATTTTTTAAAGCGCTGGGGGAAATTGTAAGATGAGTTCTGATTGGTTGACATGATCACCTCATACAGTTTTGCTCCTAGACACTGATAAATCTCCCCCATAATTTGTAATTTATAGAACACATTGACCAGTGCTGAATATATATATATATATATATATATATATATATATATATATATATATATATATATATGCAATATCCCCTACTGGGGCCTAACCTTTTCTTGGGGCCTGGAGGCAGCCGGGGCCCACAATACCGGAGTAGCTGGCGATTGCGACGTAGGGCACGCTGATGTCATGGTGCTTGGTATGGGGACCAGAGGGCAGCTCTGGATTAGTCTCCAGGGATTGGGTTCTGTGGTAGCTCTGAAGGACTGCTCCACATTGACTCTCCCTTCACTCTGCCAAGTGCTAAGAGAAGACTTTGTGGTAAGAGACCTATGCTCCCACTGGTTTTATAGTGGTTTTATACTCCCCCTGGTCATCACATCTCCTATCACACTCCAGTTTACAATACAGCCAGCTGATTGGATAACATCTTTCTCCCATTTAACTATTGCCTGTCCATTGCAGAAGCTACAGCTGCAAATTACCTGATTTCTCCCTGCATTATCCCTTGGGTGAGTTGCGCAGGCTCACCAGATGGGTTTTGACAAGTAGAGGGCCTTATTCGCAACTACCCCCTTACCTATACGTTGGCAGGGGTGTTGCATATATATATATATATATATATATATACACTCACCGGCCACTTTATTAGGTACACCATGCTAGTAACGGGTTGGACCCCCTTTTGCCTTCAGAACTGCCTCAATTCTTCATGGCATAGATTCAACAAGGTGCTGGAAGCATTCCTCAGAGATTTTGGTCCATATTGACATGATGGCATCACACAGTTGCCACAGATTTGTCGGCTGCACATCCATGATGCGAATCTCCCGTTCCACCACATCCCAAAGATGCTCTATTGGATTGAGATCTGGTGACTGTGGAGGCCATTTGAGTACAGTGAACTCATTGTCATGTTCAAGAAACCAGTCTGAGATGATTCCAGCTTTATGACATGGCGCATTATCCTGCTGAAAGTAGCCATCAGATGTTGGGTACATTGTGGTCATGAAGGGATGGACATGGTCAGCAATAATACTCAGGTAGGCTGTGGCGTTGCAACGATGCTCAATTGGTACCAAGGGGCCCATAGAGTGCCAAGAAAATATTCCCCACACCATGACACCACCACCACGAGCCTGAACCGTTGATACAAGGCAGGATGGATCCATGCTTTCATGTTGTTGACGCCAAATTCTGACCCTACCATCCGAATGTCGCAGCAGAAATCGAGACTCATCAGACCAGGCAACGTTTTTCCAATCTTCTACTGTCCAATTTCGATGAGCTTGTGCAAATTGTAGCCTCAGTTTCCTGTTCTTAGCTGAAAGGAGTGGCACCCGGTGTGGTCTTCTGCTGCTGTAGCCCATCTGCCTCAAAGTTCGATGTACTGTGCGTTCAGAGATGCTCTTCTGCCTACCTTGGTTGTAACGGGTGGCGATTTGAGTCACTGTTGCCTTTCTATCAGCTCGAACCAGTCTGCCCTTTCTCCTCTGACCTCTGGCATCAACAAGGCATTCCCGCCCACAGAAATGCCGCTCACTGGATGTTTTTTGTTTTTCGGACCATTCTCTGTAAACCCTAGAGATGGTTGTGCGTGAAAATCCCAGTAGATCAGCAGTTTCTGAAATACTCAGACCAGCCCTTCTGGCACCAACAACCATGCCACGTTCAAAGGCACTCAAATCACCTTTCTTCCCCATACTGATGCTCGGTTTGAACTGCAGGAGATTGTCTTGATCATGTCTACATGCCTAAATGCACTGAGTTGCCGCCATGTGATTGGCTGATTAGAAAGGGTACCTAATAAAGTGGCCGGTGAGTTTATATATATATATATATATATATATATATATATATATATAAAGCACTGCTCTGAGAGCAAACTGTATATATAAATGCTGTATATATAAATGCTAAGCTATATAAATGTTATGGCAAGTTACTATGATAGCATAGAGCATCACTTGTTCTTGGTGAATGTGAAGGGCCATCATTAATTAGAAGACCTTGACAAAGCAACTAGTGGGTAACCATAATCTAAGTGTAAAATGGGTCTAACAGAAATAGAATAAGGTGAACAATAAAATAAAGAATACAAAAAAATATTCCCAGACCTTGCAATGCTGATGTTTCTATATAACCTTATGGAGCTATATATAGCTGTTTTCTGGGAAATGCTTTTACATATCATCAACTTGCTTTATTGTAGTGCTTGTTTGCATCGAAGAAAGATTGAGATTGCTCTAGCAACAGAAGAAATCAGGTTCTGTAATAATAATTTGATCTGCTTAGAGAATTAACCTGACGATGAGAGGCTGTTATTCCAGATCATACATATCACAGAAAAACGTGTTTGCATAATCTGCAATGAAGACAGCATTTTTATCACCGGGTCTGGTACATTTTGTGAAATATAAGTGTTGGTAATAACATTTCTTGGTGGTTATTGCCCTTTTACTCTGAGCAGATACATAAAAAGGCTATCAACACATTTTAAAATGAAAGGGATCGCAGTGTGATCATCATTATAACTGGCACAGATGCTGTCAGTCCTTTTCCTACTCTTGGCATTTCAGGCTTGGCATTTGAAGTCAAAACCATACAGAAGAGCTGGCTTTCATCCTACAAAAAATGTTGTATCAATAATGAAAGATAATAAAGTTCTATTATTAGACAGAGTGATGAAAACATAATCAGAAATTTGAGAGTTCTGGTTGGCTGGGTGTGAAGAAGTCTGACTTTTACATGAGTGATTTTACATTTTGCCTCCGCAAACTATAACTGGTGAAATAAAATAATATCTGCCTGTGTTAAAAGTGGAATTTTTTGACAATGTATGATGTGGCTCCTGCCAGGCTTTTTTTACCCACTTTTCAACCATCCAAGCTTTCTATTCCAGCTTTTCATTTACTGATTGCTAGAGATCCACTTCAAGCCCTAAAGTCAGTAAAATGCGTTTAGGACGTTAGTACATCACTAGAAACTAGTCTCATTTTAGGTAAATCTGTGGCTGATGACCAGGCCGGAGTTGCGGCTTTGTCTAGCTTCTCTACATTGGTGTATGTTTTTCTTCTATTCCAACAGATGACATGAAGAAAAACTCTGGATTATGTTGCTGTATGCGTCACCACCCAGAGCACCTACAGTACTTATTAAAGAGAATCAACGTTGCTAAGTTCCTCCTGGGAGCTTAAGGCCCCTTCTACACTCGCGAATGTGATGCGATGAACTCGCATCACACTCGCAACGCCTGCTGCCCGGATCACACGGGACGAACGCTGCAAACCGGAATGGAACTAAGCATGTCAGTTCAGTTCTGGTTTGCGGTGTTTGGGCCGTGCGATCCGGGCAGCAGGCATTGCGAGTTCATCGCAGCACATTCGTGAGTGTAGAATGGGCCCAAGACTTAGGCTGCTTGCTCACAAACGACTTCAGCCCAACAAACTTGTTCAGTGAATTTTCCAGACCCAATGGGGGTCATTTACTAAGTGCCCGAATTGCTATTTTTCGTCGGGTTTACCGGAAATTACCAGTTTGCGCCAAATTCCCCCGGGTTTTTGGCACATGCGATCAGATTGTGGCACATTGGCGCCGGCATGCATGCGACGGAAATCGGTGGTGTGGCCGTCGGAAAACCCTAATGGATTCTGAAAAACAGCGAAATGTGTCGCTTGACACGCACTTACCTGCTCCAAGGATAGGAAGGTGAATTCCAGCGAACTTCGGCTGACTTCAGCACAGCAGCGTCACCTGGTGGACATTGGGCGCACTACCTTGGTGAATCGCCGGAAGACCTGAATCCTCGACGCAGAATGCGCCGCTGGATTGCGACAGGAACTCAGCACATGATTTCAGTCCAGAGATTAGAGGCTGGAAATCCTGTAAGACCACTGAACAACTTTCTCGGGCTGAACTTGGTTGTGGCAACCTGCCTTACAATGATAAATTCTTAAGGGATTAATTCACCTTTAAGCGCTTCACGACTATCTGTTACCTCACAAGTGTTCAAGGATTGTATGTAGTAGGTTTCAGTCTTAGTTCTTCTTAGATGTTGGGTGGTAACTGGTTTATAGAGACGACATCTGCTCCTAATAGTACAGTTACTCCAAGGCCATATTCAGAGGCTAATACTAAGAATTCAGACAGAGGTGCAGGGATTCTTGTTTCATTTCCTAATCAGTGCCTATGCCACAATGTAAAGAATTGAAGATGTTTTCATAGAATTTTGAACTGGAAACGAAATTATTATGAAGACCTCATATTTAAAAAAAAGTAAAAGTGTCAGACATTAAGTGCTTCTTACAGGCAATAACATGAGAGTAAACCCAGGTATAAAATTATAGTGGAATATGGAAAGAACAGATCATTAAAAAAAATGGATACGTGAGGAGAGAGAGGACAAAGTCAAAACAAAAGGTTAATTCAAATAATAAGTCGCAGCTAAAAAATTAAGTCAAGTTACTGAAAAACCTGTATTAGATAATAATCTCCAACACACAAGGTTACGGTCAAATATAAATACCTCCCCCAAGAATAGAACAGGACCCCAAGTCAGAATTCTTATTGTTCCCTAATAGCAGGAGCTTCATGTTGCAGGAATGGGTTCAACAGAGCGCCGGACCAGAACCTGGCAGCCAAGAGCTTCAGTTACATTGGAGCACCTGAACTGTGAGTGATTTTCACAATCAGTACCCAACCACTAGTCAGGAGGAACATTGCACCAGAGGCCCAACAGGTAGCTGGTATGCAGGAAGCTTAAGTGCTAGGACCTAGCGAAAGTTGAGACATGGCCAGTGTCCACTCTGACCCAAGCCATTAGTAGCACACTGCGGTTTCACCACAACACCATTAGCTCTCCAGCAAAACCCCTATGTAGCCTGTTATTGTCGCTAGTATTCTTGTTTGTACCACAATTGCTTCCTGTATGTAATGTGGTTTTGTTAATCTGTGTTCTGCTATATGGTAATATTCTGTTACTATTTCTGTATGTAACTAAGGAATGTGTCTCTCAAGGTGAATATGTGTACATAATTGTAATATTTAGCTTGTCTACCTGTGTGTAACAATTGCCGGGACACTATGTACAAAAGATTCCCCCCCAGGGAATCAATAAATCGTATCATGTCATATATCGAAGAAAAAGAAAGACTCAGTGGTGCAGAGGCCCTGAAATAATTGCAAATGCTAGCTTATTGCTAGCTTTTGTGATTATTTGCCCCGATTCGCCACCTTCACGCCAGTGGGACGAGAAGGTGTCACTGTCCCCGCACCTGCGAACTTGCTACTGCCGGCGACTTTTCATATGTTGCGGAAGCCTCTTGACGTATCCCGCTGCGAACATGCAGCGGCGGAGCTATCATACGCTGCGGCACGAGCGCCAGCGTATAATAAATTTGCCCCAGTATGTAGACAATACTATCTAGAGACAACAGAACTGGACAAGAAAGTTATTTGTCATATAAACACCTAACATATGCAAAATTTGTGTTGCAGTACAATCCCTTTAAGTAATAATTCAGATTTTAAATTGTAATTTTTGAAAGCCCCTCATACAACTGAACTTATTAAGCTGCAATTTCCCTGGTACAACTAATGTAAAGAATGTGATGACAAAATCAACAGTGAAGTGGCTGAATCCTTGTTCCTACACATTTAATTTCCTTTTTCGATAAATTCTTGTAGTATGAGACACATTTTTACCAGGACCAAAATCTTGTGTGCAAAAACCTACCTGTAGCAATTGATAACTGTAAGCACTATCATCAATCCAGTCGTGCTATAGTAAAGTGCAGATTACTCCGGTTACAAGTCCCATTCATTGTATAGAGACAGCCATTTCTTTTTGTCTGTATAACTTTATAGGAAATAGACTATTGAAGCTTTCAGATAAATCAGATGACTATTTAGTTTCTCTGAAGTTTTCATTGTATCTCAGTGAACAGTATTTGGACAGACAAGTATATACTCAACCTCCAGGATATGAGATTGAGAAGTTGTATAGCATAGCCACCAAACTGTGTGTTTCATGTATTATTTGTGCTGTTACATCTGTAATTCTTCACTCTGAAATAAAGGATCTATTAGGAATTCTGAACTGTAGTTACTGTATTATCATCTGTGTTATGGGCATGAGCATATTCAAATATATATGAAGATGGCGTGTTCTAGAATGAAAAATGATACGTTTATTTTTGCCCCACCATTTCCTGCACCATTGCTTCCATCCCACTGGCCGAGATAAATTTATTTGGCTGCAGCAGTGCCAATTGACAGCTGTAGCCAAGCTGTTTAAGAGGTTTGCCATTTCTTCACCAATCTTAGAAATGTATGCGATTTCGGCCTGCATAGTTTACTTTGTCCCATGACTAACTGGCAGACCTGAGACAAGGGCATTACTTTGTATAGTAGGATATACAATTTATGGAGACTATGAAGTTTGGAGCTTATACCCATGACCTTGTCTGGTCCATACAGCTGAACTCAATTCAAAACATTTCAGTGTTTTTTAAGGGTCATGTGTCCGTTACAATAAAAAGTAGAGCATGACCCAGTCTGAACCATATTCACTGACCTGTATGTACAATACAATAGGGAAGATGTATCATAATTCTGTCTTTGGCCTTTTGTTTTTTTGGGACTTTCCTTGGCTTTCTACTGCTGGTCAGATCTATCTTAGTGGTTTTTCCTCATTGATACATGTGGCTTTTGGTCTTTATTAAATTTGGGACTTTTTAAAACAAAAGTTGAAAAAAGTATCTGAAAGTCTCAAACAGTTGTAAGCTACTTTCTGCATCAGGTCAGGGGCAGTTGTAGATTTGCACCAAAATTTGCAACTTTTTGCAATTTTTTTAAAAAAGTTGCAACTCTCACGTCTGGATTCAGGTGATAAGTAAAGGAACACTGCAGAAAACTAGACAATGGCGAACTTTGAAGGGAGAGTGTCTTAGGGGCAAAAAAAGTCGCAAATGAGCACAAGCACCATGAAAAGTCTCCAAAATGAAAGCAAAATGCAAGCCAAAAGTTTGACACATGTGCCCCAGTGGGCCAGTGAAAATAAACAATGGCACTCAGATGTCATCCAAGTGGCATCAGTGAAAAACAGATGGGGTTTACTCCTTGGAACAAGGCAGTTTACACAGAAATTCATCTTTTTTGTAACTGACAGGAACAAAATGGATGCCAGATGGATACACTGCAATCATTAAAAACAGACAAACAGAGACAAAACTGATGCCAAACATATCTAAATAAGCTGTGAAAACAATCTGCTTTACATGGCCGAGAATCAGTTTCATTGTGGAAATTTAGCCTAAGGTTTCTTACACTGAAACATGGCAAAAATTGGAGTGAAAAATTGATGTTTGTGCTATTTGATTACTTTGTTATCTATTTTTGCTACTTAAGTCAGCAAATAATTACTGATCGAGAGTCATTCAGCCACTATGTGCCACACCCATGAGCATGACTCCTTAAAAAAGTCACAGGAGAGGTGCCGCCATTGTTACTGGAAAGGGTGACTACAAAAGGTTTTTCTCTGGGGAAACATAAGGACCAATTACCTAACATGTACATCCAGTTACATTCATAAACTACAATTAATACAAAAGTACAATTTGCTCTCTAATGTCACCTCTATTGTTCTATTCTAGGTTTTCAGTTTTATGATTGAAGTTGCCATAATTTCATCATATGTTCTACCAGAATGTTCACAAAAGCCATAAATATTATACTCAACAATGACTAGAAATCAATTGTTTATCCAAGGCATGCAATTTGCATATAACAATGTAGACATTGAAAAAAAACACCATTGGACGGCAACTTGAGTTTTTGACATTTCATTCTATATGTAGATTCTGACAGCACAATACCTGGTTTGAATGCATTATTATTACATTATTCTTGAAACATCAAGTATTGAACAAAACATAGGGTTTATGTTGAACTCTGGCTTTTAAAATCTTTTCATATCATTACACATTGTTCTCACTATTTGGTGAAATGCAGAGAGGTAGCAAGTTCTGAGGAATGCTTACAAGAAATCTGCCATTGTTCACATGAGTCTGCGATCACTGGAGGTTGATGTGATCTCATTACAATTTTTATTAAGATAATTGCATTAAGATGCAATGTAAATTAATGTCTACTCTGTATTATTCCAAGGGGAATCTGTGGAGTAAATTGTGATATGTAACATTTTATGTCCATAATTATTATATCTGAAGACAAACTTAACGACTGACCTAATATTGAATAAAAAATACACTTCAATCAACAGGGATAAAAATCAGCAATCTGGTTTTATTAAGAATGAACTTTAGATAACAGTCATGTTGGTACAATTTGTCGTATGAAAATCAATAATTTTTCTTTTCCAAATCATTATTATTATGTTTTAGTATAACGGGGCACATTTACATAGAAAGTCGGAAACTGCACTAAGATCGGGGGCGACAAAAATCATGAATCTTTTGCTTCCTTGCCCTGGCCCGAAAGAGTTCATCTTTTTTGTGGTGCATCTTTAATCAGTCGAATCAGTGGGACCGATGGCACGCCCCCTAATTTGTGTCGCATGGAGGCTACTACAGCTGCGCCACAAAAGGGTCGCATGTAGAGATGAGCGAGCACTAAAATGCTTGAGTGCTCGTTACTCGAGTCAAACTTTTCCCGATGTTCGAGTGCTCGTTTCGAATAAAGAACCCCATTGAAGTCAATGGGAGACTCAAGCATTTTTCAAGGGGACCAAGGCTCTGCAATAAACTGTGTCATTTTATTGAGAAATAAGGAAGTCAGCCCTATTTCTTCATTTTTTTATTCAATGGAATATTCGTGGAACTTCTAAAAGGAGAATGACCCGTGTTAAATATCTACAATGTGTTCTTCACACATATTGGGGCAGATTTACTTACCCGGCCCATTCGCAAACCAGCGGCGCGTTCTCTGAACAGGATTCGGGTCCGGACGGGTTTTATGAAGGTAGTTCCTCCGCCATCCACCAGGTGGCGCTGCTGCGCTGAAAATGAAGGTAAAGGTGAAGGTAATCGCTTCCCAAGCGACACATTTTCGGTTTTTAAATGCGGCGGTTTTTCCGAATACGTCGGGTTTTCGTTCGGCCACGCCCCCGATTTCTGTTTCACGCATGCGTTGATTCAATACCATATCCTTGGAATCAGATACTCGATAATGGCTCTAGTGCGCAGATGCGAGGCAATGATGTAACACGCATGTGTGAACCTTGCTAGTTCTTATTCAGTGCTCACGCACCATCAGTGTAGTCATGTGCGCACTTGATAGGTCCAACATACACTTATATGATGACCCCTGACATGGTTGACGCCACCCCCAGACGAAGGCTCATTACGAGCCAAACGTGTTTCTGGGACAGAGTCATCCAGGACATTGGAGCATCATAACAACTACATCTAGGTAAGGCTTTTACAAAGAGGTTTAGCAACAAATAGCCATATGAAGTCATTGACATGTTTATATAGCTATCTACCAAGACAGTAAGCTGGTTCCTTCCCTGTATATGATCTATGCATCTCCATAATTTGTCAAGCATGACCCTTTAGTCTGCGTACCATTTTCATTGTATGTATTGTCAGTAATAAAGATTGTTAATTTTTACTATAAACAGCGTTCATAGTCCGGCTTTTCTCTCCTAGGGGTATCCCCAGAGATACAATTGGATACATATAGATTTTTTTGTCATATGACTAGGTGTAGTTAACACTAAGGGGCGACATGAAGTCATAAAGCTGATTGAGCCTCCCCATAATCCTGTTTTCACATTATTGTTTAATGAATCCAAAATGCAGAACACAAGAAAAGTGTCAGCAAGCTCCACATAAAAATTCTAGCAAGCAGAGGCGAAATGACCAACGTAAACGAGATGTCAGTACCAGAAGATAATTTGACTAATTTCCTGATATCCACACAAAGAAGACCATCAAGGAAGAAGTGTAAGTGGAGGAAGATTTTGTCCATCACAGCTAACTTAACTGTAATCAATCCACAGAAAAATTAACAGGAGGCATGGTGGAAATCAATTAAGTCAGCCAGTAGTGGAATAAAGGAGTGTTCAGACTAGTAAGGACCTAAAAACAAAAATCAAACTCATCAGCACTTCCTCAGCCATACTTTACAGACAGAGGATGGCACTAAAGTCTGAATGGGAGCAAAAGTGATGAGAAGAATAAGAATTTGTTTTCACCATAATCATATGGACCTGCAGAATTAGGTGAACATGTCATTTTTACCATATGATGTATGCTGAATGCCATGTGTGCCCCCACGATCCATGTCACGGATCGCGGGCACACCCGTGCCCCTCTCCATGGCGCTGCCACGGGCCCCTCTCTGAACGTACCTCTCCACACTCAATTTCCTCTGTGTACCATTCCTGCGGCAGTTCCTGCAACCCCGCCCGTTACTCTGGCTTGTCCTCCGGCAGCAGAACCAAGGCGCATGCCTGATAAATATGGCGACCCCAAATTGTGCAAGGGCTTCATTACACAGAGCTCGCTGCATAAGGAGCTGATGCCATCTCGGTTTGTCACTGAACGCTCCAATGTGGCATTCATCCTCAGCCTCCTTTCCGAGAAAGCCCTGGCCTGGGCAACCCCTCCATGGGTCAGAAACGATCCATTCACGGCTACCCATACTACCTTTCTGGCTCCATTTTGAGGTACCCGCACGAGCCTCCTCAGCTGAAATATGCTGTCAAGTTCTACACCCTGGTTTTCTAGCTCTCCAGGAACGACGCGGCCTTGTCAGCAAACTTCAAAAAGGGACTGTCTTTACGGGTCAAAGACATACTAGCTGGCCGTGACCTGAGTGGTATCATCACCCTGGCCACTCGGATAGATGTGCGGTTCATGGAGCATGCTGGGGAATTGCATCACGGGCAACCACAGATTCTGCTTCCTCAGCTACCTTGGCTGCTTCAGCCTCCGGATGCACAGTCTGAAGTGGAGCCCATGCAAGTCGACAGAGCCCATCTCAGGAACATTCCACACGTTGTCAAGAGAACCTCTGCTTGTACTGCAGAGCCCAGTACCGCACTGAGCCCGTCAGTCTTCAAGTGGGAGTTTTTCAAAGAGAAAAACTCATTCTACGTGCTGCCACATTCCACTTCACCTGTCTTCTTGGGTCTTTCATGGCTGCAACTTCACACCCGGTCCTCATCTGGGAGACTGGGGAGGTCCTGCATTGGGGAGCAGAATGCCACTCCTGCTGTCTGGCATCACCTCTAACTGTCCTGACTTCGGATGTTTGTGGAGGAAAAACTGTTCCTCAGCATATCAACCCTCCAGAACAACTTGTGATTGCATCTCCGGTGAATTTTCAGCAGCTATATCCTGGTAAGACGTACGTCAAACCTGCTTTCTGTAAGAGGGTTCTTGGGACCAAGAAGAAGAGGAGGAGGCCAAAGAGGGTTACTGTCCCGGGTGCCCCCATGATCCATGTCACGGACCATAGGCACACCCATGCCCCTCTACGTGGCGTTGCCCCGGGCCCCTCTCTGAACTTACCTCTCCACGCTCTCACCCCAGTCTGGCCGAGGTCCGTGCGTCCCCGCTCCTTAGGGCGTGTGCTGGCACTCAGAGATTTAAAGGTCCAGCGCACAGGTGATTGGTGCTGGCCACTTCCGCTTCTGCTATTTAATCTGGCAGCTCCCATCATTCCCCGCCAGATCTTCAAGTCATTCCTGTGAAGTGAAAGCCCCTCTGTGTTCCAGTGTTCCTGCGTTCCAGTTCCTGCTCCTGTGTTCCCGTGTTCCTGCTCCTGTGTTCCCGTGATCCTGTTCTCATGTTCCAGCTTGTTCCTGTGTTCCTGTTCCGTGTTCCTGCTCCCGTGTTCCTTCTGCAAGTTCTAGTGTTCCTTCCAGTGTTGTTCTCCTGCTTTCTACCTTGTGTCGTGCATTTCTACCTTGGCTGCCACCGCAGACTAGTTGCACCTGTGGAACGACCTGGTGGCACCCCGCCGCAGCAAGACCATTCCGCTTTGTGGCGGGCTCTGGTGAAGACCAGGTGCCACTTAGACTCCAGTACCGGGTGTCGGTTAGTATCATCTCCTGCGGTGGTCCAGAGGGTCCACAGACTCAGAACCCTGACACTGAGACTAGTTGTTCTATTTTCAAAAAATCTTATTAATGCCATGTTTACACAACCATGCTCAAAAACATTTGTTTGTGTCTGTCCTGATTGACTTTGATATAAAATGAAAGTTTCTTGCTGCCAGCTTTCTATTTTTTCAGTTTGTTTTACTGTCTGAAATAAAAGTGTTTTTTACGATTGCAGGGAATGAAGATTCAAAAAGAAAGTCTTTACTTTTTATCTGTTTAACAAGGAAAGCTTAACAGGTCTAACTTACCAAAGGTAGGGAATGACTATGCAATTGAAATATAGACCATACCTTATAAGAAACCAACCTACATGGCTATGTTACAAGAAAGCATTGTGGCTACTGGTACACAAACATGGCCAAATTAGTCTGTGACAAACTGATGATTTTACATTTTTCATAGATCCTTATGAACTATAGTCCATAAATGATTGAGACAAACAGTTCTAACTAGGAGATGCTCTACTCTTTTAAGGATCGGTAGCATGTGGGGACTGATACATTAAAGAAAATTGCATTAAGTGCAGCCATGCAGTGTCTGTTCGAAAAACAAATGGCACACGGCCTAAAGCAAGTTTCACAGGATGTGTATTATATGCAGCTGATTTCCTGCTGTGTGTAAAATCTTTGTACAACAGTAGCAGTTTAGTGAACAGGATTCATCCAAATGTAATACTCATGGCGAATAAACTGATTTATGATCCTAGCAAGTCTAGAAAATGCTAAGGATGAGCTCCGCCCCCCTGCCGCAGCCAAAACGTGTCATAAAAATGCAACATAAACCAGCTGATCTTGGAAGCTTATGGAATGGCTGCCGAATTAATGTAAATTTTGCAGCCATTTCACACTGTGTGAAGATAAAAGTTATGGACCTTAGATCGCAATGATGCAAAAATAAAAAAAAAGCTGTGTCTTCAAGGGGGTAAAATAAATTCCAAAAAGATATGTTTGGAATGCTTCGTATTAAGACTTCGACAATTTGTGCTACTTAAAAGGCCATATTTTACTTTTGATAGCCAAAGCCTGCTACATTAGACCATTTGTGGAGACAGGAAAGCATCATCTCTCCTTCATTCTCTAAGTAAGAACTCTTTATTGAAATGTTAGATGTGATACCGACTGCAGGCAGTGTAAACATGACCTTTTAACATACAATTTAGAAGAGTTTATTATAACAACACCTGCTTCTGAGGAAAAAAATGTGGTCCTCTGGAGGATGCATGCGAAATTCTTAAAGGGTAGCTACACCTACACTATTTAGAATGGAGAACAGTTTTTTAGCACCTGCAAACTCCCTTTTGGTGTTACAGGTGCGCCTGTAGTAATAATAATTTTCTCACTTATTAACTCATTTATGAAATGCAGATTTCAAATGTCAGTCGTCTCAGTGATGTGTCCAGATTTGCACAGATGAATCATATTAACTCCTATTCTAATGGATTTCAGGTGAGGTGAGGCACAGAGGAATACATTACATGACACAGAGAAATTCAGTGAATGTTCATTTGAAGCGTTATGCAGAAGCATAATAATAATATAATAATTATAATTCCTTTGTGTATATAGCGCACACAGATTATCCAGTGCTGCGTAGAGCTTGCTAAATTGGTCCCTGTCCCCATGGGGTTCACAATCTAATCAACCTACCAGTATGCTTTGGAGTGTGGGAGGAAACCAGAGGACCTGGAGGAAACCCACACAAACATGGAGAGAACATACAAACTCTTTGCAGATGTGAAGCATGATGTTTTGTCAGCCATGTGAAATGAGCTGGGGTTCTACTGAGCATAACTTTGTATAGGGAAGATAATCTAGCTCACTTGCATGTACTTGGCCAAATCAGGGCTGTTGAAGTAAAAATATCCATATAGAAAAATATTAACAACATCCAGCAGTTGAATAACAACGCGATTCAGGCCCTTTGTCATGGTTTAAGTTGCAGAACACCCAGTGAGAAAGTAAACAAAAGACCATCACTCTTGTTTCCCTGTAGCCGTGGGTGCTAGCAAGAAAATTCAAATTGGCAGCCCTTCATCCCCACTTTAAAGAGAATCCGTCAGGCAAATTAACCCCCTAAACTAAATGTATTTTCATAAACTGCCATTAGAAAGCATTGCCTCTATCCCTACATTGTCTCGCTACATGCCTGTAAACTTAAGCAATGAGGTCCTAAAGCTGTATGCAAATGACCTGTGAGATGTCCAATGAGTCAAATCATATTCAAGCTGTCTGGCTTATTCATGAGTGGGAGGCACGGCCCCCTCCCCCCTGTGATTTACTGACAGCTTGTATAAGGATGTGAGATATAATGGTGTAATGGCTGCTCCATGCGCTTCCTGCTGCTGGCGCCCCCTGCAGCCTGTGTGTATGAGATACTACTATACACATGACTGACATCCTGTATAATGATGTGAGATATAATGGTGTAATGGCTCCTCCATGTGCTTCCTGGTGCTGGCGCCCCCTGCAGCCTGTGTGTGTATAGGAGAGAGACAACAGCTCCTGGCAGCCATGTTATAGCAGAACACGTCAGATACTTGTGTAGCTGATGTCTGTGTCTCAAACATGTGTATTAGGAGGATGCAGCATGTCAGCAGATAAAGCACATGCAATGCTTTACTATACATTACACACAGACATGAGAAGGGGGAGCAGAGGGGAGGGGGAACAGGGATGACATCACTGCCTCTGACCATGTGACCAGCCTCATTTACATAATAAAGAAAAGAAGAATTCACAATGATTTATTAATGTATGAATTGACTAGATAACGGTTGGGATGGATCCTTGTGAGCTGCTTCAACAGGTAGTGGTGACAGAAATAGTGACAGAGACCTGATGACAGGTGTCCTTTAAGTTGCAACCACTTTTTTTACATATTAATGATGGCTGAAAAATCAGCAGGACATCCCCAAGGCATTTCTTCACTCCACACACCTAAAATGATTCACCTGCTTCATCTGATCCAGGGCTCCATGACAACTCCTCCTTGTGGTGCCTTACCGTTTCTGACACCCAGATATCTTTGGCTCCTTGTAGTACATCTCCACAAACCCCAAAGTCACTTACAATATAGGGGCACATTTACTTACCCGATCCCTCGGAGTTCCCGAAAGTGCATTGTCCGTCCGGAATGCACTGTGCCGGGATTCACTTAGATCATGGGCGCCCGATTTCCTGCATCTGTTGTTTCCCCGATCAGGTCCGTCGAGTTCACCATCTTCATGTAAGTGCTTGGCTTGTCACACAATTTTGAAGTTAAATCCCGCAGTTTGTCCAAATCCGTTGGATCGTCTGCTGGCCCACCTCCCCGATTTGTGTCGCATGAAAGCCAGCGCGATTTCTCCAAAATCCGATCATGTGCACCAAAAACCCCTTTTAAATCCCCGTCCCAGCGGCTCAAAATGGAAATCGTCGGGATGTCCGACGAAATTGCGGTCCGCGGGGGGCCTTAGTAAATGAGCCCCAAAGTGTTATTCCAAACTTTGCGCGACTTAATATAAACTCCTCAGAACACAACATCATATATCGTCTATACACAACACAACTGACACCACTGTGCACCCCTGCATAAATCATATACAGTATAACCCATAAACCTCTTTACGCCACAATTATCCACACTGGGGGGAATTCATCACTGAAGTTATGACAGTTGCCTGGTATACCTATGTCTGCCAATTGTCTCTCATAATTGTTGCACAAATAAGTTGCTGATTTGTGCATAAATGTCTGACTTTTTTGTCTGTACATCTTAAAGACACACATACAATTAATTATTCTACCCTCCAACTTCATTGCTCTCAAGCGGGTTGTTATGGCCACATCAAGAACTAGTCATTGTAGTGTCGAGGGACCCCTCTAAGGCCTATAAAACCTTTTTATTGTATATGAAACAACAGTATGGTTTATGGCTGAACACATACGGTGAAGCTGGAGGCACATAAAGTGTAATCACTCTGGTTTAGCTGCTGGGAATTGATCAGCACTGAACCTGTGGGGTTTTACAATTGCTGCAGAGTATATTGGATTTAACCAAATTTTACCCACATTCTGGGTCAAACTGGAAAGAAACTTGTGCATCAGATTTTAAATCAATAGCATGTCAATACAGTGGATCAAACATCAAGATTTTGGGTTGTCTATAACTCTGCAGAATGTCCATATAGATAATGCATGTCTCACTGTTTGTGGCCTTGACTTTCATTTACTTTTCTGTCATTGCATCACAAAAAAATTATTCAAAAAGTAACAATTTTTTTATATTCATAACAAGAAGTGTAATTACCCATGATTCTGAACATCATCACCGCCCTACAAAGTAATCCCCGGCTGATCTTGGCGTTTTGCCTTCTAGCAAACGAGAAAGCAATAAAAGAAATTAGCAAGAAGTTACTAAGTCACATCGGCTTTACAAGACACAGAGCAAAGATTATTTTTGGCCATGAAAATCTAAATTTAATATCGTTTAAAATCTTGCCTTTTCCCAAGAAAGTAGAATATATTCTGTTGTTTGCATAGTAAATCAAACAAATCCATAGTACATTCTTTTAGAGACATTTCTTCAAGCTTGTGATTTTACTGCTCCTTTCTAAATTTACGGTTGAAGCCAACATACTATATATGTTGATACTGTGACATTTCTAATATCATCTGAGTTATGATTAAAGCGCTCAATGGTGTGGGGATTTATTGGTTTACTATTTGCTATAGTAAAAAGGAAAGGACAAGGATTAAAGAACAACTTTATTCATACAATAAATGAGCAACACTATGTTTGCTGGTATTCAATGGGTTGTGTCCCCAACACAAAAGTGTGAGAGATGCCAATAGCAACCAATAAGAAAGAGACCTCTGAACAGTCATTTGTCACTTCTCCTTTGTATTACTAAAACTCGCCAATGGCTCCTTCATTGTGGTGTTTAATCCTTCCCGCCCAGTAGTGGGCAGTTTGGGCAATAGCCCGGGGTCCAAAGTCTTCTATGGGACCCTGGGTAACATAAACCACCCACCAAATTTTATACTGAAAAGAACCTTTAACTATGAAATCCTTGTACATCTGTTCCTGCTGGCAATACAGATGTACACAAGAGCGATTTCAGGATCTTTGAAGTTCCTCCAAAGGTCCTGAAACTACAGATTGAAAGCAAGCAGAAGGGGCGAATCCTCTATTCCCCAAGATTCTTGATTCTAGTACCATATGTAGGAAGCTAATTCCAGACTTATAGGGGCTATAATATTTATACAGCCCCGGGCCCATGGTAGCCTTAAAGGACACCTGTCATCAGGTATCTGTCACTATTTCTGTCACCTCTACCTGTTGGAGCAGCTCACAAGGATCCCATCCCAGCCTTTATCTAGTCAATTCATACATTAATCATTATAAAATCATCTATTCTTTATTATGTAAATGAGGCTGGTCACATGGTCAGAGACAGTGATGTCACTCCTGTTACCCCTCCCCTCTTCTCCCCCAGCTCATGTCTGTGTGTAATGTATAATAAAGCATTGCTGGTGTCTGTGCTTTACCTGCTGACATGCTGCATCCTCCTAATACACAGAGACACAGACATAAGCTACACATGTACCTGACATGTTCTGCTATAACATGGCTGCCTGGAGCTGTCGTATCTTTCACATACACACACACTGGCTGCAGGGGGCGCCAGCACCAGGAAGCACATGGAGCAGCCATTACACCATTATACAGGCAGTCCCCAGGTTACATACAAGATAGGGTCCGTAAGTTTGCTCTTAAGTTGAATTTGTATGTAAGTCGAAACTGAATATTTTAAAATTGTAGTTCCAGACATTTTTTTTTTTTTTTGCCCCAGTGACAATTGGAGTTTCAATTTTTTTTGCTGTAATGGGACCAACTATTATCAATAAAGCTTCATTACAGACACCTTACAGCTGATCAGTGCAGCCTGAGACTAACGTAACATCCAGAGAGCTTCACAATAGATCACAGTGGTCAGAGGGGTCCGTCTGTAACTATGGGTTGTCTGTAAGTCGGATGTCCTTACGTAGCGGACCGCCTGTACAGGCTGTCAGTCAAGCACTGGGGGTGTGTGGCTGTGCCTCCCACTCATGAATAAGCTGGACAGCTTGAATATGCTAATGACTCATTGGACATTTCACAGGTCATTTGCATACAGCTTCAGGACCTCATTGCTTAAGTTTACAGGCATGTAGAGGGACAATGAAGGGATAGAGGCAATGCTCTCTAATGGCAGTTTATGAAAATATATTTAGATTAGGGGGTTATTTTTCATGACGAGTTCTCTTTAATTCGCCCCTGTTCTCACTGATGCCCTTTTTTGTTTTTGCATTTTTATTTTTTCTCCCTTTCTTTAAAAATCCATAACTTATTTATATCTGAGTGTACGTAGCATTACACAGCTTGTTTTCTCTGTAACAAATTGTACTTCCTGTTTTTGATTTTGCATGCTTTGTACTGGGAAGCAGGAAAAATTTCCAAATGCAGAGAAAAAAATTGCTTTTGTGCCATTTTCTTGTTAGCTCCAAATCTATTAAAAAACCTTTTGTGCAAAAAATGTCTTCAATTTCCCATATTCTAATTCTAATATCTTTTGAACCATTGGTGTATGGAGTCATTTTTTGCAAGAAATGGTGACGTTTACATTGATACCTTGAGTGGGTTTGGTCCATGAAGTAGAACCCTGCATTATCTCAGTATCAGAGTTTTTAAAACTGTGTGGAAAGGTTGGCATGTTTTTAAAAAGCACATATTTTTTTTTTCATTTTAAACTAATAAACGTTGTATAACAAAGTGCATAACTTTGCAGTCCTTAAGTGATAAGAGCAGGGAGCTACCTGTGCTTGAGTCTCCTCATAGAAGGGTCTAAGACGTTTTAACCGTTAAGTGCCAATTCTTCCTGTTTACATTGAAACTGTGAGCTGATCCTATCCCCCTGTAAAGATCAGTGGATTCTCTGGACCACCGTGGGAGGTGGTACTAGCCGAAACCTGGGACCAGAGTCTAAGTGGCACCTTGTCTTCACCAGAGCCTGCCGCAAAGCGTTATGGTCTTGCTGCGGCAGGGTACCACCAGGTCGTTCCACAGGTGCGACTAGCCCACGGTGGCAGCCGAAGTCGAGGTACCTTAACGGAAAACAGTCTCGTGGTTAGGTCCAGGCACAGGGTCAGGGCAGGCAGCAGAGATGCAGAGGAATACACAGGAACGCAGGAATACACAGAAATGCAGGAATATCACTGGGAAGCTTTTTCTAAGGCTGTGAGGCAAAAGATCTGGCAGAGCAGGAAGGGAGGTTATAAAGTGAAGGATTTCAGCCAGAGAACCAATCAGCGGTGCGCTGGCCCTTTAAATTTCAGAGAGCCGGCTCGCGCGTGCGTAGGAAGTGGGGACGTGTGTGCACAGCAGCCCGAGGCAGGACGGGTTGGTGCGGCACTGCCGAATCAGTAGGGGTGCACAGAGGAGCACGTGTGCACAAGCGATCCGAAACAGGGATTGCGGGAGCACCCTTGAAACCCTCAGAGTGCAACACAGATAAAACTTGAGCGTTAGTTCATAATGACTGCCCTCTGATGATTCCTCACTAGAAGGGGCAATTGTGCTACTGTAAAGGTAGGAGCTATACCTGGGGTCAGAGATAATGTAGGAGTTATTAGGGACTCCTTCCGCTGGCATCAGAGATGCCTCTTTCTTCGGAATCACAAGCACCTTTAAACAAGAGACTTGTTAGATTGTTCCAACTATGTTTATGTGTCATGAATAGCCTCAGGATGTTGTATTGATGCAATGAAGGTACCATGACATAATTTGTTAGAAATACCCACTTTTTATGATGTTTGAGAACTAACACTTTGGTATATTTCATCATTGATTGTCGATGTTTACCAGACCTGATATTCAGTGATTTTAATTGCTCTTGTAGTAGATAACACTATGGCATGCTGGAATGTGTTCTCTTTTACTGGCAATGTATAGAAAAAGTTAAGGTTTAATGTCACATTCATTGCTGAGTTGATCTGTGTAATCTGTGATAGAGGGTTATCGATTGTCTACACAAAGACATTCAGTTCCTAACTTTGTTTCATTTTTAAATCGACATAGGCTCCAGAAAATCTTAAAAAAGTTACATAATAACAAATTCCCTATATAAACTTGCACTGTCACTCTCTGTAAACATGTACAAGGATCAAAACCTTCTCATATACTGTAAGCTCCTGCGAGCAGGGCCTTCATTCCAAATGTTTCACTCAACTGTGTTATTACATTGTAATGTCTTATTGTATATGTACCCATGATCTGTAGATGCTGCGGAATATGATGGCGCTATAGAAATAAAGATTTATTTATATTTATTTTGGTTCTTCTAGTAAGTGCAACATCCGCACACGTTCCAGTTCCTCGGAGCAGGGACCTTTCAATAAGACTCTTTTTGCATTGCAAACAATAGATTAGTTTGGAACTTTAGATAAATGCTATACAGTAGATGCAGTGGCACAAGGGAAAGCTTAAAAAAACTAAATGTACTCACCTTACTTTGGCCCCCCATTTCTGTGCCCCAAACAACCTTCCTTCTTGGCATTGGTAACATTCCCGGTCTCAGGGGTCCCAGTTGTAATATCACTGCTGAATGTCTCAGTTTTTGTTACACTGAGGGCACTGAGTTGGGGAGTTGCACCCGATATGTGTAGGTTGTCTTCTCTAACTCATGACCACCCATCCGACATTAGCATATCAGATGCTGAACTTCTGCAAGGTTTGCTTGGTAATGGTGGTGGCTAAATAAAAAGTTTCAACTGAGCTGGATTCAATGAAGATGTACCTTCTAAAGTGTGCAAGAGTAGGATGACAACATGTCCTCTTTCTAAAAGAATGTATGTTACATTCAGCACAGTTCATACTTGTTACAACTCAATATTCTGGTTAAGCACTTGGAAACCCATATTGAAGTAAGTGTAAAAAAAATCTATGATGATAAATCTATTTTTAATTATATAATTGTTCTTAGTTTATAGAGAGGGGACATTTTGGCACAATCATATACACAGATATACTCAACAATATAAAAATAACGCAGTACCTACAAATACATCTATTAATGAAAGAAAAGGCAGCACCCATTAGAGCTTACCGTAAACGAATTCCAAACAGGTAACAAAGGGACTAGTGGGTGAAGTTTGTAACATGACCTTTAAATTTTACTTTAAAATGATGAGTCACATAAATCTACATTTATTAAACTATCACAGGCCTTTGCTTTTCCACAGAAATTGGCAGAGAATCTGCACAAGTGGCCCAGTGGTATAGGTCAGAAGTATAAATATGTAAATGTCCACTAGCTAAAGTTGCTATTGGGCTGTCGAACTTTTTAATAGCAATTTTATATCAGATCAAATTGAGAAAGAGGAATCTATTGCGGTCAGAAGTACAAATTTTATGTTACATAGGTCAAGCATTGTGACTGGCACATAATAATAATTCACAGATCTATCACAATATACAGCCATTTCTTGATTAAAGTAAAATCCAAAGTGGACAGGATACAGAATATAGTGTAGATGACTGCAGCAGGCTCTGCCGTACCTTCCAGACTTCTAAAAACTCATGAAAGTAAAATGAATCATACTTTTTCTTTGAACCTTTGAACAAAGTACAAGCATAGGACCTGATAAATATCCAGAAATTCGCATTTCATTCCAATGTAAAATGTATATTACAGTAAACCTACACAAGGCATAAAATGAAATTCACCATATACAATACTTTTTACCTAATTTTATCAGTAAATCAGAGCTACAGTAGAAAATGACCCAGGACAGTGGCATTTCTTTAAGTAGAATAAAGCAGAGGAACATAAAAGAATCACTTCTAGAAAGGCCCAATAAAATTTTTTGCTTTTGTGAAGTGTTATTGATGTGACATTTTTAGATTTCTACCAGGGATCTATGTGCTGGAAGTAAGCGACAGAAGATCAGAGGGTGGCAAAGGCAATAGGAGCATATTAAGAATGAATAGTTTGCCTCAATATAGAACGTATCTTTGAAGACGGAGGTCTACTTTGATTGTAAACCTTTTTTGCACAGGGTAGATTTTAAGCAGTTAGTGTCACTTACGGGGAACAATCCGTTTCTTTTGCAATGAACTGCCATAGAACATTGCGCAGACGGCTAATTCAAAGAGACATTTTTTGTAGGTTACGATTGATAGAAACGCCAAATCGCACAATTAAACATAAAGCAGCAGCTACAGATTGCTTGTTGATGTAGTAAAAACCTAATTTTAATAAATATTCTTGAAATAGTGCAAACATTTTTTTTCTCAGTTAAGAGGACAAGTTTAACTTGTGGCCTCAGTAAAATTCTTCAGTAAAAGGCTCATATGGGAAGAAGAAGGAAGGTTTGAGATAATGGAAGGAAAGGAGACACGTTTGACACAGAAAGTATCTGGACTCTTGTTAGTGCAGCTGACATTTCATTTTTAAATAAAAAGATAATTTGAGCTCTAGCCTTTTCCCAGTCATTACTTTTTGCTTTTACTAAACTCAGACACAATCCTATCCAAATAATTCTAAAACCAAGAAATTTTTGCCAAGATTTTAATTTAAAAGAATCTATTGCATTATCCAAGATCCAACCAGGAAGAGATTAGGCTAATGTAAGAAAAAAAGAGATTGACCCACATTTACTAAGGTCTGTGGGTAAGTTTTCCGGTGGACTTTGCACATTTTTTTTCAGTGCAAACTGCTTGCAGATGTTTTTAAGAAGTACCGGTGCCACACAACCCTTTTTTGTCGTAGCTGCACTATTTCTCCACATGACACATAATCCTGCACTGATGGGGTCGTTCTGCTCCTCAATTGGACCGTCAGATCTTTGCAGATTTATCATGCAAAGTCCAACAGAAGTGTGTTCAATCTGGTGCCCTCTGCACACTACAAAGGCAAAATTCACATTAGTAAATCTTGGCCATTGTATCAAATTGTTTTCATGAGAACTTGGAGTCCATCACAAAGTTGAGGCAAACATCTAATTCCCAGTTCATTAATTTACTGTACAAAATAATATTTGTATTGCCATTCCACATTAGTACACTATTTCAGAGCATACTGGGGCACATTTACTTACCCGGTCCCTGCGTGATCCCCGATCCTGACTGTCCGACAAGGATGAACTCTGCCGTGATTCATGAAGATCTTGCGCCTGATATCCTGCATGTGTCGCTTCCCCGATCAGGTCACGGAGTTCACATTCTTCTTCCCGGTGCATGTAAGTGCATGGTTTTAAATGTTAAATCCTGCGCGTAGTCCGAATCTGTTGGATCGTCCAACGGCCCAACGGATTAGTGTCGCGTGACCCTGAAAAGTCGTGAAAACTGCTGAAAATGCGGACGTGAGACCCTTAGTAAATAAGCCCCACTATGTAAAACATGTTCATTTATTATCCAGTATCACCCCTCATATTAGATATATTTAGTAGAGATTGTTTGCCCCTACATTGTAATGTTGTAAAATCTCACTCATACATAAAGCACATATCCTAAAGCCACATGTCATGATAACATACTCACCATACTCACTACAAGTCAATAAACAGATAAGGGGAGATTTATCAGAATTGTCTGAGATCAAAACTGTTATAGTTGCTCATGGTAGCCAATCAAAACTCAGCCTTCATTTTTGTACAGCGATGTACAAAATGAAAGCTGTAACAGCCAAACTTTGTTTGGTTGCCTTGGGTATCCAGAACTGTTTTGATCTCAGACACTTCTCATATATCTTCCCAATAGTATCTAAGATTTGTAAACAGAATTTTGCTATCATATAGCCTAGATTTGTGCCAGTAGTTTTATCCTTTAGTATTAAGAATATAAATGTTGATAAGGCTCTATATAAACGGCACTATATACTTTACTGCACAATGATGACAGCATTATATGGAGGTGAGTAGATTACCTAGTTAGAAGTTGCACAGAGCCTTCTCTTCTTCATACTACTCTATATATCAGGGTCTAGGGTCTATTAACTGTAGTTGCTCCACAGTTAATTGTTGAAGGTTGTGTTAATAAAACTTTTCCAACTATTTAATAAAACCTTTTGTTCTATGCTAATTGAACCTTACATTTCTAATTACAGTTAATTCAGAATACCCATGAGTTTTTGCTTGATGGTCTTCAATTCTTCCTGAAACGTCTAATTTTAGACTAAGCAAACTTATGTAAATGGACTTCTGAAGCTAAACATTGTCTACCCTTTGACAAGTATTCTGTCTTCGAGGCCTGAGACTCTCAGTCATGTCCAGTAACCTATTAATATTTGTAACTTTTCAAACAGCTAAGTTCTTTTAAAACTTTTTATTCTACATTGCGGATTGACCCTTCCTTTTTTCCTCTTCACCCTCTATACGCCATTTTAATTTGTAATTGTCAGGCACATAAATTTTATTAGCTTCTGAAACAAAGCAACGTTCTCAGTCTGTTATCTGCATTACTTAATTTGACAATAGGGAACAGTTACCAGTGAGAATCATTACAGCCTCTAATGGAAATTCGGAAATAGCAGACGCAGGTCTCTCCATAATATTGTTGCGCTTGCCTTTCCAGTTCTGAGTAATATTCATCATTTCTCTTGAATTTATGGATTCTAATTTGCAGACGTGTTGTTATTGGCTTAAATGCCTTGCAGAGATATTTGTGTGTCTTGATATATTCTAAATGCACGGGATTATATCGGAAGCTGGGTCACAATAGAGATAATTAGATTCTCCTTTCTATTTATAGCTCTCTGACACTGTATGGTTTGATCATGTGACCACACATGTCAAATTACCTTGAGTCACTGGCAAAGAATGAGAGCAATGCCTGAAACTGCTATCAATATCTATAATCATATAGCAAACTCTGTAATGGAAACATCAAGATTTCCACTGTCCTCCGTAATAACAGCCTTAGCCTAGCGCCTGCTGAATACAACCTTCTTGTTCTGTCATTGTTGCTCCACAGTCATTACATAATGTAGTATAGAAAATACAAGTTACACTTTCAAATGTCCCTTTTTTGATAAGATAAACTGCTGCTGATGAAAGAAAGTGGGTGACATAAAGGTCTTACATTAAAGTAATTCCATGTCATCAGACAGGCGCTTATCTCATCTCCTCTCATGAATTATTAATATAAATTGCTACAAATTTCTGTGTTTAAGAAATTTTACAGGCAGGGGGACTTGTAGGTGTCCCAATGAGCAGTTGTTTATTTGTCACTTGTAATGGTATGGTTACGAGGATTGACTTTGCTGTTCATGTGGTGTTTAGCTTCTGTTTCAGACATCATAGCTGCAATTTTATAACCTTCATTAAATGAAACAGTGTGAGAGATTCAGTAACAGATTCACTGACAAAGCAACAGGTGACATATGTGGAAGAAAAGCAATTGAGACTTGCACATAGAATAGGGTTCTCAAAGAGTAGTTCAAACTATGAAATGGACAGTGAATCATAAGGCTATACCTCTTCCAGCTGTTCCTACCTAATTGTCTACCTAATTGCCTCTCCAAAGTGGTAGTTGACAACTGGTTGACGTTCTGTTCCTCCACCAAAGCTTAAACAGGGACAAAGACTGGACAATATAAGTCAGTTAAAAATGAATAAGAGTAAACAAGCAAAATAGATAATCAGAAAACAGGCGAGACATGAAGTCATGATAAATGCCAGCAAGCTCTAAAGGAAACTTATAGCAAGTAAAGAGGAAATAGATGGCAAACCTTTTATAAGATAACAGAGCCCCAGTTCAGTTCTCTGAGATATAGACAAGCAGGGGGAAAATGTGAGTGGCGGAAGTTTCTGTCCACCTCTGCTAACTTAACTGTTTGCAACCCAGAGCAAAGTCCACAGGAGACTGAAAGGTGTGGTGCAATTAAGACAGTCAGGGAAGTAGTAAAGCAGTGTATGGGCTAGTGAGGACAGAATGTAACAAAATCACGCTCATCAGCACACCCTAATCATTCATACTTAATGGACAGAGGACAGCACTGAAGCCTGAAGGGACATAGATGTTACAAATACCTTACCTAAATAGATAGTAATTCCATAAACTATTGCAACATTCATACAAGTGCTGGATGTTTTTCTCTATTAACAAATTATATAAACAGTAATAATAAATACAAGAATTAATGTGAAGGCTGTTAGTCTTCTTTGCTGCAAGAAATAGGAATTTGTCTCTTTAAGGTAGAAAGTGATTATTACTATTGCACATTTGGAGTCAATTAGGAATCTTCCACAAATATGGGATAATGTTGTGAAGGTTCACTTCATGGACCTGTGACCACTGAGTCAATCCCTAGTGCGAAATGGTCATGTCTGAATGAATCTTATGGCCATATGAGGCCTGGAATTATTGAATTGGTTGGCTTTATAAAGTCAACATCAACATTTCTAGTCTGACCAGATCCAAAGCAATGTATTTTCAACTTGGGGATCTATGAAGAAGATAGTGAATCGTTTTGAGCCAAAAGCTACTGTTTGTTAAATTATTTAACCATTTCTGTGTTGTTGAAACAATTCTTTTCCAGAGCTCAAAGCTTGAATAAAATAGTTCAGGGCTCATTCTTACTAATGTGGGCACACCCATTAACACAGACCATACCTTGAGTGCAAGAATAAACAGACACTCTTGGTTTGCCTTGGAAAGATAATATATGAAGGCCCTACCTCTGACCTTCTCCTCATAGCAAACAAAGAAATACTTCAGCTCACCATCCTGTGAGCCATGGGGCTCACAATCTAAACAACCTCACAGTATGTTTTTGGAGTGTGGGAGGAAACCCACGCAAACACAGAGACAACAAACAATAATCTGTATTGCACAGAGATAGCCCCAGAAGCCTGAGGGAAAGTTCCACATAGAAGTCGTATCCAACACTTGTAGGGTCAATATCAGAACATCTTTATTGAGGCTGATAAAAGCAGCGGAATGTACAGTAGATGGATCACCAGGTAAAATGAACCTACACATTTTACCACCAATGCTAAGTCATGATCCATGATTAAACCTAAGGTATGTTTTACCTGCTGATCCATCTGTACTCTGCTATTTGTTTTTATTGACCTTAAAGGGAACCTGTCATCAGGAATGTCATTTTTAGCTAGTGATAGATTCCAATAGCCTATGTCGTGCTGATTTTAAAATGTCTTTGCCAGCATTATGAATCATTTCAGTAGTTTATATTTTACATTACTCAGCTCCCTACCAGCAACGTGTGGTGAGTCTCAGGGGGGTATCAACTTCACCGGGACTCACCTCATGCTGCTGGCAGGGAGACAGGTAATGTGAATTAAACGTATATAAACTACTGAAATTATTCAGAATGCTGAATCAGCAAAGCTTAGGTTATTGAACCTGTCACCAGCTTGTAACGACATTCCTGATGACAGGTTCACCTTAATAAATATACTGTAAAATTGAACTTCCAAGTTCTGGATACTTCTTCTTCGTTGATCTCCTCATACTATTGCTAAGGGACCCAGAGATGAGACGTGCATCTATCCAGCATCTAAGGAGGAAACATTCATTTAAAGCAGGAACTCTTTGCTTCTATTTGTGTTTGCAAAACGTATACAGTGGTTCTAACTTACTGAAGGTTTTCACTTCACACTTAACAAGTTAATTAAACTTTCTCTTGGAGCTTCCAAAGGCTTTATTGTAGATAGCATGGTGCAGCTTCTGCACAACGGCCCATGGATGAAGGAATTGAGGGAAAACCCTAAGTTTAGAATTGTTTGTGGATGTCGTACTGTCCATTAAATAGCATGTAAGTGTCACATATCTCCATTTATAAGGCTTACAAATACAATGGTTTGTACGTGATGGATTTGCATCATTATTACTTGGAGGCCCTTGGCTGACTTTGTCCACTGAGGAGACAGATGCTAGCGAATACGAGAAGAATATCAGAATATGTTTTCCTTTTTATAGATATATATCAATTGATTTCCATCATAGTGGACAAAAGTACAACTCCTAGTGTGCCTACAATAGACATTTTATACCAACATTGTGCCTGGGAAGAATATAAATCTATGGATCAGACAAATGATAAGAAACTGAAATATTGGGAATGTATTGTGTGAAAATCTATCAAAAGTACATTACCTGTCTGTGTGTGCGACTTACCTTCAGGAACTGATCTTATTATATGGATCTCAACAAAGCAGCTATAGAAGGACTTTATAGTGGAGAATTCTTAATATCTCCCTATTTAGTTCATTACAAAGTTAAAGTATAAGTGGAGAAGGATGACTATCTCACAGCATAATGCATTAAATTGTACAAGAAAGTACTCAAAGTAACCTTATCTTTCTTTTGCAATGCACATTCAATTTCCCTTAGAATGATTTTATACATCAAGTTTAATGAAGTTTCTAAATGAAAGCTTGCTATTCTTGGCAAACTGCAAGTGATTTTATATCCCATCAGCTTAAGAGTTATTTTGTGACTACTGTACTTTAAGTTCGAAATTCTATCATTTTAATTGTGGAATTGTGTGTGTTGTTGTAAGCTTGTATTATTTGTCTTGGTGTTTTATTGTGATGCTGTTAGATTCCGGGTTCAAATTTAGTAACTCATACTGTTCTATTCATCCCAAGCAGCTTCTGCCTGAGGCCTGCTTCATTCATCTTCCCAAATGAATGCTCTTCCACTCATAATAGGCAGATATGCTGCTCATAACCGATCATCCTGCCATCCATTACACTCACCGGAAGGTTAAATTACATTAAAATATAGTTGTATTATGAAACATCTTAGTTGCTTTTATATTGAGATTGTGTCTCTATAAAGCGCCCGTGTCATTGGAAGAGCATTGTGCAGCTGAAATTAAGTTTAGGTTTCCTGAGATTCCTATCTAGTAAAATAATGTCATCAGAACACTATGCCTCCAAGCCATTCACATGTCAGTTCAGTGAAACTGCCTATTGATTTTCAATTGGCTCAAACCAGTTTTCTTGAGTACGGGGGAGAAGTGCACCTACTTTTTCACTTTTTTAATGATGGCCCAGGGCTGACCTTTCTGCCACTTCTAGTATCTATCATATTACTAATATTATTCACAAATGATGATGCTGGTTGTCACAGTCATTGGGAAATGAATAGATTTTATGATATTGTACTGTGCCGTATCACTCTAATGGAATATGACATTTTAAGGACTGTGCTGACTGGTTTCATTGCAAGAATATGCATTATGAATAGGTAAATATAAAGAATTTATCTGTTATGTGGAGCCTTAAAAATGTGAATTGAATCTATTTGCTGCAAATATTCTCCATTTTTCTTTTTTTATGTGTATCTCTCTTAATGGGGTGTTTTTAAATATTTTTTTTCTGGTCATTGTGTATGACTGATGTGATTAACAAAGATTAATTATGTGTACCATATGAAGTATTGGTAACTTTATTTATTCACTGCTATTGAGTTTTTTTTGGTTAAATATTCTACAGTTATTATGCATGATATATTCTAAAATAATATTTTATGTTTATGTTAAGGTTTATAAGGTAATCCAAAAGGAAACTTTCAGAAATCACTTGCCCACATTATTCACAGTATTTGTTATATATGAAATGTGTAGCTGAAGCTAAATTCACTGGTCTATATTCTTTTGGTGGTTCTGTACATTAGAGAACCCACTAAAGTGATCCAAACGGGGTTGTGCTTAGGAAGCTGTAGAGCATGTAAACCCTGCAGGTCACATCTCTATCGTGATAAACTAGTACAATTTAGGTATGTTAGTAATTTATAATTGGTGACGGACAGTGGATAAATCAAAACAAAAAAATGTTTGATCCTGGAATACCCCTGTACGGGGTTAATAGATTTCATTAGTTTGAAATCGAGAATTTTCTAAATTTAAAACTGAAGGGGAAATGGTGACAATTTTGTAATAAAAACCACATCCAATTCTTTCTGTCCTGTATTGTTTAAATCAGAAAATCTGTGTTCTTCTTGCCTCCACTGAGAAACGGCATTTAGCTGTCCCTGCATCAGGCAGTCAATACTTTATTTACACCATTTTAATTAAAATTTTTATGGAAACCAGGGGTGTGACCATATGGGCTGGTGCGCCATTTTCTCCTGCACATGCCTTCTTTTACAAGGAATTCTAATTTTTATGCTTTATACTTTTAACCCCTTACCAACGTGTGACTTAAGGGGTTTGCAGCAAACACCCACTGGTAAAACCGTGATTGCTGCTGGCAGTTTTGCCTGCTAGCTGTAAAAAGTCAGCGGCACTTGGGCAAATGGCCATACGGTCTTCTCAACTCATAAAAAATAATACCACACACAGCTCCGTAAGATGAAATGATAATGTTATAAGGGCAATAAGATGAAATGAAGATTTTTTTTTGACAGAAGGTTTGAGTTTTTTAAAATGTTTTAAAACACATTAAAACCTATAGAAATTTAGTATCCCTATAAGCACACCGACCCAAAGAATAATGAAGACATGTCATTTGGGGTAGACAGTGAAAGCTGTAAAACCGAAGCACACAATTTCACTGCATATGGAATTTTTTTCCAGCTTCCTAGTACAGGGCAAGTTATATTAAATTACGTCACCAAGAAGTGAAATTTTTATGCAGAAAACAAGCTCTCATACAGCTCTTTACATGGAAAAATAAAAGGTTTTAGATTTTGGAGTTGAAAAATGAAAATACAAAATCAAAAAAGGGCCTCAGTGGGAAGGGGTTAACACTCTTTTATTCTGTGTCTATACTGATATACAAAGCAGGACATCTATGGCTGCCTCACCAGCTCCTTTCTATACTTTGGTTGATGGGGTAGCTGTTACCTCACATCTGAACCATCTTCCAGCAGACTCACCAAGTCACAAGGGATGTGTTTCTCTTCTCCAATGTCTTCCATAGCTCCCTCATTCTCCCTCCCTCAGGAAGAGGGCTTGGGGAGACATTGGTTGAGTGACACAGTGGGGGTTGCACAGTAACCTGTTTTTTGAAAATGCAGATATTTTTGCATTTACTTTTTTTTTTTAATGTATTGGTTACTTCTAAGGGTGAGGTCACAGGTTGCATTTTGATTGCATTTTAATTGTGTTTTGAAACACATTACAACAGCTGAGGAGAGGTGATTCGCATGCGATAACATCTTGTTTACTATACGTTTTGCAAATTCAAATGTTAACAGTAATGTAATTAGGCAAATCACCTCTCCTCAGCTGTTGTAATGTGTTTCAAGACGCAATTGAAACGCAATCAAAACGCAACCTGTGACCGCACCATTAACACCACGTGTTACCGCAGACTCATATGTCGTCATCTCCCTGGGGTGTAACTAGAGTGCTTAAAAAGGTAGGACATTGCCTCAAATCCAAAATTAACAGTCGTCTCCACTCCTGTATATAACCCCCTCACATGGCTTGTATCCTTTCCTGTATATAACCCCTCACATGTCTTGTGTCCATGTGGATTTGAGACATTTGCAACAAAAAGTCTCAAAAACAAGCCAAAATTTGCGTCTGCCAGGATAGGAAAAACTGAACATGTATCACAAGTAAAATGACAGAATCACGCATAAGGCGCAAAAAAGAGCCACCAAATGTCTCAAAAATTCACCAAAGAAAAAAACAAACTATGATACATGTCTCCCAGTGACACGCTGAAGAGACATTCCTGAGGTGAAGGGGATGAGGGAGATGAGAGACATGACACAGTAACTAGTTGAAGAGCAATTTGGGAGGAGGGGGATTAGGGGGTTTGTTGAGAGGTTGGTGAATAGAAAACAGGCCCCTTGTGACTCGGTGCAAACTACTTTTTAAAAAAATGTATTTAATAAAGATATTAGCTATGTATTTTAATAATAAAAACTGAAGGGGAAACTGTGAAAAGACTTGTGTGGGAACCTGTCATTAGACTTCTGTGGTTATTAGGTTTTATTGTGGAAAACAGGTGCATTCTTGTACCCTGTGAATTTTGTGAATTATGCTTTATATTTGCCGTTTTTTCAACTGCTGGGTGAGTGCTTAAAGCTTAAAGAGGACCTGTCACCCAGAAATTACAAAAGTAAGTTTAGCTCCTAGTGCTAAAACAAACACTGCAGTGTTACAATGACAGCTTTATCGGAAACCTCTAAGACTGCGACGGAGTACAATGTAAACGCCAGACCGCTCCCAAAGGCGGTCCAGTGTATTCATGAAGGGGCAGGATTGTGGGCGGGTGTAGGGGCGATGACTGCTGCATGACGTGCGGCAGTCACCTCTAGCCTATGGAGCGAGCAGGGCGGTCCGGGGAAGAGGCGGTCAGTATCTATAGAGCTCACATATAATCGCCCTGTGTTTGGTTTGTGAGATGGTAGGATTGACCCCTTTGCTTGATCTTTGAAAGAAATGCTCATAGCATAATGCAGCCAGGGAGAGAGCAGAAAGGGTTAACAGTCACAGCTGTATAACAAACAGGAGAGAAGAGAGAGACCCATCTTTAATCTGGTGGAAAGATTTCCCATAGCAACACAGAAGTAACATTGTAACTATAGGGCAATATCAGGTACCAGAGGTAGTGTACCCACTGGACCACCGCTGACGATGACGTAAGCCAACACCTGTAACCAGAGTCTAAGTGGCACCTGGCTTTCAGCAGAGCCTGCTGCAAAGCGGGTTGTACTTGCTGCGGCGTGGTACCACCAGGTCACTCCATAGACGCAACTTTGTCCATGGTGGCGGCCAAGGCGTAGTACAAAGTCGTGAGGCAGAAGCGTGGTCAGGGAAAGACAGAAGGTCGAAACAGGCTGTACGGGATCGGTGTCAGGGATGTAGCGGTAGGTCAGGACAGGTGGCACAGGAGCAAAGTCAGGAACGGAATTGAGGTCACAACAGGAAATTAGAATAATTGCAAAGGCCATGGAACAAAGCTTTCTCTCAGGCATAGAAGCACAAAGATCCGGCAGGGGTCACAGGACGAGGCTGAACATTTATTGGTAGTCAGCGGCACCCTAGGAGGCGGGGAGGCGCCGAAGCTAGGAGGCCATTGCTGGAGCATGGATAGATGAGAGAGGTGGCTGCTGGCTTGAGGGTTTCACACAGAGGTGCACGAGTGCGCCTGCGACCCGGAACATGGCAATACCTGTCAGAAAAAGATATAGGATCGCTCTGCCACTAATCTTATTTTCCGAGGAACAATAAACAAACATATATTGAAACATTTAATTAAAGACTAAACCTTGGGTAATCAACAAGGGTAAGTTCTTCAGTTTCTCATAGTACATAACTATGGGCATATTGCAGCCTGTTTCATTACAAACTAAGGATAATTTCTTAATCAATTATATTATAAAAATGTTCACCACACTGTCCCACATAATGTCAAAAATTATCTCAAATGACGGTTACTCTTTATTTTGGCTCCACATTTTCTTTATAACATTGAAGTAGTGTTATGATTATTCCATAATCCAAATGTCAGAGATAAAAGAAACTTAGATGTTTCATCACAACCATAAACAGGGCAGTGATGGGGCTAGGGGGTAACTGGGAAATGTGCTATTTATCTGGGGGGATACTGACAAGATACTTTTATTAGAATAAGGACAGTGAGCTGAACTTTTGCCCTGGTTGAAAGAATGTCTAGCTTTAGATCTGAGCCATGGTATACCTAAAATTTGTAGTCTTTGCACACTTAGAAGAAGGTTCTTTCATATCTAAATTCTGCTCAGTTTCATGTAGAGTTTTTTTTTATGATTTTTTTCCTACTTTCAAGGTTGCCTTTTTAGGATATCCAGATATTTTGATACAAAGGTGACATTCAATAGAAAAATCACTGTGTTTTATGATTATACAATTTAATATTGAAAATGAGTACTCTGCCTACTCTTACCATAAGGTTAAAATCTATATTTCTTTAGTAAGAAAATAGTTTCAGGCAGAAATGAGAAGTTATAGCATGTTTGAGTAGCAGTTTATGTGACATAGAGAAGATTTGTTCATTGATTAAGTATTATAAACTTTATAGCCAGGAGAGATTTTGGAGCTTAGGCGCAGATTTACTAATACTTTTCACTATTTAGACAGGATAAACAGACCAAATTTATAACAATGACTAACGGTGGGTAATAAATTTGATACATTGCGGTAGACAAGTTAAGCACTTTTCTGCCTACTGGTTATCTTATTTTGTGCTAGAACTTTGTGGTAACATTTTGTTGCAGGTAGCTGCTTCTAATAATAATAATCTTTATTTATATCGCGCCAAAAAATGCGTAGCGCATTACAAATCATATGAGACATATACAAATATAATATTATATTTACAAACAGTCATATGGAAGAATAGGAGTGAGGGGCCTGCTTACACCCTATAAGGAAGTCATGTCCCTTAAAATGTAAGGGACCAATTTTTGAAACAAATTAAGGAAGAATTTTGTAGCATTTGTTTTATTTACTAAAGAAGGCTCAGTTTACACCTTTGTTGGGAGTTTCCATTTGAAGAGAGTGTAACAATAACTGAGAATGGAAGATGAATGGAAAGCCCCCGATTACCTGCTGTTCTGTACTGAAAGTTGCATTCCAGTACAATTATTTCTAATAATGGGATTCCAATACATTGGTTGCTGTGTATTTTTTCATAATGTAATGGAGAGTAGAACCTGCAGGTGTGAACTGAGCACAATACATCAAGAGTGCTCCCAAAGTCTAAAGATACTGATTTTTTGAACAAGACACTTAGGAGTCAAACACTTTTCACATTTGCTTTAGGGCCCCATCAGACACCACTATGATATCTAAACAGACCCCGTTATTGTCAATGCTGTCTGTTTTTGTGGAGGCTTCTATTTTATATTTGAAATTACAGTAAAACTGATGGAGAAACGCAATTCTGCCATTTTCTTGTAGGCTCTATTTCTACAGCTTTTACTCCCCTTAATTTGAATTAGGTTTATATTGTTGTATTAGGCTTCAGTAGATTAGTTGCAATAGATTTGAAAACATTTTTGGTCAATTTGCCCTATAATGATGCCTATAATTTTTTCATACTTTGTTGTACAAACCCGTGTAAGTGGTAATTTGTTTGCAAGGTGAGCTGACAGTGTTATAGCTAGTGTCACATGACAGGCCTGAGAGTCTGGAAAATTCCCAGCTGTCACATCAATGGACCACCACCCCCTGATGGCATCACAAAGGAGGGGAGCTATGCTATGGTGCAAAATATTGTGGTTACATGATCAGTGTCCACCTATGAGCCCTCATCATACACCTGTAACCGCACCAGGATGTACCAGGAACATCCAGGTGCATTAAGAGGTTAATTATTCATAAAATAATAGAGCTCCACTTGGCTTCTTCGGCTGCGGTGTGAAGAATCCTCAGGAAAAGAGATCTGACTAACTAAGGGTATATTTTAATGTGACACTTAAACATTTTAAATGTAGTAATACAGCAGCAAGATTACAAATATGAATAAATATAAACCTCCTTAATATTCTGTTCGTATTGTCCTGCAACACAATTTCACCCAGGAATCAGGGCAGTAATACTGTGGCATTCATTAGGTATGCATTGCTTGCATTGCAGTAATTTGTGTTTTAATGCTAGTGTATCTGGCTGGCATGTACTTTTTATGACTTTTTATGATACCTGTCAGCTTCTTATACAGCTCTTGAATTACTCTTGAATTATTCCTTGAAGGGAAGATATTCCCCACTACCCACCGGACAGTGCTCCCAGCAGTCATTACACAACACCTTAAATCTTTTTTTTTTTATTACTATCTGGTCTCTGTGTTCCATCTGGCATGTATTTTGCAATTAATTCTGATAATAAATGCAGCTATTTAATAGTTGTTTCTTCTTCTCTGTCGTTTTATTGCCCTAAGATTATTGAAATGTCATAGACTTTTACTCCTTACCAGGTAACCATTTATTCCAAGGATGTGCAAAGTAAATACAAAATGACATTTTACATTACCTGGCACAAGAGCAAGTGTCTGTGTGGTTTAGGTGATCATATGAATATGTCAAGTAAAATACAGCAATTGTTTAATTAAATTGTCACCTCAATGAGTTGGGAAAATTAGCAATTTTTTTATTAGGAAACCCTGAAGTTGAGCAAAAAACTTAAACTGCTTAACTTCACAAGTGGAGATCTCAATTAACCTGTTAGTATCTGCTAATGCATAGCAAACAAACTCAATCCATTTATTATACAGACAATACAAGTCATGTTTAAGGGAAATCTACCACCAGAATAACTGCTGCTACACCCCTTACACTTACATGTGATTCTCATCTCTTGCAGTCCAATAGCGTTGTGTTCAATTGTTGATTACCCATAATTTGATAGAAAATACTTTTTAAAAATATTCACATAAGCCCTGGGGTTTCTGGGAGCTTCACCAGTGCCCTTCCGGTCTCTGCCGTGTTTTCATTTATTTACTTCTTGCCCTGCTGCTACCATAAGCAGAGAGCAGGTGACATCACACGGCTTTCTGCAAATCCTGTGATTGGGTGGTAGTATCTTCCTTTCCCAGCCGGCTGTGTAAGAAAGTTACCGCACATGCACAGGATTTGTAGCATGTAAACTGTAGTTAGCACTGTTTCCTAAATGATTCTCTATTCCATACACAGCCAATGGATATGCAAACTATTTAACTCTCTCCATACCTAGAAAAGATTAGATTTGATGATTCAGCTCTATAAGGAGTTTAGACTATGTAGGGACTGTTTGTAAAGAGAAACGTCAGACAAATTTGGTGCACCCTGACGGAGCAGTGTGTCAGATTCATGAAGAACGTGGGCCACAATTTATGATTCTCTGCACACTTCACAGGCAAACTGCACATAGTGCAGTTTTCACTGTTTTTGATAAATGTGGGCCATATAAATAATTCCCTTTGACAAAGTGTTTTACAAGGCTTACTGCACTACTGATTGATGAAGTTTGGTGATAAGTTTAGCTTTAAGGCTTCTTAAAGCATGGGTGTGACTGCAGCCTTGGTATTACCTCCGTTTAAGACCATTCTATGTGCCACCATAAAATCTCCAGTGCACATGGTTTTGCAATGAACTTAAAGGAAATCTACCTTTCAGAAACACTCAATGTAAACCAAACTTCCACTTACATACAAAACTCATCTCTTGCAGTCCAGAACTGTTTGTCTTATAATATTAAATCCAATCAATTTTCTAAAAAAAATAGCTCATAAAATATTCAAAAGAGCCTTAGGGGCATCATCAGAATCCCCCTCTTTTTTGTTTTAATTTATTCACTCCTAATCAATTTATGTCACCAGGCTCTCCTGTGATTGGGCAGTTGTATCTTCCTGGTGACATTACCGGCTTTACATGTTACCAACTGTACTTTATTTCTGAAATCTGTGTCTAAGGTTTAGCTAAACTTTAGTATATGTTGTGTTTATGACGGAATGTGACTTGGATTTTCCACTGGAAATTCGACATAAGGATCTGAAGGGGCTTTTCCAAATATGATTTTAGCCTTTCTAAAATACTTTCAAACCATTTAATCAGAACTGACCTTGGCATATAAGGGATTAACTAAGAAGTGTTCAAGGAAGTGAAAAGCGTCAAACATGTTCAACAAGACTCCACAGATACAGGGTACCGTGAGCCACTGGGGCACATTTACTCGGGGCTTTTCCCCGCACTTTTGTCAGACTGTGCACGTTCTTCATGGTTAAAACGGCTTGCACAGGTATTTAAGAAGTGTCTGGGCTGCGATTGTGTCACATTTGACCCTTTTGTGGCTCAGCTGCGCTAGCCTCCATGCGCCACAAATTAGGGGGGCGTGACGTCGGTCTGTCCGACTGATTCGGACTGAGCGTCACATTTAACTTGCAAATTTTGCTGCATGCCCTATGTTAAAGGTGCACCACAAAAAAGTTGGTGAACTCTGTCGGGCCAGTGTGGGTAAGAAACAGGTTTATGATTTCTGGTGCATGATCTTAATGAATCCTGCACACAGCATTATACATGGAAAATAGCACTTTTAGTGCATTTTCTGATTTTTAAGTAAATATGCCCCACTGTGTTAAATTTAATGCATCTTCTGTCGGCCTGTTTCTGGCTGCCTGTCTAAATATAAGGCAATAGTTAGAACTTTCTTAATTGACTCTTCTGTCACTTTTACTTGCAAGGTTCTACAGATTAAGTTGTCCTGGTTGAGCACTAAGCCTAGGTCTAATATTCTGGAGAGTTCAGGTAGATTTACAGGTATGCACACACTGCTATGTAAGTATTGGAGCTCTGTAACAGTTGGTTTCTGGGGCTGTGTAAAGTCACTCCCCGTATTCCTGCTTGGCAGGAGCCCACTATTGACATATCTTTGTGGTTCATTGGTGAGTTTCTGCTGTGTTTGGAGTTTTGCTGTGATCCTTTTCTTTTGCCTGGACTTTGAATATTCTTCTGCCTTATGATTATTTTTTACCCTGTCACCATCTTGTTTTTGACCCAGTTTGTCTGACTCAGTTGTTTGTGCAACATCCCTGCCAATGCGCATGGCAGAGGAATTGACATGCGCTTACCTGCACCTGGCCTGGCTTGGTGAACTTCAGTTCACTCCGACGAACTTCAGCGCAGCAGCGCCACCTGGTGGACATCGGGGGAACTACCTTAGTGAATCGCTGGTAGACCCGAATCCTCCACACAGAACGCGCGACTGGATCACAAATGGATCGGGTAAGTAAATCTGCCCCATTGTATTACATATTGGCCAGCATCTTAGGTGTGAAAATGCTCACCTTATCCCCAGATAAATTCTTTGAGGGGTGTAGTTTCCAAAATGGTGTCACTTCTCTGAGGTTTCTATTGTACTGGTACCTCAGGGGCCCTGTGAACATGACGGGGTGCTCCAAATCCAACAGGTAAAAACAGAGCTCCAAAAGCTAAATTTCGCTCCTTCCCTTGTCAGCCCTGCTGTTTGCCCAGCCTGTCAATAATTGGCAAACTCGGGACAACCCACTGAATGATTTTTGGGGTGTTTGTCTAAAGAGGCAAGGGTTGGGCACAATTTATTTGGCACTTAAATGTCATTTTTGAGAAAGAAATGCAATTTTTATTCTGCACCATTTACTATTATGTTTTGGCCGGCATGTTGGGGTAAAATCCTCACCACAACCGTACAGAAATGTTTCTATTACACTGGTGCATTATGGGTGCAACACCCCTGCCGATGCAAGGCAGAGGGGTTGTTGCGAATACGTCCCACCATGTAGCTTGCAGCCTGTGAAGGGTCTGATCAACCCCAAAGCATGTCACTACATAACACAGATGAGAACTGCAGCGGTAGAGTCTGCCTGGTAAGGCAGGAGTTAAGTGTTGATGTGATGTAATATGTGTCATCCAATCACATGTGTTATTCTAATGTATCTGTAAGCTGAGATGTAATTGGAGGAGTAGCCACCACCTGACCAGTGGGAGTAACAAAACCCCTGGTCAGGAAACTTCTAGAAGCAGAAGACTGGAGTTAATCCAGTACAGATCAGATGAGAGACTCAGCAGAGTCAGTGCAGCCAGCACACCAGACCAGAGCAGGAGAGCTCAGCTCCCTGCCTGAGTGAAGAGTTAGACAGTGAGAGGAAAGGGATATCATCCTACCTTCAAGGGTGATATCTGAAGCAACCCAGGACAAGCTGAAGCATCCTTCTAGGACACAGCTATCTCCCAGCCTGCCCTTTGCATCCAGGCTGATGATCTCCATCCTGTGGCTCCCTCCAACTGCATCTCCAGCAATCTACCATTTGTCAAGGCACGTTGCTTCTGTTCCTGTCGGTTCCAATAAAGAACTGCAAGTTGTTTTTGTTCAACGTCTGCCTCCGTCTGGTCCCTGCTACTACGGCTGTCACCATCACGGGCACCCTGTCCACCACACAGAGACTCATACTCTAGACCCCAAAGGGTTGCCCCAGGGAGAACCGCTATAGCAGCCTCTCCATCATCATTTCTTGCCAACACCACCCTGCTGGAGACCTGCCAGGCTGTAGGACAGCCCTCCGGTTCCCCATACCAAGCACCGTGACACTAGCGTGCCTAGGCCGCAACCGCCAGCCACTCAGGTACTGCGGGCCCCGGCTGACTCCAGGCCCCAAGAAAAGGCTAGGCCCCGGTGAGGGGTGTTGCATGGGCTTTTCAAGTACAAAACACCACAAAATATTTGTAACCAAATTGTCCCCCAAAAACCCAATAGCGCTAACTCCGTTCAGGACATCGCCGTGCGACGAAACAACAGTTGACATCCACATGTCAGGTATTGCTGTGCTCATAAGTAGCCGGGAAAAAATTCTTGGATGTTTATTTACCTCCAATCCATTTTTGTTTCACGGAATTAACCCCATAACGCCAAAGCCACTTTTCACCTTCCTGACGCGGCCCATTTTTTTCAAATCTGCCCCGTGCCACTATAAATGGTTATAACTTCGGAACGCTTTAACATATCCAAGTGATTTTGAAATAGTTTTCTCGCGACACATTGTACTTCATGTGTTTTGGTGTTATGTAGAGATGAGCGAACACTAAAATGCTCGGGTACTCGTTATTCGAGACGAACTTTTCCCGATGCTCGAGTGCTCGTCTCGAATAACGAACCCCATTGAAGTCAATGGGAGACTCGAGCATTTTTCAAGGGGACCAAGGCTCTGCACAGGGAAGCTTGGCCAAACACCTGGGAACCTCAGAAAAGGATGGAAACACCACGGAAATGGACAGGAAACAGCAGGGGCAGCATGCATGGATGCCTCTGAGGCTGCTTAAACGCACCATTATGCCAAAATTATGGGCAACAGCATGGCCATGACAGAGTGACAGAATGAAGCTAGATAGCATCTAAAACATGCAATAATTGACCCTGACACTATAGGGGACGGCATGCAGAGGCAGCGGCAGCAGGCTAGAGAGTGGCATGGCGACATACCCTAAATGGACTCAGGCTTCAAACCAATGGGTGGCAGAGAGGAACCAAAGGAGGTGAGCAAGAAGTGCTCAAATAATATCGGTACATGATAAAAGTTTGCCAGTATATTTTGTGGATTACACAGCAGGGTGGCGACAAAGTTAACATGGAAGCCATGAAAACAACCCAAAATTCTGCCTGACACAGCTCGTTTCCAAGTTAAGTGTAGTAGCGTTCTTATAAGTTTGGGATATGGCGGGTTAGGGGAATGTAAACAGATGCGCAAGAAGCGCATGATGCGCATGGAGCTGGCGTTCCGCTGCCAGGCGAGCTTTCGCCAATCCAAGCCCCTGTCTCTAGGCTACTCCCCAAACAGCACTTCTAAGAACCTTTTATGGGCAGTTGGAGGCGGCGCTGCGCTGCCCTGAGAGTGGCAGCATCTGTGCTGGACTTCCTGAAATGCGCACAGATGCGGCGCACCTTCGTGAGCAAATCTGACAGATTGGGGTATGTCTTGAGGAAACGCTGAACTATCAGATTTAACACATGGGCCAGGCATGGCACATGTGTCAGTCTGCCGAGTTGCAGAGCCGCCACCAGGTTACGGCCGTTGTCACACACAACCATGCCTGGCTTCAGGTTCAGCGGTGCCAGCCACAGATCAGTCTGCGCCGTGATGCCCTGTAATAGCTCTTGGGCGGTGTGCCTTTTATCGCCTAGGCTCAGCAGTTTGAGCACCGCCTGCTGTCGCTTAGCAACGGCACTGCTGCTGTGCCTAGAGCTACCGACTGATGGCGCCGTGCCCACGGATGGTAGTTCGGAGGAGGAGGTGGAGGAGGGGTGGGAGGAGGAGGAGGCATAGTAGGCCTGAAACACCTGGACCGAGGTAGGCCCCGCAATCCTCGGCGTCGGCAGTATATGAGCAGCCCCAGGGTCACACTCGGTCCCAGCCTCCACCAAGTTAACCCAATGTGCCGTCAGCGATATATAGTGGCCCAGCCCGGCAGCACTCGTCCACGTGTCCGTGGTCAGGTGGACCTTGTCAGAAACGGCGTTGGTCAGGGCACGGATGATGTTGTCTGACACGTGCTGGTGCAGGGCTGGGACGGCACATCGGGAAAAGTAGTGGCGGCTGGGGACCGAATACCGAGGGGCGGCCGCCGCCATGAGGTTGCGAAAGGCCTCGGTCTCTACTAGCCTATAGGGCAGCATCTCCAGGCTAAGCAATCTGGAGATGTGGACATTAAGGGCTTGGGCGTGCGGGTGGGTTGCACTATATTTGCGTTTCCGCTCCAGCGTCTGGGGTATGGAGAGCTGAACGCTGGTGGATGCTGTGGAGGATCGTGGAGGTGACGATGGGGTTTTTGTGGCAGGGTCCTGGGCAGGGGGCTGACTATCAGCTGACACAGGGGAAGGAGCAGTGGTGTGCACGGCCGGAGGTGAACGGGCTTGCTCCTGGCTTGTGATTGTCTCTGTTTCTGGCCGCCAAAAAGCAAAACGGCGGGAGCTGCCATTTTCTCGAGCGGGCGAAGTATTCGTCCGAGTAACGAGCAGTTTCGAGTACCCTAATGCTCGACCGAGCATCAAGCTCGGACGAGCATGTTCGCTCATCTCTAATGTCTATGCAGAGTGCACAGAAAGTCTGCACACAGCAATAAAAGAAGCATCAAATCAATGAAGATTAATGAATTGGTGAACATTCAGGGATTATTTTGAAGGCAGTAAAGGCACATAGGCAAATTATGTTAAAGAGTGACCAACCCCTTTAATTTGGATTCAGCATTTGTGTGGAATTTTGTTATATGCCTTTCTAATAAAATAATGATTGATCTCACTAGCCACAAACTAATTTGAGAATGGCCATTTATCAAGAATGTTATGCATTTTGTATTACCTATTATTACAACGCTGGAGAGGGATGAGGGTGGAGGAAGTAGAGTTGTAAAAAGAGTGTGCAGATAATGACGATAGGGGGTATTTATCAGGGCTTCTGCGCCATGCCAGAAATAACCCTAATAATTGCAAATGTTAGCTACCCGTATATACTCGAGTATAAGCCGACCCGAGTATAAACCGAGGCCCCTAATTTTACCACAAAATACTGGGAAAACCTATTGACTCGAGTATAAGCCGAGGGTGGGAAATGCATTGGTCACAGCCTCCACAGTATATAGCCAGCCAGCCCCTGCCCCAGTGTATATAGCCTGCCAGCCCCTGCCCCAGTGTATATAGCCTGCCAGCCCCTGCCCCAGTGTATATAGCCTGCCAGGCCCTGCCCCAGTGTATATAGCCTGCCAGACCCTGCCCCAGTCGACCGAGCATCAAGCTCGGACGAGCATGTTCGCTCATCTCTAATGTTATGTTTACTTCCAGTGGACAGAAATCTGACCATTGTCACACAGGTGCACAGCTCATTATATCATACAGCTCTGATTACTTTCTATGATACTAAGGAGCCCTGCACCCATGTGACCATGGTCAGATTTCTGTCCACTCAAAGTAAACATAGAAGCTTTCCATAGAATTATTACAGCTTCCAAAAGCTCATAACATGACAAAAGACTATGTGCTTTTGTCATATTTGTGTAATGTATACATCAGCTAATATAGGGATTAGAGTACAGTACTTGGCTCCCTGGCAACGTCCCCCCTGAAGTCCCGCAGCTTGTATTCAAACTCAAAAAATGTCCGGCAATGCTTGCAGCGGTGAGATGACATCACAGAGGGGATAGTATTTGGCGTGTAGGCTGACGTGATCCAAGAGCAGACAAATTTGAATCCCAGCCCCTGGGACTTCAGGGGGAACGTTGGCAGGGAACCAGGTACTGTACTCTAATGCCTATGTGCACATATGCTTTTGTCATGTTATGGGCTTTTGGAACCTGATATAACCCAAAAATAGTGCCTTGGTGACAGGTTCCCTTTAAATTAGCTAAGTGTTTATCTTTTTGCCAGATAACTCCTTTAATATTGATGTGAAGCTGCAGCCACTCTTAGGTATTGGCCTGGGAAATCTGTGTAACTATAAATTTTTGTGGGTTTTTAGTAGCAGCAGGACTGTGATAAATGGATTTATATACCTGCATTGTACATGGATGAGTGCTCTCAAACTGCTGAAACCCCTGCCCTGAGCTCCTCCGCTGTCCCAGCCCTCTGCTTTGTGACCGCTGAAGTATATCAGACACCTATTAAAGCTTGTAATCAGTGCAGAGGGGAGGAGCTATGTAGGAGCTCAATGCAGAGACCTCACAGCACAGCTTTCCCCAATCTTGAATAGAAATCCATATTCCACAGTCTTACTGCTTCTAACAATAAATAATAATAATAATAATCTTTATTTATATAGCGCCATCAAATTTCGTAGCGCTTTACAAAACATAGGGGACATATACAACTATACTACATTACAGAGTACAAACAGTTATATGGAAAAATAGGAGTGAGAGCCCTGCTCACAAGAGCTTACAGTTTATGAGAATGAGGGGATGACACAAGAGGTTGTATAATGGTCCAGCCATTCTTTATAAGAGAACAATATTAAATAATTTAATAAATAAAAATTTTGCTGCTTGAACCAGCCATCAGCTGCCATCTTATGTACGGGGTCCTAGGTGAAAAATACTACAGAGAAGCCTGTAACTTCGTAAATATCCGCTGTTTGCCAAATAACAGATGGGAGATTAGTAAAGGGAGAGTTGACGTTTCATGCAGTTAGTGAGTGTGATAGGCTTGTCTAAAGAGATGGGTTTTAAGAGCATGTTTGAAGCTTTGGAGGGTCGGTATTAGTCTGAGAGTCCAAGGGACGGCATTCCAGAGAATTGGAGCGACTTGGGAGAAGTCCTGGAGACGTGCATGAGAGGTTCAAATTAAGGTAGAGATTAATCTAATGTCACGGGCAGATCGAAGAGCACGGGAAGGGCGATAGACTGAGATGAGAGAAGAGAGATAGGGAGGTGCAGCATTATACAGAGCTTTGTGGATGAGGGTTATTATTTTAAAGTGAATACGGAAGGAGACAGGTAGCAGTGATTAGCACAAACTGGAGGCATCCATGTAGCGTTTGGCCTGAAAGACGAGCCTGGCTGCTGCATTAAGAATAGATTGAAGAAGAGAGAGTTTAGCGAGTGGAAGACCGATTAGTAGGGAATTACAGTAGTCTAGTCGAGAGTGAATAAGTGCAACAATTAGCATTTTAGAAGTTTCAAATGTCAGAAACAGTCGGATTCTGGAGATGTTTCTGAGATGCATCCGGCAAGAGCGAGCAAGAGATTGAATATATGGTGAAAAGGAGAGGTTTGGATACCAGAGCTGCTACCTAACACTGTGTGCTATTTTGCATGGTCAAACTTGATGTATTTCACATTATAGTATAGTTATACATTTCACATATATACCCCTGGTACAGGTAAAGGCTCTATATTTACCTTTAATTTATATTCATTGAAGATAGACAGGAACTCTTAAGATCGACAATTAGTATTGTACAGTGTGAGCAGCTTTTCCAGCTATGAAAAATATGCTGAGACAATCACATTTTCTACTTCAATAAACAAGTCATCATGTAAATGTTCTAATACAAACTAGAAAATCTGATCATTACGTGTTTGCATATTCCAAATCATCATCTGGAATATTATTCTGTCTGTTGCTACGCTTGAAGCAGCTCTGGGGCTGTTCTTATTTACAAGCTATAGTTCACAATAATAAGCAGGTTGGTAATTTAACTAAAGTGTAATGTATCTAAGACATGTTATTCCCATCTGAATCCTGTTAGTGCATCGTCAGTAAATAACCATACTCTGAAAATTGCAAATTTGTTAATATAATCTTCATCTCTCGTGCAAGATGAACCTTTTACCTTGGTGCATTTTGTCTATAATGACATTTGTGTCTCTTGCTATTGATCAATCTTAAAGGGAGAGCTGTCACATTAATAGACAGGCTACCTTTATTGCTTTTAGGTGACAGATGTAAGGGCAAAGAAAGGGCATTGCCCTTCTGAGCTATTGCCGACACACTGCTAAAAATTTATGTAATGTAGAGATGAACAAATCTTTAAAGAATTGCTTTGCCAGCATTTCGCCAGTGGGCAAAGTCCCTATGATAGAGCCATATTTCCTGCACTTCAGACAATGGCAACTGTATGAACAGATGAAAATGTATTGCGAGCCTGTCTAATAATTCAGGAAAGCTTTGCGCCTCCACATATTTAAGCAGATACATATCTGAGCCATTCAATGCTTGTGATCTGACATTCAGCTATCCAGCGCTACTTAAAGACACTGCTTGTTTAACAAATATCTGCTTTACTGACTTTTCCGGCCAAAAATAAATCAGCTGGGAATGACAGGTATCAAGAGGTGACAAGACACGGAGAGGGAAGAAGCAAGACAGCGGGAGTGCCAAATTTACAGCAAATAAACTGGAACGAAGAATTAAAACTCCCCAAGCAGTAAGTTATGTAGTGTGAAAATACCTTGATGCAGGTGTTAAGTGTTATCTAAACAATATTATTCATTGTAAATTTAACTTTATAATATACTTTTTTCATTTTCTATTTCTTAAAGGGGTTTCTATTCCTATCTGTAGACAGCTGTGTTTTGCTATGTGAGAGGCCACAGATGTGGCTCAAGAGGAGTAATATGTGTCCTTTTGGAGATTGTCTTCTGAGTCCTCCTTTGTAGAATCTTGCATGATACTTACACGACACTTAGTATCGTGTAAGTATAGATCCAGGCATAGTGACTGTGGTAATCTTATATTTGTTATCTATCGCCTCCTTACTTCTAAAATCAACTTTTACACAAACAATCCTAGGCTCCCTGTGCTCTGTTTTCACAAGCTGTTACACTGTCTCACCCTACCCCTGCTCACTCTGCATTGCCCCCTCTCACTGTGTGATGAAACTTCCTCTGCTCCTGCTGAGAGATTACAGCAGGAAGAAGGAGGAAGTGCTGAGGGATCATTATAGAGGGTGAGACAGTGTAACAGCTTGTAGAAGACAGAGCTCAGGGAGTGCCCTTTAAGCTAATTACCATAATTTTAATGGTTGATTTTTCGAGGTAGGAGATCATGGCTGACAAACATCAGAAAATAACCAGTCACAGAGCCTGGATTTATGAGTAAGTGTGGCTGGTTTATCATGTTTGATATTGATGTTCGATTTCATAACATGCTTTGTGACACAAAAATTCAAGCAATGGAAGAAGATAAAATCACAATGTCATATTGTATGGTCATAGTATATCACAGTAGAATATTTTAACAAGTGATTACTTATAGCTATGGAGAAATTGTGGAAAAATCCAATTGCAGAATATAATGCAGGCAGTATGGGTGTCCACCCTGGGCTTCCGGCTCCCGATGGACCCTTGACCACCCAAACTGCCTACAAACTTTGAAAGAGTCAGATGCAGCCTGGAGACGTGACCATGAGCCTACAAGCTAGTATCAGGCTCTCCTGTGATGAGACAGTGCCAACTAGAGGTTCCTCACTTCCTGTGGCTCTACTCCATTTTACTTCCTGGTTGGGCACAACAGAAAAATGAGAACTGAGGATGGACAGAGTCCACAGCCTTCTTTGTGAAGCACAACCACAGTTTCTTTCAGCTGTCGGGACAGTGTGGAGGAATGGGGGAAGGGGAACTGCATGGAGATAGAGCAGATTGTTGTAAGAACCTATGTGTGCTGTGCTCCCCTACTCAGCATCTGTTAGGGGTACTCCTGAGTCCTATCTCCCACCATTACTAATTCTGAGAATCACGGAGATTGGTAGTTGGACCTGTCTGACAAACCAGGAGAGAAGACTAGTACAATTGTGTACAACTGTATACAGTGAAGGTGTATCTTAATGTCTTACTTTTAATATATGTTCCTTCTGTGTATAAACTGCATTTCTGGCATACATTTCATATATATACACTGGTATAGATATCATATAGTACATGTATTCATCAGCTTATAAAGACTAAAGGGATTTTTGGGGAACACAAAAATAATATGATAAAAAAACAATAATAATAACTATAAGGCTCCAACCACACAAATGTTGTCTTTGTTCATGTGCCACAGGACCACGGTAATCTTAATCCACCCCTGATCACATCAAATAACATGTACACATGAGATGTTAAGTGACAGCTTTGAAACATACTAGAAGCAAAATTGTTAACTATATAAACCTCTAGATGTGCAGTACAATGAGCCTATTTGGCTTATAAGCTATAGACTTCCTTTTGTTTGGCAATACGCTTTTATTTCATTCTGGCATGGTACAGAAATGAGAGAGGAAAACGGATGCCAGAACTAATACCATTCTTTCCAGAGGAATAGACTTGGCATCCGCTATATCAGTTGTGCAGCCAGAATAAAAAAAAAGCATACAACATTTTTGTCTGACAAAGGATGTTGTTTTTATATATGTCATCAGTTGCATTGTCATAAAAAATGGCCACACACAACAGATATACACAAAAAGGCAAAATGATTGGAACACATTTACATTATGTAAGTGGCAAATTTTGGTCAGTATCTTTGGCGTCATAGATGAAAAGCATATTACTGAACATTTTAAAGACTGGGGATGTTCTGCTTTCCATATCATTCTGTCATTACTAAAATGGAAATATAATTAATATCTTACATTTACCACTAGGAACGAGATTGGAGGGTTTGGCCGAACCTTTAAAAAGGTCATATATATAGGTACCTGAACCCCAACTGATGTTAACTCCCAGGAACGGTGGTGGGTAGACATTTAAAAGGTTTTCCGTTGCATTTAAATGGTTAACACCAGAAACAAGGGAGTTACTGGGGAATGTGAGCCCAGATGGTGAAGTCTGGGTTCAGGGACCAAACCCCTCATTGTTCTGTTTGAAGACCGGGTTCTGAACCTGCATTGTTCTGCATGGACCCAAACATTGTGGTTTGGGTCCGCTTATCCCTATTTACTATATCCAGTCCATATGATGGCATCATTATTTAACTCTCCTTTTATTACTTTAGAATGTTAGTATTTTTTTCAGATTTTATTATAAATTACGCATTTCCCCTTAAGCTTTTCCATAAATGCCAAAATATGCTGCATAAATTCCTTAGTAAAGGAACTCCAGTAAAGCACTCGAACTCTGGGACGGTGAGAGAGCTGAACAGCTTTGGGGATGAAATTGATTAGTTTAAATTGTATCCGGAAGGCAACAGGCATGCAGTACAGTGACCAGCATGACCGTAGGGTATTAGTTTCTGGGTTGATAAATATTTCTGGCTGCTGCATTAAGGATATATTGTAGATTACAGAGTTTTTAAAGTGGGAAACCCCTTTAGTAGGGAGTTACGGAAGTCAAGATAAAAGTGAATCATAGCAACGAGAGTTTTTTTATATTAACTTGGTTGGGAAAGAGTGGATACTGCAAATGTTTTTGAGGTGCATGCAGCATGGGGATTGAATAAATGGTGTAAAGCAGTGGTCCCCAACCTTTTTTTGCCCAGGGACCAGCAGCAAGCAGCAATTAGTGAAGGGCAGAATGACAACAAGTTTAGTTTTAGAAAGATTAAGGCCCCATTTACAAATTGCGGGAAATTCATGACCCCCATATAGACCTATTGTACCCAGTTATTGTGTGGTGAGTACAAAGTTTCTCATCACACCCTGACCCAGCTGGGCAGGTTCTATATCTGGGTAGATTTGTGGCATGGCCCCTCAGCTTCCTATTAAGAGGAGCACTAAGTCCCCTTTCTCCAGCCAGCCTGTGCTTAGACTTGGTTCCGGGCATGGTGAAGCACATGGTCATGTGCATGAGGCCTACACTTAAGTTACGGCACGGACATGGTGTTATAGACAGACAATCAATAGGGTTTTGTAGCAAGACAAGGTTGATTTTTTATAGAGAAGTATATAGTTGGGTATCATCAGCATAAAGATGGTACTGAAAATCTAATCTGCTGATGGTCAATCCGTTAGATGCAGTGTAGATGAGGAAGAAGAAGAGAGGATCTAGGACTGAGCCTTGAGGAACCCCGACAGCAAGAGGAAGAGACGAAGAATAAAATCTAGAAAATGTATATGTTAATAGAAATGAAGGACTGGCTGGCAATTGCTGTTTATAAACTGAACTTTTTGCTGTATTTGGACAATAAAGAACTTTCTGTTCTTATATAAACTGTTACAATTCCTGTATTTTTCATCATTTTCTTTACCTCTTAAAAAAACATAATTGACAACAGCTGTCAGGGTGATGAGAAAGTGTGAGATTGTCCTAGAGGGAATATCATTGGAGAGACTGCAGGTTCCAGTCTATTGTGTGAATTAAACTCTACTATTGTCCTCTTGCATGTCTTTTCTGTAGAACATTTGTAGAAAATTTAAAGACTATGGATAGGGAAAATCATATTAGTGCAGAATCTAAATCCTGAGATTACCACATAAACAATAGTGTAGGTTTATGATATATTCATAAATATTATATAATATATTCATAATATATTCTCTAACTCTAATTCAGAATGGAAGCTGCTATCTGGCCAATTAATAATAAACAATAGAACACTCTGAATTCTGCAACTTTTTTAAAGACATATTTTAATATACCATGAATCAGCAATTGTGAAGCAGTTGGTGTCATGAGACAAAATTGCATAAGTTTTATGTAAAGTACCACACTAATGATCACAAAATATGCATCTAAAATAAAGTATGATATGCATGTATGCAAGTTTCCCTAAGCCTGAAGAAGCTGCTTACTAGTATAACCGATCCAGCACCAGTCATCCCCTATAAACCTAACATCAACCAGTCAGTATTGGGGCAATTAGAGTAACACATTCCAATTATTTTATGTACATTATGCATAATGCCATATTTTATAGGAGATGCAATACCCATGCATTATTTCTTTATCAGAGGGACTGTTAATGGATAACTGTACAGTTAATATTAAAGGGAACTTGTCATCAGAAATTTACCTAATTAACCAATACCAGTATGATGTAAAGCAGATTAACACTTTCCAGATCATGTTTCTTTCATGGCTCAGTGTGGTGGCATCTTCCAGAAAATCAGTTTTGAAGTGAGATGTAAATTAGTTTTATAAAATCATGGAGGCGGAGAGCTCAGCATTGAAGTCAATCTCTCCTCAACTTAGAATGATGGAGATCTTGGTAAGTGATGTGTCTGGATACAGGACCAATTCAATTACAGTGAAGGAGGCATTCTGAAGTGAGGAAAGATTGACTTAAGTGTTAAACTCCCCCCTCCTTAACTTTATCCAACCAAATTACTGTCACTTCAAGTTGATTTTCTGGGTCATGAAATAGACATGATCTAAAAGGTGTTCAGCTGCTTGATGATATGTTGACAGTGGTTTATTAGGCCAATTTCTGCTAATAGGTTCCCTTTAAGTAAATTTTGCTCTATTAGAACCATGATGGGCAATGAGATCTTCAACTGGTAGGAAAGAAGGTTGTGAACTGCAAAAAAACTTCAGCCCTCAGCAAGTGTTTTCTGTGACCTTACCTTCTTTGTGCTGTAGACAATGTGGTGGTCTCGACCCCTACAGGGAAACCTTGTGTAGGGGCAGTTAAGTAATCCAGAAATGGTTAATGAAACTAAATGTAGATAAGTGTAAAGTTATGCACTTGGGTAATGGCAACACAAAGTATAATTATGTTTTAAACAGTCAATTACTTGATAAAACTGCAACAGAAAAATACTTTGGGGTATTAGGGGATGGTAAACTTAATTTTAGTGAACAGAGCCAGGCATCTGCTGCTTAAGCAAATAAAATAATGGGATGTACGTAATAGATTCTCATGATAAGGTCATAGATTTACCCTTATGCAAATCACTGGTCAGGCCACACATGGAATATTGCATATATAAGAAAAGGAGGCGGCACTCACCATGCTTGTGGAACTACTTCTTTTATTCAGGAACTGGTGCAATACAGGGGAGACATTGGAGCCTGACGGTGACGGGCCATTTTGCGCTCACTAGCGCATCTTCAAGCCGTTGACGGGCACCAGCATGTAAAAAGGAGAGGCAGTTCTAACATCACTATAGACAGTGATGTAAGAGCATTGAGACTATGGAACTCTCTGCCGCAGGAGGTTGTTATGGCGGATTCTTGGTACATGTTGAGAGGTATGGATGTCTTCTTGAGAGCAAAAATATCATGTGCTATGAGAAGAAAACATTTGCCTTATCTTGAAGATTGGACTTGATAAGCCTGTATCTTTTTTAAGCTTTGTATACTATGTTACTAAAAAACCAGATAAGAAAAAAAAAATACTTTCCTGAATCCAGTGATCTGAAATCCACAGAGCATAATACACATGTCCAACCCAGCAATGTTGTGTTTGGATTTCCCCCAAAATTCAAATGCATTCAAAGTGTTTAATTCTTGACATTCAATCTAAAGATGCAGTCTCTTATTAAATTATGCATTGCTTTTAATTTTATTACACAATTTTCCAATATAGTTTCCATCTCAATCCCTCATGGTTTTCTAGATCTCTGGTTGTTGTCATTGTATAGGAAGCTTCATTGTTTACTTCCAGTGGCTAAAAATCTTTCCCTGATCACGTGCTCATTAATATCACAGAGAGTAATCAGAGCTGTGTGTTATAACGGGCCGTGCACTTGTTCAACATCACATGACCAGGGGTTGGTACTGTTCACAGGAAGTACACAAAGAAGCTTCCTACAGAATGACAGTAAGCAGAGATAAAAAAAAAATCTTGAGAAGTTGATATAGAAAGTATATGGGAAAATTTTACAACATTTTACAATATAAACAACAATATTTATTTGCTGAAATGGGAACACCACTTTAACTGTTGGCTCTTCAGTAAAATTCTGCTGCTAGCATTTGTCTATGATAATCTTAAATTGGAATTAGCATACCTGTCATGGGTGTCCCCACGATCCATGATCTCTGTGGTGCTGCCCCCTGGCCCCAGCACCAAACTCACCTCTCCACGCTCCTGCTTCCGTCCAGCCAGCCTGGTCCGCGCGTGCGTCCCTGCTCCCTAGGGCGCGCGGACGCGTGCGCCACTCAAGTATTTAAAAGACCAGTGCACTGCTGCTTGTCGCTGGCACTTCCGGGGTTCCTTAAAGGCTGGCTGTTCCCATGATTGTTGTGCAGTGAAATCCCCTCTGTGTTCCTGCGTTCCTGCATCGTGTTTCTGCTCCCGTGTTCCTTCCATCGCTTTTCTCCCGCTTTCACCCCGAGCTTGGACGGTGTTCTGAATTTCTACCTTGGCTGCCACCGTGGGCTAGTCGCACCTGTGGAATGACCCGGTGGCAACCCACCAGAGCAAGACCAACCGGGCTTTGGTGAAGACCAGGTGCCACTTAGACTCCGGTCCCAGGTTTCGGCTAGTACCAGAGGGTCCACAGACTCAGAACCCTGACAGTAAGATCTGGACATGGACCCCGCTAAGGAGCAGCATCAGTTACTGGCTGATATTTCCAGCGTTGTTGCCAGAAAGTCTCAACAAATTGCTTTTCAAGGAGAACTACTAGGCCAAGTTGCCACCACACTTCAACAGCTGCTTGACTCCCAGCATCAGGCTCCTGTGACTAATCCTGCGGCAGTTCCTGAGACTACTCCTGCGACTTCTCCAGTCACTCCAGCTTGTCCTCCAGCAGCAGAACCAATCCTCAGACTTTCTATGCCTGATAAATATAATGGATATAATTACACAGTGTTCGCTGCATATAGAGCTCATGCCATTTCAGTTTGTCACCGAACACTTCAAGGTGGCATTCATCCTCAGCCTCCTTTCCGGGAAAGCCCTGGCCTGGGCTACCCCTCTATGGGACAAAAACAATCCAGTCACAGCTACCCATACCACCTTCCTAGCTTAATTCCACTCCATGTTTGGGAACCCACATGAGCCTCCTCAGCTGAAATGGTGCTGCTCGACCTGCACCAAGGAGACTCGACCGTGGGCGAGTATGCAGTCAAGTTCGGTACTCTGGCTTCTGAGCTCTCCTTGAACAACGCTGCCCTGGCAGTAAATTTCAAAAACGGACTGTCTTCACAGGTCAAGGATGCATTGTCCGATAATGACCTTCCGACTACTCTGAGTGGTCTCATCACCTTGAACACCCGGATAGACGTGTGGTTCATAGAGTGTGCTGGGGAATTGCATCACGAGCAACCACAGGCTCTGCTTCCACAGCTACCTTGTTTGGCTCCGGTCTACCAAAGACTGATTCAGCCTCCAGATGCTCAGTCTGAAGTGGAGTCTATGCAAGTGGATAGAGCCCGTCTCACCATTAAGGTTAACTTATTTGCGAATACACAGCGGCGGTCGGGTCGCGTTGCATGGAGAGGGCTCACGGGGTGAGCCCTCTCCATAGCCGGTAAGTCTTTGCTGCATATTGTGCCAGCACGGATCGCGGGTGTTATCACAGCGATGGCTGCCGGCAAAGCTGCCGATAGAGCTGCCGGCAGTCTCAAAAACATAGTGGCGCATGGGCGCCGCCATCTTGCCTAGGATCATCGCTCCCCGTGACGTCATCGGGGAGCGGCGATCTGTCTCCATGGTAGCCTCGGGTCTTCTGAAGACCCGAGGCTACTTCGTTTTGACTCATTCATTACAATGTGCTAACAGCACATTGTAATGAATGGGGAGGAAAATCCACATATACTGCCTACTGTAGTATGGCAGTATATGATAGGATCATACAGACAAGCTAGGGTTAATGTACCCTAGGGAGTCTGAAAAATAGTAAAAGTAAAAAAAAAAAGTTAAAAAAAAAAAAATAATATGTCTCAGCATTCTTGGTTCCACGGGGAACTTTACTGATGCCGCTCTTGTCTCCTGGCATCTAATTCTGGTGGTTACCCTCCAGCAACCTCTTGTCATCTCCTCAGTCAGCGGACAGCTACTCTCCGATCCGGTTGGAGATCTTCACAAAGAAAAACATCATTCTACGTGCTGAAACGCTCCACTTCACCTGTCCTCCAGGGTCTCTCATGGCTGTAATGTCATGGTCCGGTCCTCAACTGGAAGATGGGTGAGATCCTACGTTGGGGTCCAGATTGCCACTCATGCTGCATGGCGTCACTTCCATCTGTCCTGACGTCTTTGGATGTTGTGGGAGCGGGGCCAGTCCCTTGGCATATCATCTCTCCTGTACAACCTGTTCTCCGGAAGAGGTTTCTTGGGAGTAAGAAGAAGAGGAGGAGGCCAAAGAGGGGGGTACTGTCATGGGTACCCCCGTAATCCATGTCTCAGATCGTGGGCACACCTGTGTCCTTCTCATTGGCACTGCCCCCCAGCACCAAAACTCACCTCTCCACGCTCCTGCTCCTTGGGCTAGTCACACCTGTGGAATGATCTGGTGGTACCCTGCTGCAGCAAGACCATCCCTCTTTGCGGCAGGCTCTGGTGAAGACCAGGTGCCACTTAGACTCCGGTCCCAGGTGTCGGCTAGTACCATCTCCCGAGGTGGTCCAGACGGTCCACAGACCCAGAACCCTGACAGTATCTTTGGTTAATCCATAGCAAGGTAAATAGTTGCCTGCACAAATAACCATATTGTTTGGACTATAAGACACACTTCTTAGCTAGAAAAAGTGCCTGCATCTTATACTCTGGAGGTCAGTAAGATCGAGAACTGCCATGTCTCACTGTAATGGACACTGGGTGAAGTGCTGGCAAAGGATTTAACCTGGCCTCCAACAGAGCAGTGTCTCTCCACTGCTCTCCATTTCTCTTAGCATCCTGACTGTAAGGTACAAGGACCTTGGCTGACATTATTGGTAGTGCTGAGGGGGTCCGACCCGCAAAGTTCAGGTCTGTACTGAACTTTGCAAGTTCAGGCTCCGAACCCTGACGTCAGTCAGATTGTGTCCAGGTCTGGCTCAACACACCCTCTAATAACAACCGCAAGTGTAGCTTCTGACCGGATTGGGCAAAATCACCCATGGGTACTGTTCATAGATTTTAAGCAGGGATTCCTCAAGGTGGAAGTTTGTTCTGAATAATTTCTCAGCCTAAAACAGATATTCAGCTAAAATATTTTCTGATCTATTGTTTGCCATGCTGGAGGTAGGTTCTCATTAGATGTTTGGGGACCTTGGTAGTTTTGCAGATTAATACTCCATAGCAGCAGCCTTTGCCTTTCTTCTGCTGAATAAAGCTGAAAACTGGTCTGCAAAGGATCTACCATTTGTGAAACAGGAAATGAATCCAGCGCTTGACCCAGGTGAGTAGTTAAAACTTCTTCTGTTATTGGAATAATGCGTATAGCAATACAGCTTAAAATGCACGGATCCGCCTGTATCTTAAGTGGAAGCCAGGTTACTACCATCTGTCATAGCTCGCTGATGACTTAAGATACAGGTGGATCCGTGCATTTTAAGCTGTATTGCTATACGCATTATTCCAATAAAAGAAGAAGTTTTAACTACTCACCTGGGTCAAGCGCTGGATTCATTTCCTGTTTCACAAGTGAGATTATCCAAGCACCTGGTCCGTGCGGAATCCGAGGACACCAAGACTTCCAGGACAACATTGGGTGAGCTGCAACTAAAAAACTTGATGTGTTTAAAGGATCTACCACCCTGAAGAATTTAATGTAGTCACATACTAAATGTAATAAAATCATTTCCCTTGTTGGACCTTAGCATTGGACCAGATACAATGGAACAGAGCATTAGGAGGTTTTTCAGTTGGGACAATCATTTTAAAGGTCTAATGTGTATTTTCAGAACTACTGTATAAAGATGTCCACTTCTTTAAAGCAAACCTGTCACAATAAATGTCATTTTAACTGGTGTCAGGTACAATAACCTATTCTATATTGATTTTGAAAATACCTTTGTCAGCATTTTAAAATAATTTCAGTAGTTTTTATTAGTTTACTTAACATTACCTGGTTCCCTGTCAGCAGAATGTGGTGAATCCCATGTGGGAAGGCATTCTTCCTCTACTCCACACCATCCCCCTTCCTCCCCTGCCAGCTCACTGCACATGACAGGAAGTGTGGAGGGAGCTGGATGAGTGTGGAGGAAAGAAGACGGACACAGGTACACACAGGCTACAGATGCCTCTTCCCGGGACTCACCACCTGCTGCTGGCAGGGAGCCACGTGATGTAAAATAAACTATTATAAACTAATGAAATGATTTAGAATGCTAACAAAGGCATTTTTAATCACCAAAGCACAGGCTATTGGAACCTGCTACCAGCTAAAACTAATATTCCTGGTGACAGCTTCACTTTAAGAAGTTCTGCAATGTTGTTTATGTTTATCTGCTTACAGCCATTCGTTTAGTTGTGGGTTGCAGCAAAGATAATATTGGCATGGAACAATATTGGGTTCAAAATTGAACCTAGATTACATCTATGTTAAAAGTGTGTTTCTGTGCTAAAATTTTGATATCATATTCAAAAAATTTGTCCTCAATATCAGATTGGGAGTTCAATTCCCAGCACCTCTACACAGAAAATGGAACTGGAAGCTCCATTGTAGTCGTAAGACCAGACAACTGCAGATCAGCTCCTATTTATTTGAATGGGATCTGATCTGTAGTGACTTGACATGAACATTTTTTAACCAGGTTAACATGTACACATAAAAAAGGATGTCTTAGAAATGGCTATAAAAAGGAAAAAAAATCATAAAAGAAACAGATTTAGAATTCAGAAAGGTATGCGACAAAATAGTCAGATACATCAAATGAAACATTGGCATGAATTAATACTGTCTTTGAAAAAGCTGAATTCAATATGAGCAAAAGACAAATAAACATTGTATTTCCATATTGTAAAATGATAAAGCCCCGATAATAGGGACGAAAAAAAGAAAATTCTAATTACATGGCTGATCTGCCAGTTTGTCTGCTAGATTGGAATGGGACTGATTCTCACCTCTTCAGCATGGAGTGGCCAATTGAATAAAAAGCTGCTAACTCTCACGTTAAATTAGAGCTCTTACGGATGGAGTCTGTGAATTTGGATGGTATCCCAGTTTTGCCCTTTAATGAGAATCATGCAAACGAAAACATCATTGATCATCAGGTGATGTAATGCAATGAAAACACTGTTTTTCATCTAACCTGTATATTAATGTTGAGGTTTCAGTTCTGCTCAGTAAAATACTGCATCAGCGTACAATAATGGTTGTCTCTATCGCTCGCCTTAAATACAGCTGGCTAATGCACAATGTATTGTATATTTCACATGCAGCTCATTAATAAACTGGTTGCTGAAAAATTTAATAGCTTTTTTGTTGTGCCAGTATCCATTGTTTATATGACCATGGAGCTCTAATTATGTCTTGTGTTGCTTATTCTATATAAGCGGTTCTGCCGGAAAACCTGATCTCATAATCCACTATAATTAAAGTTTTTCTATTGTTTTAAACCAAACCATCAGCAGATGCTTGAAATTCATTAAAATGATATAACTCACCTTAATGAGCTGCTCTGAATGGGTAAAGAGTATGGTACGTGGCATTAGTATTCCACATACTCTAATAGTTGTGGAAAAGTTGTCCTGTATAGTTTGGAAGTTGGAACTGATAGTCTTGAGTTAAATAAAATCCCACAAACTAAACTGAAATAATTAAAAGAAGTGAACTCCATAAAAATAACCATTGAATTACTGGTTTTATAGTTTCTATTAACCTCTACGATTTTTGTTGTGGTTTGTATTTTTACTATTTTACCATTTTTGCCAAGGATATGGCAATCTGTAAACAGTTTTCAACTTTTCAGAAACTTTATTGTCTTATTATGATTTTTAGAGATGAGCGAACACTAAAATGCTCGGGTACTCGTTATTCGAGACGAACTTTTCCCGATGCTCGAGTGCTCGTCTCGAATAACGAACCCCATTGAAGTCAATGGGAGACTCGAGCATTTTTCAAGGGGACCAAGGCTCTGCACAGGGAAGCTTGGCCAAACACCTGGGAACCTCAGAAAAGGATGGAAACACCACGGAAATGGACAGGAAACAGCAGGGGCAGCATGCATGGATGCCTCTGAGGCTGCATAATTATGCCACTATAAAAATGGCAATACTAAAACAAATGCAATTTTTTCTATTCTAGTTTTCCTTCAATAAAATTGGACAAATATAAATAAAACTATATAAATGAGGTATCACCGTAATCGTAGTGATCCGTAGAATAAAGATAATATATTATTGTTATGCTACAGTGAACAACCCCCCAAAAAAATGCTAAAAATCCAAAACAAGAATTGATGATTTTATTTTCCTCCACACGTAAAAAGTTAATAAAATTTCTTCAATAAGCTAAAAACCCACTAAAATTAAGGTTTTTTTTACAGTGCATCTCGTCTCGCAAAAAATAAGCCCTTATTTGTCTAAATTGCTTAAAAAAATAAATAAAGATTGTATAGCCTATTCCCAACGAGCGTTGTTATAGAACGGTGCGGCGGGTAGTGACTTTCCAACACCGGTCAGGGTAAGACGGCGGCTGTTCACTGATCGGGGTAAGACGGCGGCTGTTCCTGACAGCCATCCATCCTGCCCCATGGACCAGAAGGGTTACGTCCCCCCCACACACCCCCAGTTTATTATCGCTGCTACTGGCTCATCAATTCAGACGAGCCGATAGCAGCGAATTTACTTATGACGTCAGTAATACCGATCACCATGTCTGTAGACACGGTGATCGGGGCAGGGTGGCGGCTGTTCCTGACAGCCACCAATTTTGCCTTGCGGTCCAGAGGGGTTTTGTTGCCCCCCTCTGTCCATGTTTGTCGCTATTTGCTGGTCGATATGGTCCAGCCAAAAGCAGCAATATTCGTCACAATGGGCATCGCTAGGGTGAATAAGAGCAACACTTGGCGATAATTTCCCTACGAAAAACCAAGATATGGTACAAAAGCGCTGGCCGTGCACATTGTACAGATTACGCTGTACAACTCTTACGAGCTGTTCCAATGTGCACGTCCTGCCGTATCATTTCTCTGTTTTCAAGAGGAAGATATTAGGAAACTAATATTGGGACAAGAAGGACGGGGCCCCAGTACCTCTGGTTTAGATGTTCCTGTGTTTTGCCAGGACAGCATTTCCCGGTGAATTCTGCTGCTTCTAATGGTAGGACTCAATAAAGAGTCTGTTCCAAAAGAGGAGTTAGGATGGACACTACATACTACTAAGAGACCTGCGACACCTCCAGAGTGACAAAAGTTTAGTTGGTCCCCTGGTCTATTCTACCTCCTTATACACTAAACATTCACAATTCACGCCCAACCTATTGTGAATTAATTTCGGTAAAATGAATAATTGTAGCAACTGTTATGTCCCGTTGCTCCCTATACCCCTCCATTATTTCATAAGGGGCGCCACATAACGGGCACTGAACTTTCCAGAAATAATTGCAATTTCCATCTCGGACTTCATTGCACATCATATTTGGAAACCACCTATATGTTCAAAATGCTCATTTCACCACGTGTATTACACTACACCACATATTACACCTTGCTATATTCCCCAAGGGGTGTACATTCAACAATTAGGGTCACTTTTCAGGTTTTCCTCTGTTTTGGTACCACTACGGCTCTCCAAATGTATCCTGACACATGTGAAGGATTTCTTACAAATTTGGCCTCTAAAAGACAAACATCCCTCTTTTCCTCTACTGTGCGCCCATAAAGCATTTTATATGCACATGTGGGGTACTTCTACACTCGGGAGAAATAGTTTTACACCTTTTTTGGGGTTATTTAATATATTATCCCTTGTGGCTTACATAAATTAGGGGTAAAGTGACATTTATAGGAAAATTTTCACCTTTTTAATGATTCGGGCCTAATTGGATCATTCACCTGTAGGGGCAAATACATATATTACACATTGCAAAATTCTCTAAGGGGTGTGCATTCAAAGATTAGGGTCACTTTTCGGATTCTTATCTGTTTTATACCACTAGGGTTCTCCAAATGCATGTCAAACATTTCTGTCAAATTTGGCTTCTAAAAGGCAAACATTCCCCTTTCCTTTTACTGTGCGTGCATACAACATTTTATATACACATGTGGGGTACTTCTACACTCGAGAGAAATAGGTTTACACATTTTGAGGGGTTATTACATTTTTTTATCCCTTGTGGCTATATAAAATTAGGAGTAAAATGACCTTTATAAGAAAATGTTCACCTTTTATCTATTTAAGTCCTAATTAAATCAAACACCTTTACGGACAAATACACATATTACACCTTGCTAAATTCTCTAAGGGGTGTGCTTTCCAAAATGGTGATACTTGTTGGGGTTCCCCTCTGTTTTGGTACCACTACGGCTCTCTAAATGCATCCTGACATATGTAAAGGATGTCTGTCAAATTTGGCTTCTAAAAGGCCAACGCCCCTCTTTCCCTTCTGAGCTTCACTGCGTACCCATACAACATTTTATTTGCATGTGTGGGGCAATTTTATACTCGGGAGAAATGCTAGTACACATTTTTTGGGGTTGTTTCATCTTTAATGCCTTATGGGATACAAAAATTAGCCGTAAAAGTGACTTTTTTGGGAAAATGTTCACCTTTTTCCTTTTAGGGACCTAATTGAAGCAAACACCTGTAGGGGTAAATACACATATTACACCTTTCTGAATTCTCCAAAGGGTGAACTTTCCAAAATGGTGACACTTGTTGGGGTTCCCCTCTGTTTTGGTACCACTAGGGCTCTCCAAATGCATCCTGACACATGTAAAGGATGATTGTTAAATCTGGCTTCTAAAAGGCCAAAGCCCCTCTTTCCCTTCTGAGCCCTACTTTGCACCCATACAACACTTTATATGCAAAAGTGGTGCAGTTCTGTGCTTAGGAGAAATAGTTTTACATATTTATGGGGTTGTTTCATCTTTTATCCCTTGTGACTTACAAAAATTTGGGGTAAAAGTGACTTTTTTGAGAAAATTTTCACCTTTTTTCCCTTTTGGGGCCTAATTGAATCAAACACCTGTTGGGGAAAATACACAAATTACACCTTGCTAAACTCTCCAAGGGGTGTACTTTCCAAAATGGTGTCTCATGTTGGGGCTTTCCTCTGTTTTGGTACCACTATGGCTCTCCAAATGCATCCTGACACATGTAAACTTTTTCAGCCATATTTACCCTGCAAAAACGAAACAACGCTCTTTCCATTCCAAGTGCCCCCCTGTGCCCGTACAGCAGGGTACAGTGACCAAATGGGTATTGGCATACTCAAGAGGAATTGCCCTCAACATTGTAAAATGCATTTTCCTTTTTAACCCATTGTGAAGGTGCAAATTTTAGTGTTCAATGAATCTATAGTAAGATAAAATTACATTTCTCTAATTTCACTTTCATTTATCTTTCACGCTCATGAAACGCTCAAAGGGTTAACAAAATTCCCAAAGGTTGTTTTGAATATTTTGAGGGGTGTAGTTTCTAAAATGGTGTCATTTGTGGGGGGTTTCTGTCATGTAGGCCTTATAAAGTCACTTCTAACTAAATTGACCCTCCAAAAGTAGGTTTTGATGATTTTCGTGAAAATCTGAAAAATTGCACCTAAAGTTATAAGCCTCCTAACATCCAAAATAAAGGAAAAGATGTTTGAAAAATGATGCCAAGTTAAAGCAGACATATGGAAAATGTTAGTTATCAAGTTATTTTAGTGATATGACCAACTTTCCAAAAAGTAGAAAATTTTGAATTTGGAAAACATTGTTTTTTTCAAAATTTTTGCCAAATTTCCATTTATTTCATAAATAAATACTAAATATATTTATTAAATTTCTCAACCAGCATGAAGTACAATGTGTCACGAAAAAACAATCTCAAAATCAACTGGATATGTTAAAGCGTTCCAAAGTTATAACCACTTAAATAAACACATGTCAGATTTTAAAAAATGGTCCGTGTCAGGAAGGTGAAAAGTGGCTTCAGCGTTAAGGGGTTAATCGAGTCTAAATAATAATATTAAAAAAATATATTTTAAAAGGTTCCAAAGATTTTTAACAAATTATATCAAATTATATATGTTTAAATCACTGATAAAGAAAGAAAAACCTCATAAATATGTTAGGTAAGAGGGCGTCCCAAAATGCCCAAATCAAATCAAAACATTAAAAACTGTTATTCCAGGAGTTGATCCCCGTAATGGAAAATGCTGCCCAAATGTCCCAAATAAAATAATACATAATAGTATGTAAATCAATAATAATAAAAACTATAAAAAAACACAACTACCCCAAGAAATAAGGAAAATTCCATAACATATTCCTAACACTCCAATCCTTCTGCTTACAGATAAAGGCAATTTGCACCAATAAAATATAATAATAAAATAATAATTTATAATGGAGGGCACAGATTGTAGTAAAGAACTGGATGTGAGGCTTGAAGGATGATGTAGAGTCAAAAATTACTCTAAGGTAGCAGACTTTAGAGACTGGGAGCACTAGGGAGCCATAAATTCTGACTTTTAAGCTTGGTGGGAGGAATGTGTTCGGTGGAGGAAAGATTATGAATCCGATTTTGTCCATGTTAAGTTTTAGAAAAAGGTAAAAGAGAAAGGAGTATATGATTGATAGACACTCTGGAATTCTGGCTAGAAGAGTGGTGATATCTGGGCCAGACATCTGCATGTGTCATCTGCATAGGAGTGGTATTGAAAGGCATGGGACTTAATGAGATGTCCAAGACCAGAGGTATAAATGGAGAACCAGGACAGAACCTTCAAGGACTTCAACCGAAAGGGACGAGGTGAAGAGGTAGCATGAGAGTGATAGACACTGAACATTGGAAAGGTAGAAAATAATTGTCTAATAGTAGTAGTAGTTGTCTATAGTAACTATCCCCTGCATCCAAAAGATACAATATGGACCAAAAAAGAGGAAAGCAGAGGATGTGTATAATGGACTTAAAAATAGGCAATACATTTTATTAGAAATAAACAACATAAAATATATGGAACAAAATTTAAACCATCTACAATTACACTACAGGGTGTAAAAATGCCTAGAGGCCCTATGCCCCTATAACCCCACAGCCTTAATGACAAGCAAGATGACCCAGAAGAAGCAAAAAGATAAATGAAGAGAAATCCTACATACCACAATGTTTAGAGAATGAATAAATAAATATGCAATGTTGGAGTCACCAGAAGTAGTGAGTCTGTGAGTAGGGGAGGCAAAGAGACCCCACGCGTATCGCCACGCTGAAGTGACTTCGTGGGGTAAGTGAGGATTGCATTTTTACACCCTGTGGTGTAATTTTAGATGGTTTTAATTTTGTCCCCTATATTGTATGCTGTTGTTTATTTCTAATAAAATGTATTGTCTAATTTCAAGTCCATTAAATGCATCTTCTGCTTTCCCCATTTTTGGTCCAGTAGTAGTAATTGGATAGCAAGATAGAGAAGATATAAGATCAATGAAGAAATCATGTTCAGCTGACATGATGCCAAGTGCAGATTTGTATGTGAAGAATGCTTGTTTGTACGACAGACAGTCTTCCTTAGAGAGAGATTTCTTTCAACATCGTTCAGCATTCCTAGCACTTTGCTTGAGATGTTTTTGAGGTCGTTGCCAGGGTTGCCAGTTGGGTTGTTTAGTTGTAGTGAGAGTGAGGGGGCAGAGCAGTAACCAATGTCATTTGGGAAATCACATCAACTGTCCATATATGGCAGTGGTGGCGAACCTATAGCACGTGTGCCAGAGGTGGCACTCAGTGCCCTGTCTGTGGGCACTCAGGCCATCACTGCAGGACAGAGTTCACCAAATAGGACCAAATGCAACAAATCTTTCTGCAGTCACAGGCAACTTAAGAGATGCTGCTCTTGATGCTATTTTAAAGCGACACTTCATTGGCTGTTTGGATCTGTGGGAAAAGTAAGAAGATGTGGACAGGGCTGCATTATCTTTGGAGGTCGTCCTGCTAGACCAACCATTCTTCCTGTACAGAGAGACCCTGGAGAGAAGCTATTTGCCCTCTTTCTTTCAACTGTATTAGTGGCATTAGGCGGCCGATACAATTGAAAGATGTGGAAGAACACATTGCAATAAGTTACTGCTTAAAATGCCATGTTGGCACTTCACGGTAAATAAGTGGATTTTGGTTGTAGTTTGGGCACTCAGTCTTTAAAAGGTTCGCCATCACTGATATATGGTATCTAAGAGGGCTTCCTCTGACCTATAAATTATTTGATGTTATCTACTTAATTTGTTTTTGCTAAGATAAAAATTGGGATGTAGTATTACCGTGAGCTTACCTTCTGAGTTATAGACTCATTTGTTCATGGAAGTATTTTATCGAAGAGCTTCACTAGAGTTTCCATAGAGTTACACTGTTACACAAGCTCAATACACTGGTATAGAGAGATATATCTTCTAAGAGATCTCTTCATATAACACAAAATTATCCTTTTCTTATTAAAACATGCTAATTCTCTGAAGGGAATCTGCACGTGTTGTGTATGAGCGGATTTGCTGCACAGAATTTCCATGCTTTAAATCTGCAGCAAAATACAGTAGTAGTATAAAATAAAAAGTGTTTTTGTGATGCACACTATCCCCTATAGGAGCTGCCAAACAGTCACAGATGGATCCCACATCTAGCAATTAGTAAAAATAAAACAGTCTGACCGGAGCTCCTTGTGTGTCCTTTTATATATCCTTTGATAAATCGATGATTTCACTCCTTTCCCAACTATGTTCCAAATTCTTCAGTACACTTCCACACAAACGGTATTTGGATGGGAATAGATCGCTATTCAGCCAGTTTTAAGCTGCGTTTTCTTGCATCCTGTAGCCAAATAGTGTACAGCTACTATAGAAGAGATTAAGCAGCAGATAGGATAGTATGTTCAAATATATGGAATTTATTTTATTAAAACATACTCACAAAATAGAATAAAATCATACGCATATAAAAATCCACCATGTGGACGCCAGACTCGCTAGTTCGCCCGTGTTAGATATATAACAATCCCATAGACACACTGGGGCAGATTTCCTTACCCGGTCCTGTTGCGATCCAGCAGCGCGTTCTCTGTCGAGGATTCAGGTCTTTCAGCGATTCACTAAGGTAGTGCGCCCGATGTCCACCAGGTATCGCTGCTGCGCTAAAGTTCATCGGAGTTCACTGGAGTTCACCAACCGTTGCTGGGTGCAGGTAAGCGCGTGTCAAGCGACCCTTTTATTTCAAAATTTCACGTTTTTTCCGATTTCTGTTGCGTGCATGCTGGCGCTGATGCGCCACAATCTGTTCGCGTGCGCCAAACACACTGGGCAATTTGGTGCAAATCAGAAAAATTCGGGAAACCCGACGAAAAAAAGCGGTTTGGGCCCTTAGTAAATGATCCCCATTGTGGTAAGATTCAGCCGCAGAGTTGCCTGATAGCTGCAGACTTTCATCAGTAACACGTAAGTCACAAATCACTCATTTAAGCTGACGCAGAGGCGGAAAACAACTCCTCACAGCAAAAATCTCACTGCAAAAATCAACACATGCATCACAAAGCAGCAGCTGAGAGATCAATGTTGGGTTGCGTCCAGCAGCTATTCTACTATTTTGTGCAGGAACCGGAAACATTTATTTTCTAGGTGGTGGCTTCCTTCCCTCTTACTTCATTACTTGTCCTCTTCCAAATATGTTTCATGAAAATTTTGTACCTATTTTTTTTCGACTTTTTACTCACAACTTCCTAATGCAACTTCCCAAAAACACCTGCAGATAACTCAGACACCTTTTTCATCCACCTCCCACATTTAATGAAGCCTTTATTACAATAATTAAGGATAGTTAGCATTTATTTGCAAACACTTTATGCCGATAGCATCAAGGAGACTCCTGGGATTGCGTGTGAGGACTTGAAATGCAGAATTCTTCTGGACTAATGAGGATCAATAGATATTTTACTTTATGTATATTTTATATTTCTAGTTCTATAAAATGTAAAACAAAAAACTCAATGAAGCAAAAACTGAAGCCTATATTAAATTCACTAAACAAATATACAAAATCAAAACATAAATACCGTATATACTCGAGTATAAGCCGACCCAAGTATAAGCCGAGGCCCCTAATTTTACCACAAAAACCTGGTAAAACCCATTTTTTTTTACTCGAGTATAAGTTTGGGTTTTCAGCACATTTTTTTGTGCTGAAAAACTAGGCTTATACTGAAGTATATATGGTATATATTTAGAAATATATGTTGCCAGAGAAATAAAAGGGAAGATCACTGATAAACGCGTCATAAACATAGAAAATGTAAGTTACGTATATACTCGAGTATAAGCCGCTGACATCACTTATCTTGCGAACCTGGCGCCGGCCTAAAGAAAGAAGAGGCGCTGTCGTGTACCAAATATCAAATATAAAAAAATGAAAATGTCTACATACAGTGCAGTGTATTTTAATTGGAGGGGTTTAAATGTACCCGTAGAATACATATTAAATGCTTTTTTTCCCTTTAGTATTATAACTTTAAAAAAATCTGAAGAAAAATTAATTTGTACGAAATGTTAAAGGGGACCTACCACCACGATTCTACGTCTGCGGTAAAGAGCTAGATAGCCAATCCAACATATAATCCAGTCAGTGAATGAATGGTAAAAAGCACGCATGTGCAAGAGATTCTCTGTACCTGGAAATATAATATGCAGTAATAAACCAACAAGGCACAGTGCCCAAGCAATAATTACCGTGAGGTGTGAGACGGCGGTGAGAACCCAGGACTGAAGGCCCAGCAAGACAAACAGTATATAAAAGCAATTAAAAAGGAATGCACCCTAGTGCACCCGTGAATGGACAACCGGAGCCCGACACCTGATAATGTCGGGGTACCCGGACCCGAGTCTCACAACACCATCTCACAGCTCTAATGAATATAGATAACACGAATGGGACATGTGTCTGCGGTAAAGAGCTAGATAGCCAATCCAACATATAATCCAGTCACCTTCTTCTTCCCAGGTGCAAGTGAGTGCTGATCTTGCGACACAACTTGCTTTTTAAATTCTGCTTTTTGTCTGAATTCGTCTGGTTGTCAACCCCCCCCCCCCCCATTTGCGTCGCATGCAAGCCAGCGCTGATGCAACACAATCCAATCGCGTGTGCCAAAAACCCGGAGCACTTCTGGGCAAAACAGAAAAAATTTGCAAAACTCAATGAAAATGCGGTGTTCGACCCTTAGTAAATGTACCCCATTACCTGAATATTTTGCCACAGAGACCAGGTCATGCCATCGTTCTGGAGTCCCAGACAAGTCCGAAAATTGCCAAAAACCCTAAATAAATGTTGCACAAACCATTTCAGGTGCAAATTACTCTAGAATTCTAGTGATAAATGACCCTGAAGGCCCCACGCGTTCCGCTGCGGGTCGCAGCTTCTTCAGGGGTGCCTCACTGATGCAATACCTCGGTATATGTACCTGTATGGTGAGCCGCAGATGTGCGACCGGTGTGTGGCGTCCGGGCGCGTTGTCGGGGAGGGGCATGCCGCCGTGCGACGTCACTTCCGCTGACGCGGGCCGCCGCGCATGCGTGCATGCTCTCAACCCGTATCCAGGCAACGCTCCGATACTATCGGGAATGAGGTGAGTACTGCGTATTGCTGGAGTAAAGTGACATATAAAGTGTCTACAACAAATTTTAAAACGAATTTTACACAGTGCTGGCATATTTCTGGAATAGGATTGCATATAATGTGTTCTGTAACAATACCTGTGAGCCAATTCAAATGTGAAATAGTAAGGAGCAAAAATGTTGTTATACAATATGCAAGTACAAAAGTGTGAAAAAATTGCATGTATAGATCATATAATAAAGTGCAATGTGCCCATGTAGTGTAAAACTGAGATGCCTATATAGGCAATAACGCAGAACCAAAACACAATATTAATCCCAAAAATAAAATGGTCCAGACACCAACACATCCACGCTCAAACAAATCCCCGCATGGGCCCATGCACACTCATACCGCACACACACCACCACATGCTAGCAAGAATAATTCAAGGTAATGACAAAATGTACGATAGATGCATGGTTTTTAAAGGACTCCAAGGTACTGGAGTTAGTCAATAAGTCCATACATATCTTGACCTTCATAAGGTAAGGCTACACTCAGAGATAGGATCGGAGGTATTTTGCAGGAGGCAATCTTGGATTCAGGCAGATAGATGAGGAGAAATGATTTGTAATGAGCCACCGTATAAAATGAGGGTGAGACACCTATAGGGATATTTGTCACAATGGGCATCGCTAGGGTGAATAAGAGCAACACTTGGCGATAATTTCCCTACGAAAAACCAAGATATGGTACAAAAGTGCTGGCCATGCACATTGTACAGATTACGCTGTACAACTCTTACGAGCTGTTCCAATGTGCAGGTCCTGCCGTATCATTTCTCTGTTTTCAAGAGGAAGATATTAGGAAACTAATATTGGGACAAGAAGGACGGGGCCCCAGAGGTACTGGGGCCCCGTCCTTCTTGTCCCCCCTTAGTTTTGGTGTGAGCAGCACAGGACTGCTGCAGCCAATCAGCAGCTGAGTGAAAAATTCTCATATTGACCAAGTGGCATATGCCATGTCAGCACTCAGTAGCTGGTTGGCTACAGTAGTCACATGTCACCAGTACCAATAACTGGTAACATTGAAGGAGCAGCAGTACTGAATCAGCAGTGTGGAAAAACAAGTCATTTTTTTGTTGTTGTTTTACTGGATTTGCAAATAATGAAAAAAAAAAAATCATTATTGGGACAACCCCTTTAATGAGTGAAATCAGGAAACATTTCTTCTCCCCTTGAACTACACTGATTAAATTTAAGAGCGAACCTGGGTTTTATTAGACTTCTTGCATATTTTAACAGATCTGATGTCTCTACTAATGCTATTCAATGAACTAAACAACACACAAAACTATATTGAATGCAATAAACTAAACACTTTTCATCTAGTATTAATGTAGATGATGTTAAGGTCCATAATACAATCTAGGCTTCTAAAAAGAAGAAAAAAACATTCATTTAAAAACCTTTTGAAAGACATAAGAACATCAGAATTTGGAATGTAATGATATTTAAGAACCAATTTAAAAGAAAGTAATATGTAATCTCAGTGGGGTTAGACTTATCAAAATTTTGCTCTGCAGCAGAAAGTAAAGCGGTGCCTATTTGTAATGTTCCCTAATTAAATCACTAGAAGATTGCCTGCCTTTTTGTAACTGTGTGCAAGACTGTGTTCCAGACGTAAAACTCAACCCCATAGACACTTTCATAAAGAAGAAATTCATGATTATGTAACATTAATTTGCAACTGCAGCAGTAATTAAAAATAATTAGCCTGATAACATGAATTGGAGGGCCCCTGCTTATTTTTGCCACTTTTGAGGTCCGCTTAGTCATTAAAGTCATAAGTATTCACTGATGTTAGCTCTGTCCCAAAACAGTGCCTTAAACTGTAATGTCCTAAATTATACTAATTGGAGACCGATAACTGCATACACATCCAGGATGAAATTAGGTAGCTTTAAAGCTTCCTCAGAACTGAACTGAAGTTGGTTAACTATAAAACCTATCATCCTTTTAAATTTTATTCATGATGTTCCTAGTTGTACATCTTATATACAGGCGGTCCCCTACTTAAGGACACCCGACTTACAGACAACCCATAGTTACAGACAGACCCCTCTGACTTCTGGGGAAGCTTTCTGAATGCTTTACTATAGTCCCAGACTGCAATAATCAGCTGTAAGGTGTCTGTAATGAAGCTTTATTGATAATCCTTGGTCCCATTACAGCAAAAAATGTTTAAACTCCAATTGTCACTGGGCCCAAAAACTTTTTTGTCTGGATCTACAATTATAAAGTATACAGTTTCGACTTGCATACAAATTCAACTTAAGAACAAACCGCCAGACCCTATCTTGTACGTAACCCGGGGACTACCTGTACCTTCAATCGGCAAGAAAAAAAATTTGGGGAAATGAAATGATTAAATGTTTTTTTTAAGGTTAAAGTTTATACCACAAACCCACTTTAGCAAAAAGTTATTTTCCAAAAACTCCCTATGCTAGGCCACTTTTACACAGCAGCATTCTGGTACAGTAAGTACTCTGCATGAGTATTTGTGAGAAATAATATAATGGAAATATTGCAATTCCCATCGTAGAGCAACATCTCCTCCCTATAGGCTGGTTAATTGGGGAAGGGGTTGTAATGAACCATGGGGAGGGGGTGGTGCCAGGCCATGCATCCTCAGTGCCTATAGCCTGCACCCAGTCAGGCCCCTATCTGCATAGTATATACACTGGGAGCTTTCCCTGCCTACAAGGGGAAACTGAGGCGAGCAAGGGAAGGTTCCCGCAGCTCCTCTCCTCGCTAGGACCTGACATTATTAGCGAAAAGAGGAAAGCAGAGTAGGCTATGCTGGGCATTTTACTATTAAGGCGGCTCTGCTGGACATTTTAAAAAAGAGGGGACTCTGCTGGACATTTTATTATAAAGGAGGCCCTGTTGGATATTTCATTATTAAGGGGGCTCTGCAGGACATTGCAAAATTAAGGGGGCTCTGCTGTAGATTTTATTAATGAGAAGAATGTTCAGGACATTGCATTATTAATGATGCTCTGCTGTACATTTTTTTAATGAGGGGAAACTACTGGACAATTTATTAAATTGTAGAAGCTGCATTTCCCACCCTAGGCATATACTTGAGTCACTAGGATTTCACAGTTTTAGGGGTAAAACATAGCTTATACATAGGGTCGGCTTATACTTGAGTATATATGATATTATTACAACTATTAAATATAACAGCTATAATTGCTCTATGTAAAAGTACTTTAAGATGTAGACTGGTGACTATAGCAATGAAATTCAATAGTCCCCTACTGAATAATTGTGATAGCTGAAACAGAAACAACAGTAAAGGTGTTATTCAGTAAAGGCCCCGACTGAATAATTGTAATTGCAGCAACAGAAACAGCAAACAATGAATTATGATAATTAGAGATGAGCGAGTATACTCGTCCGAGCTTGATGCTCAATCGAGTATTAGCATACTCGAAGTGGCTTGTTGCTCGGACGAGTATTTTGCCTGCTCGAGATCGAGCTTTTACTTAAGGAAACATAGTGAAGAACAGTGAAGAACACAGTGAAACATTGAACACAGAAAACACAGTGAACACAGGATCATTTAAGTGAAGAACACAGTGAAGAACACAGTGAAGAACACATTGCAGATGTTTCCGTACATCTGCTAACTTATCCGAAGACACGCGTACCGAACGCGTGACAATAGTCAGTGAAGAACAATATGTGTGAAGAACACATTGCAGATATATGGAAACATACTATTGTGAAGAGACACAGTTCGACACTCGTGTCTTCGGATAAGTTAGCAGATGTACGGAAACATCTGCAATGTGTTTCTCAGTGTTCTTTCAATGTGTTCTTTCAGTGAAAACATCTGCAAACATCTGCAATGTGTTCTTCAGTGTTCTTTCAATGGGGCAGATTTACTTACCCGGTCCATTCGCGATCCAGCAGCGCGTTCTCTGCGGTGGATTCGGGTCCGGCCGGGATTCATCAAGGTAGTTCCTCCGCCACCAGATGGCGCTGCTGCGCTGAGAAGCATCTGAACACACTCAACTTCACCGAGCCGGACCAAGTGAAGGTAAGCGCGTCCCAAGCAACACTTTTATTGTTTTAAATGCGGCGGTTTTTCCGAATCCGTCGGGTTTTCGCTCGGCCACGCCCCCCGATTTCCATTGCGTGCATGCTGGCGCCGATGCGACACAATCCAATCACGTGCGCCAAAATCCCGTGGGCAATACAGGGAAAATCAGCGCAAATCGGAAATATTCGGGTAACACGTCGGAAAAACGCGAATCGGGCCCTTAGTAAATGACCCCCACAGTGTTCTTTTAATGAAAAATGCTCGAGTCTCCCATTGACTTTAATGGGGTTCGTTATTCGATAAGAGCACTCGAGCATCGGGAAAAGTTCGACTCGAGTAACAAGCACTCAAGCATTTTAGTGCTCACTCATCTCTAATAATAATATATAAGATATTTTTGTTATCTATGTAATACCAGCTGTAGCTCCCGATGTTGCCCGGGATAGTAAATAACTGCAATATAAGAAAATAGAATTGGTTAACAAAAAAATTATATATATATATATATATATATATATATATATATCTATGCATCTATCTCTCCCTATATGTCACTCACTCTCAGTGACTCACCCTGTCTGTCTCTCACCCACACTCACTGGCTGTCTCTTTTTCACTCACTCATTTTCCCTGCCTGTCTCTCTATCACTTACTTTCCCTGTCTCTCACTCTCCCCATCTGTCTCTCTGTCACTCACTCTCCCCGTCTGTCTCTCAGTTACTCTCCAAGTCTGTCTCACACTCACTGGCTGTCTCTCCATCACCCATACACTCTCCCTGTGTGTCTGTCTCTCTGTTTCACAGTTACTCTCTCTGTCTGTCTCTCACTCATACTCACTGGCTATCTCTCTGTCACTCACTCAGTCACTCTCGATACCTGTATCTCTGTCACTCACTTTCTCCATCTGTCTCTCACTCACACTCATTGGCTGTCTCTCTGTCAGTCACTCTCTCTCTCTGCCGGTCTCATCCTCCCCGCCTATCTCTCTGTCACTCACTCTCCCCACCTTTCTCTCTGTCGCTCAATCTCACTGCTTGTCTCTCTCTCATTCACTTTACTTCACACATATGCCATGTTATACTCATTGACTATAGTAACAATCAAAGCTCAGAGCTCATAATAATGACATGTGGCAAAATAAAACCTGAACTGTGATTAATTGCTTATTGCCACAGACAATGGTTCCTGTATATGGTGGAGTTAAAAAGCGCACATGGGCCGGGCGAGGTGTTTGGTGTTTTTTACACTGTTACATGCGCGCTTTTTAACTCCACTTTGTGAGTATATAAAATAAAATATCCTTCTTGAACCTTGGGATTCTGCACTATTTGTTCGTTTATCTTCTGGCACAGGACTAAGAGTGCACCACAGACACGGGAGTGGTTCAGGGGTGCATTGGAATCCAGTGTTCAGGAGAACGAAGAAAAGGCAGGAGAAACCTAGGAGATCCTCAATTTCTAACTGAAGGGAAGGTGGTGAGATTACCTACTGAATGTGAATTGTGACTTAGAAGAGTTGAGTGCTGACCTTTTTTATCCATTTTACCAGTGCTCATGAATATTTTAAAGGGGAGCTGTGATTGGTTGCCATGGGCAACTAGAAGTATTCTGGCTTTCAGACAGCTTGATAAATCTGCCCCAATGTATTTAGCCAAATCTTCTCTTCTCAGCTGTTGTGATGTGTATGAAAACATTAACGTAAACAAAACGCTGTCTGAACACAGCCTAAGCTGTATTAAATTCATTGCCTGTAGTAACCTATCAAAGCTCAGAGCATATATTAATGACCTGTGACAGATCAGCAACAAATCACGGCTCAGCTTCCAACTGCCACCTCACACAGTGGCTCCTGTATATGGTGGTTATCAAAAAAACTCATATTACCTCACATATTACTTCACATCTTACCTCACACATAAGCTAAATTATACTCATTGCCTATTGTAACCAATCACAGCTCAGAGCTCATATTAATGACCTGTGGCAGCACAGTAACCAATCACGGCTCAGCTTCCAACTGCCACAGCAGCAGACTATGGCTCCTGTATATGGTGGTTAATAAGTGGATTTTAGAAAGTGTGGGGTGAAAAATTCAGCTCAAAACGATCTTCCCTGAGTCACAGAGAGTGGCTGTGCAAAATTTGATGACTGTAGATGTGACGTGCGGATTCCTTTAGCGGACATACATACATACAAACATACACCCACACATACACTTAGCTTTATATATTAGATAATATCATAAAAAAGCTATAAAAAAACAATAAAAATGATACATATTATTAGTATTAGATGTAGTAGAGATAAACGTATATAGTTGCCAATTTGTCTTTGTAAGGTTTTTCTGCAAATGACATGACAACAACGCAAATCAAGAAACTTTAATTTTACTCAAATCAGACTTCTGCCCCTATAATTTAATAAATTCATTTACACATTAAACAGGGTGATCATGAAAGAAAATGATCAAATCTTAATTACCTGATTATGCTGACATGATAAAGATTACTTTTAACTCCTTTGAAATTTTACAGTCGGTCCCCTACTTAAGAACACCCAACTTACAGACGACCGCTAGTTACAAATGGACCCCTGAATGTTGGTTATTTACTGTACTTTAGCCCTAGGCTGTAATAAACAGTTATAACAGTTATCAAAGCTGTCTGCAATTAAGCTTTATTGTTAATCCTGGTTCTTTTGACAATCCAACATTTTTAAAATCCAATTGTCACAGAGACCAAAAGAAATTTGACTGGGGTTACAATTATAAAATATACAGTTCTGACTTACATAAAAATTCAACTTAACAACCTACAGAACCTATCTTGTACATAAGCCGGGGGACTGCCTGTACTCAGTTTTATTGCTGCTTTTGCTTATAGATTGCATTAGTTGGCATTACATTAGCAAGATCCAGCAGTGTGGTCCAGGACTAGCCAAGCAGATTCCTCTAATCTATGTTTGTGTATTAGTGGATTTGTGTGTGCTGTCAATGTGCTTAGATTATCATGATACACGGGTAAGAAAAACTTTTATTTAGTTTAAGAAGATTCTATTAATATCACACTCTGCTCTCCTATCTCACCCAACTAATGAAATTCACACTCAGCAGTGCTACCCCCTCCCCTTGGATCAAGACACTTATTTTGTCTGTAGAGCACTTCTAGTCTTCAAGCTGCTGGACAGGAAGTGCTTCTGGCTGTAGTGCTCTCTGCCTCCTTCCCCTACTCCCTACTCCTGCAGTACAGGAGATGCGTGTTCATGTAAGAGGAATCTGAGCAGACGGGAAGAGCTGCCTGACCTACACTTATTTATTACACACGCAACTTCTTTATATAGGAAGAGTATTTATTTTGGTCTTGGTTTTTATTTCATTTCATTCTCAAAAAAATTCTAGGACAAGAGGATTCTATCAATTCTTTCTCTTGGGAGTTCATTAGCTGTAAGAAAATGTTCTATCTTCATTTTTTATTGATTTGTTTGTAAAGTTTCATCTAAATCATAAATTGATGTATCATAATTAAGTCCAGGATACTGTATGTAAGGAGATAGGGATTAGGCAAAATGGTAAATAAAGGTTGCATTGTAAAACATCTGCTTCAGCAAAGTCATGTTGACATTTCAGTTATATTATATTTTTGACAGTTCATATATAAAGCTGAACAAAAAAAATAAAATCCTGAGTATTTGAGAAGAAATCGATGAATGCATCTATTCCCTTTACAGGCATGCTAAAATATTCAGAGAGCTAATAAATCTAGAATCAACATAATGACACATCCACGCAACATACCTTTAAATAGGGGTATGTTAAAAAATGAATTGGTGTCCATTAAATAGTAATGATGAAGACATGTAGCGAGATGAAAAATTCATATGTGGTATGTGTGTAAATTTATAAGTAACAAAACTATATATAACCCCTTGCTGTGAGCACGCTAATATTCATAGCAAAGTCATAGGAAACCAGAGTTCCACTTCCTTGACAATCATTGGGTTTTATTGTTAGTCCATTGGCCTTAGGTGGGGAAGAACGCAGAAGCACAGGGTATATAAGTTGTTATTGATGAAGGAGATACCACTGGTTCTGAAGTGTGCCCCTGTTGTGCTGAACCTTTGAAAATTGATCAAAAATGGTGGAACGTTGTGTGGGGAAGCCACTGCAGCAAAAAAAAAATAAAAAAAATACAATGGCCTCAGGCCTAAAATAACCCATTTACCATATTTAAATGAATAGACTATTGATATTCTTTAAAGTGTAACTGTAAAGTTACTTGGCAAATAATGTTTTAGCACAGCTTGAAAAAGCCTATGACAATAGTTTCAATGATACCTTGATCATGCTTCTAGCTTCTTCCTATACTGAGATATAGGGCTAACAGATATATGATGCTATCTGTAAAATCCTCTCAGCTTTTCCTGAATTTTGCGAGCCTCCCTGGTTGGACATCAGCTAAGAGTACTGAGAGCACGCCAGAGCACTGAATGTGAACAATCTGGACACAGAATCTGTGTTACTGCTTGTACAGAGATCTAGTGCAGAGCAGGGCAGGGAAGACACAGATCACTAGATCTCTGAATCATGGTCAGAAATAATCGTATAATAATATACTATACTACAAACAAAAGGATATAGTAAAACATTTCCATCTAGTCCATAAAATACATTCAAAGGAAGAAAAAGATAAACACATGACAAAATCCAAGTATGTTAAACCTCTCCAGAAGACCACCTCTCTGAGACGACCCCCTTTCTAAAAGAACGTTCTGCTTTTTTTTTTTTTTTTATTGTATTATATTTATATTATTGCATTATTATCTATGTAAGCTACCCCCTATCTGAAGACGACCACTTTCTTGTGCAATGTAGTTGCACTGAATATATACTGTGCTATGGGTGCAGGATCGGATGCCATTCAAATTGATGGAAAGCTTGACCTCTGTCTTTATTTGTGCATTCAAACTTTCACACATACACATTTCTGCTACATTCAAACTATCAAACACACACAGATATGCTACTTACTATTCCTGGTATGTAATTGGATGACTTAAGGCATTTGATCACATGCTTATGTCATCACTACATGCTGCTGGGACTGATATACTCCTGCACCCAGCAGCTACTGATCATAAGCATGCGCATGTCCTAGTAACACCTCCCAACAGCATCCACCCACCCTCTACTCCTCTTCACTGTTTAGATACGGATTCCAATGGCAACCAAGATCAAAGATAGCTAGAGGGACAAGGTAAAACCCCTGCTAGCAGTCAAATGGCTGCAGATAGCTAATATGTGTATAGATTTTATACTTTACGGTTGTTCTATAAAGTAATCATCAATTCTAAGTGCAAACGTATGCTAAAACATGCAGCTTAGAGCACCCAATATGCAGTATAAATGTCTGTGGATGTACATCTCAAGTTAGGTGTCACATCCACCAGTGTATTTTTCTAGTTGTCTTCCAGTCAGTATGATAATTTCATTCTCTTTTACACCATACTGGTGCTGAAATCTAATGGCAGTATCAATGTCAAGTAACTATATTGCTTTCATAGTTTATGATTTTATAGAGACTTCTTACTGTCAACATTTGGGGTCAGTACTGTAGGCAACACACTATCACAATCTGTGTTGGTACCAAAATATTGCCATTATCAATATTGCCATTATCTAAACTATCAGATAATACTGAAAAATAGCCCTCTTGACATGTATTGACATACAATAGATAAAAACAGTTACAAAAATAAAAATATGTACATGTTAAGGGGAGTTGGCTCACCTGAGGGCTTAGCAGTGTGATACCGGGGGTCCAAGCACGGATAGTCTTTGTTCCAAGACAACATTCCAATGTAAGGGAAATCCAGCTCAAGGTCAGACCGGGTTATCGTAAAAACATAATATTTTCTTTATTAAGAAATTGAAAAAATGCAAGGTATATGCAAAAACAAACAGCTCACGGCCTGAAAAATAAAAATGGAATAAACTAAAAAGCTCCAGTTATACAGAGCTGTGAGACCTTAAGCTAAGAATTCCTTTGGGCAGCCTTTCAGGTGTTATTTTGGGGTCTCAAAATGACTGACAAAGAATAGATGTTGGCAAGCTATTCTGAAATCTATAACTAATCCTGCCCCCTTTGTGATGTGAGAGGGGTCGTAGCTATACCTGTACCAAGTTATGAACTTTGAGACATATTCCTAATTATGTCATATCTTTTTCTGGGGTCTCCTGAGAAGAAAATATGCCCATCACATTTCATAGGATGAATTTACAAATCCAGCCATACCAAACACCACTATGAAGTATTTAGCCAATTGCCTTATATCTATTTTATTGGCTTCCCAACCTTGAAATCTTTGGTGCTCGACACCCCAAAGATATCTAAGGACCCTGATCAGAGTTTCATCAACAAGCAATTGAATTATGACCAGGCTGTCTTCGAATCTTATTGTGCCATAATCTTAAACAGCCAATTTAAGGAACATGGCCAAACCCACATGGGACTTGGAATCGTAGAGTCTGCATTCATTAGCATTTGCTATTCATGGTAAAGAGCCCTCACAGGGGGGAGCTGGGTAAACAGTTGTCCTTGGGTGTGAATGTTGAGTTATCTTAATACAAGGCCTCTCTGTCCCTTAGGACAGATGGATGGACCCACACCAGACATTTTGTAAATGTAAATTGGTGAAATTGTAAATGAGGATGGGGATCCCAATCAATAAAAAAGAAAATATGAAACTTGTGTAATATTATCACACATTATCTGTGTATCACTGAACACGCCAATAAGGCCACTGAAATGGCGTTTTACTTAAAATGGCGTTTTATTGATAATAATACTAGTTATAGTGCTGTGGACACATCCTAAATAAATAATAATAATGAAAATAATTATTATTATCATAATAAGTGATTTATGATAATGTGTATATATATAATGTGTGTATATATATATTTATATATATATATATATATATATATATATATATATATATATATATATATTTATTCCTGATAACTCAACACAAGAGCTGTTCAACAGTAATAGTTGCCTGCATGTAATAAATGCATTCATTCACATTACAGAAGATGTTCAAAGCTTTCATAAATCGTAGCGGTGGTTGGTTTATTAGGTGTACCGATGTGGATATTATGCACATGAAATCACAAAACCTAAGAGATTTCTGAAGGGAAAATACTACATAAAAGTTGATTTCTCCATTTCTAATTACGCTGGAAATTCCAAAATGAATGATGCATACACAACTTAATTAGATCAGCAACACTTGAGGCGCCAGATAATTATAAGTGGTAAACAGTATATGAAAGTCTCACTGACTACAGGGTACTAGAATATACAGTAGTGTGCTTAATCCACCTTAATTAGCCTTGAGGATGAACATAGATGCCAGCGGATTGAAATATCCCAATTAATGACAACTGCTAAAATGCCGTTGTGTATTAAGTAAGTATTTCAAGCCCTTTCATTAAATGTTGCATTATGTAGTGAATCCATTTAAAATTGGATGTAATATGAACGGATTGTAAAAATTCAGACTGGCAATTGGAATTGTGTTTGAGTAGTTCATATGTGTTAAAATTGCAGCCGACCAAATATACTATGAAACAAACCAAAAAGATGAAGCAAAGACATTCCAGCAAGGCAATGATCCCAAATACACAGCCAAGGGAACTCAATTGATTTAAGAAAAAGATAAATAAATCTACTGATTGGAATCCAATAGGATTTGAAGAATGTTTTATACAAAAGAATGCACCAAAATCCCACCTGAATAAAGTATACAACAAGCTTCTCAATACAGGAGGTCATGAAGCTGCGCTCCCTACACTACTGGGGAAGTGTGCACCAGTTTTTCAGTGCAAATACCTTATTAAATGTGGGTGCATTGCCCTTATTGAAAAATTTGATATAACGAGGGGCTGGTGCAGGGCATTACATTACTGTTTGAGGCTACAGGGCATTAAATTATAGTGGGAGGCTGCAGGGCATATTGTTACTGGGGGACGCTGCAGGACACTACTTTACTGGAGGAGGCTACATGGGTCATTACATTAGTTAGGGAAGCTATAGGACATTACATTACTGTTTGAGGCTGTAGGACGTTAAAATTACTGGGGAGGCTACTGGGCATTACATTGGGGGGAGGCTGCAGGACATTACATTACTGGTAGAGGCTGCAGGACATTACATTACAGGGGATGCTGCAGGGCATTACATTGCTTGGGAGGCTACTGGGCATTGCATAAATGGGGAGGCTGCTGGGCATGATATGACTGATGGAGGCTGCAAGGCATTACATTACTGGGGAGGTTGCTGGACAATACATTACTGGATGAGGCTGCAGGGCATTACATTACTGGGGTAGGCTCCTGCGCCTTATATTACTGGTGGAGGCTGCTGGGCATTACATTACTGGGAAAGCTGCTGGGTATTACATTACTAAGGGAGGCTGTGATAAATGCATTTCCCACCCTAGGCTTTTAGGTGAGTCAATAGGGGTAATTTATCTTATCTCTGTTTGTTTTAGCTACTTTTGGCTAGTCTTTTTTTTCCGTCTGCCTCTTTGGTAATTTATCAATCTCACTTTATCCATGTCTTAAATGGGTTTATTTTTTCAGATTTCTTTTTGAGAAATTTGTTACAAATGTCGCAAAAATGTTGCACAAATATACCAAGTTATTTCTTTCCATTTTCTATGTTTTCCTTAAGTATGGTTTGGTCTGGGTAGGTGAGGCATGACGTGAAAACGCCACGTTCGAGGCTCCTCCCCGTCCGACAAGGCTCTCCATGAGCTCTACCCTGTAACGCTGCCCGTTCTACCTGACTCAGAAGAGAAGATGCGAGTGCCGTGGAGCAGGTAGCTTTGGGATGAGGCCAGCTGCACACCGAACGTAGCGAGGAGCATCGACAGCACAGAGTGTGCAATGCCGGATGCCCGAGATGGAAATCCCGTGACGACAGCCACACAGTCCCGCCTTGGATAGCGGGGACAGCAGAGCAGAATTGTAAGGCACAAGCTGTAGCTGTACCTTTTTGCCTGATACAACCTCTGAGGAACTGTTTTCTGGACCCTTCCCAGAGTCACAAACCACTTGTCCGGTTGATGCTGAGCTCTTTTCCGATGCCCAGGTTTTCCACCGGTCGCAGTCTGTGGGTGATGATGACATTGTTGACGTAGTGGAAGAAGTGTGTAAAGAGGTGTTGGACGATGAGGAGACACGGTTGTCAGACAGTGGTGAAGTTGTTGTCAGGGCAGGAAGTCCGAGGGGGGAGCAGACTGAGGGATCGGAGGATGATGAGGTTGACAGACCCAAGCTGGGTTGGATAGGCGGGTGAACACAGTGCTTCTGAGATGGAGGCGAGTCCTCGACGAGAACAGGTTGGAAGAGGCAGTGGTGGGGCCAGACGGAGAGGCAGGGCCAGAGCTGGTGCATCAGCGCCAAATGTTTTCACGTGCTCCCGTGGCGAGTGCTAGATTTTTGGAAGTCTGGAGGTTCTTTAAAGAAACACTGGAAGACCGACTGACTGTGGTGTGCAACCTGTGCCACACCAAGATCAGCAGGGGTTCCACCACTAGTAGAATAACTACCACCAGTATGCGCAGATATATGAATGCTAAACACCCCACTCAATGGCACCAAGCCCGTTCACCTCCAGCCGGGCACACCACTGCTCCTTCCCCTGTGTCATCTGCTGCCTCTGCTAGTCACCACCCTGCCCAGGACCCCGGCCCAAACACCTCCCGTGCGAAAACCACACCTTCGTCTCCACGATCCTCCACAGCATCCACCAATGTCTCCATGCGCAGCGTTCAGCTCTCCATAAGCCAGACGCTGGAGCGCAAAAGGAAGTATAGTGCAACCCACCCACACGCCGAAGCCCTCAACATCCACATCTCCAGATTACTTAGCCTGGAGATGCTGCCCTATAGGCTGGTAGTGACCGAGGCCTTTGCAACCTCATGGCGGCGGCCGCCCTTCGGTATTCGGTCCCCAGCCGCCACTACTTTTCCTGAACGCCGTTTCTGACGAGGTCCACCTGACCACGGACACGTGGACGAGTGCTGCCGGGCAGGGCCACTATATATCGCTGACGGCACATTAAGTTAACTTGGTGGAGGCTGGGACCGAGTCTGACCCTGGGGCTGGTCATATACTGGCGACGCCGAGGATTGCGGGGCCTACCTCGGTACAGGTCTCTCAGGCCTACTATGCCTTCTCCTCCCACCCCTCCTCCACCTCCTCCTCCGAATTACCATCCGTGGGCATGGCGCCATCAGTCGGTAGCTCTAGGCACGGCAGCATTGCCGTCGCTAAGCGACAGCATTCGGTGCTCGAACTGCTGAGCCTAGGCGATAAAAGGCACACCGCCCAAGAGCTATTACAAAGAATCACGCTGCAGACTGATCTGTTGCTGGCACCGCTGAACCTGAAGCCAGGCATGGTTGTGTGTGACAATGGCCGTAACCTGGTGGCGGCTCTGCAACTCGGCATACTGACACATGTGCCATGCCTTGCCCATTCGCAAATCCAAGCCCCTGTCTCTAGGCTACTCCCCAAACAGCACTTTTGTATAAGATCAAGTGTAGTAGCGTTCTTATAAGTTTAGGATATGGCGGGTGAGGGGAATGTAAACAGATGCGCAAGAAGCGCTGAAATAATATCCCTAAATGGTAAAAGTTTGCCAGTATATTTTGTGGATAACACAGCAGGGTGGCGACAAAGTTAACAACTTTGATGTGGAATCCATGCCCCGCAATTCTCTGCGTCGGCAGTATATGACCAGCCCCAGGGTCACACTCGGTCCCAGCCTCCACCAAGTTAACCCAATGTGCCGTCAGCGATATATAGTGGCCCTGCCCGGCAGCACTCGTCCACGTGTCCGTGGTCAGGTGGACCTTGTCAGAAACGGCGTTGGTCAGGGCACGGATGATGTTGTCTGACACGTGCTGGTGCAGGGCTGGGACGGCACATCGGGAAAAGTAGTGGCGGCTGGGGACCGAATACCGAGGGGCGGCCGCCGCCATGAGGTTGCGAAAGGCCTCGGTCTCTAGTAGCCTATAGGGCAGCATCTCCAGGCTAAGCAATCTGGAGATGTGCACATTAAGGGCTTGGGCGTGCGGGTGGGTTGCACTATATTTGCGTTTCCGCTCCAGCGTCTGGGGTATGGAGAGCTGAACGCTGGTGGATGCTGTGGAGGATCGTGGAGGTAAAGATCAGCCCTACTCTGCCGAGACTGGGACAGTGTGACAGTGTCTTGCTGGGGTGACATAAGAACTGCAAAGGCCTTGTAAAGCGTACAAATGCGTGACAAGCTGCCTGCTCCCTACTCTCCCTCGCTACTGTGTTCCCGCAGAATACGCCCTCACTCGCTGCTGCTAGCGTCTGTCAGAGGAAATACTGTTTCAGCTTGTGCACCAGGGCCTGCTGGTATTCATGCAATTCTTACACTCCTTTTCCTCTCACAGGATGAGAGTGGAAAGATTTGCTTTTACCGTGGGTCCAGGAGAGTGAATACCCAGTAATCGGTGTTGGAATAATTTCTTGAACGCGGAGGGTCACGGGATAGGCAGCCTAGCATGAAAACTGACTCGTGCCTGCGAGTCCCAACTCGCAGAATTAACTCACTCACTGGCCTGACTGCCATTTCCTCCTCCTCCACTCCTCCAATCCTCTCTTGCCCATACACCTGAACAGGAAGGACTAGTAATGCTCCCCCGTTCTGTCTCCCAACATTCTCCTCCTCTTCCCCTCGTCCTCCCTCCACTCCTCCATAAGCGCTGGAAACAGACCTACGAGGGTGCTTTGGCTATCAACAAGGGAATCTTCTTCCCCATCTCTTGAGACGAGCGCAAAGCTTCTGACTTCATGCTGACCAGAGAGTTTTTCAACAGACCAAGGAGCGGGATGGTGAGGCTGATAATGGCGGCATCGCAACTGACCATCTGTGTTGACTCCTCAAAGCGACGGCACTGCTGCTGTGCCTAGAGCTACCGACTAGACTAAGAGCTAAACAGAACATTCGCAAGTCTCCCTGCAAATTCGTCACAATATGGTACTAGCTGCATTACTAGTGCCAGCAAGGTTAGCCACAAGCAAATAAAAAAAAAATATATATATATAACACTATTGTAGCCCTAAGAAAGCCGGTTGGGTTCTTGTATGGCTAGTTTCTAACCTACACTGACCGCACACAACTGGATTTTGTGCTGTGCCTGTCACTTTAAGTTTTGAAAAATATATGGTACTAGCTGCACTACTAGTGCCAGCAAGCCCAGCCACAAGCAAAGAAAAAAAAATATTCTAGCCCTAACAAGGGGCTAGTCTATTCTAGGGTCACCTGATCAGGCCAGCCAACCACTGCTATCGAGGTGTAAGTGTACCACGTGATGCTGGGTGGAGTGCAGAGTCTCCTGGCTTGTGATAGGCTGTGTTTCTGGCCGCCAAAAATCAAAATGGCGGGAGATGCCATTTTCTCGAGCTGGCGAAATATTCGTCCGAGAAACGAGCATTTTCGAGTATGCTAATGCTCGAATGAGCATCAAGCCTGGACGAGTGTGTTCGCTCTAGATCTCTAATTATTTAGCTGTAGTGCATCACTCAGATTTCACACAAACTTCAATGAAAAAGGCGCAGTATAATTCTGTATTAAAATCCACGGCAAAACTCATGGAAGCTTGCATGGTTTTTTTTTTTATAAATAGACTTCCATTACATGCATTACTTTCATGTTTGACTATTGTGAGGTGGATAATGCTGTTTAAAATTAAATTAGGAAATTAATTAAGTGCATATGCGCTAGTTTTTATATTTCCCTGCTGGCACGCCTTATGCAGAGTATGCATACATTTTTGGAGGAAGCTGTAACTGAACTTTGCAAAGCGAGAGCCAAAGGGTTAAAGATCTGGAGACAATCTATATGGAGAAGTGGGCCAAAATTCCTGCTGCAATGTGTGAAGACTTGGTCAAGAACTGCAGGAAATTTTAACACCAAAAAATAACTTTAAAATGGGGATGGTAAAAGCTAGAGGGCTGAAAAATGTTGGGAATAACAGGGAAGTTTCCCTTCCCAAAATGGGCTTGGGAAAGTACTTAAAATAATAACATAAAATAATAAAAAAAGAAAGAATTTTAAAGAGATTATTTAACAAAATGCTGTGAGGGGCAGCAAGAAACATGTAATAATTACCATTTTCAAGGCTGAAAGACAATGATAGTTTCATGGATGAGAGGGTAGTCACAAAGCCCTAGATATCCAGCAGAAGATGCAGACAAGTGCAAAGGTAAATCAGGTAGCCCATACGCGAAGCACCAACAGGACATGCAGAAAATAAGGAGTGCACTGTGCAATGCCATTAGTTGTGAGGTGCAAATAATAACTGATACATGGACAAGCATGGGCAGGAGGGTTACAGCTCTTTGAATGCATTTATGTAGTGGTGGTTTAATCCTAGGCAGAAATCGATGTAGTGCATATATTTGCACCACCTAAGATTGCCAGATTCTGCCTCTCTGCTTCTTCTCCTGCCACCTAATCCTGTGGGCATCAGGTCAGCCCCTCCAGTTTTAGCATAGCCATGGGGAACAGACCATGCTGGAAAAAAAATTAAACCTATGGAATGCTGTTTATTTTCACACCCAAATGGTAATCCTGCTCCCAGGAATCCAGTTAGATTGCCTGGGTGGAGCCCTGGTTACATAATGGCGAAAAACTGTTTTATTTCTTATTCGTAGCTGTTCAGCCGGCAGACAGGTACTCCTTGCATCATATTTCTCTATGATGCAACTTCTGTTCACTGCACTGTGCACGGCCGATGAGATCTGGGACACAGGTCCATAATTTACAGGCCACACATTTACAGGCCAAACTATACATTTTCTTTACCTCCTCAAAAAGAAATGGATTTACTAAAAAAAACTAAATTATACACTTTATTTAATTTAATTTGCAGATTAGGGGGGCGCCGATGGGGGCTCGTTTTTCTCCCTCATTGGCAAACCTATTTATGTCCTGGTGGGAGGAGGAGTTCATTTATTCAGAATTTGATCCATTTTTGGGGAGCATTGCCTGGTACGGGCGATACATCGACGATATACTTATTGTATGGTCGGGAGGTGTGTCGTCCGTGCCAGGTTTTGCAACCATTTAAATACCAATAATGTTAATTTGAGTTTTACATTTGATTCCAACAAAAATGAGGTAGCCTTTTTGGACCTCATGTTGACAGGATGTGCATCAGAAAAAAGAGTTAGAACAACTTTATTCAGGAAGGAAACGGCAGGGAACACAGATTTTTAAAATCAAGCCAAAATCCTTAGCCAGAGATTAATGTCTAGGAATTATCCCAAGTGGTCCATTGATAGGGCGTTCAACATCGCCATATCGAGAGACCGACAGAGCCTTCTGGAATCTAATAATAATAAAAACAGAACTAGTACGAAAAGGTTTCAATCCTCTAAGGTTACTTTTTCAACACAGTATAGTATTGATTTTCCTCATATAATAAGAATTTTTAAAAAGAACCTCTCTATTCTTTATCAGGATGACAAGTTGAACTCAATACTTGAACCTGGTTGAATACAAGGGGTTTTTACCGTTGTGGGGCTGTACGCTGTAATGTATGTCGATATGCCACACAGACAGTTTCCTTACCACTCGGTAACAGTGTCAGACCACAATCGATAAAAACCTTTATCAATTGTGATTCCACATTTATAGTCTATATGATTAGATGTGAAACCTGTAATATGTCCTATGTAGGATGTACCACTAGAAAATTAAAGACACGGATTGCGGAACATCTACTGGACTGCTCCAAAAGCATTGAAACCAGTATGTCGGGAGCGTCCAGACATTTTGCTACTGTCCACACAGGAGATGTTTCCTCTTTCCGTTTCTTTGGTTTAGAGAAAATCTATGCTTTTCACATACTTTCATGCTCCGATATGCTGTTTGCATATATTTTTTCATGTATTTTGTTCTTCAACATTATCCTCATATTGAGAATTACCTCTGCAGCCAGAAAGTAATGTTTCTTGTTATACAATGTTGCAACATTAATATATTGTTTATTTAGGTGACCACATCCCTGGGATGACGCCACGGGAAGTACACACCCCTTGTGACACTCTTTCCCCACATGGGTGCACACACCTCCTTTACGGTGATTGGTAGTTTATGGTTTTAAATGTTTTACTTGTTTAGTAGAATATGTGCCATGACTAAGAGCAGGGACGTGCTCGAAACGCGTAGGCGATATATCTACCACCTGTGATGTTTTAAAGAAACCCGAATAAAGATCTACATTGTTTTAAGGATGTGCCACGTTTGCTCACCTTTTTGAAGCTTATGAATCCTGTCCGCAGTCCAAGCGGCACCACGCGACTGCACTCCTACACGTGCCAGCTATACGTGTTTGGAAGAAACTCCCGGTGTGGATTTCCCTTAAAGAAGTGTGACGAGTGGGTGAGCTGCATAAAAACTTTTTTTCTACTTGCTTATTTATTTAATTGGTACTCATATGTGGATTCTAAACATGTTAGATTTTTGCTTGAAGTTATGAAAAGCTAATTTTCTGGAAGAGTTGATAGAGAAAACTATAATTCTAATATAACAATACGATGCCCCAAATTCTTATAAATAAATTTATAATCTTCTTTCTACAGCATATGGTGACTAAACCCACCCTAAGGAAAAAAGAATAACATCCTTAACCTCTCTTTGTGTTATCCTTTTATTTAACGGTAATACTTTCAGAAGTCAGAGCTGACAGCTGATGCTCAGTTAATCAGTGAATTACATTAGGCTGAAGAGGAATCCTGCTAGCAGTCATTTAACTCCTGGAGTTTGCAGCTATATTGATGATACAGTGTAATATGAAAAAATATATGTTTTGTGTAATCCTGCAAAATCCCTCAGCACTTCTAGGGGGAACAAAACCTAAAATATTGCAACACTTTTGACAATCATTTGTCAAGTTAAAATATTTGTCATGGAAGCAATTTCTTGTCCTCACACAATAAACAGGAAGGGGGTATGTTGTGGCACTTGTAATTTACACTGGGATGTTAGCTAGTGGTTCAAGGGGTTAATGAATTGGCACATGACCAAAAAGGTTTTAAACTGTCTCTACATTCGTGAAAGTGAAATAAAACTTTGTTGACCACCTTCTAGCTCCTCTACTTGCGCACAAAAAATTGCACCAAAAAAGTGCAAGTGGAACCTAGAGGCACAAAAAAAGTGTTGGGATTACCAATCTGCGCCCAATTTTAGTGACTAAAAAAAAGAAAAGGTGTGAGTGTTGGAAAAGGACCAAAAGGAATGAGAAAAAAAAAATAATGAATGCCCTCCAAAATCTTTCTCAAAACAAGGCTGATTGGGGGGAAGGGAGTCATGGCGACAAATTGGTGGCGACTATGACGGAAATCTCTGCTAAGTCAGACATACCCCTGAGGAAGTCGTTTTCATATGACGAAACGCGTGGGGAGTCCGCCACCCCTGTCCACCTGTGCCGTCCTTGACTGCCCATAGGATCGTCGCCTGTACTCCATTGACCATAGTCCTCTCCTCGGTACTCATCCATGTTTTTGTCTTGCTTACCTTGTAGCAATATTTCTCTACTCTTTCATGGACTCTGAGGTTGGTACAATTCATCTGGCCGGTTCACACCGTTAGGGGACCATACCTTACTCTTTGGCATTTAGCAATTGAGCATTTATCTTACTATTGGGCAGACAGGTTGGCCTTGTATCACTTACCTAGTGTTGGTCGGGGGGTTGTTTACAGTTCACTATACCAGGTGACTGTATGTATTCATGTATATAGTATTTTTAAATTATTTTAAATGTGTGTACTTCTTTGATTGTCTGTCATGATGAATTTTGTGTAATAAATTTGGATTTACGTTTTGTACCGCATATGAGCCTTTGAATGCATTCTTTTCTTGTGGTATTTTCATGTTGGTATTTGTGCATTGGCTCGAATATTATTTGGCTGTGCTACACCCCCTCTTTTGTTATTACATTACTGAAAATGTGATACACATGCATTGGGGCCCCTGGTTCCAGTAATGTGTATCCTTAGTCTGTTTCTCTTGTTTGTGGGCTTTCTTGTGTATCATCTTTAGAAGAGGCTTCCTTATGGGACAATAGCCATGCATACCATTTTGATGTATGGGCCAAGCAATGACTGACTGAATCCCACCTCTTCAACCTTTGTAGCAATGCTGAAAAGACAACTTCTGGATATGGTGAAGGTACCAGTAAGTGGGACTGGAACAGCTCCATTGGGTGATTATGTGAGTTAATAGGGTCCATGCAGTAGCTAGTTTTGAGTATCGTTAGTTTGTTAGAGATAATAATAATTACTATTTATGTATATAGAGCCTACAGATTATGCAACACTGCACAAAGCATGCCAAATTGGTCGATACATTTCAGGGGAGGACCACCACCTTTATCCGCTCCTTTTGGGAATTGAAGTGCAGATGTGGACTAGCTACTATGTGGACCCTATTATCACTTCTAACTATCCCCTGGTGTAATTTCAGTTCCACCTACTGGTATCCTCACCACTGAAATAACCGAGCATGCTTCCTATACAGTTCTTTTAAACCCACATATCACATTATAGTATATCATTCACAGGTGTGACGGTTGGGAAGCTGTATTAAGGGATATTATAAAGGAAGCTATACAAGGGTTCTAAGGTAAACTTCACATGTATAGGTGAAGGTATATTTATACCTAGAGGGTAACACCAAATCAAGCTGCTGCATTCACATCTGTAAACAATGAGTTACATGACCCCTGGGAGAAAATGGTTATATGGCCATTTTAATTTAGGAGTTGTAATGACAATTTTTGGCAGCATTTGATATATTGTGCCACATGACATTTTGTTTTACTATGTTTCTTAACACCTGTACCTAAACTACTTCTACATATTTTATTATCACAATTATTTTTATATTATAAGTTTGTTCCCTAAAGAGAGAATAAAAGATTGGGGTACTGTTGTATTTGTCTACCTTAAGTGTTTTACTGTGGTGAGATCAAGATTCAGCTTATGACAAAGCTCTTAAATGACTCACACTTTGTGAGCAGAGCTCCATGGATGAAACATGATGGCAAGGTACAGTTGAAATCTCTCTCTTACAGTAAGCGCATGTACTATATCATTTTACCGTACTCAATAAGTCGCTGCGGTTTCCATGTTCATAGTCAGAGGTCGTTGGACTGTGTCACGTGTGAAATTGAGAGGTGAAAAGAAGACAATGCAGACTCTATATGCTAGAACAATCTCAGCCATTGCTATGGAGAAGGTAGTATTAAAACAAAAAGGGAGATTGACAATAAAATTACTAAGTAATTGAGCCAATAATAGAACAATTTGCCTTTATCAGGCCCTTCATTCAAACTAAAGGATTTGAAAAAGAAAATGCATTGTTCACAGCTACAAGTATAGTGAAAATTGACAGTGTGAATTAAACTGCATTCAAAGATTGACCCCAAGCAAAAAGTCAAACAATTCAATAGGTTTTAATATAATGATTTAAAGGATATGTCTTATCTAAAAAAAAACAATAGAATATCACTAGGTTTCAAGTGTTAGATTGTAGGGAATGGTTCCCAGGAAAGCAGGTCAATGGCTCCTCTGGGCATCAATAAAAGCTAAAAAAGTGGCCACAGGCTTTATTGCTAAAATCATGGCTGCAGGAATGGGTATGGGGCATGTGTGGTTGCTGCAATTTTTTTCCTACAACAGGGTTGCACAATCTTTAATGGTCTGAGGGTGGATTTGTTATTCCACACAACTTGAACGGGCTTCACTAGTGACCAGCACCCTAGATGCACCAGCAACCACACTATAGCACACACGCCACACGCCATCCCAGAAACCAAATTCTGCATTTGTACAGTAGGTAATAGACAGTCTATAAATACATTGTAATAATCAGACAATAATAATTAATATAATAAATTTATTGGATAATTTAAACTTTTGTAAAAAAATAATAAACTGAAAAGTGGGGTGTACAATATTTTTCAGCCTCTATACTTTCAGTGCAGCAAACTCACTCCAGAAATTCAGTGAGGTTCTCTGAATGATCCAATGTTGTCCAAAATGACTGATGATGATAAATATAATCCACTTGTGTGTAATTAAGTCTCCGTATAAAAACACCTGCTTTGTGATAGTCTCAGAGTTCTGCATCATGAAGACCAAGGAACACACCATGCAGATCCGTGACACTGTTGTAGAGTAGTATAAAACTGGATTTGTATACAAAAATACTTCACAAATTTTAAACATCCCAAGGAGCCGTGTGCAAGCGATCATATCGACATAAAAGGAGTATCAGACCACTGCAAACCTACCAAGACCCGGCAGTCCCTCTAAACTTTTAACTCAAACCAAAATACTGATCAGATATGCAGCCAAGAGGCCCATGATCACTCTGAATTAACTGCAGAGATCTACAACTGCGGTGGGAGAGTCTGTCCATAGGACAACAATCACTTGTACACTGCATAAATCTGCCCTTTATAGAAGAGTGGCAAGAAGAAAGCCATTTCTCAAAGATATCCATAAAAAGTCATGTTTAAAGTTTGCCACAATCCATCTGGGAGAAACCAAACATGTGGAAGAAGGTGCTCTGGTCAGATGATACTTTTTGGCCACAATGCCACAAGATATGTTTGGTGTAAAAGCAACACAGCTCATCACCCTGAACACACCATCCCCACTGTCACACATGGAGGTGACAGCATTATGGTTTGGGCCTGCTATTCTTCAGCAGGAACAGGGAAGATGGTTAAAATTGATGGGAAGATGGATGGAGCCAAATACGGGACCATTCTGGAAGAAAACCTGTTGGAGTCTTACAAAAAAACCGAGATTGGGAAGGAGATATATCTTCCAACAAGATAATTGTCCCAAACATAAAGCAACATCTACAATGGAAGGTTCACAAATAAACATATCCGGGTGTTAGAATGGCCAAGTCAAAGTCCAGACCTAAATCCAATCGAGAATCTGTGGAAAGAGCTGAAAACTGCTCTTCAGACTCCATCCAACCTCACTGAGCTCAAGCTGTTTTCCAAGAAAGAATGGGCAAGAATTTCAGTCGCTCGATGTGCAAAACTGAGACATACCCCAAGCGACTTGAAGCTGTAATCGCAGCAAATGGTGCATTACAAAGTATTAACTTAAGGGGGCTGGATAATATTGCATGCCCAACTTTTCACTTAATTAATTTTTTTAAAGTTTAAAATATCCAAAATCCCAAAAAATTACAATTTTGTATCTTTATGTTTGAAGCCTGAAATGTGGCAAAAGGTAGAAAGGTTCAAGGGGGCCAAATACTTTCGCAACGCACTGTACATTTGTGGTAAAGTGAAATGTCTTACCTGCAAACATAACAGTACTTTTAAGTAAAGTAAAGTACTTTCAAGGAGCCATAGACAGCTTTAATATGGCAGCAGCTTTATCAAGAATACTATCAGCGAACCGAACATCCATAAATCACAACTGCACAAGAATATATGTATCACAGTCGGCATTTTGAGAAATAGTTGCCTTATGATCCTGACTCGGCAGAAAGGTCCCTAAAATGTCTTCAAAACTGACGGCTGGAAACCTCAGCAAAGCTGTAAATGATTCAAAATGGAGGATTATCTGTCTGCAGTTTGATAAATAAAAGAGGTAAATAAAATATAAATAATGTTCTTTCATGTTATTTACTGAGTAGAATATCTGTACAATGTTACAATACATTGTTAAAAATAAATTTCAGTGTTCACAATAATAAATATATTTCTGAGCGATTCCAAACTTTTGCACGCTAGTGTTGATGGTGCATGACTCTGGGACAAAGGACAATTGACAGGTGATTTATTGAGTAGTAGCGCTGAATAAACAAGGCTATCCATCAACAAATTAGTACTCACAAGAGCTCGGTGCTGTATTTTATTTACACAATAGCGTTCCTCCTGGTTAGCAATGGGAGACTTCATTCACATAAAATACGAGGCATAAGGATAAATTATTCCCTTTAGATAATATGCTATGGAAATATACAAACAAACACACTCGCCAGTACAATTTGTTGGCAGGATGTTCTTTCTTTCCAATGCTACGACTTCATTCAAAGCCTAGGTGATGAATATAGCAAAAGAAAAATGCCAAAGCCTGTAACAACTTTGCATACTTATAAGAAAGAGGTACAATAAACAAAAATAACAGAATTTCATTTTCATTCCATTAGAATACTCAGGTCCATTGTCGTTCTTTGGTTCCCTCGTCACTTGGATCCAGCGGCTGTGTGCATTAGAAAGATAAGAACAAGGAACCAGGTTAATGGAATAAGCCGCTGTGACACTAATGGCTGGTGGTCTGAAGCCACATTGAGTCATTCCAGTATAATCACAGCATCAATGACTTGCAGGTGACTTTTTTTGTTTCCTTCAAAAACTTTATGAAATAGGAAAACCTGAAGGAAAACATTAAAATTGCCAGTTGGTCAAGAGAATGCTACAATGTATTAGTGTATTTCAACCAAATCCATTTGCTTACGCAAGATGTTGGATTGAGAAACTATTTTGACACAAGATCCATTCTAAAATCCATATCAAAACCAACTACAGTTCAGATCCCATTGGTGCACAAACCCTGAAATCGGTGTAATTCTGGATGCACTGCCAGGAATTGTGGCTATTTCACCAATTACTCCACCTCCTCGCCAAGTGGTTCTGGAGGAGTATTAAAGGGGTTCCCTGGTGCAACCCTTTCACACGATTGCACACCAGCTATAGCTCAGGGTCAGCCCGTTCAGGCTCAAGTTAAAGTGCAATTCTATGCCAGGTACTGCCAGAACTGTCCCTACCCGCTGAGGAAACCACCCACCGAATTTATCAGGTGCAGTGAGGGGGGCAGACATTGCTGCTGCAGCTGCCTTCAGCGTATGATAAGTCTCCTCATTTTGATAACTTATGAGTTAACATTTCTAAAGGAATCAACTAATTTGGACATTAGGTAATGGGTAATGCCAAATACGATGTACGGTTACATTTTCTATATGTTTGGTCTATGCTTACTTAAATGAATGAACAAATGTTGTTTATTTGCTGATTGTTACAATTCACTCTGCTATGTTGATCACATGTTAATATATCTAAATAACATACTGATTTATGGATTGGATTAGGCAGGGTCTTCATTCATAATGGCTATTTAATACAGTAAATTATACTGTCTAGATAGAATAAGGCCATTAGAGTACAATACAAATATCAGAGCAGTATTAAGCCCCCTATTTACATAAAATTGTTTACAGTTGATGCATTGATTTTTTGAGATCCTGGCCTTTGTGGGCTTTCAGGACGAAGCATTTTTCTTCCACTCAGGTCTCCAGGACTTCTCCTGAGCTTTATCAATTCTCTGAAATGCTCTTCTACAGCGGCTTACGTCCAATGGGGAATAATGTAGCATTCTTCGCCATTGCCTATTAGACACGCCCTGTCTTAGAGTCTTTGGTTCATCAAATGAGTCAACAACAGACTTATCAACTACAATCAGAAGAATTCTCTCTCCTTTATTTGGATTTTTATACAGGGATATAGTTCTTGATGACATGTGCTATGAAGGTATGTCATTTGTATGCATGTGCAAGTATGTTTAACAAAAGAATCCATTTAGCACTTAATGAGGGATTTCTTCTTGTGGTTTTTATGGATAAGTTTATTAATTAGATAGAAGATATCTAATGCTTAACTATTATCCTTTTTTACTTTTTGTAACAATGTTTATATTTGTTTTGTACTACTGACTATCAAAGGGTTGCTGTTAGTTTATGTCTACTCCTCCCAATGGAAGTGACATCTCGCTCGGAGGCATTTTTAACCTCTTAACGCTCTATGTTGTACATGTATGACGCAGAGCTGCTAACACTGTATGAAGAGGGCTCATGGGGTGAGCCCTCATAAAGAGGTGGGGTTTGCTGCATATTGCAGCCAGTGGCACATTGTAATGAATACTGTGTAAAAATGCCATATACTGCAATACCACTGTAGGAATGATCAGACCATCTAGGGTTAAAGTACACAACATGGAATAATAATTAACGTTACGGAGAATCTGTCACACAGCTATGAAAAATTAAAAAGTTATAGATTATTGAAGGTGGAGAGTGAAAAATGAACAAAGAAACACTGCAATGTGAAGGGGTTAAATGTAAATTAGATGCTTTTAGATCATGATAAAGGTTGGATAGCTGAAACGCGTTGATTTGATGGTTGCTATGTACTGAGAGATTTTGGAAGAAATAAAGAAATGGACTTTGTTTGTATCTCCGTGTGCTGGGTTTCCTTTCCTCTTGGACACATTGTGCCTAGTTTTTTTCCTGTGCACCGGATCAAACATAAAGGATCGGTGATCTGGAATATATGTTATATAAAACTTCAAACATCCTCTTAAAGAAAACCTACCATTAGAAGTCTACCTATAAAGGAAGATCTGATGGTAGGTTCCCAATGGCCTTCTAAATCCTAATCTATTTTTAGCTAATCCTATAATACTTTTTAACTAATATGCCAATTTCAGACAGATGCAACTGGGCTGTGGAGTAGCCTCTCTGGCAGCTAGGTTAAAGACTACTCTATGCCCCAGTACATTAGATAAATTGTAGTTTTAGGTAGAAGGTATTCTAGGATTAGTTTAATATACTGTAGGTTACAGTTTAGAATGTCATTGGGAACCGACCATCAGATTTGCCATAATAGGTAGATTTCTGAGCATCTTTGAAGCTTTGGTAGTTAGGTATTGGTCTAATATTTGGGGTAAAGCATTCCAGAAAATTGGTGAAGATTTCTGATTATAGGTTTCTTTTCATTTTCCATCTTTTCAGGCAAGCCTATCACACCCCCTAACTCCATGTAATTTTAAGGCTAACTTCACTTACGAATCCTCTGTATTCCTCCCAAGCAGTAAATACCAATATACAGGCTACCCTGCAGTCTTATTCATCTTGGACTCTGTACAAAGGTGAAACTAGTTCATAAAGCAGCATTTATTTTTTTATCTATTTATTCTGCTTCTCTGTAAGAATGGCTAGACCATTGTACTTGCACATACCTCCCGAACTCGCCTATTCCTTCTGATAGACTGTAAGCTCATTCCTATTGTTTCAGAGGACCATGTTATTACTTTGTAATGTCTTATTGGTTTTTTTTTTGTATTCCATGATTTGTAAAGTGCTCAGTAATATGATGCTACTATATAAATAAATTCTTATTAGTAGTATTAGTAATGAACCAGGTTTGGCAATTACCTGGTTCAATTGAAAGAATGGGGGCGCTGTTGCCATCGGCTAGCTGTGTAAGAAATGGATAATGCAGCTCCAGGAGTAAGGAAATGGCTGTCAGTTAGACATCTGTCAGAGTTGATTACCATCACTGCCCCCCTGATCACTGTGTACATAGTGCACAGCAAGCACCATAGCTTCCAGCCTAGGAATCCTGTGATTGTTTCTACGTCCCAGAGAGACCAATATAAGCTACTTAATGTGCCTCAGTCAGTTTTTCCCTTGTAACTGAGGCTAAAGTGAGCAATAAATGATTTAATATATGCTGCAGATTATGGTACCTAATTTAATCAACAAGATTACAAAAATACTTCACTCTGTATGGAATGTTTCTACATAAAAAATCTGCATCATGTCATTTAGTTTTGAAGTCCTGGCCATCTTCACATGGTCAGCATCAAGTCAATATTTTTCCTCAGTATTTATAAGCCACAACTAGGAGTGATACATTTGTGTGGTTAGGATCCATTTCTGATTTCGAGTTACAAATGCTGATACAAAATATTGACCAGAATACTGCTACGTTATTCTAGCCTTTTACTGGATGGATGGAGTTGAAGGATTAAAGTCCTTCTATGACACTGTCGCCCCAAGGACTCCTGCAGGCACTAAGCTCTGCCTCTGTGAGAGTAGTTCAAATCCTGCACCGGTACTGTGTTGCACAAGGGAAAATTCTAGCCTGCTAAAGCTCCTGATGGGAAGGACTCAAGCCCCACACTACTGGTGTGAAAGCCTCATGCGTTATCTCAGCACAGTGAGAAGCCTGCAGTGCCTTGTGGAGAGACGCAGTTGTTCCAAAATGGCGAATCAGCACCCAGTTCAGGTCCAGTCAGAGCCAGCTAGCTGACCACTGGAGCCACCACCATCCCTATGGGACTCTACAAGCTGACTGACCAGAGCATGTCCATATTGGGGACAAGGCATGTCACATGGACATTTTATGATTAGCCAGCGTACCTGTACAAGAGACATCAATTGTGCCCTTACTCTCTGAGCCACCCATTGCAGACTACCAAAGGAAGCTACCGCTGAAGCCTTGTCTCAAGCATTCATCAAGTTCCCGCCTTCAATGACCTTTCTGCAGATTGCGTTTGTTTACCACTGCAGGGATGACCTGCTGCTCTCCAAGAACTCATCCTTTAATGCTTCTACCCTGTTTCCCTTAAAATAAGACATCCACTGAAAATAAGACCTAGTACAATTTTGTTCAGGCTTAGAAATATAAGGCCTCCCCTCAAAATAAGACCTAGTAGCAGCCATGAGTACTGAGTATTAGTAAATCTTTTAGATGCTGCAGAAGGTTGTGACATGGGTAAGAATTCATGGAATTATATCACTGGATTTTGTGCTGCAAATGTGATACCAGCAGCTACCAGGATAAGAAGGGTCATTTATGGAAAGTGCTTTTACTAAACATGAGAGTTTGGGGCCAATGATTCTAATAGAAATGGAGTCACAAGAAATACAGCATGACATTCAGAGTTTGGAGAGTCATAAAGATGTTAGAGAAGTTTAGTTTTTTGTTCATCGATAAATGTTGTTCACGGAAAAATAAGACATTCCCTGAAAATATGACCTAGTGCCTCTTTAGGAGAACAAATTAATATAAGCCTCTGTCTTATTTTCGGGGAAACAGGGTAGTAGCAGCAGAGGAGAGGATGAAAGGCTGCCAAGTTCCTCACCAGTAAGTGAGGAACTACAGGTAGCTTGTTGATGGAGAACCACTCCCATGATATTGTAACCTTCTTTAACAAGCAGCGAGGGTTTGGCTTCATCCACGCAGATGGTAGTGGCCAGGGAGTGTTCGTGTTGCAATGCGAGAAAAGGTTTGACCTGCCGGACATGTGACATGATCTGCGATCGGGTAAGCAAGTACTTTTCTCTACTCAACATGGCTTATGGAACTATTTGGCCGCCGGAGTGGAATATGTCTGAGCCACCTGGATCTGCCTGACGTGGATGAGCCCTATTTCACCTTGGCCAAGTGACCGTGACCAAGTCAGTGTCAGACTGCAGTAAAGCCATCTACTCAGGTACCAGAGGAACCCAGCTGCCCCACAAGCCAATAGGATGGGCCCAGGTGGGGGGATGTTGTACTTGTTCCGAAGCAAATATTCCAGTACCTTATTTCCTCTGTAAAATCTTATTGGCATTTACCTAAAATGTATTTGAATAGTCTTTTAATTGTTACTCTGCAATGTCTGATTTTATTAACGTGTCACCAGAATTGTAAAATGTCATTGAATCTGCTCTGAATATGGATTGATATGACTTTTTTCATGATTCCATGTCTAGCTGTAATAGTAATGGCTTAAATGAGTTGTATGTGCTGTAGATGCTGTTCTAACTCTTTTAATGTGGAAACCTTTTTATCACTGGTGTTTTTTTATGTAAGTAGCTGTTTCTTGGCCTTTTTTACCTAATTAGCTGTGCAATGACAAGATTCATATCAAAGAGCAATGCACTCTATGTCAATCACTTTCCATGATGTTTAATCCAAATATATATGAGCTTAATTCTAATCACTTGGTTACAGTAAAACTACTTATGCTTGATATAAAAACTGACTTGGCTACAAATGTAATATATGACAGATTACTTAACATGTTATCAAAAGTGCTTGAGACGGTTCTATAAATAGCACAATCAAAATGAAAAGTTTATTATGAAGACTGTTTATGTAAATCTTTTTCAATGACGATTTTTAACTTTTTGTTTTAGTTGAAAATTCCATTTGTATTTTGCTTATTATTATAAATGTAATTTAAGAAAAAAATACTGGCATAACATTTAACAGGATTTTCTTATCAACAGCTACCCAGATGCTACAACTGTCAGTTATGCCATAGCAGTGCCTGGTATCATGCCAACTTAATACGACTTGGTTCCACTTACCACACTTTTCTATTTCCCAGCTGGCCTCAATTTTATAAGGCATATTAGTATTATCAGAGTAATCTTTAAGATATGTTTTGCTTCCTAGTAAATCAGCTTTCATGTTTCATAAAAATACATAATTAAACATGAAGGAGATTAAAACAGAAAAAGTAAATGGCCTTTTACGACTAATTGTAAGCAATTTTCTAACAATTGTTCAACAAAATTCATTCATCTACCTAACACTGATTACTGTTAATAAATCTTAGTGTTTCTCTTAAGTACATTATTCTGTCATGAAAATTCATTATAATACATTATTATAAAACTCAAAAGGGAAGACAAATCCCTTTAGAGATAGAGAGAGAATTAGGTGGAGCCCTTGCGCCCGGTTTTAGACAATGTTTGCCTTAAAATGTATCATTGGGGCTGAGACTGCTTTATACATCTGGTATATGGGGGGTTAATGGCTGAAGTGAATTTCACAAAAAAGTTCAACAAATAATTTTTCTTACGCCTACGAAAAATTCTCCACTTTTTAAAGATTTGCATGTCATAAATCTGATGTGCACATTCATATTGGCTTGATACATCTGGGTTTAGGAGAAGAATAAGGAAAGTGCAGTAGGTTTTTAGGATGGATAGACCCATGAGATGTCCATGAAATTATATCCACAATTAGACATGCACCACTTTCTAAACAGATCATTTACATTGTAAATTATAAGATGGTCATGAAAATTGATCTGTTGCAAATGTTGGCATCTTATTAAGCTGTTTGTATGTCTGTGAATAAGGCTTATTATTTATTGATTCTGTGTGCTGAAGTCCTTTGTTTGAGCTCTGAGCTGAGACAGTATATCTTACAGGTTATCCTAGTTTAGAGAATATAACTCCAAACCTTATTGTTATCGTTACATGCATCAATTTAGCAATTAGACAAGTTAACTGAGCCTTTTATCCAGTTTGGGGCTACGTAATTATACTATGTATCTTTCTTCAGAAAAGAAAAATATGTCTTAAATATTGTCATAAGGTGTAGTGATTAACCTCTTGCCACACAATGACATTCTTCATACACAGTGGGTGTTTGCTGCATAATGCACAAAACACCCAAAGCTAACACCTGCGATTAGTGCTGGCACCAATTGATGGTGAAAACAATTTAAATGGCACTTGTAAAGATGGTGGTTTTGATGCCGGCGGCACATAGACACCGACCCCCTGTGCAGGAACGTTGCCCCCCGGATGTCATTGCAAGGGAGACAATCCATTGCCTTTACAGCAGGGAGTTTGAGACTCCCTGGCCTGTCGCTTGGCACAATCTACAACAGTGTGCAGGTGGCACATTATTAATGGTCAGTAGGAAAATTCCCATATGCCGCATTACTGTAATATTTTATTTGCACACAAATGCTACACATCTTTGATTTCTTTAAATTTTATGATGCTTGATGAGAATGATGTAGACACATACCTGTGTTAGCACGTGGACTGTCTTTGGACTGCTGCTCATGCTTTGGGACATTATGATTATTATGCCATACTGCCCAGAATGAAAGGTGGGAATGTATGTGTTACTTGTTGTATGTACCAAATGTTTGACTAAATATAAGAAAAATACATCATATTTAAGAAATCAAGCATGTCTAATATTTGCGTGTGAATAAGGTTCAATTGGCTTTAAAAGAATACCCGATTCATGCTGCATAAATGCAAAATATATGGTTAGAATTATAGTTGTTTCTTTGCAATAATATAGTATGGCAGTATATATTAGTTAAAGACCCCCTACGATTTAAGTACCTTAGCAGGTCTAAAAATACAGTAAAAAAATGTAAAATTGTAATAATAATCTAAAAGTTTAACCCCTTAACGCCAAAGCCACTTTTCACCTTACAGACACAATATATTTTTTTTAACCCCTTAAGGACGGAGGGTTTAGCGGTTAATACCTCGGAACGCTTTAACATATCCAAGTGCTTTTGAAATTGTTTTCTCGTGACACTTTGTACTTCATGTTAGTCGAAAAATTTCAGTGGTATGTTTTGCGTTTATTTTTTTTTTTTAATTCTCGATTTTATAACTATCATTCACCGAATGTCTACTTTATGTGGACATGCTTTTTTATGCATACTCTCATTTTTGTAGGATGTTATGGGGCTTTGAACGTTAGGTGCGATTTTTCACATTTTCATAAAAAACCAAAATCCTGCTATTGAAAGATCTGCTCAGATTTCAAGTCACTTTGAGAGGCCTAAATAAAAGTAAAACCCCATAAATTACCCCATTATAGAAACTACACCCCTCACCGTATGTAAAACAACTTTTATGAAGTTTGTTAACCCTTTAATTGTTTTACAGAGGTTAAAACAAAATCGGATGCAATTTTGAAACTTTTTTGGCTAAATGAATGTGCTTTTCATAAAATGTACAAATTCTTAGTGGATAAAATACCAAAGGCCCCACAAAGTTTCATACCCAATCTCTCCCAAGTATAACAATACCCCATATGTGGTGGTAACCTGCTGTATGGGCACACGCCAGGGCATTGAAGGGAAGCTGTGCCATTCAGAGCAGATTATGCATTATACAATTATACAATCTTTATTTTTTTGACAATTTGGACACATAAGGGCTTATTTTTTGCAACATGAGATGTACTTTACAAATACTTAATTTTAGTGGGTCATTAGCTTATTGAATGTATGGAGAAAAATAAAATTGTCAATTTCGTTTTCCTTTCTTTTTGTATTTTTTTGGGGGTCGTACACCATACACTAAAAATACTATATTATCTTTATTTTATAGATCACTACAAATATGGCGATACGTCATTTATATAGTTTTTAATATATTTTTACAATTTTACTGGTAATAAACTAATATAAAGAAAATTGCATTTGTGTTTGTATAACCATCTTTTCAGAGATATAATTTTAATACTTTTTGGTTGACAGAGCTGGTTTAGGGCTTATTTTTCACATGTTGAGTTGTCCTTTTCATTGTTACCATTTTGGCGCACATAACTTTTTTTGATAACTTTTTGGAACATTTTTGTAAAGGGATTTTATGAAAAATTCGCATTTTGGCGAGTTTTTTATGGTTTTGTTTTTACGGCGTTCAACGAGCAGGTCCAATAATGTTTCTGAGTTATTGTACAGATTGTTACGGATGCGGCAATACCAAATATGTGGTTTTTTTTTTACTTTATTAGATGTGTATAGGGAATATTTGTGTTTAGGGGACTTTATTTAATTAATTCTTTTTATTAAAAAGTGTGTTTATTATGTGTTTTTAACTTTTTTTCTTTACTTTTACAGGTTGGCTTGAACAAGCCATACTCTGATCGCTTGTTCAAGCTGTTCTTCACCGAACACAGTGTAATACAGATTAGAAGTCAGTACCCGGCTCTGGAATAGGATCGCGCAGCCCCGAGGCACTGGCTGACCCCGGGGCTGGGATCAGAGCAACAGATCCCCAGGTAAGCGCCGCAAGGGAGGGAGTGCGGTACGATTAGCGTCAAATGACCTTTGTAAGGGGTTAAGACCCGCGATCAGAATCTCCGATCGCGAGTATTAGAGGTGGGTGTCGGCTGTAATATACAACCGACACCTGCAGTTTCTGGCTTTGGCTCCGTTTAGGAACCGGCGCCAGAAGTTTGACGTAATAGTACCGCAAAATGAGGGAACGCACCTCCTGCCATGTAGTACTATCACGTCAAATGTCGGGATGGGGTTCAATCACTCCATTTTCCTTAGAATATAATAATAAATGAACAAATAAAATCATAAACATGTTATTTATCATTGTGTTCTAATATGCCTAATCTATCAAAATATGAAAATCTGTATTCCTAGCGGTGAATCCTGTAGTGGAAAATAGCACCAAAATGTCAGAATTGCCACTTTTTTGCAATTTGGAATAAAAATTAATGAAAAGGTCGTACAGTTCCAAAAATGAAAGCAATGAAAATGTCATGTCATGCGGCAAAAGAAAAAAATGACCCCACAGCTCCATATATGAAAGTATGAAAAAGTTATTGGCCTTATAATGTCAAAATGAAGATTTTTTTTTTATACAAAAGATGTAAGATGTGTTTTTAATTTACTAAAACGTATATACCTGAGTATAAGCTGAGTTTTTCAGCATAAAATTTGTACTGATAAACTCGAACTCTGCTTATACTCAAAAAAATAAAAAAATAAAAACTTACTTGCAACGGCAAAATTTGCATAAATTGGTATTTCTGTGATCGAACTCACCCGAAGAATAAAGAGGAGGTGTAATTTAGAGTGCTCAGTGAAAGCTGAAAAAACTGGAGTACCTCAGATAAATAGAATGGTGGTGCAGAAGCTGTAGCTGCTCATATGAGACATATAGACATTAACATACCACAGCCTGCTATCAGACTTTTATCTCATTGGTGAGAAAACATCTTTAGATTGCTCATGGTTTCAAAACATGTCTGCTTTCTTCTTAAAACAGCTCCACAGGTGACCAGTGATATTGCCTGGTATTGCCATTCCATTCATTTTTATGCAACTGAGATTCATGGGTAGCGGCATCGCTATTTTTAGAATAAAGTGCTGGGATCAGTGCTTCTTACTGACTACAAGTTCGTTGTAAAGTTCAATTGATTTTTGAGATAAACACTTTATGGAATTTTATCATCCAGCAACACATTTGATGATAACAGTTACTGTTTTTTGGGTCACATATGCCATATTGTGCATATTTGTGCCATATTTTCTCGAGTGGACACAGCAGTTCCTCTACTGTGTACTGGGCTCTTTGAATTATCTTATCCAGCCTATTCCTTTCCTCTTTTTTGATGGCTCTGTCTTTTACTCACTCTCCCTGCCTGTCTCTCTGTTACTCACTCACTCACTATCCCTGCCTGTCTCTCTGTCTCTCGCATACTATCCATGTCTGTCTCCCTGTCTCTCTCTTACTCACTCTCTCTTCACATGTCACTCACTTATTCTCCCTGCCTGTCCGTATCTCACTCCCTCTCTCTGCCTGTCTCTCATTCACCCTCCCTACCTGTCTCTCATTCACTTTCTCTACCTGTCTCTCAGTCACTCTCCCTACCTGTCTCTCTGTCACTAACTCCCTCTCTCCCTGTATCTCTATTAGTCATCACTCTCACTGCCTTTCTCTCTGTGACTCACTCATTCAATTTCCCTGTCTCTATGTCACTCACTCACTCTCCCTGATTTTATTTCACTCCCCTGCGTGTCTCTTGTGTATCACTCTGCTTGCTGTCTCTCTGTCACTCACTAATGCACTCACTCTCCCTTCCTATCTCTCTGTTTCTCACTCTCCCGGACTATCTCTCTCTCACTCATTCACTCGCTCACTCTCCCTGCCTGTCTCTTTGTCATTATTCCTATCCATCTTACCTCACACATAAGCTGTCTTATGTTCATTGCCTATAGTAACCAAACAAAGATCATAGCTCATCTTAATGACCTGTGGCAAAATGTAAGCCATGGTTCAGCATTTAACTGCCACAATGGCACCTGTCTATGGTGTGTAATAAGTGTATTTTGGAAAGCATGGGGTGAACATTTTGATTAAAAATCTAGTTCCCTGAGTCACAGAAAGTGATTATGCAAAATTTAGTAATTGTAAGCGCAATGGTGGGGATGGCTTTAAACACATACATACACGCATACAAAAACCTGTATATATTAGATATGGGACCATTTAAATTTACACCATTTCACTTTCATTTTCCAGTGTCATCGATGAACATACCTAGGTATTTGAATGTACGGACCCAGTCAACATCTTGTCCCTTGATTTCTATTTGTTCAGAGACTACTTTGTTCCTCCTCATGTCAATCACCATTTTCCTACTTTTATCTATATTTAGAACCAGGTTACTCTGTTCTCTCCATGTCACATGTCTCGATCACTTCCCTATACTCATGGGCATTGTTGTTGTGAATACAGCTAACAACAACGTTGCTCCACTGTTTCTGGTTACTATTCTGGAGTACAGTTTGCCCATCTGGGTTTGTTCCATAGGTAGTCAAATACTCAATTTGTTAGCTTGGTGTCCATTTTTAGACCTCACAGAACTGGGTCTATGGCTTTAAAGGCACACAAGAAGTTGACGAAGATAATCCTTATTGAAGTTCCTCTATGTTCCAAATGTCAGCATGTTTTGTGAAATAAGAGCAGTACTGCATCATCAACACCCCTTATTTTCATTATATGCATAATAGAGTGGTTGTTTTTTTTTTTTTTTTGTAGAGGCCACACACAGAGGGGGTCATTTACTAAGGGCCCGATTCGCGTTTTCCCGACGTGTTACCCGAATATTTCCGATTTGCGCGGATTTCCCTTGAATTGCCCTGGGATTTTGGCGCACGCGATCGGATTGTGCCGCATCGGCGCTGGCATGCACGCGACATAAAAATCGGGCGGCGGCGCCAAACAAAAACCCGACGGATTCGGAAAAACCGCCGTATTTTAAAAGAAAATGTGTTGCGAAAATTGCACTTACCTTCACTCAGCCCGGCTCGGTGAACTCCAGCGCGTTCCGATGCTCTTCAGCGATGCTCTCAGCTGGTGGACGGCGGAGGAACTACCTTAATAAATCCCGGCCGGACCCAAATCCGGCGCAGAGAACGCGCTGCTGGATCGCGAATGGACCGTAAGTAAATCTGCCCCAGAATGTTTTCCAGGCTACAGCTACCTTCGCAAGACTTAGGCTGCCATTGAATAGCTTTGCCAGTTAGCAATCCTTTAAGTAGGCGGGGGCAGATCCCTTTTGGCCCACATACCTAGTACAGTGTGACGGCTCTCATTACATCATTTACCTTATCTTTGGGAATCTCCCTTTCCTGGGGCATTTAGTGTAGTTGAAAGTATCTTCCTAAGTTATTTTATAGTGGGTGCTGATTCTTCCTGATGGTACCCTTCTGAAAATTGGTTGAAGTCGAGATTAGTTCCTCAACTGTTTGCTCTCTGAAACCTGCATCCTGTTCTGCTTTCTCTCCCAACACCATTATTTTCCTTAAGCCATCTTTTTCCTGTTTAATGATAGTTTTGCAGGCCCTAGGACACCAGTGGTTTGTTCTTTGGGTAGAAGACCAATTCTAGGTATTACTAAGTCCAGACAGAACTTGAAGTACACCGTCACACTGTGGGCCCACACAATCATGTCATTGTCTCTAAATAAATTCCTGTCTGTCAGATCAAATCAGTGAACCAGTTATGAGCGAGCATTTTACATACCTGGTAGGTATCTAGTGCTTGTTGGGTTACAGAGATGGGAGGAGTGATGGGTGATGGTGAGAAGGTGACGGACAACCAGTGTGATGACTGACACAGCCTGGAGACATCCATGTTGCATCTACAATTAAAGACAAGTTTGGCTTCTGCATTAAGAATAGATTGTAGAATAGAAAGTATTAGACCGATTAGTAGTAAGTTACAGTAGTTGATCGAAAATGAATCAGAGCAACAATTTGGTTTTTTTCAATGTAAAATCAGTAGTTTCAGGAAGTGATATTTCCCAAATGTTAAAACTTATGACAGTACCTCAGTTAGTGCTTCAGTACAACTGACCAATGTTTGTCCATGGAAATCACATGCGGTGTGCCATATTTTACATGCAGCACTGGTTACAGTGGACAAAAAGAAGTAGTCAGATGTCATCGAGTCACACTCTGCCATGTCTGTTAAAGATTATTCCAGATCATTTCAGAAGTCTATAAATATCAGCTGCTGTTATAATTGTATTAAAAGAACTGGAAAAGCATAAGAGGTTCATAATAATTATTACACACGTAGTCCATTATCTCCATTCCCAACCAAGAAATGATGTATTGTAGTTTCAGGAAGCGGCTTTGATTCTCTTTTATTATCTTTTCAGGTAAAACCAGAACTGCATATTCTTGAGGGCAATAAAAAATAAGTCATTATAACTATTAAAATAAATAGCGAGCTAGCACCTAATCTCTGAGAGCCCTTATGATAATATATATTATAAAAGAACAATATTTAATTAGGAGAATGTGTGCCTGTGCAGATTTTGTAACCTAGGTTTTGGCTGAAACCCAGCTTGATAAATTAGATCCCATGACGTTACTTGAATAAGCAAAGTAAAAGACCTACTTTTTCCCTGGCACATCGAAATTAACTTTTGGAAGAACCATCCTTGCAGTGTCATGAAGTATGTTTCTAGAGCTCCCAACTATAAGCACACAAGTCTTCAGTTGTCAACTCTTTTATTATTAGAAATTATTAGAATAAAATAACAGCATTTACTTTTCATTAGCTCAAAACTTGCAAGTATTTATAATTTGCATATGACAAGCCATATCATTTAGCTTATAGTGGAAATGTTGTCATGTAGAGTAAAGCATCTAATTGTAGACATTCTTGGAGTTTATAGAATGTTATTTAATGTTCCTGTTTGATCTTGCAGTGATCATCTATTTGCCATGCACAGTAAGAGTGGAGACAAGGCTGCCCAATCTTCACCACCCTCTGTGCATGCTTACTTGAGATTAGGCAGAGGAGGGAGCCTCCCTGTCTCTAGGGGAGGGAGCAGGAGGAAAGAGGGGTGCTTGATGAGGAAGACAAGTTTTTACCCTTGGAGATGGGGACTCGGCTCATTTGACCACACACCCATGAGACTCGCTCATTAGTGCTGGCAGGGAGCCAGGTAAAAGTTTTACATACTTTATTGTATTAATGATTAATTTTAAAACCATTTACTGGTTTATTTTAAAACCATTTTTGGAATCTGCATTACTCTGTCTGTGAGAAATTGTTCTCTGCTAAAAAAAAGGCCTTCTGGTGACTACTGTCATGTGCACAATTGATTTCTGAAAGAAATAGTTTCATATCTTTATTTATTCTTTAAAACTCTGTATAATGTGCAATATTGTATGTCTAAACTTCATATGTTGTATATGTATACTGATATACGATAGCAAAAAATATTTTTGAAAAGAACTCTATAGGGGTCATTTATCTTTTCTCTGTGTTGTGTTTCTAGTGTTTGCATGTCTTTTTCAAAGCTGAGCACCTACTTATTTATTATTTTGTATTTTATCTTGGGTCACATTTGTCTATTTAGTTACAGGGCTTTTTTGTGACTTTATTTATGAAATTTCTCAAAAAAGTTTTCCTTAAGTATGGGTTTGGCTGGGTTTTTTTTCACCCAAAAATGTGGCAAATTTTTCACAATTTGAAAAGATAAATGTCATTTATGACATTAAGCACAACTGGAATAGAAGATAAAGGTGCCTTGCTGATGATAAACTAATGCATAATGCAATGTGCCAAAACAGACACAAAAAAGAGAAATAAAGATAAATTAGCCCTTATATGTCACGTTATGACACATTTTACTTTTTCTATTTGTTTAAATGAGCTTGCATATTCATGTTTGAATAAATGGCACAATTCTTTCGATAAAGTGAAACAATTTGAATACTCGAATATGGTGGCAGTGTGGGCAATGTGACATCTCACAGATTCAATAATTAAAAATCCTGCCAGAGTTCTCTGTACAATCATGCAATGTCTCTAAACACAAGTGCACAGCTTGCCGCCACTGGTAGCCCACTGATTAAGGCTATTAGTAATGTAGCCTTGCCAAATCAACATAATGATGTGTGCTGGCCTCACATTAGTAAGCAATTGTAAAAAAAAACAATTAGGTGAAATGATGCTCTCTATGGAAATGGTTTCCTTTAATAAAACATACCTCGCTAGAATCAGCATATAAAACCTTTATAAAATCAGATTCTCTTGGCTTGAAATATGTAAAAAGTTCTTATCTGATTGGTTCTTACTTTACATTTAAACTTTAGGCCTTATTCACTGAGTCATAACCTGAGGTTGCTGGGTCCAAATGCAAAGTCTCTAAAAGTACCCCTTATTATTTTAGTAGTACATTAGATCATAGTAAAATCCAGGTAGAAGCAGCATTCCAAAAAAATCACTCTTTTATTTCACCAAAAGTTTCATACAGCACCATTGGTAAGGCAAGATCAGCCAGTAATAATCATACAACACTAAGATGCAGTGCTACCAAACTTCTAAAGAGAAGAGAAGGATAAGTATTAAGCATGATCACCTCCCTCCATTTGTCAGCCAGCCCAACAACCAACCATCCTGTAAGTCTTGTTCCTCCATATTGTATGGATGATTCTGGTTTACCTCACTGCCTCCATCCATCTACTCCATGTCCTTTCTGCATCCCCACACTGTACCATCACAACAATGGCACTCTCAAACACCATCAGACCAGGGACTTTACATCAGGGATCACCCCGGAGGAAACTGCTTGTACCACCATAATCATACATCAGTACGTCCCCCTCTTTACAGGCATTCTCAGCAACCAGGAAACTATAGGAGACAGGGACCAAGCTAGCCACTGTGACACAAGCCTCCCTGTCACTGCAATTACTATAACCTCATCCTCCTCAATGTTAAAGGGGTATTCTTGTCTGGGCACTCACATTCAGTTTCATTAATCTGTCATATATAAACAATTTTTCAATTAGATGTAATTAAAAAAAATGTTCCTGTGTGAAGATAATTTCCCATAAATGTAGCCATGTTGTCCCTTAGAAACGAGATAGCTTCCTTGGATACGGCCACCTCTGCTGGAGGGATTGCACAAAGAAACAAAAGTTTATTGTATATAAAATGTCTGGGAGTTACTACATGTCGCACAGCCACCCTGTGGTAATGAATGCTGAATCCTGGTGGTCCGGCAGGACTCTATAGCGCAAGTGTGGCCACCGCTGCCAGAGTGTGACGTGGTCGTATCCGAGGAAGCTATCTCGTTTCTAAGGGACAACATGGCTAGATTTATGAGAAATTATCTTCACACAGGAACATTTTTTTAATTAACATCCAATTGAAGAAATGTTTAAATAAGGCAAATGAATTTAATTAAATGTAAATGCCCAGATGAGAATACCCCTTTAAGTATCATTATTTGTAGGACAAAACCAGTAGTTGGATCCACAGAGAAAAAGTGTGTTGGGAAGATTTGTACATCTTTTTTGTTCTGGAGCCAGTGTTGACTTTCAAAAAGGTCTAAAAACTGCTGTGTAGATAACTTTGAAAATTACATTAATGCAAATGGAATAAAGACGTACAAAATTTGAATGAAACCCCTTTTACATTGTCATTATATTGTTAGTATCTTGCATTAGTATTTGTATCCCAAAACATATAGTGGGTCTTATGATGAGAAAAAGATTAGTCTCTTGTGTGTAACTTGGGCCCAACCCTTGTTTTGACTTACAAATACTATTGGAAAACATAAGGGTTAACATATTATGCCATGGACACCAGTTTTCTGGTGTAAAAGCCATATTAAAAAAGTAAAAATTTCTGAAAGAGGCCTTCGGCAGCAAAACTTAGGAGACGGGAGGAAATCTATGCCAGCACAACTACTCAGATCATTAAAGACACATAAGGACATGTACCATAAGTTCATTTTTGGCCGTCTGTTTTGGGGACTTTTATTGGCTTTTCTGCTGATCAGATGTATATAAATGTTTTTTCGTTATTAATACATGTGGTCTTTAGAGAATTTGCAGTTTTTTTTAAACAAAAGTCGCAAAAAGTCTCTAAAAGTTCCAATCAGCTCTAAACTAATATCTATGTCGGTAAGGCACAGCCATAGATTCATGCCAAAATTTTTGACTTTTTTGCTACTTTTTGAAAAAAGTCACAACTTTCACATCTGGTAATAACTCTAGGATCACTGCAGAAAACTAGACAATGGCAAACTTAGAAGGGAGACTGTCTTTGGCGCAAAAAAGTCAAGGCAAGCCAAAATTTTGATACATGTTCCAAATCCAAATGATACATGTTATGAAAAATTGAGGCTAAGCTTTAAATGTTTTTGCCCATGAAAGAAAGTCCTCAAATCATAATTCCCTAGTGATTCTTACATGAAAATGATAACTTTTAACCACTTACTTTGCAATTTTATTCAGTTTTCTTGCTGCTAGGTTATCAGGGTATAGGGTTTAGCTAGACTTTAGCTTCTGAAGATTCTACTTATATAAGAGATCAGAAAAATATGGATATACGGTAAGACCCCAATTCTGTTGAGTTTATGGTCGAATGGAATTGGAGAATGTGTGATTTTGCCAGCAGGAGTGTATTTAAGAATCGTTTTTGTGGAAATACCCCTTTAAGGTAAGAAATGTCGATGTTGTTAAAACACATACTTTAATTTAACTAATTTACCAATTTGTGCCAAAAAGAAAGTGCAACCCCAGAAACGGGTCAATGTTATTCAAATGAATAAGTCCAGTTGCACGTGATAAGGAATAGATAAGGCTAATGGAAGTTGTAATTTACATCGTGATATGTAGTGCACCTTGCTTAATAGATACCTGTTGCTCATGCCTAATGGTTAACATGTTAAAGGACAGTATTCAAGAAAAATAAAAGCAAAAGAAAATTCCACTTGATAGAAACTAAAAGAATGGACATATGTGAAATCTGAGAAAGTAAGAGCCCAATATGTGCAGACATATGCCAGATCCTGCAAGTAGAATATTAGTCACAATTATTCATATGTCACAGCTAAGATTATATGCATTGTTTTTTTTTCTCTTTGCTGTATATTGTGATAACTATTTTTATTGACAGTAGAGGCTGATTCCATTCATTTATCTATTTATCATATAACATATATACTTGATTATATGCCAACCCAAATATAACCCGGGACCCCTCATTTTACCTCAAAATACTGACTCAGTACTTATTGACTTGAGTATAAGTATAACTTATTGACTCAAGTATAAGCCTAGGGTGGGGATCGCATTCATCACAGCCTCCCTCAGTAATGCAATGCCCTGCAGCCTCCCCCAGTAAAGAAATGTCTCATTCAGCCCCCTCGTAATGAAATGGTTTATGCAGCCCCCTCATAATGAAATATCCTTCAGCAGACTCCCTAGTAATACAATTCCCTGCAGCAGAACCATTAGTAATGAATAGCCAGTCCCTTAGTATGTAGCTATTCAGTCCCTTGCCCCCAGTATATAGCTAGTGAGCTTCCTACCCCCAGTATATACCCAGCCAGCCCAAGTATATAGCCAGCCAGTCCCAAGTATAAAGCCAGCTTCTGCTCCAGTATACAGATATCTATCCCCCAGTATATAGCCTGTCAGCCCTTGATCCCCAGTTTATAGACAGTTCCCTGCCCCCAGTATATAGCCAACCTATTCGACAGTAAATAGCCAGCCCCTGACCCAGTATAGAGCTAGTCAGCCCCTAGTATTTAGCCATCCTCTCTCTAGTGGTTTAACTATATCACTTCCGAAAAAGGATAAACCCTGGGTGTTGCCCTTATGCTCATTATGTATGTGTCTGGAAAGGGGCTTTTCACGGAAATGTTTTATTTCCCCAAACATATTGTTTGCCGCATCCACAGGTAAGTAAATGACCCCCAAAGACTTACAGTTGATGAAATGATTAATAGTATAGGTAATTCCAGTGGTGTTCCTACTGAATGTTTTACACTTTTTCACCTCCTTAATCTCCTGACAATGTCTCTGTCTCTAATGACAGCTGATAGATCCGGGTTTATTATGACTACATGCCAATGTTAGGTATGTATTTGGAATACTATGTTGCCCCCCCCCCATCATCATATGCCTATAAGTCTGTGACATCGAGGAATTAGATTGAGACATGAGTAAGTTTGTTCTATCGGATTTCTCTGATGAACTCACTCAAGAACGAACAATTTCTTCGTACCCTTCACAGAACTGGTCAATCATCTCAAGCATAATACTTTGAGTCTCAAATTCACCCATGAAATCCAAGCTTCCTGCATTCCATTTTTATTCCATTTTGATACAGAAGAATGTCAATAGGGAAGTGGAAACAACAATCTCCACGTCCACAAATTCTCTCCTGCGATAGGAAACATACCATCTACCAGCCCTCAAGAGAAGCATCCAATTTGGATGATGTTCATCAAACAAGCAGGGACAGGGTCAGTGGACCCCCTGGACCACTGCGGGAGATGGTACTAGCCGACACCTGGGACCAGAATCTAAGTGGCACCTAGTCTTCACCAGAGCCCACCGCAAAGCGGGATGGTCTTGTTGCCACCAGGTCGTTCCATAGATGCGACTAGACTGCCGTGGCAGCCAAGGTTGAGGTACCAATTTAGAAGACAGTCCCGTAGTCAGGTACAAGTTGGTTGTCAGGGCTGGCGACAGAGGTCAGAGTTCAGATCCGGGGTCAGCAACAGAAGATCAAGACAAGGCAGGAACGGCATGGGAAAGGGAAACGAGGAACATACGCTGGGAACTGGAAGCTTTCTCTTCTCACCATATAGGTCAAAGATCCAGCTGGGAATGAGGGGAACAGCCAGCCTTAAAGGAAACCCCGCAAGTGCCAGCGCCAATCAGTGGCACGCTGGCCCTTTAAATCTTTGAGAGCAAGCGTGCATGCCATATCGGTGCAAGGACGCGCACGCAGCCTTGCCGGGACGGGAGCAGAAGGGTCAAGAGGTGAGTGCGGGGGGAGCAGCGCCATCGAGAGGGGCAGAGGTGTGCCCACAATCCGTGACAAGGATCATGGGGACACCTGTGACATAGACCCTCGCCCGCACCATTAATATTAATCACCCATTTTTTTCTTATGTCCTTTATCTGCACACTCCAAAAGGATGTAGTTGTACTTCACTTATACTAGACTGATATTTTGACATCTATCTATTGTGAAGACAAAAACTGACATCGTTACACATCATAAAGGAGCAACATGGGTGATTTATTCTTGTGTGTATCCATAACCTGAAGGTGAGCCCACCGTAAGAAGTTTTATAATCTTGCCGATTATAGGAGGTCAATAGGTTCTCATACGCTCACATTTCTCTTTTTTTAGACTGGTACCACATGCAGAGGATTTTATGAATTCATCAATACTTTCACGTCTTGTTTTACATTATTTAATATTTTTAACATTAAAGTAAAAGTTATGTTAAATCACTAGTTGTATCATTGTTTGTACTAAAGCTAATGTAAAAAACACAAAACTAACTAGAAGAAAAGACTGGCATGAGATGTTTTACAACATTCTAGGGAATGTGGATGAAGATATTTACAGTAATTTGGAGGTCAATAAAATCAATACGTACAAGGCTCCTGGACCAGATTGGTTACCCCCCCCCAGATTTCTTAAAGAATTCAGTTCTGTTACTGCTGTACCGCTGTCCGTAATGTATAAAAAGGGCGCTCAACTTGCATTGTGAGGAAAATATTGGAAGGGTTAGTAAAAGACTATATACAGCAGTATGTGACATGAAATAGTATAATAAGTGACAGCTAGCATGGGTTAATTAAGAATAGAAGTTGTCAAACTAACCTGATCTACTTCTATGAAGAGGTTCGCAGATGCCTGGATGGAGGAGCAGCTGTGGGTATTGTGTTCTTGGACTTTGCAAAGGCATTTGGCACTGTCCCACAGATGCCTGATGGGTAAAATAAGGTCTATTGGTTTGGCAGAAATCATTTGCAATTGGATTGCGAACTGGCTGAAGGATCGTATTCAGAGAGTTGTGGTCAATGATTCCTATTCGGGATGGTCACCAGTTATAAGTGGTGTACCTCAGGGTTCTGTGCTTGGCCCACTAATATTTAATATATTTATTAATGAAATAGAGGTAGGAATTAATAGCACTGTGTCTATTTTTGCAGATGACACCAGGCTGTGTAATGTAATGCAGCCTATGGAGGATGTTCATAGGCTTCAGGATGACTTGGACAAACTCAATGTGGATTAATGTAAGTTTATGCACCTGGGGGCTAATAATCCACAGGCAATATATGTAATTTGATGGTTTTCCTAAAGGGCTTGGTTTTCAGGTTAAGTTTACAGTTTACAATTAAGGGCAAAAGACTGATATGTTGGGAAATCAAATTCCATTGTACAGTAATTTTTTCAAATAGTATGTGGAGATCAGTTGCCTCATATTTTTAATAATGAAATTTGTAAGGCAAAAAAAAATACTCTGTGAAAATATTGGAACAGTGCAGAGGCAGGGGAAAGGTAGATTTAACCATTTAGCAGGGCCAGTTCACACCTCACCTATTTCATCAGTTTTTTCCTGCATTAGTCATTGTAAGCCAAATCCAAGAGTGGTCCAGCACACAAACAAGGTGCAAATCTTTCTATTATATCTTATCTGCGAGTAAATTCTACACCTCATGGCTAGATATATCAAAAACGAAACTCAGGAAATGTAACTTAAATTTCAACTGCCCCTTATATAATATTGGAGGAGCACAAATATGTAAGATGGGGGCCTTGATGGGATAAAGAAAGAGAGTTTATGATAAAGATATTTGTGGTAAATGCATTAGGAATTTGTAATGTGGCTACAATGGCAAGACATTATCAGATATATCCCCAAGAAGCATATTTGCAAGATTGGGGAAGGTATAAAGCCCCAATCTCCAATTTATAGGTTCATGTATTAAATAGTTATCTACCCGATCACAACAGACAACTTAAAGGAATGTGAAGCGAGTTGGTAAAAACATAAATTCAAACTTTTTTTTTCTTAGGAAGTAGAAGAGTTGGAAAACAGAGACAACTGCGGGGCTGATTGTGCTGATAGAACAGACAGCTTCGCCATTCCTTGTCTATCACTGTACCAATTTGAGCATCAGACAGTGTGATAGGCGAAACTAATCTACAGAGCAGGGTTAAATCAAGCTTTCATAGTGTGTGAGCATGTTATTAGGCAACAGACAGCTAGATACTAGTAAATGGTCATATTGTTATAACTTATATATCTTACTGCTAGTATTATTCTACCGTTAAATTAAAACTATAGTTCACAAGGGATAATATATTAGACTACAATAGAATCAACTGTAGTGAGTTGATTGATGGATGCCCCATTTTGACATCACATTTCTACATTAAAGGAAATTTACCATCAGAATCCAGCATCATAGCCCAGGGATCCAGGCACTGTGACTTTGTTAATCTTCTTATATTTTTTGTGCATGTCATAAATCTAAAACCAACTTTTCAATGTTTGCTTATTAGCCTGAAGGGCTCTGAGATGGGTGGGGGTGGGGGGGCATTTCCACAGTGACAGTGACTGGATCCATGAGTAAGTGTACTTGGTTAGTGATGCTTGATTTTGACGGTAAATTTCCTTTAAAAAATCACATTGCCCAGTGAGAGACCACAATAGCTGTTGTGACATTACATTATCTATGCCTCCCAACTTTTGAGGGATAACATTTTGTTTTGCCCTAAGCCCTGCCTTTTGCTCTACCCTCACAATGTGGCACCATCCCCTCACATTATGCCCATCTTCCCCTCATATTGTGTCCAGCTTCCCCTTCATACTTCACTTCCAGCTCCCCCCTCACACCATGTTCTGAGTTTGCTCATATTGTTCCTAGCGCCCCCTCATTCTGTTCTCCCAGCTATCCCTATATTGTACCCAGCTCCCCTTCATACTGTGCTCGTATTTACCCCCTATATTGTGCCCAACTTCCCATAGTTCTCTATGCTTTCTGTTATACTGTGCTTCCATCTCCCCCCCCCCCGCCTAATATTGTGGCCAGCTCCCCTTCATGTTGTGTTTTGCACAGTTTTTTCTGCTCCCTCAGGGTTTTGTTGAAGGCAGAAGTCACAGGAGAGACACTTCTTGGCTGCAACAGCAATGAAACCTAATGTATACCAATAGGATGAAGACCAAATTGTGCATGGCATTTTGCCACAGTGGGTCAGACCATGTGCAGTGCAGAAGTAATTTAGGGAATATGGTTTTGTTTACAATCTTTCCAGAGCCAGGTTGGATGCACCCTTTCTTCTTCTATGAAGCTTTTTTTCATGAGAGGAGGAACTGTTATGATATTGGTTTATTAAGATCAGGTAACATCATTACACCAGTTTGAAGATGTAATAGCATCACACTCCTACTAGCCACATTTTTGGCTGCAACGTCTGCCCTACGATCAGGCTCATGTCCAGTGACATGAGCTTGGCATTTGATGACTGAAATTTTTTGGGTAACAAAATAGCATTTAGAAGTGCACTCATTTCTCTGAAATAACTGGTAGGTGCACCAGCTGAAGTCTGTATATTTCCTATGTGGTACTAAAATAATGTACTAGCCCAAAAGCATATTTATATCTGTGTCAATGCCACACAGTCATGTTCCTCTTTCTCATCAAATCCACATTTTTCCTCATTAAGCAATAGAGTGGAAGGATTTGGTTGGTAACATCGACACAAAGTGATATAAAAAAGTGAGCGCTAACTCTCATCAAGTGAGCCTGGCTAAGTGACATCTTTAGTTTGGTGACAATTTAGCCATACCGGCCCTAGCAAAACAGTCTTGATTTTTGGGCTTTGTCCCACACCCTCGCCCAGCAGGAGGCATGTGTCGGGACATCAACTCTGCTGGCATCCTCCAGATACCAACAGAGCCAATATCACTGTGAATTCGCTGTGTATAGCAGAGGCCTCAGATGATGATATAATGTGACCATCTCATCCCTTCCTGTAAGATTTACTGCTACAAACAGCAGAAGGAGAGAAGAGAGGAGCTGATGTGGGGGAGCATGGAAAGGTGAGTATATGTGTTGATTTTTAGGGGGGAAGTGGACACAATAACAGGCGGAGGGGGCACAGTAAAAGAAGGAGCTGCTTTTGGAGAAAAAGAGGTGGACCTGCAGGGGATGTTCAAAATAATAAGGGAGAGCTGCTGGGGGGTCACAATAAGAGGTGGAGCTGCATCAAAACCAAATCATAAAATCACTCCAAAGCATATTCAAAGGCTGCTACTGTCCTGATAAAAGAATGCAATTTTTTTAGCGCTGAGCTAGTTCTTTACTGTCTATTTTGAGTACAGCCTGTGCATGGCCTTGAACGTCATGACAAAACAGATGGAATGGAAGTATATTAAAAGCCTAGTGTATTGGCTGACAGGAGAGACTGCTTTGATTTGTTCACCAGAAGGTGGAAGAAATTCATCATTAATTAGTGAAACAGAATCTCCTGCATCAACAAGAAAATAAATAGCTTTTCTATTTACTGAAGCTTCCAATCAGTTACACTGCACCATTGTAATATCACAATTCTTCATTGTAACATCTTAGTGCTCTTTATGATGTCACAATTCTCTGTAGGGACATCATAAAACATATTTCCACATTATGACATTTAGATGCAATACAATTCCTTATTTTGACATCACAATTTCCTGCGTTTTTACATCATGTAACCTATTGTAATACCAGCATGGGTGATCATATCACACTACCTCATTGTGACACCACAATTATTTATTGTGACATCACAATTCCACGTTATGACATAACAGGGGCCCATCATTTTATCAGAATGCAGCACCCTGACATCACATTGATCTTTTGTGACATCATAGTTCCATATTGTGATATAATAATAATAGTGACATCAAAGTCCCTCTCCATAACATTCCAATGTCTCATTATGACCTATTAGTTGCCTATTGTTAGTTCAAAATTCTGTGCTATGATGCCCCTTTCCCCTTATAATTCTCCACTGTAATATTACTGTGACCCATTGTCATATTACATTTCCTTATTACATCATAATTCCCCAACTATAACATCACAATTAACCATCGTGAAGTCACAATGCCCATTTATGATATAAAATTACCTAATTTTACACCACAATTTCTCATGTTGACATCACAATTTTACATTATGATATCACAATGCTCTTTTGTGACTTCACAGTGCCCCATTATGATATCAACATGCCCCATTTTAGAGTCACAATGGGCCCCATTTATCAAAAGTGTTAGAACAAAACTATTCTAGATGCTCACGGAAACCAATCAGAGCTCAGCTTTTATTTTATAAATTGATGTGAAGCTTGATTTTGACATCATAATTCCCCCTCTTATGACATCACAAAGATCCACTGTGATTTCACAATCACTTACAATATACAGTATCTGTGCACTTACTAAAATTATTTAGTATGTATTGTAATTTGTGAAAAAAAATTGTGTAAACATGTAAATTTAACAATACTTGGCAGAGGATAGTTTATTATACCACAATTGGTTTATCCCTGGGCAATTTTAACAATAATCAATATCAATCAAATTAGTGAATAATATAGTATTGTGTACTTATAAATTGTAGTGGACCGTGAATATCATTCCGTGAAACAGATCAACACCTGCATCTAATTTAAAGGGGTGTTCCCACAAAGACAAAATTCTTAAATATACTCAGAATGGGCACAGCACAGAGTGCTCTGGAAGAGGAAACATTGATCTCTATGTAGCCCTCTACCTTCTGAGAAGACTGCATAATAGACTTCACTGTGCGTAAGTGTATGTGAGAAATATGTATTTGTGAAAATAAATGTATATAATGTTTGTTTAATATATTACCTATACAAAGGAAACTTTACCACTTTTATGATAAAAAATAATGAATTTTTATTTCATACTACTAGAAAACATATAGCACAGACAAACATAGTGAATTATAAATGGTCCCAAGTATCAGGGGGACAGATCAGACTGTTGCAATAAAGTGCTAAACAATGTATTTATTTTAGCATTATATTCTATGTATCAACATGATTTGTTTTCTCGGACAAAATCCCATAGTATAATGCATGATGAAAGAGTCTATATTAGCAATATGGAGATAACTACCTGTGTACTCAGCTGCCGTCTTCCCCTTGCACGTTTCGCTTGTTGCTTCTTCAGAAGGCGTGTCTAACCAGAGAAGAACCGGCTATTTAAACTCTATGCTAGCCAATCCTATAATACTTTACCACATGTTCCTATGTTCTTGGTTTGGTTGCCTGGTCCATGAACACAGAAACACGTGATAAAGTATTATAGGATTGACTAGCGTAAAGTTTCAATAGTGGGGTCTTTCCTCTGGTTAGACACTCTCCTAAAGAAGCAACAAGCGAAACGTACGTGGGGGCGAGGGGGAGACGGCAGCTGAGTGCACAGGTAGTTATCGGCGCCGGCATACACGCAACGGAAATTGGGGGGCGTGGCCGAACGAAAACCCGACGGATTCGGAAAAAAACCGCCGCATTTTTTAAAAAAATGTGTCGCAAAAATTGCACTTACCTTCACTCAGCCCGGCTCGGTGGATTCCAGTTCCGATGCTCTTCAGCACCACCTGGTGGACGGCGGAGGAACTACCTTAATAAATCTTGGCCGGACCTGAATCCAGCGCAGAGAACGCGCCGCTGGATCACGAATGGACCGGGTAAGTAAATCTGCCCCACTAGTCTGTGCTGCATGTTTTTTAATGGTATGAAATAAAAAGTAATTATTTTTTATCATAAAAGTGGTAAAGTTCCCTTTGTATAGGTAATATATGAATCTACTGAGGGGTTTAAAGAAATAGGACGGAAACAATATTGGTGAAATAATCTTTATTTTAAACTTATTATTCCATGTATAATTCTGGTATGCCTGCATTTGTGTATGTCCATGTGTGTCTGTAATCTGCCATTGCCTAGAAAACTGACTAGATAGAACCTTAGAGCTTTAAAGAGATACTCCAGGAATTTCACAGTGTTGACCTTTTCCTGGAATAGGTAATTAATATTAGATTGATGGATGTCTAAGATCCATCACCTCCACCAGACCACTATTCTTGGCTGTGTCCAGAACTCCATGTTGTTACCGCCTGGAAACTACAGCTTAATTTCCATTCAGGTGGATGGGCACTGATCTTTAGTAAAATATCATAGTCATTACAAAGTGAATAAAGACTTCAAATTCTGGCTACATATCCTGTATTGTTCCATCTGGCACTGAAACATGGAAAAATCAGACCCCAACCAAACAGTTTCCATAAGAATATAACCCATTCCAGCAGGAAAATGGTTAAAGGAGATGATATGTACGTAAATTCAGGGAAGCTGAAGGTTTACAGTTCCACATTATGCTCTTTAATCAATTAACCAAGTAAATAGATGGATAACTGTGTTGTCATTTATAGCAAACTAGTTCAGACGACTTAAAACTTTTTGATACCCCACCAATGTTTGCCTGATTAAGTACAACTCATTTTCTTGCTGATATTCGCCCGGCTGCTGTATGTTTACACAATTTGATAGAGGATTAAAGCAGACAGTATATGCCAGCATTTTAACTTGCTCTACATCTTTTGCAAATTGCTTAATCTCTAAATGACATCCTGATTTAGTAACTGTGATATAATGGAGACGGTCTTTTTGCCAAATGTGGTGCCTCTATGGTGCATAGTGTGTGCTAATGATTTCTGATATACTTGATGGAACTATTGCAACAAAACATTCAAAGGATGAGTTTTGCTGAAGGCACAAAATATAATAAAATAAGGAACGGAAACATTTTCAAACAATGTGCACATTCAATTGAGCTGGAGCAGTTTCTTAATAGATTGTGATGACAGATCTACTGGTATAAAATGACCTCTCCTGTCTAATAACACTAAGATGTATATTCTTTTCCTGGTACTTTATATATTAAGTTATTCATTTTAGGTGATTTATGAACCAAGCCAATAGGATTTCAGCAGGCAAAATTACTTTGGACCTTCTATCTATTTTGACCATTCATGGCTGTGCTCAAATGAACTCTGAGCTTCTTCCAATAAAACTTCTGAACATTTCCTCTATTAAACCTGAATCCTAGCGAATCCATTCTGAATACCAATGACTGGTCTCTGAGCTTCCTTCTGTTTTCATCTAAAACTTTTTATTTGTTCTTTGTAGTTTCCTGCATTTAATGGCAGAAGAAATGTTAAAACCCATAGCAGTAGCCTGCGTGATACTCTTCTGCTTATATTGAAATAATGTAGTCACCTTACAAACGTTCCTTTTACCAGGGGCTCCATAGCGAGAGTATCTTATAATCATTCCTTGTCGGCCTTTACAATGCTGAAAAATCCACCTCCTGCCTGGTGCAACTTATCTCATCATAAATTACATATACCCTGGATAATGACTGGTCTGTGCCTTACATGACTAGAGGGGAAATGTATTCATTTTGTTGCTGTGGATTTACAGTAGAGTGAATCACAGTGGTCAGATTATTAGCTTGGCATTCGCAGCTGCTTTCCGTGTGTCATCGTTGGTGATTAATTAGCATGGTGTTCTTGTTTGTGATCACACATCACCACCTGAGGAACACGTTTGGATGAAGCTTGTTTGCTCAGATTTTCTAATCCGTGCTGGCGAGAGCTCCTGCATACGTAGCCTAAATAAAGATTATTTTTCAGTCTGTTGGAAAAAAAATTGCACACGTATGACCTGCCTTTCAGGTTCGTGGTGTCGTTTGAAGTTTAAGTGTTTAAATTGTATAATGAATAATGAATCATTTCTTGTTATGTTTTTAGGGAATAAACAAATAGGACTTTTATAGGAAAAAAATCAAGTCTTCTATACTGTCGAACTTGTATACTCTTGTACAAATACAAATGTAAATGTTGGGGTCTGAAGTGTCGATGCCCTTTTCTTAGTAAAGGTCATCAATATCAGATTAGTGGCAGGTGTTCAAAGTGACACCATTCACTTAAAAGGATAATTTGTCCATCGGTCACATTGCTTGTTAATTAGTTCAATTCAAGACAATTTAAGACAATAGCAGAATATAGCAGAATGCAGCATAAAATTAGGGAAAAAAAAACAAGTCTCTGCAACAGTGTAAATCTAAAAGAATCCTCTATCTTCTTGTGAAGGACTTTATTTCAATTCAATTCCATTAAAAAACAACAAGCAAGCATTTTCCCAGAATATGCACACGAGGAATAGAAGCCTACTAGTTTCTGGTGCTGAGAGTAACCTCCAGCACGTGTAACATCAAGAAGCGGTGAGCTATACACATTTCTTTTTTATTTTCTTCTTCAGCAGCATAAAATACCTCCCCAGCAGCAAAAAGCCAAGAGCAACACAAAATACCTCCCCAGCAGCATGTAGCAGATAGTAGAACAAAATACCTCTCTATCACAAAATAACAGAGATCAGGACAAAATACCTCCCCAGCAGCAAATAGCATAGAGCAGCACAAAATGCCTCCCCAGCAGCATATAGGAGATAGCTGGGCAAAATACCTCTCTAGCACAAAATAACAGAGAGCAGGACAAAATACCTCTCCAGCAGCAAATAGCATAGAACAGCACAAAATACCTCCCCAGCAGCATGTAGGAGATAGCTGGACAAAACACCTAGCTAGCATAAAATAACAAAGAGCTGGACAAATACCGGTACCTACTCAGCAGAAAAAAAACAGAGAGCAGGATAAAATATCTCCCCAGCAAAAAATAGCAGAGAGCAGCACAAATTACCTCCTCAGCAGAAAATAGCAGAGAGCAGCACAAAATACCTCCCCTGCATAAAATAGAAGAGAGCAGCACATGATACCTCCCCAGCAGTGCTAAAAGACAGAAGGCTAAATGAATAATGACTACATAAACTACATATGTGACCAATGCAGGGCGGAAGCATACAATGTAACTAATCCCACTGTGTATGCACTTTGTTTATTGTAAATGATGACCTTAATATAAATCAGGACATATTTAAGTGTAGCTTTATAATTGAATTGCTGGTAGTAATAATCCTACTACTAACATCAAGCCCAGCTCTCATTAGAAAGCAATTATATATAACATTGTCATATGTTCTTGTCATATGTTAACTAGGAGTCAGTTTTTGTAGAACATCAGGCCAGATCGTGTAGCTGCTGGCCTATAATCAGTAACACATTGATGACAGGGAAGCTGTCAGGATAGTACAGATACTTTCACAAATTGAGGACACAGAAAACCCAGCTGCATGCCTGGATGAGAAAGTTTGCTAAAAACCTGCAAACTATTTTTCAATTAAAGTATTTTCCAGTTGAAATACTAGGAAGCTCAGGTAGTCACAAGTAAAATAAAACAGAGTATATATGAAAATGTGGGACACCAGATGCTCATGTATAGCCCAAGACATCATCTATATTGTACAGTAACTTTAGAAATGTATGAGATCCAACTGTATCTCTTTGTCACCACAGAATTAAACAAATAACATTGTTCCATAAGAGGCTAAAGTTCCCCAGAATTGTCCAAAAGAAGCCATAGCATGGTGTCACACCAGAGTACATGGAGTGCTCAATAAGTGAATACAATGAATGTCTGATACAATGATATCATAATACTTTCCTTTACCCTTTTATTCCCTCTTCCAATCCCTTTATATTTTTCTCATTACTTTTCCTTGACACCCTCCCCACCCCTCACAGGCGGTCCTCTACGTTATCTTCTAACCATCTCTTCAACCACGCATGGGGTTAAATCTTTTATCTCATGTAAATCCACATATGTAGTGTATATCATTTTTTGCCCATGCAAACTGTTTTACATTGGGAAAACTATACGGAAACTCTACGTGAGGTTCAGAGAACACTTTAAATCGATTGGCACAGGGGATGGGTGCCCCCGCCTAATCAATCATGTCAGAGAACAGCATGGAGGAGACCCACGGGTCTTACGATTTGCAGGGTTGGAACAGATTAAAGTGGATCCCCTTGGTGGTGACAGGAAAAAACAGTTGCTAAGGCAGGAAAGTAGACATATTATCCGGTTTGATGCCACAGGAGCCCTGAGTTTGAACGACAGAAATGATTTCAGTTGCTTCCTGTGAGTACCTCTGCCCTTTTAGATTCATCAGTGAGCAGTTATGTCCTACCTACCTTATAGTCGGCGATGTCCCGAACTGGGCTTGCTATTCGCATATAATAGCTGTACCCCGTGTTTAGCTCCCGCAGCAAGTCCTAATGTCAGTGCTGTATGCTGATGTGTTTTTAACGTTGCTATTACGTATCTATTTTAACTGTCACATTTATGTGTATGTTTTGCACTTATTGTTGTTTTGCTGTTACCATGATGCCGTCGTCCGGCCCCGACGCATATATTGTGCGCGGCGCCGGGGGATGACGCCATTTGGCTTGATAATGCGCTAGACTAGCGCGAAACGGCCCGTCGCCTGGCCCCACTCTGTTCCTGTACGCACCTCAATAAAGGATATTTTTCGCACCGTACTGGTGAGTGCCGCTGCTTTCTACACTTTACATTAATACATAAATACCTCAATTATCTAACATAGACATGCATAGACTTATACAACTCCATTATAAACATATAACTGATACAATGAATGTCTGATACAATGATATCATAATACTTTCCTTTACCCTTTTATTCCCTCTTCCTATCCCTTTATATTTTTCTCATTACTTTTCCTTGACACCCTCCCCACCCCTCACAGGCGGTCCTCTACGTTATCTTCTAACCATCTCTTCAACCACATTTTCTCCTTCCCTAATTCTATATATTATATTTTTTTAAAATTCTTAATTCTATTAAGTCTATACACTTCTGGTTTTTTAGGGGACTTCAAAGCAAAGATCAGGATACAGCGGGCCACCTGTAATGCTATTCCCAACCATCTAACCTTATATGAATAACAAGCAATAAGACATCTGGTGTCTTGGGTACATTCTATGTATTTTTAGTAGTCAACTGAACAGTATATATGTTATTGTACATTTTTGGTGTGATATTGATTTTAAAGGGCTGTATATATTAGGTCACATCCTTTTATGTAAGCTATGGTACAACTCTAAACCAGACCACCAATGTTCCCAAGATGCACTGTTTGAGCATTACCCTGTGAGGGGCTCTACCAGTTTAATACCTCTAGTAGTAGCTAATAGGAAACTAAACAGGGATTAATATGAATATGAGCTTTATAGCTATTTCTCTAAATTCTCTTTTTATTTCAGGAAGGGAAGTTCTGTGTAAGCCTTTCTTGTCTGTGAATTTTACCTTAAAAAAGCAGGAATGGATTCCAGCAAAGAGAATTTGTTTTTCTCTTTTGCAAATTTTTTATCTGTTTCAAAAATTGTTAAAGAAATAAAAAAAAGTTCAAAAAATACATTTTTATAACCTTCTTTCTTGTTTAGGATAGCAAAACTCACAAAAGCCTTATGGTGGGCATACTAGTTTTAGGAGATACTCCCTTATTATCAATGGATCTCCAGATGTAAAATCAATCTTTACAGAAAATGAATATTCCCTAAGGGAAACTGCACATTCAGTATAACAATAGGTAGAGGTAGGTAGGTCCTAAACTCACCTACATCTCCTGTCACCTTCCTAACAAGCCTCTAGCTGACAATCACTACCTTGAATGATTGCACAGGAAAGATGAGAAGACAAAGAGGGACAGATAAGGACAGAACCAGGTCAAATTTAGTATGGTGGTGAGGCACAGAATTGAATAATATGAGAAAAGTCAAATGCATGGGTAGCATGGGACAGATACACAGTATAAAAATCAAAGCAAAGGCAAGAGCAAAAGGACTGAATTAACTAGCAATCAGAAATCAGGACTGGACGCCACCCCCAGCAGCAGACTGGCATTGCCAACCATCACTCCTGCCACAGCTGAACACAAACTGTACTCAATATTACACACTCAGCTTTCCCAAGGAACATATCCTGAAAGGCAGCTGTCGATCAAAAGCTGGGAGTGGTTTTCAAGCATATAAGCCTGAAATAAGCTCTGACACTCAGCCTGTTACCTGTGGATTTGCAGTGCAGCACTTCTGTGCGGTAAATCTGCAGCATAATACAAAAGCATTTTAATGTGTGGAACTTATAAAAATCCCATACACACATTGCAGAAAAAAATTTGCTGTGAAAATTTTGAAGATTTATCATCCCCAGACTAACATTACGTGCAATTTAATGTTGAGGATCATGTTCCTTCACCCTGCTGCTGCAAAATTGTGGCATAAAGCACATTAAAAACCAGACAGACAGTCTCAACTAGTATCTGACATGTGGTATCTTGCAATAAGCCTGTGGAATAATCTCTGAGGTAAATCCTGCAGCAATTCTGACAACTGTGTAGTTATCCTGAAAGGGATTTTAAAAGTGACTTCAAAAAGCATTTGTTTTTATTGAGAATCAAATATGTCTTTTGTTTTTTTTGTTTATAAATGTAATCCCTCCATTTTATTGTTAAGTCTAAAAAAAATACTATTATTATTATTATTATAAATGAAATGTTAAATAAAAGAAACAAAAAAGACTTTTTCATTTTTTTTGGTTGCTGTATTCTGAAAAAATTGTCTTGCTTTTTTCAATCATTACAATAGCTATTTTTTGTGTAGAAGTAACTTTGGGGAACATATATTTTATTGATCTTTTATCAAGGAGGGCTTAGAATAAGAAGAATGAATAAGAAGAATGATGCAGCTTTATTCCTTGAGTTATTAAGATTCTCTAGTGTATTAAATATATTTTTGGAAACAAAAAAAATTAAAATGATAAAATAGGGCCATTTTCTATTACATTGTATACAGTCCCAGCATGTTTTCTGTCTTATGATAACAGCAACCTATTTTTTTCACTTCATTGCATGTTTTGAAACTATATTTCATATGTCCTGTAATAGGACCGCACACAGACACACAAAGAGGGGTTCATTCACTAACCACTGGAGTTCACCGAAAGGGCAATGTCCCACGATAATGCAGTCTCCTCCGATTTACTAAGATCGTGTGCACGATATCCTGCATGTGTCGCTTCCCCGCTCAAATACAATACAGTTCACCATATTTTTACTGCTGCATGTAAGTGCATTGTGTTGCGACACAATTTGAAAGTTAAATCCCACGCTCAGTCCGGATCAATCGGATTGTCCGACGACCCGCTCCCCCCCCCCCCAATTTGTGTTGCATGGAAGCCAGTGCAGCTGCGCCAAAAATTGATCACATGTGACACAATCCCAGTGCAGGCACATGTTGAATACCTGTCCAAGCTGTGCAATCCCCGAAAAAGTCGAACAGCCCAACGAAAGTGCAATCTGCCACCCTTAGTAAATGAGCCCCAGAATGTTCGCCTGTCACAAGATCATTGGAGTTTCTCAGACCAAACACACTCAAGAGTGGCAGGCTTAAAAGAACCTTAAAGGAGTTGTCCACTTTCTGCAAATATGTGATGAAAAGTTTAAAAATTTTCCAATATACTATCTGTATCAATTTTTCACTGTTTTCTCGATAACTGCTTTCTAATATTCAACAGTTTAATTGCTTATTTCCTTTAGATAACAATTAGCCCATGGCTTGTAATATCAAAGAGAGTAATCAGAGCTGTGTGTCATAATGAGTCCCTGTAACTTTTGGATATGTCTAGTCAAAAGGACAGGTAATGAAAGAATGTCCATACCTTCAGTGATGTGTCAAGGCTATAAAGCAAATGTCGAAATTCTTTTCATCACATTCATCAAAAAATTTAGCAAACATGTCAAATGTCAAAAAATGCTAAGTGCACAGTATTCAGGGCATTTTATATTTTACATTATATGCCACCTTCAAAAATCTAATCTTAAGTGAGCCTGTTATAGAACTGAAGGATCTAGACAGATTGATGTAAGGTTTCAGTATAATTGGTAGTTTATTTATTTTATATATTTTTATACTTAGAATCAGTTACTGAGTGAAGAGGACGGTTCCATCATGTATCTCTATATACAAGACAATAGAAACCGCATACTCTTTTCTAGTGGTGGTGCTCAATGTGGGATTCTCAATCCAAACTGTATGCAATCGGAAAACATGGCACACACGTTCTGTATTTTCTCTTTTTTTATTTTTCAACAAATTTTTCACATGATAAAGCCTTCACCATAAAGCAACAAATCATTGAGGATTTTTCACAAGAAACAGATCAAAATTACGACGTTTCGGTCATCCCGACCTTTGTCAAGTTAGATCTGACCTGGGAAGGATAGAAATAATGTGAGACTTGCATGACTATTACATAACTAAATCATATGACATTAAGTAGACGCAAAATAAGCAATATCATAATGATGGCAAAGAAGCAATCAGATAATAGAAAAGTAAGTAGACATTTAGTGGTAATAAGACACAGGTAAAGAAGAGGGAGGTCTAAATAAGTTTGTGTAGGAGAGCTATAGTCAGGTAAATGGTTTATACAAATAGTGTATGAAGGAGGAAAGGTAGAAGTATTGAGCTGCTATCGTGTAGCCAGAGGTCTAGGTTAAGGAGAACAGGCACTTTGTAAGGAGCAGAGTGCTTGTGAGGAACAAAAGTACTTACTGTAAGTTATGTAGTAGGAGGTTTTGGTGAGGCTGTGTTTCTGGAATGGGCTGTGTCTGTTTTATACTGTGAAAGAGTGTCCTGATGTGTCTGCTGCGCAGGATTGGATGTACGTCATACCGTCGATCTATGCATGTCCTGGTATGTGTATATCTGTTGCTATGGAGAGCAACAGATTATGGCGTCAATTGGTCCAATGTAGCCCCCCATATGCAAATACATACATGGCAGCCTTTGAAGAAGAATACATATACAAAAATGATATTTTTAAGCAATGTTCCATTTTTTTGGCACCGTTACATTGATGATGTATTCTGCGTATGGGTGGGTTCATTGAACTCCCTACAGTCATTTCACTCATACCTCAATAACAATAACACAACATAAGTCAATAACACCAGAACTACAGTTCACATTGCACTCTGATCACTCCCAGATGAACTCTCTTGATACCCTGGTCATACAAGACACACATGGGGACATCTCTATAGATCTCCATGTCAAACCAACAGATCGAAACACTTTATTACATTTCAAAAGTTGCCACCCACCCCAAACAAAAAAATCACTACCGTTATCCCAGTTTAGCAGAATCAACAGGATTGTCAGTAACCCCTCCAAAAAACTGAGAGACTAACAGAAATGTCGGCAAAATTTCAAAAGAGAGGCTATCCATCCAGTACTCTCACTAATACCAAAACCAGACCCCCTAGGCAAGAACAGGTAATACCTAGAGACTCAACAGCACGCATTCCTTTCATCCACCTTACTTCCCCCTTACTCACCAGAGCTATCAAAAAACATTGGTCACTGCTTAAATAAGCTTACCCCAGTGTCCAGGAATTTGTTACAAATGTAACAAAATTCTGACAGACAAGCTGGTACCCGCAGATATAGGCAGTCTAACAAAAAATACTAAACAAACTTTTCTCTCTGCACCTAAAAAAGGTACATTTCCATGCTTAGACTGTATCCAATGCTCTGCGGTCATTCGTGGCAAATATTTCTGCCACCCAAGAACTGGCCGACAATATCCGATCCAAGGATATTACACCTTTAATTCTCGATTTGTAATCTACTTACTTAAATGCCCCTGTGGACTACTATTTGTGGGCAAAACCACTACTCCTGTCAAAGACAAGCACAAGTCCACAATATGGACTAACCAGAACTTGCTACCGGTACCAGCACATTTCAACACCCACCTTCATCATCCATCGCAGCTACGATATCAGGTAATTGACCATGTGGATATTCCCAGAAGAGGTGGCAACAGGACAATGCTACTGCGCAACTGTGAATCCTTCTGGATTCACACGTTACAGACTATTGAACCCCTCGGACTGAATCGAGCCTATGATCGCACCTATGTATAATCTATGTTTTTGCATTTATTTCATTATGTACCAGTAATGCTTTACAATTGCTCTACTATGTGATTGCTAACATGTATTCCTCTCCCCTTTTTTACAGAAAAAGTAGTAACCTCCGCTGTGCTCTGCTCTCTTTATATATCTCCTGGGTGATTAAAAAAATACGCATAGCACAGTGTTATAGTATTATGTCCTGTCTACTTATAACCACCTAGCCCCCTTTTTCCTCATTACATTATTCCAAACTTTGCCATTTCTTCCGCAAACATATTCTCCACTGTGTCTCATACTGTATGACTGTTCCTAGCTTTACATATTTTCAGCGACACAATTTCAGCCATACGCTTTATAACTTGCGCTCAATCTGTCTCTTCACTACATGACTGACTTGCACCAAATCTGTATCTACATTACATGACTGACTAGCGCCAAATTTGTCTCTTCATTACATGACTGACTTGCACCATATCTGTCTCTTCATTACATGACTGACTTGCACCATATCTGTCTCTTCATTACATGACTGACTTGCACCATATCTGTCTCTTCATTACATGACTGACTTGTGCCAAATCTGTCTCTTCATTACATGACTTGCGTCTAATCTGTCTCTTAGCTACATGACTTGCACCAAACCTGTCTCTTCACTTCATGACTGACTTGCACCAAATCTGTCTCTTCATTTCATGACTGACTAGCGCCAAATCTGTCTCTTCATTTCATGACTGACTAGCGCCAAATCTGTCTCTTCAATACATGACAGACTTGCGCCAAATCTGTCTCTACATTACATGACTGACTTGCACCATATCTGTCTCTTCACTACATGACTGACTTGCACCATATCTGTCTCTTCATCGAATAACGAGTACCCGAGCATTTTAGTGTTCGCTCATCTCTAATCCCAGTATGTAAACATTTTCTTTATCTTGGCTTACCCAGAGATAACAAGACCAAGCAGTATATCCATTATTCCCATTCTCCTTTTATGCACTTTTTGAATTATATAATTTGCAGAAGAGCTGTAAACTGAGATCTCTTTGCTTTCCCATTTAGGACTTTTCTCTTTATATGATGACTGCTTCAGGAGAATAATAATGTTTTGTGCCTAATAAAAAGCAACGGCGCATTTTTTCTCATAAATATTCAAACAACATAAAATTGTAAGGTCCCTTTAATACTACAACATGGGACAATATTTCTTCTCTGTTTTAAAACAACAGGTTTTTCCCCATAGTAAAATATGGACAGTTTCCAGATCGTAATTATATCATGTTTTATCGAGGTAAGGGCGATGCACGTCCTCCCAGTGTGAAGCACATATTCGCCTTTATCTATTCAGTTTAGTAAAAGCAGAAGCTATAGCTGTACTAAGCATGTGTTGTAATTGGACAAATGATAGTGGAGTCGGGCCTAAGTAAACAAAGAGTCCCAGTATCAATCATCTGTAGGGCTAATCTAAAGGCATAAAGAAAAATAATTTCTCTGAGTCAACTAATTGCACGTGTAAGAGGAATGTGAACTCCAAAATAGACTCAAACACATGACTAATTATTTTGTTAATTGCTCACATTATTTTTCCTAGGCGTGCTGCTTCCTGAAGCAATATTCCATGCATGGTATACATTTAGCTATATCAAGCACAGAATAGGAGCCATACTGTGGGTAATCATTAGCTGAGTGCTAAAGCATATTCTTTCTCATGTGTTCTGACGCTCCGCACCTCTGACTATCTAGCAGCCCTCAGGCCCCTGCTGCTTCATTGTATGGCTGCCGATCTGCAATGCTGTGCCTCATCCGAGAAGATAATCTCCTCCTGCATACCTTTCATGAGGACATCTCTCCTCTATGTAGTCACTAGGACAGTGAGAACTTTTTCAATTTCCTGAAAGAGCAGGCTTTACCAATGCCGTCTTCCTTTTATCTTCTCGGTAAACACAGACAAGGAGTATCAAATACGATGCTGAAAACCATTGTTGACATCCTACAGGAGATGTTATTTGTGCAGATCATTTGGCGTGCGTTCAAAAGCCATTAACCTTAGCGGAGCAGTTTGTGAGGCTGAAATCTTTTAGCTAAGCAAAACATACCTTGTAATAAAGGCCTCTGGTTGCTGTAATGGGTGGTTAATGTATAAATATGTCTAAGTGCTTTACTCCAAAAGACGGAAAGTTCACAACGGCCCTCTGTGCTCTGTTAAAAAGATCAAATTTGCTTCCAATTATGTTGTTGTAAGCAAAAAGTGAAACTCATTTGGAGTACAACTTAAATCATTAAAGCATGGAGACATAATGAAGACAATTTATCATAAAAGCCAGGTGCCGCGACAGCGGACACTACATACATAGTGACGATGCTTAAATGAGAGCCCTCATTCAGGATCCTCATCATTACTATCTGGTTATTATAACCTGAAATGTAAATTGCCCTAAGCCCAAGGGTCCTTGTGTCTTGCTGATGTAGATGTTTAGGAAAACCATCCCTAGGTAGCTCGGAGCAAAAATGGATCTGGCGGACTGGCTGATATTGCAACTCTTTAAAAGTAAAAACATAATCTTGTAACAAAATGTTTGCTGAAGTTTCTAGACATTTACTTGGTGATCTCGAAGCGACTTGGGCTGCAGTTTGGATTCATTTAGTGTATTATTCACTATCTGCCAGAGCAGACGCTGCTGCTGTCTCTTAACAAGGAGCAAATCTTAACTTCCTATCTGTTATTATGAGAAGGATTTTCACAGATTTGCAAACCCTCACTCTAGACAACAGGCATCCTGTCAAAATCCATCAATAGCTCTGTACCAATTACTGCACATATCATTTACTGTGATAGATGAAAGTTTTATAGCATCTTCACATTATGTCTCAGCAAGGCAGAAGGAGAAAATGGCATCTTATTCCAAAAAATGAAATTGTAAAAGTGTAAATCCTGGTCAACTATCATATTAAGGGGATTATATGGAAATTTAAGAAATTAACCAGGGGAAAAAAATTATTAAAAAAATAATAAATCAACCATAACCCACCTTGGTCCCTGGTGAAGAGAGGATTGAAATCCAGCTCACCTGTCAGCAACTGGGTGTGCTCAAGTCCAGCACCTCTCTGCTGAGGCTCGGTAGACATAAAAAGTGAAGTTTCTGATCCAGCCGTGTTAGAAGCAACTTTTATTCTTTATTCAGGCAAATAGTTACAATCCATGGCCAGATTCACACCATGGATTGTAACTATTTGCCTGAATAAAGAATAAAAGTTGCTTCTAACACAGCTGGATCAGAAACTTCACTTTTTATGAAATGTCATAAGCCCCCATGAATCATTCCAATCACTGATGCTTGTAGTGGTCAAGACAATTATTTGCACAAAATAAAAAGCCCCAATTTATGCTAAAAGCCCCAATTTGTACTAAAATAGTGGAGGAACATAGTTCAGGAGTGGGGCATTGAGAGCAGCATTCTTGACTCAATAGGTCAATACAAATGAAACAACTGATATTTGTAATGTGCCTTAGGCTATTTGTAATGTGCCTTAGGCTTTACATTAATATGCTCAATTCATGGAAATGGGTCCAGCTGCACGTCATATCCAACAGACCAGTGGATTTGATTCGTTGCATCTTACGAGAGTCCATGAGAAATATGATGCAAGGAGTTCCTGTCTGCTGGCAAAACAGCAGTGCCAAATGAGTTACAGTTGACACAGTCAACGTTAAATAGAGGTGGTGACGGGCACTAGTGATCAGCTAGGCGAGTTTAGCAAACATAATCAATCACACAATGGATTAACCACTACCTTACTGGGCCATTTTCCAGATTTGCATTTCCATTTTTTACTCCCCTCATCCCGTAAGCCATTTATTTTTCCATTAACAGAAACATCGGAGGGCTTGTTATTTTTGGGACAAATTGTATTTTCTAGTGGCATCATTTTGTATAATTTTTCTGTATCATTGTATTGCAATGTTGTGAATATAATGATTCTGTATTATTGTCTATGACAGACTGTAATACAGCTTGCCAGACGTCACAGAGGGTGCTGATCGGCCATCCAAGATGGCGGTGCCCATTAGAAGCACTGATAGGTGCCACTGTTGGCTTTGACCGCAGCACCTAATAGGTTAACTGCCGCGATTGGTGCCAGCACTGACCACAGTAGTTACCTGCAGGTGTCAGCTGTGTAATACAACTGATACCCGCGTGTATGCAGATGAATCATCCTATGAGCCCTCTCCATACTTCCTTTACTGATGTACGATGTATATAGTCATACAGCAGTAATGAACTTGGTTTAAGCTAATATGGCAAAGGACCAAAGATCTTTGGAAGTGCTCAGTGTAAACAGTGCATATCCATAGTCCATAGAGAAATAAGGGGCACTCACCAGGATGATCTTAGAAAAAGTCTTTATTTAGTTAGTGTGTCAGTGCTGGGGGATGCCATCCAGGAAGTAGGCAACTAACTGTTTTGAGCTGTAAAGCACTTCTTCAAGCCACTGACATTTAATACAATGAGGCACATTTACTTACCTGTCCCGTCGGGATCCCTGAGAATCGGTGTCCGACGAGGATTCAGAGCTGCCTTGATTCACTAAGATTGTGCATCCAATTTCCTGCATGTGTCGCTTCCCTGCTGAAGTCTGCTGGAGTTCACCATCCTCTTCCCGCTGCATGTAAGTGCATGGCTTGCGACACACGTTTGAATGTTAAATCCTGCGCGTAGTCCGAATCCGTCGGATCGTCCGACGGCATGCCCCCCGATTTGTCGTCTGAAAGCGACAAAGTAATTGTATATTTTTAAATACTTAAGTGAGTAAATAGCTAATTCTTTTCCATACGATATGTTGACGCCATAGAGATATTTACAACTTGAATTTTAAAAAGAATATAATTGACAACAAGATATAATGCACAGCAATATACTTGACCATAGTTTCTGTATGTTCTGCCTTTTGTTTATTTAATTTCATTAAATAGGTTGGAACATAACTCAACAACGCAAAGGATGGGATAAACTTCATGCCCTGGAAGTCTAGGAAATGCATTTTTAAATCCATCAAATACATGAAGAGCGCTGGGTGTGAAGGTAGCCTTAAAGATCGCTCTAATTAATGGGACGATTTTATTACTAGAGGTCCATTACTATTACAATTGGGGATATTATATTATCCTTTATACTTGACCTTTGACTTTAACCAAATACAGTATTTCGCTCAATTAGGCAAGAAGCAATAAACAATTTAGCTATAACGCACATTTACTGTTAAATTGCATCTATCATTTTCCAATTACTTGATTTATTGAGGAGTCACTGAACAATAATGGTAATTTTCGCAGATGGCCTTGACTTTTGGAAGCTGCAGAGGATTATAAGTCAATGGCATGATGTTCATGATGCATGGATCATTTCATTTTTCATATCAATTACCGGCACTTCACTGTGACATGCTGTAAAATGATTGTCCTCATTTCATTTATAGAATCAAAGTGAATGAGTTGTCTTAAAACTATCTTACCCCATTTTCTCGCCTATTGTGATTCATTAGAATTTTGTAGACCATTAAAAAATCACTGGTAGGGAAAGTTAGCATAAATGTATGTGGAGAGAATTTAGGACTACAAATAGATCCGGAATGTATTGCCTTACAATTGGCCAGTAGCATGTACAAGGCCCTTAATTTTTTTCCAGGCCATTGCATTATTCTAAGCATGTGTGCACTTATGTCCAGCATAATTGTACTTACAATGAAAAGAATTAAGGTCCTAATAAAGGAGAAGATAGGTTGCCCTCAATGTCTTGGCTTTCTTCATCGCCAAATGTAATATTTGGAACCTATGGACTTCACAAACCCATTATGTATTGCCTGTTCCCCATTCCTGACTCTGTGCATCTCTGCCTGATCTGTTTCTTCTGTAACCTGTGGTACTTGAGCCTGTTACTCATTCTTGAATCTGTGTACCTTAGCCTGATCAGGTTGTTCTGTGACCTGTGGTGTAGCAGCTCTGCATCCCTGTATCCTGCCAGACACTGAACCCTGCCTATACCTGTGTACACTGTCTGTACCATGCGGTTCTGCCTACCCTGACAGAAGAATAAATATTTTATCTGTATCCCTGAAAGCAATTCCATTGCATTGCAGTGACTAGTGGTCTAAAAAAAGAATTTGAATTGTATAAATAAATGTAATATTTTTCAAAGGGTTTTTTTTGAGTTTCGGTTATCGATAGCCTTTCTGGTAAACCATTACATCGAAAACAGAGCTGTGCTTCTGATTCCATTTTCCTTGGCACCTGCGTTCTGGTAACTGATCTCTCCCAGGTGGACTACTCTCACCAATCTTTTGTTGATCTACTCAGAATTCCATCAATATCTTTAACCGTGAAAACCTTTTGAGATAATTTATTTTGTATTTGATCTCACTCTGCTGGCTAAACGTTACACAGGGTCAGGAAATGGAGCCAAGACAAATACAGTGGGCCCTAAAACTAAATCCCTTCTTTGTTGTCCCTGCCTAATTGCCCTACTTAGGAGGTAGGAGACAAATGTTCAACATACGCTTTGTGTACCAAAGTGCAAACACAGAGACAAAGACAAGATAATAGAAACAGAGAAGAGTTTATAAACATGGTTCAGAACCCGGAGAACAATGCTGTACAAAATCCCAAGGCAAAGGTTTAGTTAGAGAATTAGGCAAAGTTGTCAAAGATACCAGAAAACAGAAGATAGAATGAACACTAGTTGGCTCAATACAAAACTATAGCAAGCAAAGAGCACTGGTTCACAAAACCTTTTCATGAGATGACAGGGTCCTAGTCCAGAAGATGATCAGTTGTCTGACATTAGACAGGATAAATATGAGAGTCGGGAGAGATTATGTCTATCACAGCTGATGAACTGTAAGTAAACCAGGCAGAGATCACAGGAGACAGATGGCTGTTGGATATCTATCCAGGCTGTGAATAAAGGAGTACACCAGTGTTCAGACTAACAAGAAAAGAATAGAATATGACCCTTATTAGCACAACCTCAGTCGTACTTTACAGACAGAGGATGATGCAAGCACTGATGTTACACTATATTTTTTAATGAACAATATGCAATTATAGGAATTGCTGTTAACTGTAAATCAATTTTTTTGCAGGTGAACTGATATTTTGAGAAGACTGTGAGAGGCTTGAAAAGGTGTTACCCAATTAAATAAGAAAGACATAACTACTTACAATGAACTGCTAGAATACGGATATCACAAACAATAAAATAAACTTTATTTATAAAGTGCAAACATATTCTGCAGTGCTTTACAAATTACAGTCATATGCTGGTGCTACTGCAGCTTTTATGCAATATTGATATAAGATGAAAGCTTTGGGATTGAATGACCTGCAGCTGACAATGTTAGGACATAAGACCACATAAATATCTTAAAGTGTGGAGATATCATAACTAATGGAGAAAGGAGGGTTTTGTTATATACCCTAGTGTCCATGGAGGACATGGATGGGTCAGGGGTGAGTGTAAGGTCAACCAGGTACCCACACATATGTGGATACCCACATATGTGTAGGTATCCACATATTTTTGATTTTTTATGCTAATTGGCTCATATCTAATAATACATTAATATTTAAGGACTATATGGCAACAGTCCAACTCATCATGGCAAAAGAATTCCATTTAAACTTTCTTTTATTTAAATATACCGTACATTTTAAGTAACTTCATTTAAAAAAAAGAAAGTAAAATACAAAACTTGTAGTGAGACATTGCAATTTTTACTGTGGGGTAGCTGCACAATTTGCACAAATCAGGGGTGTAAAACCGCAGATTGCTAGATGTAGTCTAACGTAACTTGTAATAAAACAGTATTAAGAAATAATGAACAAACAGTTACTTTCATAACCAGCGTAGAAAACAACTGATTATCTGGCTTTTATAATATGTACCATCAGGAAAAGGACACCACCATATGTCGCACACCACAACATACTTTAATGTCATGGTGCTGCTTGGGTTGTAAGCCTTGTAAGCCTATCATGGATATTGTTCTGTAATAGCCTGCCAATGGCTACTAGAGATCAGCAGTATAATTACAATATACAGCAGTACAGTAGTATTGCAGTATATTGTATGAGTTAGCAAATCCCATGGTTACCTCCAAGTACTCTTGGGGGCTGAAATAATATTAAAAAGTAAATGTAAAAAATGTAAAATTTAACACATACAGAAATAAACAAAATGTAAAAATCATGTTAGGTATTGCCACATCCCAACATTCTGGTTCTATCACAATATGAAAAAGGTTATTCCTGGCTGTGAACAGAAAATAGCGCTCACATTTCTAAATTGCCACTTTTTCGCCATTTTTCAATCCATAAATATTTTAATAAAGATTATCAAATGGTCTTATAGGTTCCAATTTGATATAAATGAATACATTAGTGTTTCCCCCAAAAATATACACTTTACACAAGTCTGTATGCTGTAAGTATGAAAAAGTATGTAAGTATGAATAAGTTATTGGCTTCAGAATTTGAAAAAATATAATTTTTCAAAAGATTTTAATTTTGTGAAATTTACTAAATCATTATAAAACCTATAAAAATTTGGTATCCATGTCAATGAACGAACCCACAGAATAAAGTGGAGGTATCATTTGGAGTGCACAATGAAATCCATAAAAATGAAACCCACAAGAAAATGACGCACTTGGGAATTTTTTTTCCAGCTTACTGGTACATTGCATGGCATGGCACCATTAAAAAGTACAATTTGTCCGGCAGAAAACAAGTCTTCTTACATCATCATCAAAAATAAAAAAGTTATGGCTTATGGAATGAGAGGAGTAAAAAGTAGAAACAAAAACGAAAAAGGGTTGAGTCTTGACAGGGTTAAAGAGTAAAGAGTTTTGGTTTATGGTTATAGAAGGATTAAACCAATCATCTCCTTATACATATGTCCCTGCTAATGACCTTTTTGACTGTGTATGTAACTTGATTAACCATTCTGAGGCCGCAGAGCGTGCATTAATGAAACACGCCATTAAGTGCTAGTTACTGCAATTGTTAGCGTAAGATAAGTATTTATTCTTCACTGATCTGCATATTCCATCACATGAATAAAGTAAACAGTTTAGCACACGGCATCAGAGTGGTTTGGGATATAACAGAGGGAATCTTCCACATGAAGGCTACAAAAAATGATCCTGCCGTAGGGCGATGATTACACTAGAGTCCTGCTGATGTAATTATATTTTTATTTGAAACCAGGGAAATATCATGGAGTAGCCGCTACCGGCTGCTGAAATACGGAGCAGCTTTTTTAATGATGACAAACTGTTTTTAAGAACCAGGTGCAAGGATATTATTGAGCTATGCATCTAGAATTTTTATTTGCCATTTCTCCATAGAAAAGTGAAATAAACATTCCACATTGCGCACAGTAAAAAATGACACGCTGGGTTCTGTAATTTGCAGTTACAATATTATATATATGGATGATGGCATTTGTAAAAGCATTTAATTGTTACAAGCAATATTCTACAATATACAGTTGTGTGTATTTGGGATTAGATGACAGTTTTATGTTATGAGGACAAGAGTATACACAATTTAATGCACAGCCTTACACATAGAATAAACCCTGTGCTCCTTCTCAATGGCAATTGTGTTTGTAGAAAATAACAGTGAATTTATGGTCTTCCTGATAGGTGGTTTTCCTGACATCCAATGTTGAAATGCAATTTTCTTATCTTGCATGATTGGTATCTTGCCTTAATACATACATAAGAGCCGCATGTCAGTAAGTGCAATTCTTCAGTGAAATAAACTCTCTTTTATTTATGTACTCACTGTGCATCTAGTGGGAGATCTGTTTCTTCAAGATGCTTCTTGTTATGCAATCTCGGGAAAGCCAGCACCCAGCAAACTGCCATAATACACACATAATGCAATGTAACTGTTTACCTTTTTGAGTCACTCTTTCTAAGAGGTCCATGTATTATAGAGGTTGTCACATTTACAAAAGATTAGAAATTGATATAGTAAAGACAGAAAATGATAAAAAAAACCATGTAAGTCTATTATGATTGGGTTAAGTGCTAGGAAGGCTATTCATACGTATTAAGTTGTTCTTTGGTGAATATTGAATATTTGTTTAAATGGGCTTACATGGATGGATAAGAACGTTTTCAGTGGAAATCCTTAATATCTTGGGAAAATTTTTCCTTTGCGTTGTTGCTTGCAGTTGGATAATAGTAGGCATCCACCACTAGAAAGCATAAATCTTTTCTGATAAATGGGGTAGTACATTTTGATGGCATTGAAGGAACACTACAGTATTTTTTGGATATAAGGCACACAAAAAATCTCTAAAAATAAAAAAATTCTCCAAAATCAAAGGTGCGCCTTATAGTCCAGTGCACCTTATATATGAACCGTACTTACAGACGACAGCTGCCATGAACTGTGCACAGGTCTGCCACCTGCTGGTCACTCATCCTTATAATCAGGTGCACCTTATAATCCCATGCACCTTATATATGAACCTAGATGTTTTAGCAGGAATTTATTGATGGTGCGCCTTATAATCCGGTGGCCTTATAGTCTGAAAAATACGGTAGAGCTGTCAAGAATATTGAAGGCAATGGAGAACGAGGGTGATTTACTTTATCTTACAAAAAATAGGTCAAGATAAAAAGTAGTGGTTAAATTTTAGAGTGCTTTATATTTGTGCCAGTATGTGGTACTTTTCTCTCCTCTCTCCAATTGTAAATGTTGGTCTACTTGAGATGGGTTTATCAGACAATGGTAAAAATTGTAACACAAGCTAAATTTCACTTCTCAATAACCATGGTTCATAAAGTTTATTGCTGTGCACTTTTTAATAAATGCAACTCCTACAAGCTTGAAAGGCGTTGAACCAACTTTGCAAGTTATCCTCTATCAAAGGTGATTGGTGAGATGCCGACTGCGGGTATCCCCCGATCATGAGAATTGGGAACCCTCTCAATTCTGGAGAATGGGGGTCCTGTTCCATTAATGAGTATAGCGGCGGGACAAATAAGCATCCTCTACTCCATTCAATAGTATAGGCGTTTTGGAAATTACTGACCACAGCACTATTCTATCTCTATCACTAACATAGACAGTGAATGTGAATACCAGAGCTAGCAGAGCTGTGCTCTTTAATTTACCCATACTAGTATACTGTAGAAGCAGGACACATGCTCACCTTGTCTTTCCACCCATTAGTAAGAACAGAACTGTTTTCTTGATTACAATTGTTAAGCAGGTAAGGTCAATATATAGTTTGAAGGTTGTTGTGCTACAGTGAAGTAGATATTTCATATTTTAATGGACTACACATTTCGAGAGTGCACCATTCTCTTCCTCAGGTCCAAAGAAGTCCAGGAGTGAGAGAAGTAACTGAACCTGAGGAATATCTACAAAAGCAAATGCCCTAAAGAAATAAATAAAACTTAACATTTAATGAATCAAGATAAAAAAATGGTCTCAGTATTTACATAAATGAACAAACAAACACAACTGTATTGTATGTCAAACCTAGTGAGGGACAATCAACATGGACCAGCACAGTTTGTCCTGGATAGATGCACAATGTTTGAGGGCATAAAAGTTCTACAGGCAATTAGCTCGGCAGATACGGGGGAAAACAAATTTTTTAGTAAATAGAGAGGCTTGGTCTCACCAGTCTTCATCCCAGGGAGGAAGGTACAGCAATTGGTTATGCTCTTACCTGTCTTCATCCAGGGGTAGGGAGTAGGGAAATCTGTTGCGGTATATTCCTAGTTCACCCTACTATATCTTAACCCTAACCCCATGGAATAGCTCCCGGCCCTTACAAGGGCGGTCCCCAGTCTGCCCCTAAGTGCGGCTATTGTGCCCTCAAACTAAAGGATGCAAAAAACAAAAAACACTTCCCTCCGCGTTTCGTGTACCGGTAAGGGTACAGTCCTCAGGGGAACAATGTGCAAAATTTGGTTAAGGAAATAAGCTTGAGTCTAGAAAGAACATCGGTCCATCAGAGTTATGGAAGGCGGGCAGTGGCTCATCTTCCCTACACAAGCATTGACCCCCATGCTAGGTCAGGGACGGCATCGGCGCCAGAATTACTGCGCACGCGCCAAAAATAGGCTAAGATAGGCCTGCCCACACCGCGCCAGAATTACTGCGCACGGGCCAAAAATAGGCTGAGATAGGCCTGCCCACACCACGCCCACGGCACATGACCGTGGGACGATACGTCATGGTTGTGGGCGGAGTCCAGGATCGGAGGTTGCTGAGTATTGAGCCCGCTTTCCCCGCCCTGGTCTTGACATCACCGCACCTTCACCCGCCCATCGATTGCGACGGGTAAGCATCCATTTAACTTGTGAGGGGGAGTGTCTGCCTTGTGTCGTGCGGGGAGTTCCAATAGGGGGTTCTCGTCCGCAGAATGGTTAAGGTAGCCTGAAAATAAGGGGCTAAAATGACCTCTCGTTGTTGAGGGCCGCAATAACCCCCTCAACACAGACTACTCTTAGAGGCTTTAGAAAAAGGTCTGAGGAATAGAGCAGTGCGCTCTAGAAAAGAGTAGTCCACTGAAATAAAAATATTAAATATCTACATTACTATATCACTTTTGAAAGCGCATCAAACTACAACCTGGTTCTTGACTTTACCTATTTAACACTATTAATATCCCAAACTACTGGGACTAAGGCAGAGGCAGCAACCAAACCAATATACTGAAAAATAAATACTATTTTCCCAACTGTATTAAATACGGAGCACCATGCATCCCCACAGTTTATCTGTGGATTACTAGGGGACCTGTTCTGTAATTGGTGGTTTTCCCAGCAGTCAGACCCTCACTGACTTGACAGTTCATGATATCTTATCACAATATGATATCCTATAACTTTGTGATATAATATCAGAAAAATATTCTGTACTCAATTGGTGATTTGAAGAGAAGTAAGGGAGAACACAAATTTATGAATGTTTCACATAGACTTAATTTCAGCTAGTCATTACAGTGGTCAAACTTTTATAAGCAGTGTAGTCTCCAGTTTAGTTTAGTCTCCAACTTATGTGTAGTCCAGCTACATTCCTATTGGTGATGAAGTTGATGCAGAACTTGGAGCATGTATAGACCTAAACATTGTTTTACAACATAATTGGCACATAGTTCACAACTGTTGCCTCTGGTGTAGTGGCATGGATAAGAATTTTATAAAGTTATATAGAATAAAATAATTCAAACAATTTTCAGGTACATTGACCATGAGCTATGCGAAACTGGAGAGATACTTTAATCCTAACAGTTAGATCTGTGATTATATCAGCAAGAGATTATATAGATACTGAACTCTATGTATAACTAGGCATAAAAATGAGGAACATTAAGAGAAATGAATTCCAGTGATGTCTTCTTGTCAGGCACTTATTCAGTCCAAGCATATTTGTTTGAGATGTTTTGTGTATTTACTGATTCAGATGGGCACTTAACATAATTAGACTAACACAGATGTTTAACAACATGTACCTTCACCTCCGCTGTTTATTTAGCTTGCAAAAATAATGTGAAGTATCAGGGATAAAAATGAGCTTCTTACATTCTCCACAGTGTCCCTCTATCACTGTGTAAAATGTTCTAAATATATAGAGCGATAAACAGAGATTTTACATTCCCTGATCTAGAAATTGTTTTCCTGAATGAATGTGTACATTTTTCTCTACCTTGGGAATTGCTAGCAAATGTTCCTTTTTGCTTTTATATACAAATATTGTTATTATACATTTCTAGAAGGATTACATTTCACAAAATTACTCTTGGGAACTTAGGTTGGGAAAGCTCCGATTAAATTATTGCTTTAAAATATTCAGAAATAAAGCAGGAAGGTTGGTGGAGGACAATTTATGGAATCTAGGCGGAATTAACTTCCTTTAATATTCTTACCACCTTCAGTAAACCAGGCTTGCACTGAAGGGAGGCAGGATGGGAAATCGAAACATATGCATAAGTATTAAACATTCATATGTAAACATGTATATTCACAATTAGACTAAATGTAACCCTGTTTGCAAACTTGTCTTTGTTTCATACAGTGTTATGAAGAGCTTCTTGACTTATGTAGGCTCCCAGTGGCTGGTCAACTGGAATGTTTTAGAATCTTGGAGTAAAATAACAGTGGTTGACCATAAAAGGGATTTCCCCAAGAGACATATGAGAAAAAAATTGCATATGCCATAAAATTAATTTTGGTTAGGGTCTAGCTGGTAACCCAATGACCCAATTTCTAGGAACCTAAAATATAAGTAACTGAACATATATGGTCTTTCATAATGTATGTACTGAAATCTATCATTCTTATATTTACAGACCTCTTTCCATCAAGAATGAGATCATTTAATTAAACCACAAAATTCTCTAATAGAAAAAGAAACCTTGATGGGTATAGTAACTCTTAAGGCTGTTTTATATCTACTGTGTTATACAATGTTTTCATTAACTGTCATCTTTGGTCAAGAGTAGCTGTATATTATCTGGACCAAAGGCTTGTTTCTCATCAGTAAGGAGAAGAAGAACATATTTAACTACCATGGCTCATCAAGGGAGAGTTATCTGTTATTAGTGACCCGAAGAAGAGGTCACTTCAATATTATAACAGGTTGTCATGTTATTTGAATAGACTCCACTAGGATACTTATTCATGTCATCCTTTTTTCTAAGGAAGGAGCCAATGTTAGCACCCAACGTTTTTAGATTTTTGTACTCCAATCTTGTAATGACTGTGATGACAAGGAAGAACTTTCCCTTTTTCTCTAGTTACTGTGTTGTTTTTATTGTCAATTGTCAACATATAAAGCTTTATGTCACGGCGAGGACGCCGCCGCCTCGTCACGTGACGTGGGGTGCAACTGTACGGGTTAATTTAGCCTGCTCAAACTTGCGCTCACCTTTCACTCAGGACACAAATTGAGCCTAAATCACACCTCATACAGCTCCAGCACCAGAACCAGACCCGCTGCTACCACTTATTGCATTTATACTGGGACCAATAAGTATCCCACTCTACAACAACTCTTGCTTCTCAGGCAGTCACCTTGTCACACCACTAGACATGCACACTCAGCACTCTAGCAGTCACACGGCTAACCACACTTCACAAGGCTATGAGTTCGCAGAGCATACAGGGACCAAAATTAGAGTGAAAAGCTTTAATTACAAAAAGTTGATCAGTGCATAAAAAGATATTAAAAACAAAAGAATTACAAAGTAAAATGACACACAACACGGCAAAACAGTTATAAAATAAAAAGGGACAAAAATAACAGAAACTTACAACTTAAAGTAAATCCTGATCCCTGGAGGTGGGAGAAATAAGGAACACACTCAGCTTGTCAAGCAGCCCCCAAAATGTGAACACCAATTCCTGGATTTCATATTGTTTTATATCTTTACAGTTTGGTTCAGATTTCAGAACCTCCCATTCATTAATTAGTCCAGAAGGTCATTCAGGATTGGGCAAAGTGTTAATGAGGGGGGAGAGTCCAGGAATATTTAAACAGTTCTTTGTTTCCAAATCCCCAGATGCAGGGGTGGGGGTAGGTGCAGAGGAGAGGTGACCAAATGGCTTTTGAGGTCACCAGAGAACATTCTGCAGGTCAGAGTTTATCAGGTTGTAAGCATCTCCAGGATGTTGTAAATGAGGCCTGGACGCTTCAATGGATGCCATATATTTCTACAAAGTTTGTAATTGCCCAATAGTTCAACAAATCTTACACATTCAAGAATAATATTTCCTTGACACTTTATTTAGAAAGTGTCATTTTATAATTTTTAGCCAAATCTATACACTAAGGGTACATTCATACAGCCATATGCCCACCTGGCCGCAGTTGTGTGCTGGAGAGGAGGAGGAGGTGACTCCTCCATAGAATAAGTGCTGCACGGACGCAGACATGGAGTAAGCTAGAGCATTTTCTATCTTTCTCCTTGTACGGGCAGTTTGGTGCCACACATTTGTGGCAACATACTGCTGCCGGGCCGCTATTGCCATCTATGAGGATGTATATGTGGCCGCAAATTTGCGGCTGCATATACATCCCCCCAGGCGGCCATGGGAATGAGGCCTAAGGTATATCTTATCCACTACTCTAACCAACCCCACTACAGGATATATTTTATAGGATGAGACAGTCATAGATATTGAGATTATTAACCACTGTCTCTCTCTCTTTTTCAACCTTGTAATCATACAGTAGGTGTATTAATTTCCACCGTATTATTTGTTATCCTACATTGATCCTATATAAATTCCTGGTTACTCTGTCAAGTGGGTTTCAACAGATTAATCAAGTGTTATCAAAGTTGACTGAAGATCATTCCCTTGTCCAAAGCATTTTGAATGCATAGGCAAAGTCTGGAAACCAATACAAAACGCAAAATGTAAAATTGTCAAAAAACACTACCTGTGAATTTTATCAAAGGTTGATAGAGGGGTTTGACGATGCTAAACTGCTATTGACCTGGTTTAACTGAAATGAGAAAATATATCATTTCAGCTCATAAAAAGTTTCTGGTATATTTTATAGATGAAGGGGTTAATCTCAGATTTAATGGCTCCAACATAGTGTAAATCACACTTCCATTACTGACAGCAATACTGTGAGCTCTATTTCTACTTCAGACTCAGGTCCTGTGCAATGAAATTGCAGGAAGGCTTATGTTAGATCATCCCTTATTTATTAGAAAGCTCAGTACATTTTCTAAAGTTTTGGGGTTGCTAACACTTTTGTAAATATATTCCCAAATAATAGAAATGATCTTAATGGCAGACCGTTATACTTATCATGGTATTTTTTTTAATGATTACATTTATAGCATGTTCTAAATAAAAAAGAACATACACTATTGAATGCAATGGATTCCAATGGCAACCTTGTTTTTGTTTGTTAAAGTTACCAGAGCAAATTATAGATTAAAAGATAACCACAATGTTCAACAGATAATTATAAATAACTTAAACTAAAATAATTAGTCAGTAACACAGTCAGGTCACAATAGAGGATTATTAACCCATTAGACCCAAATAATATTATAATAAGATTTTATTCCTCGAGTTTCCAGGGTGGACCATGAGCCAAACATCATAATTACAATTAATAGTGTACAGAACACCTTGGCATTTGAGAGACGGGTAAGGTTATGAACACGATAATACAATCCAAACAATTAACTTTATATTACATAATGGAGCAATGTATTACTAAGAATTGGTAAACGGTCTAGAAAATAACAGTACAGAGCTTTCCTCGGAAGTGTTCACATAAGGTAAAAACACATTGAAGACACATTGAAGGGGTGGTACCAACTTTGATTCTGGCTAGCACTTTGCTATCCCTGTTGCTTTCATTCACTGCCTCAGAACATCATTCTTGTAAGCTGTGAGGATCCATTCTCTTGATCAGCGGGGATCACAGTATACGGACCCTCTCCAATTAGATTGTTATCGACTATCCATAGGATTTCCAAAGGATAACAATCAAAGGTGATACCTCCAGGAGAAGATTTCTGAATGCTAATGCTATATATACACTGTGCTTCAGTCTCTCTCTCAGATATATAAGCCCCAGTTAGGATTATTTCCAACCTGTGCACTTTTCCAAATAGTGTGATATGTGTCACAGGGGCATCATAAATAACACTTCTAATTTTTATGCGTTAAAAAACTGGCATTAATGCATTGGTAAACTTACCCCAATGAATCTTATATAATTAAAGTAGTTTAAATACAGTCACTGAAATATGCCAGTTTTCAGGAACTAATAGAAATACTTTGCACTAGATATGAAATGTACTTTCCATGTAAATGATTTTGCAAGTCTAGAAAATGAATTAATATAGTAAAACGGTTGCAAAAAAATAAGGCTTATGACTAATTAAATGTTTTATTTATGGGAATACTGAGGTTCAAACACATAGGCATATTAAAGGAGAAGTAATAGGATCATATCTGCTCATTTTCATAATTGATATTATTTGAAATTTTATACCCGACATGAAAGTCCTAGGATATCACAATCTCAGCACAGAGATTACTTCTATTTATTTTTTTCTTGCTTTGCATTTTGTTGAAGCTCTTTAAGTAGTTTTGTAATATTCAAGATTGTCTTGGATACATAGAACAATATCATCTGGATGCATCTACTTATCTGCAAGGAGTGAAACCTAGGAAACTGAGGGAGATAGTCATAAAAGTATAATCAACTTCAAGCACAGAGAAGTGTTAATAAGACATAATAATATAATAAAAGAAAATTGAGCTGAGATTTTATAGCTGAATATCTTCTTTCTCATATTTTTGTCCTGACTGGTGAAATATTAAAAATGTCCCTTCCTCTTGGGGTCATATGATTCTAAATATTAACTGTTTCTCTCTACAAATCATCGCTTTATGGGAGAAATATTTGCTTGTGTTTATGTAATATGCAGGCTAGTCAAATAAAAATATATAGATAATCGAATTAAAATTAACTAAGTAAATTGTTTTCTTATTAAATAAATTAGTACATTTTACTATATATACTTGAATGTGCAATATTTAGGATATACCAGTAATTCTGGTACCAATTTAAGGCTTTCAAAATTTGCAGAATCGTGTTTTTATAGGACTTCATAAAAAAAGAAAAACATTAAACATTGTAATATATTTTATTTAAAAACATTCTCAACTTTTAACATTCCTCCATTTCTTGCCTCCTTAAACAAAATCTAACATTTGATTTCATGCATTATGAACCAAACATACCTTGAGAATGCTGTAGCTACACTGATGCAGAATCATATCATAACTATCCCTGAGTTGAGTGCTTTTGCTGAAAACAATGATAAAAATCAGGATCTTGGGAAAGCCGAATCCACATTACACACACAAAGCTTTCTGAACAGCTAAGACAGTACTAAACAACGTGAGCTGGAACACTCATACACAGCAGCTGGGGGATGGTGCAGCAATTGATTATTCTGCCTAGCAGGTAGAACAAGTGATTGCATCATCCTCTGGTGCAGTGCATAACTAATGTGAAAGGAAAAGCGCCAAGCCCAGGCACAAAAGAGACAGAGCTTCATTTTCATAAATTTATAATTGTTTTTTCAGCAAAACCACTCAGCACAGGGATTAAACAAGGTATGATTCTACATCAGTGTATCTACAGCATTCTCAAGGTATGTTTGGTTCATAATGCATCCAAACAAATGGTAGGTTTCCTTTAACTGTCTTTTAGACTTTAACGGAGTCTAACACTATTGGACCGCTTATGAACCAATGACATGTAGAAACTCTGACAGGGAATTTAAACAAACCTTTATTGGTAAAAGTTTATATCTCGTTTATAGAAAAAGCACTTAAGACTCATGCACACTGATATCCACAGAAAGTGACTGCCCCCAAAGCAATTCAGGCAGGATTTAGCAAATCCACCTTTGACTTTCAACTCCAAAGTAGACACCAATAATTGGGAGCCTCAGAGCTAGAGATGGGCAAATTTGTTAAAATTAGTTTCGTCCCAATTAGCTGAATTTTTTGAAAAAATTCCATTTGACCCGAATCGAATCAAAATGAATCATGTTAAAAAAGGCATTTCCTGTCTGCAGAGAGCCTGTAGGGTGTTGTGCCATACTTAAATATGCATAGGGAGCGTGGTTTGGTCTTCAAACAATACTGTGCTTTAGTATGACACGCACATGACAGCCGCGGCTCTTAGAATCGCTTCACTCTTCACTTACATAGTCCAACTTCCCCAAATAAGCGAAGCGGGAACGCAGCCTGACAAGGCAACGTCTGTGCCAGCTCGAAAGGACCGAGCTGAGGGCCAAGATCCCACTATAACATCAAAGAGTACACTCTTTTTACACTGACATCAGATGATTCCATAGATTACGACAGAACCTGTTCTGTTAAACGCGGATACATGTGGAAAGCCCCCCAAAAGAGTGCAGAGGACGTCGGCAGTAATTTTGCATTGAAGTCACTGATCATTTTGCCCTTCTTTTCACTGTATAAATTACTGTATAAACTACATGGATTTGACACGTGAATCTGGCTGTAAACTAGAGCCCCCAAAAGGTATTGCAATGTGCATTATACAGATACCCCACAACTGACAGTGTAATTTCAGCGAAAATCACTTTGTAAAATATATGTATTTCACACGTAAATCTGGCTGTAAACTAGAGCCCCCAAAAGGTATTGCAATTTGCGTTATACAGATAATCCACAACTGACAGTGTAATTTCAGCAAAAATCACTGTATAAACTACGTGGATTTGAGAAGAGGATCGCGCAGCCCCGGGCACCGGCAGTCCCGGGGCTGCGATCGGAGCGTTCAGGAGCCGGTGCCAGAAGCATGACGTAATAATACTGCATTTTGCGGGAACGCACCTCCCGCGATGCAGTACTATTACGTCAAATGTCGGGAAGGGGTTAAAGATGAAGCAAGAAGAAAGCAAGCAGAGATCGAGAAAACTGTGGAGAATTCATCACACAAACAATATCAATTATTTGCTTGTACATGATTAAAGTAAAGCTAAGCCCTTGCGCCACAATTTAACATCCCAGTGAAAACTACTGCCCAATTTACGCGCCAAAAACATGGACCCTGCGCCCAGGGCAGCCATCAGGAAATTCGGGGCCCCATACAGCAAAAGGTGCTTGTACAATGGCCACAAGAGCTTACAATCTATGAGGAGGAGGAGGCCACAGGGATGACAGTGCTTGTACAATGGCCACAAGAGCTTACAATCTATGAGGAGGAGAGCTTACAATCTATGAGGAGGAGCGGACACAGGAGGTGACAGTGCTTGTACAATGGACACAGGAGCTTACAATCTATGAGGAGGATGGGCACTGGCGGTGACAATGCTTGTACAATGGCCACAAGAGCTTACAATCTATGAGGAGGAAGAGGACACAGGAGATGACAGTGCTTGTACAATGGCCACAAGAGCTTACAATCTATGAGGAGGAGGAGGCCACAGGGATGACAGTGCTTGTACAATGGCCACAAGAGCTTACAATCTATGAGGAGGAGGAGGCCACAGGGGATGACAGTGCTTGTACAATGGCCACAAGAGCTTACAATCTATGAGGAGGAGGAGGCCACAGGGGATGACAGTGCTTGTACAATGGCCACAAGAGCTTACAATCTATGAGGAGGAGGAGGCCACAGGGGATGACAGTGCTTGTACAATGGCCACAAGAGCTTACAATCTATGAGGAGGATGAGAGGACACAGGACTTGTACAATGGCCACAAGAGCTGACAATCTATGAGGAGGAGGACACAGGAGATGACAGTGCTTGTACAATGGTCCCCAGAGCTTACAATCTATGAGGAGGGGGACACAGGAGGTGACAGTCCTTGTACAATGGCCACAAGAGCTTACAATGTATGAGGAGGAGGACACGAGATGACAGTGCTTGTACAATGCTCACAAGAGCTTACAATCTACCAGGGGGACAGCAGCCACTACATACCAGGCAACAAGTGGTTAAGACTGTGAGAGCAGAGACCGGGGGAAGGGAGCACTAATCACTTATCTGATCCTGTGCTGGGAGAGAAGTTACAGGTCAGACACTGCAGTGCTGTACAGGCTCGGCTCCTCTTCACACAGTGCGGCAGCCTTCATCTTCCGGGCTACTTACAAGCCGAGTGGGGATTGGCCAGACAGAGTCAGTGATTTTCTCCTCCCCCCTCTCTCTCTCCACTGCTGCCATAATGATCATTTATATCGGTGCCCTGAGGACGGCAGAGCGCATGGGTGCTGCTATCCATTCCCTCCAGCAGTGGAGGGCTGAGAAGAGGAGAGGAGCGCAGCGGCACTGAGTACAGCCGCTGCGCTTCACTGTGAAGGGCTGCGCTTACTGCCAGCATCGGCTGGCAGAGCGCAGCCGGGTGCCCTCCATTCCCTCCTGCAAAGGCTACATCCGGACTATAAGACGCACCACTGTTTTTTCCCCATTTTCTGGGGAAAAAAAGTGCGTCTTATAGTCCAGAAAATACGGTAGCAACAAGTGTTTTGTTAACATGGAAAAAACTTTGCATGCTTTTAGCTCTAAAAACATTTGCTTACACATTCGCTAACTGCATGTAATGTTTAGGGCCCCCTGGAACATTGGTGAAGGGGACGCATGGTGACATAGCCCCCATATATTACATTTTATTCATATGGTATTGGCTTATGTGGTGGTACTTAAATGGTTAATCGGGAAGTCTATATTTCCCGCTTTTGGCAGGGTTTTGCCTGGTTACTGCTCACTTGTTCAGGTTCTGAGGGCCTGAGGTAAGCTCAGCTTTGATTGGTTATGGGCTGGAGCAATGAAATCGTTGTTACTATACTAGCTGGGTATGCTCAGCCCGGATTGGCTACGGGCTGGAGCAATGAAATTATTGTTGCTGGAGTAGTTTGAGTAGGCGTATTTCTAATTGGCTAATAGTTCTGTAGCCTGTCTGGGCCAGTCTACAAGAAGAAACTGTTTGAAGCGCCCCGCCCGGCCCGCCCTATTATTAACTTTATGCTACTATCGTCGCGGTGTTTATTAGTGGGAGTTATGTCTCCCAGCCGTTGCTGGGGAGACTTGGTTTAATTTATTAAATACTTGTGATTTTTGATTTGATGTATGTTAAATATTATGTAATGTATTGTTTGTATTATTTAATTATTTATGGAGTTTTAATTATTAAATATTTTATGGTTACCTTTTAATAAACATCGCGGCCAATTTATTCCACTAAACTTTTGGTGTTGTGTCTAATTATTTTATTATTTTAGTGCATGTTGGAGTGGGGCTTATGTCACCATGTCTACTCTCTTTACTAATCCATCCCATGTCCTATCTCCTGTCTGTTATCCAGCAAACACTAAATGTATACCAAACTCCAGGCTTCTCTGCAGTCACATTCACCTTGGACCTTGTGTACACAAAAGCGGCTGATGGCTGGTTCAAGTAGCAGAATTTTTATTCATTAAATTATCTCTAACCAATGACAGTATTTTTCTGAACCCCAAAGCAGCAAACTAGTAGATAGCTGCCACTAAGTGTTCAGTAAAATGATCACAAGATGATCATAAGATACATTAGATAAAATCAAAATCCATATATTCCTTACCCAGTTTGCAGAGTTTGATCCATAATGATGCGAGTCTCCCCTATCATCTATAAAAATGTAAAACAGCTTATTATAATTAAAAACTATAAATGATTTTCTATATGAATCATATAAACATTCAATTAAAGATAAGGTTCTGATTGTGAGGGAGATGTTCTCCTACAACGTTTGTTTCATGTCCTCTATCTATACAAAAGTCCCTAATGCTTCTTATAGTTTGAGGTGCCTGAACTTGAACAACATTAGTGATGGTGGTGAATTTTTTTTTATTTTACAAATGTATTTATGTATTTTACAACATTTTTAAACTGCTAACGCTTCATTCCACTCAGTGGGGCAGATTTGTCAAGCTGCCTAAGAGTAAAAATGTGCTCAGTTGCCCATGACAACCAATTACAGCTCAACTTTCATTTTACCAGTGCTGTGCATTGGTTGCCATGGGCAACTAAGAACATTCTTACTCTTAGCTTGATAAATCTGCCCTAATGTCTCAAATGTTTATGGTAAAACCCTGACAAATGTTTAGACAACGCTTTACAGTGACTGCCGAACTGCCAAGGTACTCCTTATGGTCTATGAGATATGCCTGATTTACCTCTTTATGTGATAAATGCATATTGAGAAGGTGCCACGTGCAAGCTCTGACTAGAACAGATTGTTCAACTCAAGAACGGACTAACACATTTCTGCCACTACGTACAGTGGAAAATATCAGATTATTGGGATTTGGAAGGAATGTAAGCTGGTTCTTTCAAGTTAATACTGGCTGTAAACTAGAGCCCCCAAAAGGTATTGCAATGTGCATTATATAGATACCCTACAACTGACAGTGTAATTTCAGCGAAAATCACTGTATAAACTACGTGGATTTGACACTTGAATCTGGCTGTAAACTAGAGCCCCCAAAAGGTATTGCAATGTGCGTTATACAGATAACCCACAACTGACAGCTCACTACTGCAGATGCATGAATGTCAAACAGATTTCTTCCTATTCAATTTTGTCACTAAATAGAACTGTTATTTGGGGTATACAGATCCCCCTTAAAGAACAACCAGGGATTTGTCCACCAATCGCTACTGCAGATGCATGAAAGTCAAACAGATTTCTTCCTATTCGATTTTGTCACTAAATAGAACTGCTATTTGGGGTATACAGATCCCCCTTAAAGAACAACATTCTTTCACTGCACAGGGCTCTGTTATCAATCTGCATCCATAGTCTGGCCTCATCTTAGTTTTCAGCATTTAGCAAGTATATGAAAAATAAAAACATTTTCATAAAACACATAACAATACTTCACTTTACTTGGATTTCTACACCAATTTGAGACGGACAAAGCCTTGCGCTCCACCCCTCTTTGTACTTGGACTTGTCTGCTGATTAGACTCCTCCTATTCTTTCCCTTTCTAGATATCCTAAAAAACACTTGGGTTTTAAGTGAGGCGACTGAGATTCCAATGTCCCCATTGGTTTCCCTTCTCCGACAGGCCTTTGACATTAACCTCTTCACACAACATATGCAAAATGCAATAGAAAACAGAATAATAGAAGGGCTAATAAGGACACACAAAGAAATAATCCTAGTTGTTTTAAGGGCTGACCACCAATCACTTACCCTCCGAAATCTAAGAGTCCCATGGGTGGTCAATACTAGAGTTTATTTGCTTCCCTAAGAAGTTTATTAGTCCCTATCAAAACTTTAATAAGGCATACAAGTAACAAACTTGACTTCAGTGAATCCAATTAGGACTTCCTTCTGGCTTTACTGGAGTACTTGTTTTCTGCAGAACCTGGAAGGCATCATCATCTTCAGGGTCATTTCTCATACTCACATGGCTCGTTATCACCAACCGATCTCCAGGTTGAAGCTAATGAAAGAGAAAACTCAAAAACATACTTTAGTACAGAGTAGGTGTGAGGTTATCAAATAGTCTGCAAGTCTCACATACTGCATTTGGAGCAACTGTGAATAATAACATCCTGATCTAGGAACCAAACCAAATGAAATCTTGTAGGGACTCAATCCTGTCTTTTTACTGGCCTATATCTTACTGAAAGGGCTAATGGCTAATGGCAGACCCTCGGTCCATGGTTTCCCGGTCTCCACCATTGCCTTTTGGATCTTTAGTTTTAGAGTCCCAATCAAACTCTCAACCTTCCTGCTACTTTGTGGATGGGGTGGGATGCGACTACCTAATCTATCCCTAAAACTTAACTTCTCTTGAGAAGTGGATACCTTTGAGCACTTTTGGTCATTCATACCTGTAGACCATTTTTGAACTGAACATAGTCAATACGCTTCTTTCTGGGAAAAATACAAAAATATTGGGTGTGCCCTGGGTGGCACCTTCACCAAATACTGGAACACCTAGATGTTTTAAACTGGTGTATATAACCATAAGTCACCTGGGTCACAATAGGTTGTAATGAGTCCATTGTCCAGAGATCAGACTGGCACCTTCTTCTTGCTGCATCTTCTGTCCTTCTTTTGCCGCTTGTCTGTAAAAACTGTAATTTGCTAACAACCAGAGAGGTTCTAACCAAGAAATAAAAATTTAATAATGAATAAGCTGCTACTATCTGCTCAAACACTAGAGGGTCTCATCTTACTAAATAATGAGCTATGAGTCTTGTCTATTTCCTTTGGCTTTGAGCCAGTACTTTCCAATGCTAAAGACCTTGAACACAACAATATAACACTGTTCTGAAATGTTGCCATTCTTGTGATACTTCTGCAGCTGTCTGTCCCACTATCGGACAACAAGTCTCAGGAGTAATACAGGGAAATGTTATTTTAAAATGACTTCTTCTACCACCCACTGCCTTGTCTGAATAATTTTTCCCAACCAAAGAGGGCTTCTATAATCATCTGAATCAAATGCTTTAAAGGAAACCTACCACTTGAAGTGGCAGGTTTCAGATGGAAATACCAAGCACCAGCTCAGGGTGAGCTGGTGCCGGAGCTTGTTTTTGTTAGTGTTTTAAACCGCGGTATCGCTCAGCGCTTACCATGCGTGCGGCTCTCCTTCACTTACTATGTAGCCGCGCGCACGGTCGCGCGCATGGTAAGCGCCGAGCGCATACCTCCCTGCGCCAGCTATAAAGTTTAAAAAGTGTTTTAAACCGCGATACCGCGGTATAAAACACTAACAAAAATAAGCTCCGGCATCAGCTCACCCTGAGCTGGTACTCGGTATTTCCATCTGAAACCTGCCACTTCAAGTGGTAGGTTTCCTTTAACTGGACCATAAACAGAACAGCACTATCCATTCCCAGAATTCTCACCATTTTACCTGAACACAGTTCTTTCTATGCACCTGCTATCCCAATAAAATTGCTACCAGCCTTCATATTCCATCATGTCATCTTTGCACTTCTCCATCACTCTACATAAATCTAACATCAATATCACTGACATTTCCTACTCTTGAATTTCAGCAACATACTGTTCTCAAAGTTTATTATCCTCAAACAGCCTCTATGGCTACCAACAGAGTAAAGTTATAGTCAATTAACTTTAAGTTTTGAGAAACTGTTTTTGTAAAATGGCAGCTGGGGATCGGTCATAAGCAAACTGTTTTAAGATGGCCGCCACTAAAGCATGGTGGGGAGTGACTGGTGCCATGGTGATTTGGGGAGAAGGGGGGGGCACCACAATTATAACAAGTCTCTCCTGACTCCAATAATCCACCCTTCTGATGATATGGGATAAAGGTGGTGGAGTCTAACAGGGCGCTGCTCTGCGCCATCTTTCTTCTGCCTTTCAGGGAGGAAAAAAAAATAACACATAAAATCTCCCTCTCTATCTCCCTCTCTTTTTCTTCAAACCACTTTTCCACAATAACTTTTATCTGTCTCATTATTGCCCGTCTCTTCCTATCAAGCTCTCTTTGATAAGCGGACACTCTAAAGGATTCTCCACACAGATCTCATAAGTTACAACCTACTATCTCTTTGTTACATTCCTTTCCGCTAATTCATTATTCCAGTAGGAATATTTGACTTCTGCATCTTGCTGGGGAAATATCTTATACATCAGCCAGTATGGCAGTATAATAACTAATAAGACAAATGATGTCTGATGACTACACTACACAACTCCCAACTATTAGCAACTCACAGAAGATCAATACTTGTTTATGACCAGGTTCAATAACCAGAGCTTTACTTTGGTCAAAACTGTACAGGTGAGAAGCCGTCTAGACAGCTATCCTGACCGGCGACACAGGAGGCTTTACAGGCAAGATAACATATTTTCTTACCTTTTTATGGGGCTGCAGTCCCCACCTCCTGCGTTATTCAGCCAGATTTAGACAGTCCTTAATGCAGCTTCACAATCTTGTACCCTGCTCTGGCCACAAATTATTGCAGTAACTGATTTGGATTGCACACTAAAACCTGTGTGCCACTCTAAATGTTTTTATCTCTGCTCCAAATTGGATATTAATATATATAAATATATATATTAAATAATGTGTACGCAAAGAATCACACAGACATGGCGAAGGTCATTAAGATTCTCCTGCGTCCTCCTTATCTCTGCCTCCCAAGGAATTCTTTAACAAAGCTTTAACTCTTTCTGTCCTCTTACAAAAAATTTGATCGCAGCTGCTCAAAGTGCAATCAGTTTCAGTTTCTGGAATTAATACAGTTTCACGTTCTCCCGCCTTCAAATTACACCTGGTTCCTCCGGATGTGAAATTACAACCTCTTGACGTCTTACCACGACTTATGAGGGCCTTGTGCTTCTCAGCATGCTGCGTCAGCTCTCTATCCCTCTCTAACGTCCCTACCAATAAGCAACCAGATCTATGGGCAACGCTACATGGGTGCCAGTACAAAGTACCAGTACCGGTCCCAAGCCCCTACTCATGCTTCAAGGCTTGGGGCAGCCCCAATCCCCTACTCACTCTTCAAGGTTTGGGACTCCTAACTATCCCTCCCTACCTAACCATTTGCCCAAATGCAAAATACAACCAGTCTCTGCTATATGAGACCCGAACACAACTCAATACTCAATATCTTCACTGCTGCAGCAATAACCACGACCGATCGGGAGAAGGCTCAGAGTAACCTGGGTTGGCAGTGACACTATAACAATGTATAAATTCTTGGAACTACACAGCAGAGTCCGAGACCCGATTAAAAAAAAAATCATTGAACTTACCATGTTCAGTTGAGTTGATCAGGCTCAGGTTGGTCCAGAGAATGGCCAGAAAACACCCTTTGATTGCTGGTCGGGGGCCCTCCCTGCTCCTCTAGTGAACATTCCGAGTCACGGCACCATCTCTCAAGTTTTGTTCTTGTTCACACAACCACAGGTTCTCTAATAACTGATAAAAGTCACAGAGTTGAGCTCAGAAGAAATTAGACCAAGACGACATATGGTATAATATCTAAATCTCTGAGAACTGCTAGGCAGATGTGTGTGCTTTATTCAAGTCACAAAGGATTTTACGGAAACTTTCACTGGGCTGGATTTGGGCTCGGCTATTTAAAGAAAAGAAGTAATGTCCATGGTTCATTGGTTAGTAAATTATAATATGATAATCGCAGAAACTAAACTACAAGTTTCTTCTTGTAGTGGGCAGTATCATTATTCAGCCAAGGCCACATTCTTTCACTGCACAGATCTCTGTTATCAATCTTCATCCATAGTCTGGCTTCATCTTAGTTTTCAGTATTTAGCAAGTATATGAAAAATAAAAACGTTTTCATTAAACATATAACAATACTTCCCAGGAACATAGATATACAGTCAAAATAGACAAAAATGGTGCTCTATTGTTTTTGATCCAGTAGCAGAATACAAAATAGATAAAAAATAGAAGTAGAATGGCACCCAACCCGTTGTCTTCAGCAATCCATTTATTTAGACATACTCACAAGGTATATAAGGAGGTATTATGCATGGAAAGGTAGTGGAACAAAGTGCAGGACATCACATCATAGCAAGACCGAAGGCCATTTCGTGCAGAAGCCCTTCTCCGGTTCATATGTGTATGTCCATGTCACGCCTTGCACTTATATAACCTACATAGTCTATTATTGCTACGTTTGAGTGTGTAAAGAGTAAAATATATTGAACTAGGACACGCCAACTTTGTGTGTTTTAACATGTAGTGTACATGCCCTGCTTTCTTGCAGCTTAACTCACCCAAGGTTCCCAGAAGATGATTTGTTCTCTTAATGTATATCTGAGCCTAAGATGCTACTAGCAACAGCATTTAATACGCCATCTGCATTTCTTTAGCTACAAAACATTTATTTAACTGATGCATCTAGAAAAATGTAAAGTTGTGTTTATTTTACCTTTAGGTTGTATTAGATATAGACATGAAAATCTTATTATGTACTGAAAACACATTTCTCTCATTTTTCATTGACTTGGACATAATCCTAGCCATCTTGGCAAAGCTGCCAGCAGCATGTCCACCAGGTAATTTAAAATTGCCCTCTCCCTGTTTACTTGAGCCGTGCACCATATAAAAGAGATGCGGGATGACAAGGTTTTATTCAATCCATGAAGCTGTATAATTCTCTGAAGTAGAGTTCTCTGCCATCCTGACCCCTTCAATATTCTTTATTGAACCTGGTAGGATATGTCTCTGCTGTTCTTTATTCACAGGCTCACTTACATGTGGGAAAGGGTAGATCAGTCTAAAGCATTCAAGTACTGAATGATCAAAGGAGAACAGCACACAACTGTATTTCATTGAAGTTACCGGACATAAATTCTGATAACTCATTCTTGTGACAAGCAGTGAAGCCAGAAACGAAAATGGCACAACATGAATTCATCATTTTGACAGAATTTCAATGAGGATGAAGACAAGGAACACCAAGCACACGTTCATGCATATCTAAGCTATTTGTCTCTGTGTAATTTGATATTTATTTTTCCTTTCAGAATCCCACATACTTAGTCATTATTTAATTGCTTTAATAAATTTGATAATAACCAAAATCCTACATGGTTAGGAAGTTAGTCTCTTACTTAAGATGCTCCTGATGGCCAGGCTTACACGCTGGATTTTGGCTGTCTGTGACTTAGTAATGTAAGTCTCACTCAATGTAAGTAATTCATTTGTGCATGAGAGAGTTTGGTGATAAAATCATTATTGTTGTATACTGACCAGAGAAAAGCGGTAATCAATATATATGTGGTATTTCATTCATGAGCCTTTTGGATAAATGGTTGTAGCTGCCAATATGTCTTGTCAATGAAATTCTGTCTAAGAAGGTGATAGTTGCTGTCAACTCCTACTCTTACTCATACCTAGTATGCCCTATCACTCTATGAGCAAGGAGTCTTTGGTGGACCTCTTTATCTTTCAATTAAAAATAAAATTAAAACAAACCTTAAACATCAAACATATTGGGGCACATTTACTTACTCGGTCCGGAGGATATCCAGAAAGTGCATTGTCTGTGCCGCGATTCACTTAAATTGCGTGCCTGACTTGCAGAAAGTGTCGCTTCCCTAATCAGGTCTACCGGAGTTCACCATCTTCCCTCCGGTGCATGTAAGTGCACGGCTTGCGTCACAATTTTTAAGTTAAATCCCGTGGATCGTCAGACAGCCTGCTCCCCGATTTGTGTCCCATGAAAGCTGGCGTGATTGCACCAAAATTCGATCGCATGTGACACACTACCCTTTTAAATATGGTGCAAATCCTAAATTGTTGGAATATCTAATGTTTGTGTGGTCCACGGCCCCTTATTCAATGAGTCCCATTGTTCTAAGTGAGGACAAAGTTTTTCAGAGCAGAATGAGCAGTGAAGATGAATAAATAATTTGTGGGAAAGTATTTTGACTAATTTATTAAATATGACGTATGCACTCTGTAGGTAAGATAATAATAATAATAATAATAATAATAATAATAACTTTATTATCCCACAGGGAACTTAAAGTGTGTGTGTATTCGCAATACACAATCCAAATAACAATATTGACAAAATTAAGATAAAACACACATTAAAACCACATACTAACAATAAAAACATAGATTACACACAAATATAAATATAAATCCCCCTATTTCATTTCTAAAATATGTAACATACTGTACCACTGCCTTCCATTTCTCAAAGGACGTACCCACTATCAAGGATGCCTTGTTAATTATCTTATCCAACTTTTGGCAATCTCTACCAGAGATACAGTTACCCCAAGCTGCTAATGCAAATGCACTCATCATAACTGTACAATAAAAACCCACCATCATTGTCCTTCACACATCAAATGACCTTAATCTACGTAAAAAAATAAGTTACTGTTAGCGCGTCCGCATAGCTTTTCGATGTGCTCATGCCAACTTAGTTTATAGTTGTCTAAAATGACACCCAGGTATTTGTAACTATCAACCTGCTCCACTTATGTCCCTGCTATAGTCAGTGGTTCGGACGTATCACCCGATCTCTCGTCTCAGTAAGATGTGTGGAGCCTCTGAATGCTTCAAGATGTGGTCCACCTAGATCTTCAAAACTGTAAAGAAAATGGTAATCAAACTCGGGCTACATCAATTCCTTGTGCAAAGTTAATACAGTGCACCAATTATGGTAATAAGGTTTTAATCTCAGGAGAGTAGAACATTTTCCAGATGAAAATTAGCTTTAGGTCCATCAAGATCCTCTAAAGAACTTCCTTTTTCCTCACTTCATTTTATCATCACCTCAAATTAATATGCAGAAAAGAATAGATTACTGAAAAAATGATACTCTGTCTAAAACTACTATATATATATGTATATACTGTAAACATCAAATATGGCAATAGACTGTCCCAATATTTAGTCTTCAAACACAAATCTTGTGTTTGTAAAAAAAAAAAAAAGTTTTAAAATAGGAAAAATATGTGAACTTACCGAATGCATTGCACGATCTATTCGTATGTGTGCAATTTAATTTTACTTTCCGAACATGATCTGTCTCCTTTTAATATCTACGTTGGTGAGTTGAGGGCTGCTGTGTAACGGGAAGCATTGACTCCATGTCTTGTAGCCAGCCCTCACCGTTCACTTATGCTCTTCAGAAATGTCATTTCACTTTGGAGCTCTGTACATCATTGCTGTCCTTTTGCTTTGCTGCTATTTATCATACTTCATACTCTGCTAAATCTGCCAATTTTTATTTTTCTCACTGACAACAGCTGTCAGTACTCAATTTATGTCTTTAAAACTCCTGGTGGCAGCATAATCACAAGTCACTGGATGTTTGCATCATTCTTTTTGTGCCACTACCCTTTATTTGTGGCTTTATATTGGCACAGACACGACTGCTAATTGCTATTTGAAAGACACAAAGTTAAGAAGCAGAACAGCAAACTTATCCAAAGTAATGACTGCTTGGAAACTAAGCTCCTGTTCTTCAGTGAGGGGAAAAAGTAAACTTGTTTCTTAATGGATGTTTTTTTATTGAGTGTGTACAATTGTGTAGTTGTGTATTATTTTCTAGGAGTACAGGCAGTCCCTGTAACTTACAGGCCACCTCTAGTTACAAATGGACCTCTGGATGTTGGTAATTTACTGTACTTAAGCCCTAGGCTACAATAAACATCTATAACAGTTATCAAAGCTTTATTGATAATCCTGGTTCTTATGACAGTCCAACTTTTTTAAAATACAATTGAGTTCTATCAGGTGCAGATGAAAAATGAAAGTGCTTTGAAAAAGTTTTTAATTTTTTAAAATTGTTAGCTCTTGTGAGACTCTCAATTTCTTAATAAGGTGTCATTTTCTTCATATATATTTCCTTTATAATATAGTCACTTTTGAACAAAGACTATTTTGATCCACCTAAATACATAAATATCTGTCTTCGAGGATGTTACAAAGATGATAAAGGGGCACACTACAAGAGTAGTGCAAACTGCACTAAAAGTTTGTTTGCCTGTGAATAATGCAAGGTGCCCCACAATTTGAGCCGTTTGTGACAAATGTGTCTCAGACACTTCTTAAATACACGTGCTAGTGGTTTGCACTGAAAAGAACAGGCAAAGTTTGACAGAAAACTGGCACTAGGCCCTTAGTAAATAGGGGCCAAAGTGTACAGTCAAGCTTTTATTGACAGTTAGAATGAGTTAATGCAGTCAATATTTGCAGTGTTGACCCTTCTTCTTCAGGACCTCTAAAATTCTCCCTGGCATGCTCTCTATCAACTTCTGGACCAAATCCTGACTGATAGCAGTCCATTCTTGCTCAATCAATGTTTGCATTTTGTCACAATTTGTTGATTTTTGTTTGTCCATCCGTCTCTTGATGATTGACCACAAGTTCTCAATGGGAATAAGATTTGGAGAGTTCCAGGCCATGGACCCATAATCTCTATGTTTTGTTCCCTGAGCCATTTAGTTATCACCTTTGCTTTATGGAAAGGTGCTCCATCAGGCTGGAAAATGCATTGTTAATCACCAAACTGCTCTTGGACGGTTGGGATAAGTTGCTTTTGGAGGACATTCTGGTAGCATTCTTTATTTATGGATGTGTTTTTAGGCAAGACTTAGACAGAGTCGATTCCGTTGGCTGAGAAGCAACCCCACACATGAATGGTTGCAGGATGCATTACAATTGGCATGAGACAAGACTGGTGGTATCGCTCACCTTGTCTTCTCCGAACAAGCTGTTTTCCAGATGTTCCAAACAATCGGAAAGGGGGTTCTTCAGAGAAAATTAGTTTACCCCAGTCCTCAGCAGTCCACTCCCTGTACCTTTTGCAGAATATTAGTCTGTCCCTAATGTTTTTTTATGGAGAGAAGTGGCTTGTTTGCTGCCCTCCTTGACACCAGGCCTTGCTCCAAGAGTCTCTGCCTCACAGTGCATGCAGATGCACTCACACCTGCCTGCTGCCATTCCTGAGCAAGCTCTGCACTGTTGGTAGCCCAATCCCGAGGATGAAACACTTTTAAGAGACAGTCCTGGTGCTTGCTGGTCCTTCTTGGGTGCCCTGTAGCCTTTTTGGCAACAATGGAACCTCTCTCCTTCAATTCCTTGATGATGCGATAGATTGTTGACTGAGGTGCAATCTTTGTAGCTGCGATAGAGGCCAGTTTTGTGCAGTGCAATGATGACTGCACGTGTTCCTTTAGAGATAACCATGGTTAACAGAAGAGAAACAATGATGCCAAGAACCAGCCTCCTTTTAAAGTGTCCAGTGGTGTGATTCTCACTTAATCATGACAGATTGATCTCCAGCCCTGTCCTCATCAACACCCACACCTGTGTTAATGGAGCAATCACTGAAACAATGTTAGCTGCTCCTTTAAAGGCAGGCCTGCAATGAAGTTGAAATGTGTTTTTGGGGGAAAAGTTCATTTTCTAGGCAAATATTGACTTTGCAATTAATTGCTGTTAAGCTGGTCACTCTTTATAACAGTGGTGGCTAACCTATGGCATGGGTGCCAGAGGTGGCACTCAGAGCCCTTTCTGTGGGCACTCAGGCCATCACCAGAGATGAATCCAGGTATCTTCCTGCAGTCGCAGACAGCCCAGACTTGCTGTGGACAGAGCTATTTTAAAGTGACAGCACTCCCTGGGACTACAGGAGGAGTGGGAAGGTGTGGGCAGATCTGGATTATCATTGTAGCTCCTGCTCTGGCCCTGACAATTCTTCCTGTTTATGGGACCCTGGAGGGAAGCTACAATGATCATCCAAATTTCTTCTATTTTCTGCTTTATTGGTGTCCTCAGGGTGCTGATATGAATGATTCCTGTGACAGAGCAGGGAGTGTAAATCACTAATTCATTTTCTGTGTTGGCACTTTGCGATAAATAAGTGGGTCTTGGTTGTAGTTTGGGCACTCCATCTCTAAAAGGTTCGCCATCACTGCTTTATAACATTCTGGAGTATATGCAAATTGCCATTATAAAACCTGATGCAGTAGACTTTGTAAAAAATAACATTTGTATCATTCTCAAAACTTATGGCCATGACTGTATGCAATGGGCAACTTTCCCTTAGATTTTGATATGCTTATAATAAGCCCCTCTACCTTAATTAGAGGACCGGTTTTACGTGGTTATACCGGGAGCGGTTTTACCGGGAGCGGTTTTACCGGGAGCGGTTTTACGAGCAATAGAACCTCTGAATAATTTTTTTTGAGCTATGTGAGAAAGAGGAGTGGGGCTGAGTGTACAGGCTGCGTGACGGGTTGGGGAGGTCAGAGTGTACAGGCCATGTATGAAACAGGTGACCTTGGGATGCTGACTCTAAGAGGAGGATGCAGGACATGTGAAAAGAACCTTTGGGTTCTGGCTCTGAGAGGAAGAATATTGTGAGGCAGACTGTGGGAGAAGTAAGCAAGGGAAATGCTGATTCAGGCCCATATTTGATTCTCTTATATATTGGGGATTCCCACACTGCTATCCATATTGAAGATTGTTGTATGGGAAATTATGCATTAGGGTATTATTAATTAATACTGGAGTGTCCCATAAATATATTATTGTATGGGGCTTTGGGTGTATTTAATTTGGGGGGAGGCGCTACATATATTTGTTCTAGTTGACGGCCAATGTTAATAATCTTATTTATTTGAAAGGTGAAATATAAACATTATCCATTGTTGCATTACTGCAGAACTTATATGTGGGGGATGATATTTATTATAATATATTGAGTAGAAACCTGTGTATTTTGTGATATATGGGGGCACAGCATAGTAAGAGCTGAGATGTATATGTCATTTAGAAGTATTGTGGGAACATTATAAAGGGAACACTATTCTGCACATAGTATTTTCAGGGGATCTACAGCAGGTCTTCATTTCTGACATACTTCAGGAGATCTACATGTAGCCAGAACCTCTTGCATTTTCCCCTATGGGGGTATTTCAACTATGCATCAAATCCAGCTCTAGTTGCCTGCATACATAGGGGCCAAATATTCCTGATGGCAGCCATTCTACCCCATAAACATGCGTGGGAAATAAACGTAAAAGAACAAAGGAGAAAACCTCAAGCAGAAAACAATAACAGAAAATAGAAACCATATTGCATTATTTAGTTTAATTAGCAAAAGAAAATATGATCCTTTCACTTAAATACAAAATTGATACATTATGTGTCCATATACTTAGAGTAATGAATATTTAAGGTCACTGATTATATTTAAATACTTACAAAATCAGCTTCCATAAACAACAGCTGAGTATCATTCAGATTCTCCCTTGGTAACTAGAATATTAGACATATTTGATTTATGTGTTTAATATCACATTTTCATTTAGTGTGCAAAAATGTGTTTAAATGTAAACTATTCGATAATGTAATTTTACATAAGTAGATAACACAGTCTGATTAATTCCCTAATCATGTATATAGAATAATTGTCGTTCATTGTCATGATTACAAAACATTTTGTCACGCTGCATTAATTCATTACACTGTTGACATATTAAATAATAATAGTAATGATTTTAAGAGTGGGAACAGCAGCAGTAAATCAATAAGATGCGACTCTTTTCTTCTGAGCAGATAAGTTTATAATATGTGATGTTATTTGATTGTGATGCATAACTACTCTGCCCCATGAAACTGCTTTCAGCAAATTGAAGAATATACTGTATGTTTTCCATACTCATTCTGGTAATTGATATAGAAAATATATGGGAACATTTTCCCATATTTTATAATATAAACAACAATATTTATTTGCTGAAATGGGAACACCAAAAAGACTCTCTCCAAAGATCTTTTTATACCTAGGCCTCTGACCAGGACAAGGGGGCATCCTCTATGTCTAGAGTAGAGGCGATTCTACATCAACATAGACAAAGGTTCTTTACTGTACGAGCAGTGAGACTGTGGAACTCTCTGCCGCAGGAGGTTGTTATGGGGGACTCTATGTACGTGTTCAAGAGAGGCCTGGATGCCTTTCTGGAGAGAAAAAATATCATGGGTAAAACTTTTATTTAATTCTTAAAGGTTGGACTTGATGGTGTCTTTTTCCAGCCTTATATACTCTATGATAATATGATACTATGATCAACGACTGGTTACATAAATAATAATAGTTCATCAACATGTCCAATGATCTATTTAGGAGAATACTAAAATAACAATAGTGTTCTGAAGAAAATAACAATATATTTCAGATTCAGTGTTTTCAATTTTTCTACATACAACAGTGGAAGTTTAGATATCTGTGTGTGAACAAAACATTTCTATAGGTTGTAAGACTATAAATTGTTGACTGTTTTAATTTATTCGGCTGAAACATAAGATTCTGTATGTGAAAACATATGGACAGGCAAACATGAACATCACATTAAAATATCTTACGTAGCTTTGGAAATAACCAAAACACCAGAAGAGTATATCCATTCATATTATGTCATTACGGATTTGAAGATATTTATGGAGGCGTTTTATTGCCTTAAATTGTTTGCATTTCAGCTTCTAGAAGCTTCCTAGAATTTCCTAATGAATTCTGAAACTTAGATTGACTTCCCGAATATTGAGTTTTTACAAATATTTCAGCCTGTCCAGTTTATATTGATTTTTTTTGTCCATTCCCTGTTCCTTTTCTATTTCTGCTGGTGCTGTTTGGAGTGTACTTGACTGTTTTGTGTCCATGTTCATGTTGTGTCACTATTTCAATTACCTGCAAGAATACGGATTACAGGAAACCAGCTTTGCTACAGATCACAGTTTTCCTGCTTGTCTACGGAGGGACCTTATTGTTTTGCTTAGTGTTTTGTATTTAAGTGAATAAGCTCTTTGGTGTCAAATAACCAACTAGAATATATTATTTGCAATTTGGTGTTTTGGAGATGAGGTAAGTGGATGAGCTGCTTCAATCAGGCTTAGTCTTTATGGGTAAGCCATAAAGTTTTATTCATATAGTCAAATGGGAGACAATGGGTCGTTCATCAGGTCCACATAATGTTAATACACTGCAAGAGTATAAATTATACATATATATTTATATTTTAGTGGGGAGTCAAAAATGAAAACGGTAATTTAGTAGACCAGATACTAGTACCCTTCAGTCATTCTCCCTACCTTCTGGATAGGTCTTTGTGTTCAGAGGGAGAAAAGTTGTCGAGTCTGGAGCTAGCCTGGGAAATCTGACCATCACCCACAGGCAAGGACTAGCTTAGTCATAGAGTAAGAGACAATTTTCTCTTCTCCATTTCTCTAGTTCTTGCAACTCTCTGTACACAGTTTCCTGTATCTGTGTAAACCGTGACAACTGATCAGCTGCTATGAGGAGGTAAATTCTAAACTGGACCTGGGAGAGGCTGTGGATGTTGTGTATCTGGACTTTTTCAGGGCACTGTGCCACATAAAAGGTTGGTACATAAAATGAGACTGCTGGGAGTAGGGGAAAATCTATGTATTTGGGTAAGCAAATGGCATAGTGATAGAAAACAGAAGGTTGTCATTAAGGGCACATTTTGAGATTGGGTTAATGTTACCAGTGGGGTGCCACAGAGTTTAGTATTGGGGCCAATTCTGTTCAATATATTTATTATTGAACTCATAGAGGGTTTACACAGTCGAGTTTCAATATTTGCTGCAGACACTTAGCTCTGTAAATCAATTAATACAGAGGAGGATAATATATTATTACATTATGTGCTCTGACATGGGCTGTGAGCTGTAGGGTCTTATATAGACAGGTGGGTTTCTTTATCAAGTCAGATCAGTTTAGTAAAACACAGCTAGACTCCAATGAAGGAGTAAAGCCATGCTAGGGAGGATCAGAAGGAAATGGCCAGCAAGTTAAATAAGAATATCAGAGCAAAGAGTCTGAATACTTACTGTATTTCTATGGGGTATTTCAGTTTTTCTTGTTGAATAAACTAGCAAAAATATTTACATTTCTTCTTTTGTCTGTCAGGACGTGGTGCAGAGTGTACAGTAACGGGCAAAAAAAGGACTTTTTTGATCTTACCAATTGGCTGCAATGAGACAAAGAATAGGAAATATAAAGGGGTCTTAATACCTTTGATAAATAGTAAATTATAGAAAAAATAGATCAGCTGTAATTTTATAAACAGCTCTGCAAAGATGAAACTTGAACTCTGACAGGTTTCCATGGGCAACTAGAGCAGTCCTGCTCTCAGATACTTCTTATAATTCAGTCAGAGACACACTAAGTCAAAAACAGAGATGGTCAGAGTATGAGGTAGAAACATATAAAATATTTTTGTTAACCCTTTCTATTTGTTATAGCTAAGAGCAGTTATTTCCTATTCCGGGCAGCGCCGGGAAATACAGCTAGTTATATGTATAATCACTAATCCCTACTGCTTTTTCTTCCAGTTACTGATTGAAGGTGTTCATTCTCTTTCTCCATCTGATTACCAGTTAGCCTCAGGGTCAGAACCATTTAATATATATCTAATTTAATATGCCAGCATATATATATATATATATACACATCTCTAAGAGATTTTTACATTGACATAACCCTTCAGTTCTACCTATATATTACAAATATATGAGTATTGACTATTTATTTTTAACTTTGTTTGTGCACATATGTATTCAATCTATAAACTATGCATGCACATTGTGCAAACTTTATCGCACTTGTGTTTTGCTTATTATATTTTTACTGTAAACTATTTTTTGTTTGACTTTATGTATTTCATATATTTTAGATATTATATATTTATATATTTGTTTTAACATCTTATGTGCATATATTTTATATATGAAAACATATACAACTATATATAATACTTTATGGCTTATTTTTATCAAGACTATGCCTGATTGAAGCAACGCATCCACTTACCTGTTTTTATATTGTGACACAGCAGTTTCATTGATACCTTGATTTGTAATTCAACCATTTCAAAGTGCACTGTGCAAAAATCCCAATCTTCAGAATACTGGCATGCAAGACATAAAAATTGTCCCCATTGTTCTTTTTGAAAGTGAAAAAGGTACCTAAAATTCCTTTAATGGAAAAAAAGGTTTTTATCTTAAGAAAATATATATTTTTAGTTTCAATGCAAGAGCATGGCACACGCCTTGGCTCTACGATTGATGCAGCTGGAGTGAGAATCCCACATGAGTACCACCCACATTTGAGTTTACGGTACCCTTATTTACGAATATTTTCTGTTTCAGCCTTCAGCTTCTTATTTTTTTTTATATTTGCTTATACTATAATTTATGCCAATTAGTTGAAATGATAGTGGCCTTGTCCTGATGTTCCTTTTTCCACTTCAAATCATTGATTTGATTTCGGAGCAAGCATCTGTGAAAATGGTCTTGAGTAGCACACAATCAAGTTTTAAGAGATTGGCAAAGTTTATAGATTTACTTGAAAGAGGATTTTTTGGGCAGTTTACATATTCACCCTCCTGTAGTTGTTACTTGATTACTTGCTAACTGTCTCCTATTTCTTTCTTTTTTTATTGTTGAGTTTTTGGCTCCATGCTCCTTTTGTTTCATCATTTGATTTTATGAGTGTTTTATAAATGTTCAAAATATGGAAACAGATACAACATGGAAGCAATGGCAGTGACAAAGTCATAGGTGACATGAAAACAATCTGTGCTCTTAAAGACTTTGAGTGTCAGCCATGTGAATTAAGTACAAAAAGAAAATGATGAAATGTGTCATGATTTAGTCCTGAAGAAAGCATGTACAGTAAGCTACTTAAAAAACAATAACTGAAATAGTTACTTAAAGGAAATTTACCATCAAAATTAACCCATTTGTGACAGATGGTCATTGGTGCCTGAATGTCCAGGTCAATTTTTGACAATTTGCTATGCGCTTCTATAAATGATATTTCTGGAAAAGATTAACATATCTTAACAATTTTTACTTTGTTTTATCATAACATGTGGGACTTTAACTTGATAGGATATTTATATAAATAACATATTATTTTCTTGCTTTTTTGTAATTTTTCCGATTAAAGTTTTTTTTTAATAGGTAGTACATTTGACCAAAATATGTTATAAATATGTACATCATTAATCCATCACCCTTTTCCAGGTTCAGCTACAGATGCAGAGGGTGCATGTACTTCTGCAAATTGAAAGTCTTCTGCAGCTTCTTCTATATTCTGCCTTCAGCTAACAGGCTGGAAGAGGTCACACTTCACCTATATCTCCTGAATCATTCCACCTAGAAACACAATTCTGATGTCCTGACAATTTTGATGATCATGACTAAAGCCAATCCAGCTGAAACACGTGGATTGTGCGAACTTGTTTTTGCTGTACTCAATGGTATTCTGCTGTCAATGTCAAGATGTTAACGTATATATTAAAGTATTGATGTCTTTTTAAGAATCCACAAATTATTGTGCTGGAGAATCGTTTGCTGTTTGTTTCGTTGGTCTTGAACTCGTCCGCCCACATTGGGCACATTTACTTACCTGTCCCTGCGCGATCCCCAAGGTGCGATCCCCGACGAGAACACACTGCTGCCGTGATTCACTTACAGGGTGCGCCCAATATGCTGCATGTGTCACCATCTTCTTCCCGATGCATGTAAGTGCATTATATGCGACATAATTTTAAAGTTAAATCCCGCAGTTTGTCCAGATCTGACGGATCGCTTGACGGCCCACCCCCCGATTTGTGTTGTATGAAAGCCGGCGCAATTGCAACACAATCCGATCGTGTGTGACAAACCCCCCTGTTAAATGTGGTGCAAAATGGAAATCGTCGGGAAGGCCGACGGAAATGCGGTCCGCGGACCCTTAGTAAATGTGCCCCATTGAGTGCATACACTTGGAGTGGTGAGCTGAAATTCCTTTATCTTTTGTCTATTAAAGAGGATATTCTCCTTTTTAATATGATATATTTGTGCATGGATGCTTAACAAAACTGGATATATCCACTTAAAGTTACCCTCTGGAATAGAAAGCTGTACATAAAAATCTATTATTTTAGTGCAACATTTAGGGTGGAAATCTCTGCTTCCATACATCATACTGAAGGAGATTTTTCTGTTTAATATGACACAATAGCTGTGTTTCTAGGTGCCATGGTTCAGGAGATATAGCCGTTTGAAGACCTCTGTCATAAGGGTTAGAAATGTCCATGCACATGGCACGTGCAGATAGGACGTATATAGCTGTATGGCACTCATGAAGGGGTAAAATATGGATAAAATGTATCCAGGGACTGTGACTGTGGTAATCTTCCTATATTTGTTACTTTTGGCCTTCATACTTCTAAAATCAACTTACCCTATGTGATCTGGCTTTAAAGACTGTTATACTGTTTCACTTTTCAACCTGCTCCCACTTGTACATGGAGCAGGAAGTGCTGAGACAGTGCACCTAAAAGCTCCAAATGTTTATTTCATTTAAGGGCATTTTTTCTTTTATTGTGGAATGAGCTGTACTTTGTATTAGTAGCGTTCTTGGACTTGTACAAGTTTTTAATTATAATGTTTAATTATAATGTTATAATTCCATTACATTTCTCACCAAGTGAAATAAATAATGTGTTAGGTTTATAGTTATATACCAGGTATGTCATCTGTTTTTATTTATTTCTCATTCTGTAATACAACTATGTATCTTACATGGAAAATATTGGATTCAGACTTAATTTTCACTTAATTTCATTTTTTTTTAAAATTTATTTATTTTTTACCAATGGAGTGGACTGGAACAAACAATCTTATGATGCTTATCTCAACAGGTTTGGCCACTTTTCGCATTCAGTGTCAGCAGTACCAACCGTAGCCATTACAAGAATAACCAGTCAATGCTAGGCTCCTTCTGTACGGATTTAGATTCAAAACCTTTGCAAACACTATGATTTTCCTGCACATCATCGTCCCCTTAGATCAGGTACACCATGATGTAAAAGTTCATATGCCACGGTCAGCCAAAATATTAAATTAATAAAAATTGGATGTCTTTCAAAAATCACTGATATCTTATTTTTACCTTTGAATATATTGCCTTGTCATTTATCGAATGGCCAAGAATCTATCAGTCTTATTTCCCCTATTTCTCAAAAAATAACATCAGTGATTAGCTAGCAAATTATTAGAGTCAGGGTTATAGTCGACATATAAGATGGGAATCACCAAATGCATATGCCACATGGATCCATATCCTCTACTATAATTTTTCTTGGCTTGGATGACTTAGTCAGTGTCTGCAATTATGTCAAGATCTATTGAGTTGTCGGTTATGTTGTATTATGACTTATTTAGCATCTAATTTGCACGGCTCATGGAAAATGGAAATTAAAAAATGAATAGGGTGCTACACAAAATATATCAGCATGTTCATAATGATACCACAAATCAACAAAAGACACTTAAATGGTCTGTTTAGAGGTTGTCCTTTTCCCCAAATTGTTTATACAAAGTGCAAAGTATCAACTCTTTGCAAAAAGAAGGAATTTGGCACCAGAGCATATCCTCCGGGAAGTATTATAAAAATGAAAAGCCCTAAATGCCCGTGTTATGCTCTGTGCTTTATAGCAATAAACATCATAATAACACAGTAAAATAAAAACTGCTTGCAGGAAATAGAATGTTAAACTATCACCTAATTGTTGTGAAGAAATTATATTACCCAGTTCTAGAAAGCATGAACTGCATTTAAATGTAACTATACACAATTCACATTTCCTACAATATTGGGTCTTATAAATGGCAGCTTAGTGTAAATATAATAAAACCCATTGTGAGAAACATGGCTGTCCACTGACTGTAACAAATTAACACTAAAAGAGGTGCTGGATAGAATCACTTGTTTTCTGTGCATCTACAGGGATTGTATTTTTCATGGTGATGTAATCTTATTAGAACTGAAGGTGTAAATGTATTCTAGAAGGCTGCGCTGTTATCCTGGAAAAGATTGTGTAATCATATCAGCAATGGGAAAAGATAAAGCGTGCCAGTTCATCATATACTCATGCTAGCTTAGCTTAAAGCGGAGCTAAACCTTTTTTGTTTTTTTAAGTCCTAATACGAAAAAAATGTAATATACTTTACTCACTTTTTTGTTTTATTTCTGTTAGGTTTTGCTAACTTAATTACATAGTACTGGAGTACGGGATCACCTGACAGTTGGGCACACGTCCTGCTCTGATATCAAGCAGGGAGAAGGGCATTCTCACCCCATACACAGGAGAGATCCCATAGTAGTGGAGGGGAATTCTCTCTGGGGAGATGTCGGACAAAGGGAATGGAGGGAATCATTTTAACAGATGTACGAGACACAAAAGGCTTTAGAGTTGGGTGGCACTACTTCATAATCATCATGTTGACATCAAATAACCAAATCCAAATAACAAATCTGACATCAAGGGAGCAGTGGTGCTCTGATTCCCTTAATGTGAATAGGTCCCAATGGTGCATATAGAATCGGCACTCACCAATCTTCTCCTTTTCAATGCTGTTTTATTGATGCATACTTACAAAAACATTTCATAAATGTAATTGATCGAGGTGAGGGGGTAAGGGAGGACGTGGGTAGACTCACAAGACAATCAAACACATGACAGCTGTTTCACGCTCCCTGCGCTTCATCTGACCTGTTTTGACAGATGTGTTGGGCTGTTCGCAAAACAGGAACCACGTCATCGGGAAATACCATCATCTGTCCATATATGGTGTTTCTAAACCAACATGAGGAGAGAAAAAGAACTGGACCGCACATCCACACATCATACAATGATCTACTGCCGCTAGGCTACATTATATAACGAACTCGAGGTTCTTAGTTACATTTTGATCAAATTGTATAAGCCCACCAACCACTTGGTCCATATATGGTCATCTATCCATATATGGTGTTTCTACATCTCTAAGATCTACCCCTGACACCAGGTCTCTATATTAAGTAAGGTTAGCCAGATTTTTTTTTTTTTTGGGTTAGGCGGGATTTGAACTCACAATCTCCATTCTCATCCATGCGGTACCAAGAGTTCAATGCACTAGTTTATATATATGTATCTTCTCAGAGATTTGTTTTTGTTATGGTTTAAAGAGAATCTACCATCAAAATGAAGCATGATAAACCAGCGGCACTTACTCATAGATCCATGACACCTTACTTCTAAAATCAACTTTTACAATTATACTACTGAAAGTGATATCTTTTCACTCTTTGTTACACTGAGCAGGATATGTCTCTCTCCCTCCTCCCTCTGCCAGTGTAATCTAGAAGCATTAGGAAGTGCAGAGGGAGGGGAAACCTGCTCTGCTCATTGTAAAAACAGACTACAATGTTTAAATGCCCCAGTACAGTACAGAGATGCTTGAAGAATAAATGAAAAACTTACATGTGCGTTAAAATGTTAATGCTACAGCACATAGAAATTTATTGCATGGCTAAGTTTCTATGTAAAGCAACTCCATAACAACCCCTTTAAATTTTTATAGACTGTAGAAATGCTATATTGGAGCAAGGGGTTAAGAAATGGCTCCAACATAACTGCTAAGTACTGAACTGTAATGCTTTTATCCATAATAGGATCAACTAACTCAACAAATGAACTGTTAATTGCCATTAATTGTTGTAAATCGAGTTTCAGACACAGTATAAGATGGTCAATGAAATGTCATAGGTTCAAAATGCTGTCGTTTAAGACAATGATGGTCATTTATTTGAATTTCTTTTTTTATGTTGTGTTTTTTGAACCTTTATGTCAATGTTCTGTGTTAAATCTGTCAATTCACTATTTTGTTCCTGTTTTTTATTTAGCACAATTTGCATTTTTGGCACTTTTTTATGTAGCTTTTTCCTCCTTGGATGATAGAAACTTTCTAACGCCATTGTTTTGTTGGCTTACTTTTGCATCTATTTGGTGAAATTCAATCACTTTTTGCCAAATTGGCATAGCCAACGGTATAGGCACAACAAAGGCACAATGCACCAAAAGAGCACAACTAAATATAAAAGAAACAAAAATACAAGATTAAAGAGCCCCAATGACTTTGTTCTCTGCTTGTACTATTTATATTAATGTAAGTGTAGATTTTTTTGCATTTTTTCATCACTTTTCTCAAGCCGCTCTGTACATGGAACCTATATGGTATCCATATAGATTAACATTATAAAGCTGTAAGCACAACATATACTGTCTCTGAGCAGTATCACAATATATAAATAGTGGAGTGATATTGCATGTGGTGAAAGTATTACCAAAAAAACGAAAGTAAAAGACACAACTCATACAGTATAAGTTTGTACATCTGCAAAATACGGGTTATATGAACTGTGAACTGCACTTCTTATATTGGATGTACTGTAATTGCGTATGTTTTATGTTTTTGGATGAATTAACTGAACCTACATTTTATGTATATGTAAACACATTTTTAGAATGATTGTAGGTAAGATGATCAAATATCCTAAGAATTAAATCAATAAAGATTTGTGATAATTTGTAGAACAGAGGAGGCAACAAACATGCCAGATCCACTTCCAGATACCAGAGATTAGAGCTTGGCTCCTTGAACATTTTGAGATTTGAAGATTTTAGAACCCTCTATTTATATAGATTTATGCCCTGTCCTGGTGTTGGAATTTTAATATTGAGGAGAGTACTATGCTCACAAGTATAATTTGTTAATTAACTTTCATTTTTCCTCATTCGTGACAATGTTACTTTTAAATACTCTCAGAAACTCGAACACGGGAAAAGCTTAGGACCCACAAATTGTTATAGGCCATGATATGTGATGAGGAAATTGTCCTATTAATGAATTTAGTTATTGCAATTTCATGGTTGCACAGCTGTTAAACTTCAAAAAGAGTCAAAATTCCATGAAGTCCAACCTACTGTAAAATTTTACAGTATTGATCCATAGCAAGGCAACCCCCCCAAATGGGATACACCCCAATTGTCAATGTCAAAACTATTTCATAAAAGCAAATAATGTTTGCTTGGATACATGCTTTACCTGTAACTGATCAAATACATGATACAGGACTACATGATACTACATGATACATGAGGCAGGACTAGATTTATTAGGTATTTTTTTGTTTAGATTTGACCCATCTTCATATGTGCTGTGTAAACCTTTTAAAAATATTGACCCCTTATTGTCCATCATATTAACTTTTTACAGCTTTCATTAAGGGTACTTCTGATGCAAAAAAAACCCATTAAATTTAGTATCTCTGTATGTGTATTGTACCAGAGTATTTTTTATGTTATTTAGGTTCAATGATAAAGGTAGAACATTTTACTCAGAAAAGACCAAGAAGACCTTTTTCATTTATGTATTTTCATTTTTCACTCCCCACCTTCAAAATTCTATAACTCTTTTATTTTTCCATGTAAAGAGTTGTTTATACAGGCAGTCCCCGGGTTACATACAAGATAGGGTCTGTAGGTTTGTTCTTAAGTTGAGTTTGTATGCAAGTCGGAACTGTATATTTTATCATTGTAATCCCAGCCAGAACTTTTTTGGTCTCTGTGACAATTGGATTTTAAAAATGTTGAGTCGTCATAAGAATCAATATTAACACTAAAGCTTCATTACAGACACCTGTGATAACTGTTACAGCTGATTATTGTAGCCTAGGACTAAAGTGTAATAAATTACCAATATCCAGAGGTCCGTTTGTAACTAGGGGTCGTATGTAAGTCGAGTGTTCTTAAGTAGGGGACCGCCTGTACTGCACTTCATAGTGACAGTATTTAACATTCCATGTCATGTACTGGGAAGTGGGAAAATAATTCTAAATGCAGTGAAATTGGTGAAAAATTGGCACTGTTTTCTTGTGGGCTTGCATTTGATGGTTTTCACTTGCACCCCAAATGACATGTCTACTTTATTCTTCGGGTCAGTACGATCATGAGGATACCAAATTTATATAGGTTTTATAATGTTTTCATACATTTACAAAAATTAAAACCTCCTGTACGAAAAAAAATGTTTTTGGCCATATTCTGGCACTAATAACTTTTCATACTTCATTGTTTGGAGCTGTAGGTAGTGTAATTTTTTGCAACTTTTGGTGACATTTTCAATGCTATGATAAAACGGTCAGTATGGCTGTTTTATCACTTTTTTTTTAGAATTTTTTATATTTTTCAGAATGGCAATAAAGGGGCATTTTCGAATTTGAGTGCTGTTTTCCATAACGGGGTTAAACGGCAATAAAAATTATTATATTCTTATAGATCATAAATTTTTAGATACCTAACATGTTTATGACTTTTACTGTTTATTTTTATCAGTTCTAGGGAAGGGGGGGTGATTTGAATTTTTTTTATTTTTTTATTTAATTTTTTCACTTAAAAAAAAAAAGACCTCCTAGGTTGTGTGATTGATTCTACCATATAGTATGGCAGTATATAGGGATTTTATACATCATCTATTACAATGTGCTCATTGTAATTGATGAGTTAAAATTAGACCACCTCGGGTCTTTGTATGATCCGAGGCTGTCATGGTAACGGATAATTTCACAGGGGGCAATAGAATCTAAGATAGCGGCGCCCATGCGCCCCAGGGATTTAAATGCTCTGACACCTACAATCGGTGACAGCACAGACCGCAGTTGTTACCGGTGGGTGTTTGCTGCACTATTCAGCAAACGCCCACCTTGTATGGAGAGACCCCAGCCCGTAAGCCCTCTCTCTACTCCCTCAACCAAAATGTGATGTACAAATACGTGACATGTCGGTAAGGGGTTAAATATGCTGCACAAAAAGAGTTAATAAAAGCTTGTAGACAAAAAAAAAAGGAAAAATTGCCTGGGCATTAATGTGGAAAACAGATGCGCGGTAATGTAAAGTTATACTTTTTGATTATTTGGTTTTATTTGACTTTAGTGAACTTTGGGGAAGTTGAAAGGTTTCATCTAGAAAGACTAATACATCATTCTCTATCTATCCCACAAGGTCATTTTCTTAAAGAGAGTAAAGAGAATGGACCCCTAAACTGTTCCATGTTATACCACACTGCTGACTTTTTGATATTTACGAAACTCTTTGTTTTCTATCTACAAAAATTCTGTACCCATCTGCATAAATTTATACCCCAGTATCACGTGGTAATGCAGAAAGCAGTGCCGGTGCATATTTCTCACTTCTTCAAGGCTGCCTTGCACCACTGAATCAGTTGCCCTGGATTGGAGCTGTTAGGCAATTTTTTAAGGTTTATGTAGGGCCACAGCCCTACATTTTGCAAGGGAGATAGGGCTAACCTATCTGACCCTACCCTTTTACTGGATATTCATAATTATAGATTAGGTCCATGTTATTTAGATATGATTTTCATTGTATAATATGTCGATGTGTAGTCCAGTTCTTTTTTCTCTCCCAATATTGGTTTAGTTCTAATGTAACCCCTCATTTAATTTGTATTTTTGCCTGGTACCAGCACTGTGCCCCATTTGACCCAGGTGTTTTTAAATTAGCAGTAGACTGCATATAGTGGCCATCTGCTTCCCCTCAGCTAGTGTCTGAGACCACATTGACCAGAGAGCCCTCGAGATCTGTTCACACATGGTGAGCATTTAAGTTCTGTTCACATGGTGCAATGTTGCATGGCATCTGCTGCTTCTGGGTGCTTCTCGAGTCTGTTTGGTAAATGTAGCCTAGTGGCAATAGATCATTGTATGATGTGTATGTGCGGTCCAGTTCTTTATTTCTCCCAATGTTCATTTTCCTTTGTGTTTACCTCCATAGGACCAAAATTCCCTTGCGTACTAATGAGCCTTCCTTTAAATTTGCTTCTAGGAGAAGACCCAAGCCAACTTCTATGGAAGTGTAAAAACCATAATTAACAATATGGACATTATTTCATTGAACTAGGGTCTCCTGGTGGGTAGCAAAAAGACTCTAAAAGGGATTGTATGAGGCTGTGTTTATCTCTGCTTTAAATTAGAAGTGTAATCTAGGATGATAATATAGGAGAGGAAGGTGGACACTGCAATAAAATATGGTAGTCTTTCTGTAATAACCACAGACTCCAACAAACATTGGTACATGTCTATTTTATAGTATAATCCAACAAGCTTGAGGTGGCATGTTTGTAACATCCAACATTTTTCTACGTGAAAACAACTATATGCGGTTCTTTCTTTTATGTTTTTTTTTCCTTTATGATCAGTAGCCTCCATATTATTGCCATAGTTTTAAAGTGCATAAATTATTTGTTAAGTCTTGATTGATGTTTGTTTCATATAACTTTGGTTAATCTATTGTAAAAAAAAAACACATGATGCTTTGACTAAGAACCAGAGATTCTGCTGAAAACATTTAAACCTCTATCCAAGATGTAATAATTTACTGTTGCATTATATGTCACCAGTCTCAAAGCAAAGTACTGTAACATAAGTAAAAATAATGGAACCACTTTGATTGTTTTCGTTCAATAATTGTCTTAAGCATCACATGTGTTTCTTGCTTATGATTGAGTTTAATAAGGCAGTGAAGCAGAAGTTCCTCTCAATGATCCTCCTGTTTTTGTTGTTATGATTAAATATAAAGATATATTGGAAGCTGAAAATAAATTATCATTAAGTAGCAATAGAACGTGTTACCATAGAAACATATTGTGTAAAAAATAAGGTTTAAAATATCACTATTAGAAACTGAATATTCTATCAGTTTAAAGATTAACTTTCCCAATTTGCCACGTTCTTTCACTTGCATATACTTTATTAACTGTATTGAAAATTAAAGGTAATGGTTCTAACCCTAGTTATGGTAAATATTTTTGTTGTGTATCCCATGTCATGTTACCATAAAGCTCACAAATTGAGCTTCAGTTTTATTTATGACATTTGTCTGTCCCCAGCTTCCAATCTGCACTCTGTGTTGAGCACTCTCATGAGTGTCAGCATTACTGGCATCCAATATTGACTCATGAATTATACACCAAATGCATCTACTCATGATTAAGAGATTTAGACACAAGAGGCTTGTTATTAAGCAAGGTATTTACAATATACCCTGCCCCATATTAATGCACGTGTGGTCTACTAGTTATTCATATTTAAATTACCTATCTGTTTGGGAATGTTTTAATATTTATGTATCTTGTTGGGCACTCTTGGTGTCTGATTAGGTACTCTTGGTCTAAACATGTCTTAGTAATTATATGGAAACCCCAAACAATCTCACAGGGAATGAAAACAGTTGAAAGTTGATTAAGAAGTGTTGATTTTGAGAGAAGAGAAATAGTGAAATATTTGGAAAAAGACCTGGACTAGAGACATGGCAATGGGAAGAAGCCAAAAACATACAGCTCAATGCTATACATGAGCTCTTAAGCAAAGTTTATGGCTATTTGCCATTGAGGAGTCTCCTTGACATACCAACTTTTGAGAAATTTTCACTTTGTGAAAATTCAACATTGTGCCTTCAACATGTAATCTGTTATAATCAAGGACAATACGATTAAACAAGAAGAACAGTGGGTATGGAAAGTATTCAGACTCCTTTAAATTGTTCACTCTTTGTTTCATTGCTGCAAATTGGCAAGATCAAAAAGTTATTTTTTTGCTTATTACTGTACACTCTGCACCCCATCTTGAAATAAGCAAAAATGCAGATATTCTTGCTAATTTATTAAACAAGAAAATATAAAATACCACATGGTCATACGTATATATATCCTTTACTCAGGATTCAGTAGAAGCACCTTATGAGCTAATACAGCCATAAGTCTTCTTGGGAATGATGCAACAAGTTTTTCACACCTGGATTTGGGGATCCTCTGCCATTTTTCCTTGCAGATTCTCTCCAGTTCCCTCAGGTTCTATGGTGAACATTGGTGGAAGCCATTTTCAAGTCTCTCCATAAATGCTCAATGGGGTTTAGGTCTGGAATCTGGCTGGGTAAGTTAAGAATGGTCACAGAGTTGTTCTGAAGCTCCTGCTTTGTTATTTTAGCTGTGTGCTTAGGGTCGTTGTCACGTTAAAAGGTGAGTCTTCGGCCCAGTCTGAGGTCCAGAGCATTCCGGAAGAGGTTTTCATCCAGGATATCTCTGTACTTAGCTGCATATATCTTTCCTTCAATTGCAACCAGTTGCTCTGTCCCTGCAGCTAAAAACACACCTAAAGCATGCCTGGTTTTCTCCACACATACAGCTTAGAATTAACACCAGAAAATTCAATCTTCATCTCATCAGACCAAGGAATCTTATTTATTATAGTCTGGGAGTCCTTCAAGTGTTTATTTTCAAAGTGTATCTGGGCTTTCATATGTCTAGGCTGTATGCACACTACCGTAGCACGGCGGGCACACGGCAGTGCGCGGGGAGAGGAGGAGGTGAGCACTGCTTACCCCCGCCCCTCTCCATAGGGATACATGGCGCACCGAGCCATATGCCATGAAAAAATAGGACATTTCCTATCTTTTCATGGGGTATGGAGCGGTACAATGCCGCATATGTGCAGCACCATACTGCTCACATTGCCGTCTATGGGGGACGTATATATGCCGTATCCCCCATGCGGCAGTGTGAATGTAGCCTTACACTGAGGAAAGGCTATTATAACACTCTGCCATAAAGCCCAGGCTTGTGATAATTGACTTTATGAAACTTTCTTCCAGCTCCCTACTGCATCTCTGGAGCTCAAAAACAGAGATCTTTGGAACCTTGAGTGCTGCAGAAATTCTTTTGTAACCTTGGACAGATCTGTATCTGGTCACAATTCTGTCTCTGAGCACCTTGGATATGACGTGCTGTGTCATGTACTGTGAGATATGAGGTCTAATATAGACATGTATGGGCCTTTCCTTAACAAGTTCAATCAAATCAATTTAATACAGCTGAATTCCAATGAAGGAGTAGAACCATCTCAAGGAGGATCAGAAGGAATGGACAGCATGAGTGCCACAGCAAAGGGTCTAAATACTTATGACCATGTGATATTTCAGTTTTTCTTGTTCAATAAATTAGCAAAAAATATCTACATTTCTGTTTTTTCTGTCAAGATGGAGTGTAGAGTATACATTTATGAGCAAGGAAAAGAACTTTTTTGATCTTACTGACTTGTGTTTCTTGTAGGTTTTATAAAGACTTATTTGCTTTATCCAGTTCAAAGTTTGCACATGTCTAGAATTTATCAGACGTTTGTCACAGCCTGTCAAGACTCTGCAATTTTTCTCCAATAGGCACATTCTAGTATGCAAAATACATTCTTTATTCTAATTGTCAATCAGTTTGATAAGTGTAGAAACAGGTAATCAAATATAAAATCTCACATTTTCTTTAAGTGTATAATTCAATATTTAGCTTTTGTTTAGTTAAACATGGCTAACATGTAGGTGCACCTATTCACTTTAATAAAAAAAAAATGTGTTATATTATTATTTTATGGGTCACTAGTAGAGATGAGCGAACACTAAAATGCTCGGGTACTCGTTATTCGAACTTGCTAACTGTCTCCTATTTCTTTCTTTTTTTATTGTTGAGTTTTATAAATGTTCAAAATATGGAAACAGATACAACATGGAAGCAATGGCAGTGACAAAGTCATAGGTGACATGAAAGCACAATTATATTTTTGATGGATTTTTATCAAGCTACAGGCATTACCGTACTTAAGGACACCTGACTTACAGACGACCCCTAGTTAAGGATGGACCTCTCTGCCCACTGTGACTTTGGTGAAGCTCTCTGGACGCTTTACTATAGTCCGAGACTGCAATGATCAGCTGTAAGGTGTCTGTAATGAGGTTTAATTGACACCAATTAGTCCAATTACAGCAAAAATTTTGAAACTCCAATTGTCACTGGCGCAAAAAAAAAATTCTTTTTGGATCTACAGTGATAAATTATACAGTTTCGACTTTCATACAAATTCAACTTAAGAACAAACTTATGGAACCTATCTTGAATGTAACCCAGGGACTGCCTGTACTTTGCAAATTGTCAGTTATACATATTAAGACAGTTCTAGTTAAATATTTTGACTTATGATGAAACTCACATATTTGTAACCATTTTATTTAGCATTTATTTAGATGGTACTCAAAACAATCTGTGCTCTTAAAGACTTTGGGTGTCAGCCATGTGAATTAAGTAGAAAAAGAAAATAATGAAATGTGTCATGATTAGAGATGAGCGAGCACTAAAATGCTCGGGTACTCGTTATTCGAGACCAGTCATGCTGAAAACAGTATGTGCAAACGTGTATTCATTTTAAATTCTGAGGCAGTCTTTCATAAACATGCATCCATTAAATTTGTAACTGAAAACATTATCATGATGAATATTTGATGATGAAATAAGTTAGATTTTTATTTTTTATATAACAAATTATGATCTGATGCTTAAAGGGATGCACAGCCTTTGAAAAATATAATATTTTTCTTACAGAAAGTAAATGAACCGCAATACATATTTTAGAAAAGTGTACTGAAGTGTACTGAATACACAAAATAAAGAAGTGATAAAGACAAGTACTGAAGTCTGTTCATTTTCTACCCAGCACTACATTGTAGAGAAGCTGTGGTTTATATTAGAACTCATTCACTTCAATCGGAAATAGAAAGCGAAGTCATGACATTGCTGGAGTGATACATTGGAGCACATTTACTGAGGTCTTTGCGCCAGTTTTCTGTCGGACTTTGCATGTTCTTTCATGTGCAAACTGCTTGCACTGGTATTTAAGAAGTGTCTGCACCACATATGTGTCGCACATGATACTTTTGTGTTGTGGCTGCACTATGCGACACACATTTAGTCACTAAAGGGGGCATTCCAACAGATTGCAACAGATGTCCAACAGACGTGTGGTGCATTCTCCATGTTAAAGGTGCACCACAAAAAAGTTGGTGCAATGTGTCGGAGCAGTGCAGAGGGCCCCAGATTCATGAAGAATGTGCAACACAATTCAGGAGTCTGGACAAGAGCCATCTGCTTACTACACTGGCAAACTGCACATAGTACAGACTGCACTGTTTTTAGTAAAAGTGCCCCAATGACTTTAAGCAGCTGATCGATTGATCAATGTGGTGCTGGATTTTGAATGACAGCTTACTCATATTGATTACTTATTATGAGGATAGATGATCAAATAAGACCAGGAATATCCGTTTAAGGTCTCATGCACCAAACATGTGCTTTGGTCATGAGCTAGCCGAACAGCTGCTATCTCGGGGCCCCATTGATTTCTATAGATCACGTTCACTATGCACTGTGCACCGTGCATCACTGCTGTGTGACAGCCCTCAAGGTAGGGAATGCCCTAATCCTGCCCTTGTTTGAGGTGCCAGCAGTCAATTTCTATGTGATGTGCGTCTTAGACGAGCTGCAAATAATGACGCACAGTTCATTGCTTGCGGCCCGCAAAATGCTCACTTTTGTGTGCATGAGACCTAATGGTGTCAAAGGAAAAAAAAATATTGGCTCGAGACACATATACAGAATGTCCACAGAATACATTTTGCTCTACATAACAAAGGCAAAGGCAAAGTCCCAACTTTGCTGTAGCAACATTGGAGATCTACATCTATGAATTGAATAGCTTGAACTCCCCACTTTTGATAAGAAGAAAAAAATTGCTTCATTTATAGGTGTTGTTCACATGTGGATGGGATTTGTAGAGATCCCAACCACTATGCTGATAATGTCAATTTCTGCTGAACCAACTGCAGATGATTCTACTGCAGTTCACCCAAAGCTATGGCAGACCGTGCATCCCTAGCATAAATCTGCCCCCTCTATTAAGGAATAGGCTAATGTTCATTGTTGGGAATTTTCAGTTCTCCTATAGTTTTATCATAAGGATAGAAACATGTACAAATACAAGGTATCCCTGGGCCGTATTCTTCACAGAATATAGCAATGTAAAATGGACACAATGCTATTATATTTCTATCATACGTTAATTTTCCATGTAATCTCATAAGCACAAGCATTTATGGTGCATATACTATGCCTAAAAAATGTCTTTTTGTGTGTGTGAAAATGACTTATAATAAAAAATGGATTCTAACACTCACTTAGCATCCCACACACTTTGTGAAATTAGGTTACAAGATGCAAATGATTTTGGCTCATGTTTTGAAATGAAAAACGACTTTATTAAACTGGACATGTCATGAGCGCAGATTGAATTAATGTACAGTATTCCTTTTTTCTAGAAGAGCCATCAATGATTAATTAAACTTTTTCATAATTAATACACTTTTCCTATATACCTTGAATTTATGCATTTTGTTTTATTGAATATTTATATCCATCAAGTTCCCGCTGTATTTGCATTGGATTACATTATATACTTGTCATTTGTAAAATCCTCAGTCTTGAATATAAATATTTTTTTTTATTCTCGTTGATCTAATTGCTAATCTGGAAGTGACGCCAACAGAAATGAATATATGGAAAACCTTTTTTTTTTATGTCCCTCAATTTGTAGTCTGAATCAAGATCTGTTCTTGTGTAACTGAAAGATTCATCAATCCCAAAACACCAGTAAAACATCATAAGAAAAGATAAACTTCTGTTCTGAAAATCGGAACAGAATTTTGTAGTAAATAGATGTGTGATTTTAGTTTTACACATGAAGTACTTTGCAAAGTGCAGACGGGAAACCAAAAGAGCCATACGGTAGAAAGGACAGCAAAAAATCATCAATACTCCAGGGCATAACTACAGTAACTACAACTCACAGGGCAAAGTTTAGAACTCAGCCTCCCCCACATCACAGTTGTCAGTGTTGGAGCATTCAATTTAATTAAAGCAGCATGGTGGGAATGAATAATGGCTGTATTTAGCAGATCCTGGTGTTAAAGTAACACCACATATTAAAATATATTACATAGCTGTTTATTTTATTACTGTAACAAAATTGCACAATACTCCGTATATCAGTGTGAATCACAGGTTACTGGTCATAACAGGGTTTACGCTATTAGTAGTGGCACATACGGTTGTGTGACCTTCCTTCCCACTTAGTAGAGATGGTTCCTTCAAAGAAGTCCAGAGATTTCCAGGAACATGCGGTTCAAGATAATTAGTTTTGCAATTAAAATGCTACTGTTAATCATCAGATATACAGTACAGCATGTTCATTAGTATCATCAGGATAGAGTTAATTCAGTGTATGTGGGGGGTAACACAGATAGTATTTTTCATGTGCTCACTTTACTCTCAACTGGGCATAAAACTCTAGCAGTGTTGGGTGTAAGATAAAATTTAGGACAGTTATAATCTTGCATAAATAATGATAATTCCGATGGCCTCCGGACAACATCCCAAAATCACCATACCACTTTTCAAAAAGTGGTTGAAAAGAAGCCAATTGGTGAGGTCATTGCTCTGTTGCAGGTTACAAGGCTAGATTTGCATTTCATTTATGGATACCTTCAGTGTATATGCCATAGGAGCTCCCAGCCAATAGGTGTAACATATTCAAAGACATATACTAGCAGACAGGGGAATCCTTTTTTCCTCTCTCTGCCCAGTATCATGCAGGAAACACAGGATTGAAGATGCAGCAAGCTATGTCTTTCCACGCTGCTTCCTTTTGGTGAGCAATATATAACCTATGGGGGAGTAGATGCAATAGTATTGCATATGCCCCGGCCTCCGTTGAGCATAAACCCTGGCAGGACCCCAGTAAGGTAACTATCTATATAAAGACATTAACATCACTGGGGAAACTCAATGAACATCAGCAGTATCCAATCACTGGATATTGTCAATGTTCACTCCTCCTCTTGATTTCAGGGGAGAGCGCTGGAGGAATACGACATATCCAACTGTATTAGTATACAATGGTATACAACCTAGCGCTCCACTGTAAGGAAATGTTGGAAAATCGCCTGATGTATACTTATAACTGAGGGTTGCGATGTGGTGCTAATGTAATGTAACCAATTAAACCAGCAGTAAATCAATAGATGGAAACACTTATGATGGCAATTTTGGTAAATAGATCAATTTCATAAAAATTATAGGCCATATAATACAAGAAGAAAATTGATAAATTAATAATGCATCAAGATCAGTTTATCCAACATTAAAAAAGGTCAGTATATCAATATAAAGTTATAGTTGTCTCATTTTCCTTCTTGTGATACCTAGTAGTCTCATAATCTTTTGTTCTGTTCTGGAAATGAAACTCCATTATTAGCTCTCCACAACCCAGTGACGACATTTCAGTGGCAGTCTGTGGTGGTGGCTAATTTGACCTAATGGTGCTTCTATTTACTGTGCTGCTTTTTCGTGTATAGCTAATGATCCTGACTTGGGCCCTTGCAGCATTGTTTCTACAGTCTGCTTTTTCGATTCACTAAAACATAACTACAATATTATAGTGATTTTTACCAAAACAAACAGAATGATGCCCAAAAATCTTCTTCAGCAGCAATGGAGTCTGCAGAGACTAACATTTGCCTCGAGTCAAATTTAGGTTGCCTACAGTTCCAGTGATGCCTTGTGTTCTGTCATTAACAAGTTTATCAGCAAATCCACTGAGATTCCTACGTGTAAATCCATTGAACATAGTGTAATGTAATGTGTACATACAGGATGTATATAGTGACTAGCTTGGCATCTTTCATCTCATGGAAGTTCATGCAACATCTAATAAGCAGTAGAAATTAGCAGTGAAACAGTTACATGAAGTGTATATTCTATACGATGTAAGCACTAAGGGTAAATAGCTTCTCTAAAATGTGCAGAAACTGCCAGAAGATGAGAAGGGGGGGAAAAAATGCTTAGGTATCTCTGACACAGATTGAGGTGCAGGTAGAGAGACAATTAGAGTTTTGCAAAATTGATTTGGCAATCTCTGTGTATCGCTGCGTAATCTGTGTGCGCTATATAAATAAAGAATTATTATTATTAAAATCAAAGGTAGGGACTGAGAGACTGATACTAAAGAAGGGAGGCTTCTGCATTCAGAGCACTGAAGACAGCACAGCACTCAGCTCTCAGCTACACACAGAGAGCACTGCACATGACCGTTCCCCCTCTCTCCCTCCTGTGTGAGCTGCTGCTACTGCAGGGCCAGACTATACTGAAGAGAATAGCAAAGAAACTGCTGCACATGGATAATAATGGTAATAAGCTAGGTTGCTCTACACCCCAAGGAGCTATTAATTTGTAGAAAAAATGATATCATTTTTCTCTTTTTTTTGTACTGGTTTTTGACTTCTTTTCCGTCACTTAACTTTTTGCATTCTGCTTTTGCAGAATATTGCTCACCAACAGAAGCATAACTAGGAGAGGCAGACATATTTGTATATTCACACATTTATCCACTCTTCATGCATACACACTATTATAAACTCATGCACACGCATTTTTGCACTGATATATACATTTATGCATATACACAGATCTGTCCCAGTAGCTGATGACCACATGGGGAAAGTAGACAGCAGTAATAGAGATGAGAGATCCCCAGTCCTGTTATTTTGCTGTCCCTTTCCTCTCCCCTAACATTTCTTATCTGAGCTGCTGATTCATCCTGTATCCTATGGAAGATGTGCACTGTTATATACATATTATGCTGTACAATGTGCAGCATAATATGTATAGAATGGCACACATCCTCCATTCTTTTGTGTGTCAGGTCGGATGCTGTGAACCCCAGACACTGTGTGCCCCATAACAGCTATAGCTGCTACCCTTTTAGTTATGCCCCTGTTTACCAATGAGTAACTACTCTGTGGACTACAGTCTGAAAATCCATCTGCTAAAGTTCATCCTTCCTTGCAGGAAGACTGGCAAGATTCTTTAGACTCTGCAACCTTAGTTTAGTGAGCCCCAGCTAATAGTGGCTCTATCATCAGGTATCAATCATGACATCAAGGCGATGCAGAGAAACAACCTTTTTCCATCTCAGCTGCCAGACTTACAACAGTATATTCGAATTGTTGTACGGGTGGCTTTTTTATAAATTATGCTGCAAAAACATTTTTGGTGGATCACATGACATGTAATTTTGGGAACATTTCAATTAAAACCTTGTGTTTGGCAAAAAAGCAGCAATTCAACCATTTGTGCATTTTCTTTTGTTACACATACACCATATGGAATAATTTTTGTAAAGTTTATCTACAATTATGCTACAGTACATTGTACTAAAGTTTACAGCTTTATATAGTGATCATGGGAGGCTTTCAGAGGGTCCTGGTTATCAAAGCAACCAATCAGGACACCACAATGCCATTTAAGTGCCTTTTGCTGAGTTTAGGGCAGTAATTAACCCCTAACAATCAGGCCCTTTTTAGTTTTGCATTTCCATTTTTCACTTCCACCTTTAAAAATCTATACACTTTTAATTTCAAATTAAAGAGCTGTGTGAGGGCTTTGTTCTGCATAACAATTGCACTCACAGTGCTGGAGTTACTGAACATTTATAAAATGTGCCATTGGCACATTGTAAAAAATGTCCAGAAAATATACAAAGAGACAGATCTATATGAAAAATCCTACGACTAAAACACAGGCTGTATTACATGCCCAAAGAAAGGGGACCACCACAGACAATCGCCCCTACACGGTTTCGGTATGGCGTTTTTCAAGGGGAGAGCCATACGCGAAACACATGTCGGGGGCATTGTCTGTGTGTGGTCCTTTATTTGGTATGGTATTACAGCCGTGTTTGATGTTGTAAGATTTGTCATAGAGCTTCATCTCTAGATATTACATGTATTTTGTCTTTTAGACTACTATATTATCACGTTCGTATTCAGTGTACTTTGTGCCATGGGCTGAGTTCAACCCTGAATTTGCCATATACACAGTTTTAATCGTTGTAGTCGTCCTAGCTTGCGTTATTACTATGTGAAATTTTAATATATGTCCAACTCAGTTAAGTTGTAATTTGTATAAGTATTATTTTGGTGTCTTCAAACTTTTTGGTTATTGCAGTACGTACCCTTGGTAATTTGCTTGTTGCCTATACCAACGGGTTATTGTTTTGTGGTGCAATAACGCACCTTGTAAAGAGAGGGCTCATGGGCTAATCATCGTCACACATCAGTAAGGAGTTGTTTCTATCTAAGACAGCATAAAAGGAAAGATAAAAAAGTGAACAACAGTTCAGTGCGCATCTAGTAAACCATTTTAGGGTATTCTCACTGACCGATGATGGTCACACAAATGGTATACTGCCAAGCCTAGTGCCTCTAGATACAATTAATCTCAAAGGGATTAGTTTAAAAAAAGAAACTGTTTCAAATGAGATTTTGTACAAAAATATTTAATAAATACTGTAGAGCACAAAAATCACAAAATACTCAATAATATTCAGAATAGAGCGTTTTGGGTGAAAAAAATTCATTAGTTAAACTAGACACCCAATAGAATATCTGTTGGTGAAGGATTTTTTAAAAATCACAAAATATATTATGCTGACCTTTTTTACTATATTTTTATAGTCTTTTTTAATAAATAATTTATCTACCAGTGCCGATTTTAGCATAGCTCAGGGAGTGCTTTTATTTCACCTGTACAGATACTCTAACTCTATGGAGAGAGCTTAGAATGGTGTACATGTTACAGTATTTTACAAGGTTAACGCACATATTAATTGAAAAAATATTTGACTTTAAGGAGAATGTATATTGAGAAACTACGATCGGTCTGTTTTCATCATAATATGTCTGGATAGGAGAAAACGTAGAAAGAATACGGAGCAATATAGCGACCTATCTAAAATAAGACAGTAGATAGGTCTCAACTACTTACACATTTTAATAATAATAATAATAATAATAATCTTTTTTATCTAGTGGCATCAATTCCAAAGGATTACAAATAGGGGACATATCCATATACAATATAATCTACATACCAGAGTACAAACAGTCTATGACAATAGGAGTGAGAGCCTGCTCACAAGAGCTTACAGTCTATGGGGGTGACAAAGAGGGTATAAGAGCTTGTATAATAGTCAGCCATTCTTTATAAGGGAACAGTATAAAATAGTTAATTATAAAAATTCTGCTGCTTGAAACCCAGTCATCAGCCTACATCTTATATATAGGGTCCAAGGTGAAAATGACTGCAGAGAAGCCTGGAAGCTTGGTATATATCTGGTGTTTGCGGATTACCGACAGGAGGAGGACACAGGATGGTAGTAAAGAGAGAGTTGCGGTTAGTGAGTGTGATAGGCTTGCCTCAAAATATGGGTTATTAGAGCATGTTGTAAAGGTTGGGTATATAGTCTGATGGTCGTGTGGTAGGACATTTTCCATGGATATTGGTGCTTTGCTAGTGATGAACATCCTGTTATTACATGAGAGGTTGAATTTAATTGGTAGTACACCGTAGTTAATTTCTAAAGTCAAGGATGAAAGCTTATAATGAATGAAGCCAAGCAGCAATATCCTCTTATATTTATCGATTGTAGGAAGTGACTATCCTACCATTGTAGTGAACATGATGTGCTTTTGGGGAAGAGTACTACAGGCCACATTAAAGCAACTGGCCTAAACTACACCTCTACATAGCCAAACCCCTGGTAATATGTTATAAAACAGAAAAGATAAAAACAGGCATCTATTTGTCTTCATTAATGAAGGCAATCTAAACACTTAAAAATATGTTCTGTGTGATTAAAAGTTATTTGTTTATGCATATAAAACCTAAGGCTAGAGAGAGGTTCTGAATCTGATTCAAAGGCAAATGATGGCTGACCTTGAATTTACATTGATGCACCAACAGCTATTAAAAGCATATGGGTACCAGTCTCATCATCCAATTATGGCATGATGAATGCTTGTGAATTACAGTTCATTAAAAATAATGTTGAGATCAAAATAAATCCTTCAGAAAATATTAGCTGTGTAGAAATGCTGAGTAGCGTTTCCACTGATAGATGAGTTGATCATTATTGATATATGAGGGGGTGGATGCCAACATGCTGCCTGTGTTTGTGATAGCCATCGTAGCAAATTCAAAAGGGCAAGATCTCATTTTATGTTATTGGCATGTAAGTGATCAAATGCACAAGGGTGTGCCTATGAATTATTCTGCTCTCATTATTGTGCAAATCTACCAATCGTTATTAGGTCTTGTAATAATTACAGCATCACACAAAATGTGCTCCTCCAGTAAATGTCAAGAAGCAGGTGCTGCATATATAAATCCGGATGTTGAGGGGTTAAATTTGCTGCTATGTGTTACAATCAATTATAATGAAAAATTAATTGTATGCTATTATAGATATAAGAATATATATATAATACCCATATATGTGATATATGTGTGTAAATGATTATTGCAAAAAAAATTGATCCATTGTCCACTATTTGAAAAGCAGGTCCACAAAGAGGAGATGTATGGGTGGTGAATATACATATTTTAAGAAATCTTGGTTGATTGAAGTAGTTGAATAAATGTCAGGAAAATAAATGCCCCACCCCTAGTCTCTGGAGGAAGGAATTGCTTTCAGCCTGGACATGAACAGTGGATGGACTCACATCAGGTGAGTAGGTGAGGACTAATGTCCCTTGGGACATCAGATAATCTTTTCTGGGGTCCAAACATAATACACAGGAACAGATCCACCAACTGCCAAATAGCTGTTTTTGCTCTATCTCTGGCAATGGATGAACCTCTGATACAATCTAAACACTGATAAATATTGATGCGTCCAACAATAACTAAAGTAAATGGCAGGACACATGGACCTGGCATACGGCATTGGCACAGTGCAACCAATAATCTAGCAGTAATCAATTCCCAAACTCTGAAATTGTGAAATACCCCCAAAAAACTCCCCTCTCTCCTAATCCAGAAAAAAAGATCTTCAGATTGCCCTACGCCTACATAGTACAATATTTTTTATCTCATTCCATCCTGCGGTATGGAACGTTGCCCTCATAAGAAATTTGACAACCTGCCTCCCCTATTTCTTTAGCCATGGTCAGGGTGGGTAACACAGAAGACAGGGGATAGTGTGCCTGAGCTTGCCCCAACCTCTGTCCCTTCATAGCCACCCCACGCTGAAACCGTGGGGTGACTACTTGAGACTGAAATACACCTGGATAAGTGTGGGAGAAGGAAAAACAAAAACAGTTTGAAAAACATAAACACAAAAGAGTGGTAACTAGCCGGGGTCACCAACGAGAGGGTGCGACAAGAACAAGTCAGTAAGCAAAGAGTAATGTCAAAACAGCCGAGGTTTCACAACAATACAAACAAGTCCAAACCTAATGCAGGAGAGCGAGTGATGGGAAGGATTTTAAACACTGGCACAGTGACTTGTGAAGCTGCAATTTATGCGAGCCAGAACTCCACCGTCAGAACATGATAGGACTGGACAGCTTCTGGGAATTAACACCCTCATGGTGCAGAACAAACAGGCACCAGCAGAGGTACCACAAGTCCCAGCAGTTCCGAACCAACTCCTGACAGTGAGAGATCTGGCAACCGCTTGCGGGATGAGAGGTGGAGTTGCGGGATACGCGCACGGGGGAGTGAGAGAAGTGCTGCCCCCACCGAAGAACCAGAAAGTCCCGGCGCTCTCCCTAGCGAACCGACAAGATCAGGTAACTGCTCCCCTATATGGGGCTCTCTCGTCCGGGCTGCCATCGTCTTTGACATGACTATATTAGCATTAAATCATTTAAAGGGGCTGATCCTCACAATGTCATACAAAAACGTAAGGCCAATGGGGGATTCTGACAAAACAGATCTTAAAGCTGCGTCTATAGAATAAGGCCGAATGGATCCAAAACAACAAAACACTGGTAACTTTAGTTTACAGTGGATATCACAACGTGATAATAGCTCTCTCGTGGTGAGAGTTTCTTTCCAATGTGTATTCAGTAACTAAATAAATGTAAAAGAGCAGAGGAGGAGCAATATCACTGAAAATGTAGAATGAGGAAATGGCAGTGGTCACCAAACAGTATGCTACGTTCATTGTCCTGTACTGTTGTGCATTTACTCAATGTTAACACCATCATGACTAGGAATTCACATAAGTAATTCTGCAGTCTTGTAGACGGTGCTTAACAATCCTGAATTAACAAGTAGATGGCATTAGTCACTATGATAACAACACATTAGAAATAGTGGCGTTTTAAAAATAACAATGACATACGTTCTGTAACAAGCCAAATTCAACCGATTAAATATGTTTATAATTTGTTAGGTTACGATGTATATATGTAACCTTTCCAGCACTTTCTATAATTCAAATACACCACTGGAAAGGTAAGTAATTCCAAGTTATGTCACCACATATATGTCCTGGGAACGCTTTAAGGCCTTGATTAGAAAATCGTTAGTATCTGAATCTAAGAAAGAAAGGTTAAGACAACGGTTGTAGCTTAAAATTTAGACAATGAAATGTAACATCTGCAATCTATATTATCAACGTGGCCAATGTTTATAAAAAAAAAATTATATATGGCTTATTGTTCTATGTCTGGTGTTTAGTGGAGAAATAATAATAATATAATGCATTTCTGGTAAGGTATTTTAAGGACGAAGAGAAAAAATATTCAAAGGTACCTACATGCATGGGTGAATTAGAGTACATATATTGATTAAAATGGAAATGAAAGGCTCCTTTTTGTATAGTCATTTACGGTTCTAAACAGCTGATGTTTACAATTAAGAGGCATAATAAGTATCTTCAAGCTCGTGCAATTACTGGAATGTTTAATTAAACTGGATGATGAAATAACATGCTTACTGCTTTATTAACCAATTAGAATACATTAATGAAAATAAGTTGGGTTCCTTTATAATGGCTAACGGTAGGTTGATCACTAGTGACAGACAATAAAAAATAGGAGCCAGTTTTTAAACGTATGTAAGGCTGATGGTGCTTAATTTAAGTTGCATTTAGCATTCGCATGATTGCTCGGCAATTACCAGACCCCCTGGTCTTTGACACCAAATGTATAAGTTTTCATTTCACAATGGAGCGCCTTTAAGCTGGTGCACATATGAAGACTCAGGGTTTCAGCAGAAAGGAATGGGGAAAACAAGTCTGATGGGCCACCACCGACTGCAAAGGCACATACTACTTTTGACGTGTTTTGCTAGTTAGTCCCTGTCTCTGCCACACCTACTCTAGCTTAGCAGCCCTGTCCTGCAGGGTTACTAGGCTGAAGGGAAAGCTGCTGCTGGAAGCCGTGGTCCAGGAACTGCCTATATACCTGCCGACTCCCATCAAACCTCGACTGTTATCAGTATCTATGTCTTCTGAATCTCTTAATGTCTGGTTGTTGCATATTGGTGTGTTGCTATATTTGTAATTGACTTCTGTTGGACATATCTATATGCATACGTTTGCGCCATCTGTTTTTGACCCCGGTTTTGGACGCGACCTTTCTGTCTGTATGTGTTTTTCCCGGGTCTATATCTCCAGTGGATGATCCCACTTTCCCTGCTCAGGACTGTGTGTGTTTTGTTGGTGGAAACCTGGGCTATTAACCGAATTCTGTTACTGTCCACCTCAGCATCCAGCAGCTTGACCAGATGAAGTACGTTTTCATGTCACCTGGGTTGTAGGGTCTTCAGGACCGCGAGTTGAGGGTCTGATGGGGGTTGTCTTTAGGGGGCTATATCTCCGCCGGGATATTGCAGTGTGAAGTTCGCCACCACGTACCCAGTCATGACAGGCTAGCACAATATGGGTGTGATTGGTACTGTGGCGGACGGGCCTTTACAATTAATTGATTAAAGGGTTTCCCACGAAGAAACTTCGCATTTTTTATCCCCTAGTCATATTACACACTAAAAGAAAAACTCCTTACTTGCCAATTTTAGGCAGTTTTTTCTTTTTGGTGGTCCTATCACCGAGTCATGGTCAGTGTAACAGAGGAGCACTGGGGGGGTGGAACACCAGCTGAGCAGACCACTTCTTGATTTCCTCTGTGCTATAAGAATGACTCTGCGTGATACTGTGCTCAGATTATAGGGAACAGGGTTTAGCTTATTACTTTAATTAGCTTCTTTGAACCAGTTCTACTAGTATTGCACTCAATATATAAAAAGAGAGATGAGAAGATCCAGAGTCTGATGATGGACATAAGAACAATACATGAATCAGTCTCTTACTCACCTGCCCTCTGATTCAGAGTTATTTTGTTTGTGGAGGACTTCTGATATCCCTTTTCCAGGCTGCTGAGACATTGTTTAAAAGCCCAAAATGATGTGAACCAGGAGAAGTGTCATTGTCTGTGGGATTCTGCTCACTACCCATCCCTCTTCCTTGCAAGTTACAATAGAAGGAACGGGAATTATGCCAACGCGGGCGTGAGAAAGATTTACGGTCGGACTCAGGGACAGCCAAATTGTAACATTAGGATGCTAGAGGCAGGTCGAATTATATCCGTGAAGCGTTGTGATTGTTGTTTATATACCAGTGCTAGAGAATGTGTTAATTTGTATCCTGAGATGTTTAAGAATTTGCTTTGTGGGCTTTACCCTTAAGAGAATTAGAACAGAGAGAATGAAATGTGACTATTTGTTTCTTTACGTCGGACAGTACCCTGATTTGTAGTAACATCAGTGGGGGTCATTTACTAAGGGCCCCGATTCGCGGTTGCTGAAGCTGTTACACGAATTCACGATTTTGACGCGCGCTTCACCCTGAATCCCGGGAGATGGTGAATCCACCGCAGCAGAGGCAGAAACGCGAACCACTGGATCGTGAATGGACCTGGGTAAGTTAAACATCTCGCCATATATGTCGTATAATTTTCATTCACATTTATATCATATTACTCTTCATTAGACTTTAGAAACTCAAGTTAAATATGTACATTACGTTTTTAAAAACAGGTGGTCAAAGAAATTTAGGCACTTAGAAAGTCACACATCAACGCCCATACAATGTGGTTTCATGGGCAATTTAAAAATAAAGTTGTTACCCAGATTTGTGTTGCACAATCTTTTAAGACAATTACCATAGATAAACAAGCATTTGAAGAACCTGAAGAACACAAAGAACTAGTGGCTTCGAAAAAAAAAAAACACTAAAAAGTGATTTCAAAAGACAAGGGCTGTTTGGTTTGTACCTCTTGAAACTAGATGTGTAAAAAAGTACTGAAGACAATCCCAGGAAAACACCTCTTAGAGATAGCGTAAATTATCACTTAACGTCCCTTACTGTCCCCCACTTCCGCCCTTCAGAAGGATTTTGGTCAGGTATCCAGCAATATGCTTTAGAAGTTAGTGTGAATTCAACTGTCTCATCAATTAGTTCATTCCTTACTCATTAGTAAGGTGGTACCCCCACTCGCTACGTTCCCTGAGAACCTCTATTCGTAGATAAGTATTTATATCTGTACAAATGCATAGTTTGTACGAAACTTATGTTGCGCCCACCTTATATTCAGTCCCCATATTCAACACTCACAACTCTCGTATCTATATTTCGGTGTTTACGGGTTGTTCTCTTTACTATATGTTTTCACAAATGAAAAGTTTGTTAGAATACTAATAAAAAGATTAAATATTAAAAAGACATATGCTGAAAAAAGACCAACTCAGCTATACCGGAGGGTTATAATAAAACAGTACAATTTCATCCTCCTTCCGGAGCTGCACGATGCTCCCCGGGCTCGTCGGTTCATGCGGTCCGAACACTCCATTCAGCTCTTCATCTGGAAGCAAAGAGGGCAGCAAAAGGATGCGGAAGGGAAGAGGAGCCGCACGAGTGACGAGGGGAGCAACAGAGAGAATTGTGCAGCACACCAGTTTAAGGTGAATTAGTAGTTTTGTTTATACACCAGGCGGCGTGCCAGGCCATCTATCAATGAGGGCAGGCACAGGCTGCCAGGGGCATTCTTAAGTGGGGTTGCTGGGCTGCAGAGATTCACTCATGGGGTTGCAAGATGGTGTGCGGGCATTTCAAAAGTCGCCGGTGGCTGGCTGATGAGCATTTCAATGGGGGGGTCATTCAAGCTGGGTAGGGCTTTCCCTATACCTGGGGAGTGCTGATGAGGCAGTTCAATACTGGGCGAGGCACTGGGATCTCATGACTCAGGGCTTGCTGTGCACCAAGCAGTCCAACCCTACGCTTATACTTTGACTACTCGCTACACATTTTTTTTGTTGCTGCAGGCCGGGGCCTGGGCAATAACCACCAGAAAGAGGGACCTATTGGATGAGGCAACTTTGGCGAGTGAGAGGGAAAATACAAAAATAGCACCAAACAAGGGTACGAGGGACTATCCACAACGAAAAAAACAACGGACTTCAGATAAATCCGCGGCAAATGCCGCTTCTAAGGATATACAGCTAGCTGCTAATTTATGGTATAATTATCTGAGAGCGTGGTTAAAATTAGTACTACTTTGCGTTTTAATGCACAGTAATGTACCTAAAAGGGACGTACGTTTTTATCCTGCAGCACCAAAATTTAGTTAGGGAGAACCAGTGCCAGTGAATTTTATAATTTTAGTGTTTTATATATCTTTGCTAATGGGTTTTCAGGCATTTTTATAACAAAGTTTTTGGTTTAAAAATGTTAGTTTTTTTAAAGTTTCGTCTTATCAAGCCAGCCATTTACCCTTATAGTTACTGGATTGCGAAGATGCAGCAATAGTCCTTGCAGCAGTTACCACCATTTACAACCACAGACAAAGACAACAGATTGACAATGGAGGATAACACACTGACTCTGTTCGGGGAAGGGGGCGTGTTTTTTAACCCTTTTTAATGTCATTCCTTCGAAATTCTCATTAGTTGTAAAGAAACGGACTCTTCACAGGCCCTTAAGCTACTTCTATGTCCTATGGCAAATCCCGCTACCGATTTAAGACATGTCTCTCTCTCCTTGGTGTTTGTATAAAACAGTGTTTGTAGTATCACCCTTTTTGACTCTACCTTCCTGGCTGTGTTAGATACCTTGCATTAGTTTTAACAGATGAAGCGACATTCAAGATCATCCTCCACTCTCAGGGCTGTTTTTAACAAACACAGGGGATTATGTGAGTTATGCGCCGTCCATAGCACACCACTGTACCATGCTGGAATGGATTTGATGATTGGGGGGGTGCTGATTTGTTTTTTATAAACAAGGCAGTTTCGGTGAATAATCGATTGGCATAAAAAGACATCACAGCATCCACTCCAATCTACACAATACGCAAAATTATCTAACTGTTGGTCCACACTTTACACACACAAATCATAGTGATTCCTAAAGGCCAGCCCTTATAGAAATTCTACTTTTACGTGTTTCATGTAAACTCCAGTGACTCTCCTCTTGTGGACATGCCTTCAAGTTAAAGTACATTGCCTCCAGCACGTAGGTAAGAATAAGGCAAACACACAGGTCAACGGTAGATATCTATCCTAGTCCACAATAACAGATAAGCAACTTCACATTCATACTGTACAAAGCTTCCCAGAGGAGAAGGCACCAAGTCACTGATATGGATGATAACCACAACATGTCAGAGGGACTGGGAGCGAGTGCAGGGAGGAAACCCGAAGATCATAAATAGGAGCTCATTGAGGGAACCCGAGCAGATTGGGACACCAAGGGATCTTTCTCTTGATAAGACACATCTGCTGAGAGGGTCAAAATGCTATATTTTACGGTTCCTACAGTGGTTCTATAATCCCCTACTAAGGAAGCCCGAGTTCAGCTATTAGAGACTGTTAGAAAGTCAAGGGCAAGAAACAAGGCCTTTTCAATAGGTAAGCTGTTGCTTCTTTCAGAATAAATTGTACCAAACTATTATTTTCTTAAATCCACTTGTCTATTGTTTTAAAGAAGCTTCTTGCAAAGTTTGTCCACAAGTTTTATTAACCTCTATTTCGATATTTCACGTCACCGTGCAATTTTTTGTCTACATGGAGGCAATTATACACCGATGAAAGAACAGTTGAAATAATAAGATCTTTCACCATTTATTAAATCAAAAAATAATTACGGCATTAGTAAGAGTGTGACTCTCTACCCGTTTGACCTGGTAACTTAAACTTTTATTACACAAGGTCTTGTTATTGTATCATTGTAATATTCTCCTGTGGCTAGGTCTGTACCTGTGTGTTCATTTGGGGTTATTCACGTGTTACTACATGTGGTGATTTATAGTTTTAAAACGTATTTGTCCAAAAGTGTTTGTTTCTCTTTCTGTGTGTTTGATGGATACAATTTAGATGTAAGGTTGTATGCTGATTATATAACACTATACCCATTTTCTAGCTTGGTTTGGCGTTTGTTTGTAAGAGAAAGACTTGAATGCTATCTGAGCCGGATTTGATGACATATTAAGAGAAGATATTGGTATTAAAGACACAGAAAACAGATCTTCTGCTATCAAGTTGATTTTTACTTTGAGGTTCCATGGTTATCTACAATTATATGAGCAATGTGCCGGGATCTCCCCATGTTCTACAAGCAGACGGCGGATTCACCATTACATGCATGCAAGTGCTTGGTGGGATGGAGACTTATTAACAGGACCAGTGTTAAGTGTTAAAAAGATTCAGTTGATATCATAGAACATCTCTGGGTTGTAATTAGGAGTCACCAGGGCCACCATAGCATTTGTATACTCACACATTTTACACTTTAGACACATATACAACATAATACATTAAGGCACGCATTTTACACTACAAAGATTAAATTCATACACTTAATAAGATCTGTCCCATGTTATGTGCCCCCACGGGGCGAATTAGAGATAAGAGAATCCTGTCCTTGTGTTTGCTGTCCTCCTCTCTCCTATGAATTTTTTATCTGAGTTTCCCGTTCAGCTGTTGACTTGGATGAGTGCAATGTTATAGAATATAATAAATGAAAATATTACAAACATAATATGAGTTATGAATGGTTGACAAATTCCAATCTTTAGTGTTCGGTCAGATGATGGGGCCCCCTGGACACTGTTGGGCTCATAACAGCGCTATGGAGCTACATGTGATGTCTACACCCTAAACTCCCTTCTCTCTCACACTCCAGAGACAGCTAGCTTTAAGTTGCCATGACATAACAATGTTGGTGGTGGTTAGAAAAACCAAATGATTCCATAGGCATATGTGTACACAGGGTTTATGCCTTAAAGGGTTGCTCCTATAAGGGCGAGCCCTGTGATACCGCATGAGACAGGGTCCCGGTGGGACATGGCCTGGGGCGGAGCTCGGAAGCTGTCTGAGGGGAGCTTCATGCCCAGTGGCAGGAGACACCAGAGGACCAAGCAGTAAGTACATATTTATTTTTATCACACAACCCTTTAAATGTTTTGGCTTAGGGTTTTAAAAAACTTCTATGTATTAGCCCCACATCTGTAATCATATAGTAGTGTATATTATATAACAGATGGCAGAAGATGCATCAGATCCAATTACAGTATTTAACATCCATGTTTATGTTACAATGTTACAAACCATAAAAGTGATTCTGGGATGATCATGTTAATTACAAATATTGCAACTAAAGACTGTTACTCACGTATCTCAATGCCAAAAATAGTTTTTGGTTGTTGATAAAAGCTCAGAAAATTTGATTACAATTTTTCAAAAAAAATATTTTATTTGTAGGTGCCACATATTTGAGTGCCGCTGCAAATTTGTGCTTATGTATTGTCATTTTGCCAAATAAAAAAGGTTCCAAAAATTATGTGCCGTACCATACCTTTTTAGTTCTGAGAATTGTCAGTGCAATGCATAAACAATTTTTGATATGCAACAAATTTAAATAATAACACAATTGGACAGATTTACTATAGATGTTCAGTGCTGGAATTTTTCCTTTTTGGAAATTGGTATAAAAGCCACTTGTATATAAAAAAAATTAAAAATAGCAAGCTGTGCTCACTCCATAGATCATATCAGATGTATAAGGCCGTGCGGACCAAAGGAGGGATAATCGCTCGTCCAGTTCCAAGGTAAATTCATATGACAGAAAGGAAAAAGAAGGAAAAAATCCACTTGGTCCGTACTGGAAAAATAGGTCAAAAGTTCACAAAATGTATTAACCATATTAGCATAAAAATGTTACAAAAAGTGTCACTTTAAAATAGCAAACAGTAAGCGGGGAACTTATGGCCAACCCACAGACTTAAAGCTGTAGTTGGTTCATAGGATGGCAAATACCATTTAATATATAACAGAACATTGTAAATAGACTCGTTTCTGTGGTTAAAGTACAGATGCAATAGGAGAGTCCTCCCTGTCATGGATCTGAGGTAGTGGATCCTCCTGTACCACCGCAAGAAGTATGGTTGTAAGCCGACACCTGGGAGCAGAGTTTTCACCAGAGCCCGACCACAGAGCAGGATGGACTTGCCTTGATGCGGGGTACCACCAGGTCATCACACAGGCACGACTTTACCGTGGTTGGTGGCCAAGGGTGGTACCACAAAGGCGTCGGCAATAATCATGGTCAGGGACAGGCAAGAGGTCAAGACAGGCAGGACTGGATCAACGTCGGAACAAGCAGGAGGTCAAGGCAGTCAAAGTTGGGAACGAACCCGGGGTCACAACGGGAAATCAGAAGGTAGGGCACAAAGGGCAACCAAACAAGAAGCCTGAAGAACAAAGAATGCAAGAAGGGACCGGCATTTTATCAAAAATTCCGGGAAATGCGGCCAGTAGAAGCTTGGACCTTTAATCCTTGAGCCCAGACCAATGGTTGCCTAGGTGGAGAGACGTGAGGCCACATGCGAGATTTGAGCATGAGCGAAGAGAGGGACAGAACACGGGAGGGGCGGGGGGAGGCTGGGGCGGCCGCGGTGGAGCCGGAGACGGACGAGGCACGGTGTATCCTGTGACCCAAGATGTGGGTTGCGGGCAATATCCCAGACATAACTTTGCTTGAAACGAAACGCCAAATCTAACTATGTTTTACGTTTCTTTTCAATTATTGCGCTAGTAATTTGGAGTCAAATTACACCCCCCCCAAATGGCAGGAAAGTTGAGCACTGTCAACTTATCTAGAAGTTGTTAAATATCTTACCGTATATACCCCTTGAGTATTAAGCCCGACCCGAGTATGAGTATAAGCGAGATCCCTTATTTAAACACCAAAAAAAAACTGGGAAGGAAAACCTTGACTCGGAGTTATAAGGGGGGGGGGGGGGGCCGAGGGTGGGAAATGCATTGGTTACAGCCCCCCAGTATTAGTCTGCAAGGCTTATACGGTGAGAGAGAAACGATGCACAAGCTGAAACAGTATTTCCCTTCTGACAGCGCTAGCGGCAGAGGGCGTACTTCTGCGGGACAAGTAGCGAGGGAGAGTAGGCGAGCAGGCAGCTTGTCCAGCACTGGCAGGGGTACGCTTTACAAGGCCTTTGCCAGTTTTATGTCACCCAGCAAGACACTGTCACCTGTCCCCAGTCTCGGCAGAGTAGGGCTGATCTTTACAGAAAGATGGTGAGGGAGTACGTAGCTGACCATACCATCGTCCTACCTGGTTTGAAAACTTTTTTGGACAGCCACATACAGGCACTATCCAAACTTAATTGTCTCCATAGCAGCCTCCACACGTCATGTTTATAGCTGCCTCCACACGTTGTCTCCATTGCTACCTCCACACATCATCTCTATAGCTGCCTCCAAAAGTCGTCCATATAGCTGCATCCATACATCGTCCCCTTAGGAAACGAGCTGTGTCAGGCAGAATTTTGGGTTGTTTTCATGGCTTCCACATCAAACTTGTTAACTTTGTCGCCACCCTGCTGAACGAGCTGTGTCAGGCAGAATTTTCAGGTGTTTCACCAGATACATAATGGAACTCGGCGCATCTGTCGCCGCCATGCTGGAGACCTGAAGTTTCAATCATAGAAGCAATATGGATGCCCCATACTGTCGCTCTTAATCATGGAAGTCGTCTCCATGGCTGCCTCCACATGTCGTCCCCTTATCAAACGAGCTGTGTCAGGCTAATTTTTCGGGTGTTTCACCAGATACGTTAAGGAACTTGGTCACTATGTCGCCACCATGCTGTGTTATCGACTAAATATACCGTCAACCTTTTGTTGAAATAGGAAATCATTTCAGCGCTTCTTGCTCACCTCCTTTGGTTCCTCTCTGCCACCCATTGGTTTGAAGCCTGAGTCCATTTAGGGTATGTCGCCATGAGACTCTCTAGCCTGCCACTGCTGCCGCTGCCTCTGCATGCCGTCCCCTATAGTGTCAGGGTCAATTATTGCATGTTTTAGATGCTATCTAGCCTCATTCGGTCACTCTGTCATGGCCATGCTGTTGCCCATAATTTTGGCATGATGATGCGATTAAGCAGCCTCAGAGGCATCCATGCATGCTGCCCCTGCTGTTAATAAATCGTTTTATTTGGGGCCCCCTCTTTTAGTTTTGGCCAGCCCCCACTTTGTCTAGACCGGCCCTGCTTGCAACCTATGTGTATGCTCACTTTACATATAGCAAACCTCGGCTTTAAGCATAAGGGTTCAAAAAAGAGATTAATTGTTATTCATTGTTTGACTATTACAGTTGTTTTGATTGCACTCCTCCTATTTTGTCAAGCCACCATAATGTAAACAGTAGAGATGAGCAAGCACTAAATGCTTGGTGTGCTCGTTATTCAGACAAACTTCCCGATGCTCGATGCTCACTCCGAATAACGAGCCCCGATTGAGTCATGGGAGACTCGCATTTTTCAATGTGGACCAAGGGTCTGCACAGGAGCTACCAAACACCTGGAAACCTCAAAACTTATTGACACGCACTACGAACTGTCAGTACAGGGTCAATTATTGCATGTTTTAGATGCTATCTAGCCTCATTCGGTCACTCTGTCATGACCATACTGTTGCCCATAATTTTGGCATAATGGTGCGATTAAGCAGCCTCAGAGGCATCCATGCATGCTGCCCCTGCTGTTTCCTGTCCATTTCCGTGCTGTTTACATCATTTTTTGAGGTTTCCAGGTGTTTGGCCAAGCTTCCCTGTGCAGACCCTTGGTCCACTTGAAAAATGCTCGAGTCTCCCATTGACTTCAATGGGGCTCGTTATGCCGGAGCCACTCAACAGAGCAGATCCACGGGGTCTCCAATAGTACTTAGAGCCTAGTAAAATATTCTGTCCCTATTTGCTGGTAGTGACCGAAAGGAAATCCTTTGATGCAAAAGGCCATCAGTTGTCTGCTGGGGCCGCCCTTCGGTGAGTTGCGTATCCCCACCTCCACTGGAAAGGGCGTAGGGGAGTGGGAACTTTTCGGCTTTTGCCATAGCGAAACCCATTTCTGACAGAGGTTCCCGCACCTACCGCACATACACGAGTGGAGCGGAGTTGCGGCACTGACGAGGGCGCGGGTATGGTATCGCAGAAAAAAGAAACACACTTAATTATAAGCGATAAAACGAGCTTTTTGAGGCAGGTGACACGAGTCGAGATAAAACAAACAACATGGGCTGAGTACACAATAGTTCCTGCATGAGAGCAGCACGGGCGGAGGTAGTTTGTGGCTGGCCAATACCAACGTAACCAAGAAACAATAGTCCGTACAGATGGGCCACAGGATACTAATATCCCATAAATCATCCTCCCTGAACGACGCCCCAAGGAAGCCTCACAACCAAGGAAGGTCGGCTCCGCCGATTTACCATGCGCTTTGCATGCCAGATGCGCCTCAATCGAGGTAGCCATTACGACTTCAGAGGAAGCAGAGCTAGGGTAGCCGAGTACCGCTACTCCACAGCATTCGGTGCTCGAACTGCTGAGCCTAGGCGAAAAAGGCACACCGCCCAAGACTATTACAAGAATCACTTGCAGAGACTGATCTGTTCTGGCAACCGCTGAACCTAAGCCAGGCATGGTTTGTGTGTGACAACTGCCGTAACCTGGTGGCGCGCTCTGCAACTCGGCATACGGACACATGTGCCATGCCTTGCCCATGTGTTAAATCTCATAGTTCAGCATTTCCTCAAGACATACCCCATCTGTCTGATTTGCTCACGAAGGTGCGCCGCATCTGTGCGCTTTCAGAAAAGTCCGCACAGATGCTGCAACTCTCGGCAGCGCAGCGCCGCCTCACACTGCCTCCTCACCGACTGTTGTGCGACGTCCCAGAGGTTGGAATTCAACATTAACCATGTTATCCCGAGTTTCCACCGCAAGCGATTGTAGACTTCCAGATGTCAACTTCCACCAGAACTGGTATTCAGGCCAGTCAGCTTCCCAAGTCTACAATGAGATGGATGTCTGATATCTGTAGGTGCTGAGTAACTTTGAGGAGTCACACAGATGGTCAGGGCGATGCCGCCATCATCACCTCACCATCCTGCTGCTTGGCCTGTTGAAAAACTCTCTGGTCAGCACGAAGTCGGAAGCTTTGCGCTCTCACAAGAGACGGGGAGAAGATTCCCTTGTTGATAGCCAAAGCACCCTCAGGTCTGTTTCTCAGCGCATATATCGGAGAAGGTGAGGAGAGTAGGAAAAGAGGAGGAGAATGGTGCACAAGCTGAAACAGTTTTCCCTTCTGACAGCGCTACGGCAGAGGGCGTACTTCTGCGGGACAAGTAGCGGGAGAGTGCGAGCAGAGCACTTGTCCGCACTGGCAGGGGTACGCTTTACAAGGCCTTGCCAGTTTTATGTCACCCCACACAGACACTGTCCACCTGTCCCCAGTCTCGCGAGTAGGGCTGATCTTTACAGAAAGTGGTGTGGAGTACGTAGCTGACCTACCATCGTCTAATGATCACACAGTTCCCTACAACTACTGGGTTTCAAACTGGACATGTGGCACAACTGCGCTGTACGCCTTGGGTTTTTGCTGCCCTCCGCTAGTGTGTTGTCTGACGGGTTTTCAGTGCAGCTGGTGGCATCATCACTGATAATACACGCCTGTCGACTGACAGCGCTGACAGCTGACGCTTATCAAGATGAATAAAGCCTGGATTTCTCAGGATTTCCATTCTCCACCATTTGAAAGAGCTCAACCTGAAAATTTATGCACTCCTCCTCATTTTTCCTCTTCTCCTCCTTCTCCTCCTCTTTGTACACTAAAGCAGAGGAAACTGGCTATTTTTTGCCAGGGCCAACTGGCTCTAGCTATAGTACTCTATGTATTTAATTTTTCTGGAGGGCCACCTACCGTCCTCTGTTTTAAACAATTTTGGGAGTGTCACATACAGGCACTCAATCTATTTAATTTTTCTGGGGGGCCACCTACCTGCTCCTGGTTTGAAAACTTTTTTGACTGCACAACAGGCACTATCCAAATTAAATTGTCTCCATAGCAGCCTCCACACGTCATCTTTTTAGCTGCCTCCACATGTTGTCTCCATTGCTACCTCCACACATCATGTCTATAGCTGCCTCCAAAAGTCGTCCATATAGCTGCCTCCATACCTCGTCCCCTTATCAAACAAGCTGTGTCAGGCAGAATTTTGGGTTGTTTTCATGGCTTCCACATCAAACTTGTCGCCACCCCTGCTGTTTATCCACAAAATACGGCAAATTTTTATCATTTACAATATTATTTCAGCGCTTCTTGCGCATCTGTTTACATTCCCCTCACCCGCCATAACCCAAATCTTAAGAGAACACTACTACACTTGATCTTATACAAAAGGTTCTTAGAGTGCTGTTTGGGGAGGAGCCGAGAGACAGGGGCTTGGCAGGCGAAAGCTCGCCTGCAGCGGACCGCCAGCTCCATCCGAAGATCCAACTAACATAGTTTTAACTGCAGCACCTTTATGTACTACTACTACTTACTGCCTCCAATCATCGTCCCCTTATCAAACGAGCTGTGTCGGCAGAATTTTTGGGTTTTTCATCGATACATATGGAACTCGGCCCATCTGTCGCAGCCATGCGGGAGCCTGAAGTTGCAATCATAGCAGCGCAATATGGAAGCCCCATACTGTCGCTCTTAATCATGGAACCTTTCGAAAAAACAATTAAAATAGAACCGCTATGCTATTCCATTTTTCCAGGTGAATATTCAAACGACCCCTCCTGCTTTGAAAATTTATTTTTTCAAAGTAAACGCTTCTGCCCCCAGGCCCCATTTTGGGTGGGGAGGAGCCGAGAGACAGGGCAGGACAAGACGAAAGCTCGCCTGGCAGCAGACCGCCGGCTCCATCCCAAGATTAGGCAGCCTCAGAGGCATCCATGCATACTGCCCCTGCTGTTTCCTGTCCATTTTGCCTCCACGATCCTCGACTCTCTATACCCCAGACGCTGGGGCACGAGAGGATATACAGCACATCATCCCCTTATCAAACGAGCTGTGTCAGGCAGAATTTTCAAGTGTTTCACCAGATACATAATGGAACTCGGCCCTCTGTCGCCGCCATCTGGAGACCTGAAGTTTCAATCATAGAAGCAATATGGATGCCCCATACTGTCGCTCTACATGGAAGTCGTCTCCATGGCGCCTTCACATGTCGTCCCCTTATCAAACGAGCTGTGCAGGCTCATTTTCGGTGGTGTTTCACCAGATACGTTATGGACTTGGTCACTATGTCGCCAACATGCTGTGTTATCGACTAAATATACCGTCAACCTTTGTGTGACATAGGAAATCATTTCAGCGCTTTTGCTCACCTCCTTTGGTTCCTCTCTGCCACCCATTGTTTGAAGCCTGAGTCCATTTAGGTATGTCGCCATGACACTCTCTAGCCTGCCTGCTGCCGGCTGCCTCTGCATGCCGTCCCCTATGTGTCAGGGCAATTATTCATGTTTTAGATGCTATCTAGCCTCATTCGGTCACTCGTCATGACCATACTGTTGCCCATAATTTTGGCATAATGGTGCGATTAAGCAGCCTCAGAGGCATCCATGCATGCTGCCCCTGCTGTTTCCTGTCCATTTCCGTGGTGTTTTCATCATTTTTTGAGGTTTCCAGGTGTTTTGGCAAGCTTCCCTGTGCAGACCCTTGGTCCACTTGAAAAATGCCGATTCTCCATTGACTTCAACGGGGCTCGTTATTCGAGATGAGCACTCGAGCATCGGGAAAAGTTTGTCTCGAATAACGAGCACCCAAGCATTTTAGTGCTTGCTCATCTCTACTGTTTACATTATGGTGGCTTGACAAAATAGGAGGAGTGCAACATCAAAACAACTGTATATAGTCAAACACTGAATAACAATTAATCTCTTTTTTGAACCCTTATGCTTAACGCCCGTATAGGTTTGCTATATGTAAAGTGAGCATACACATAGGTTGCAAGCAGGGCCGGTTCTAGACAAAGTGGGGCCCTGGCCAAAACTAAAAGAGGGGCCCCAAAATAAAACTATTTTATAACCAGTCACAGTCAGAAAGAGGCTCCCTTTAGTATGGTAAAACAAACTGTAATATTGGAGAATTATATAGGAGATAGATGATAGGGAGATTGATGGGCAGCATGGTGGCTCAGTGGTTAGCACTACCACCTTGCAGCGCTGGTCAACATCTGCAAAGAGTTTGTATATTCTCTCTGTGTTTGCATGGGTTTCCTCTGGGACCTCCGGTTTCATCCTATACTCCAAAAAATTACGGGTAGGTTGATTAGACTGTGAGGCTCATTGGGACAGGGACCGATTTGGCAAGCTCTGTGCAGCACTGCGTAATCTGTGTGCGCTATATAAATAAAGAAATTATTAATTATTATTATGATAGAAGATAAATATGAAAGATGATAGAGATTTCTAGATGCAGAACTATAAAGTAGATGAAATATACAGGAGGTAATATATACAGGAGGTGATATATACAGTAGATATATATGAGAGATAAATACAGTAAGAGAGAAATAGAAGATTGATTAATAAATAGATAGAGAAAAAGTGAGATATATAAATCGTCAGAATATATGAGATTGTTAACTAGACAGATAACTAAAAATAAAATCAAAAATAATCAGTAAGTAAAGTAAACAGAGCAAACCACATATTTTATGAAAGCAGACACTTGCCACATTTTTAAAATTGCATTAAAGAGTTTATAGACATGGGCGCCTTCATGCAATTTTGATATAAACTGAAACATTTTTATAAAAAATACTTAAAATTTTACTTTGATGGCAAAAAATGTGTTCCAGACAGAAGATATTTACCTTCACATCTCCAAAATGTAATAGATGGACATATGTAGAGTTCACAAATGTATAAATCCACATAATATGACTAAAACTGTAATAACTAGATATCAGCTTTTCAGCTGGAAATTTTAAGACAGTCACAACCTGCAAAATATAGCAATAAAACAGAATAAAAAGTTAAGGCGTCATAAAACCTATATAATTTTGAAAGCAGACAACCAGCGATGCATTTGGCAATTAACATTCAAAATTTCCTCTAAAATATGTACAAAACCAGAATACTTATATAAAGAAAATATACTTTCCTAAAACAGTGAGATGTGAGGAGATTATACATAACCCACATGTGTATATTCACCAAAACATGCATCAAAAGGAACGTAAATCCACTGGAGACACCAAACAATTTTTGCTGAAAATTGCATTGAGCGTCACACAGATCTATAATTGTATGCTCCCTTACACAATGGTAACCGAAATAATCCATAGCTAATGAGATTTAAAAAAGTCACTTTTAGATGTGCACCATTGTATTATCCGCACAATAACAGAACCCTCCGCGCTTCATAAGAATTTGAGTGAGAACGTCATAACATAGGTGTTAGTTATAGAGGATGGTGTGAAATAAAAACTTTATTCCCAGAACATGTGTGTTTTTGGTGTTACATATAACTTTATGAACATGTTCTGGTTGCGGTGTTAATATGTAGTCACATTAGGCAAAGAGGATCGAATGTTCATCGTATCAGTCGTAAAGTGAATATTTCCATTATCTGTGAGGTGCAGAAGCTCCTTTGTGCAGCAAATTCTCCCTGTAGCCTGATGGCTAAGAATCTGGAGGGGGGGGGGGTACAATTCAGATGGCTGTATCTTTGGCTCTGTGACACCTAACATCTCACTTCTTTTTTCCTAAGAAAGAAGAGAATATCCTCTTTTATACAAAATCATGAATTTGTTTCTAAGTATTAGGAAAACTGAGATATTAACTGTTAAACTGCCATTGGGAGTGATTTTTATATATAAAAATGGCACCTGATATTCTCAATTTAAATCTGAATATCTGTGGTTCCATTGCACCTAGAAACAAAATTCAAAATTCATTTGAAAGAAGAGATTCTCCCCTCTCAGGGGGCCCTGGGCAATTGCCCACTTTGCCTACCCATAGCGCCGGCCCTGGTTGCAAGACTTGTTGGGATATTTGTGCTCCACGTGAGACAACCACGTGAGGGTGTTCAAAGGTCTGTTGTGCAGAAACCGGTTTTACACTCCTTTTTGCAACATTTAAGTTATAGCATAATGCCATCTAAGGGTGCGTCCAGAAAATCCGGGGGGGGGGGGGGCTGGCCCCCCCAGGGATAAAAATTCAACGAAGATTGAAAAGTTTCTAAAAACTACCCCTGCCAAAACACAAAAGGCAACTAAGAATGGTGGGTCTAGATATAGCCCTCTAAAGACAGAAACTGAAGAGGTAGAGTCCCCCACTCCCTCGGTCAATATGGCCAACCCCCCTATTTGGGAGGAAATACTATCCGCAGTAAATAAAATCAACCCTGCTCCCGAACAACTTTCGTTGCAGGTAGCAGAGACCAGGTCTGATGTTCTGTTAATCAGAGACGAGATAAGTAAGATCAGACAAAGGTTGAACACCCAAGAAGAAAAAATTAGCAAAGTGGACATGGTGAATGGTCTGAACAAAGTATCAATAAATAAGATAAAAGCAGAGAACAAGGTCTTGCAAAATAAGATAGTGGAAATGGAGGACCATTGCAGAAGGGCGAATATTAGATTGATAGGGTTTCCAGAGGGAGTGGCAGGGAAAGACATGGTACAATTTATACAAAAATATTTGCAGGAAACGGTAGGAGTAAAATGGTTGTCCCTTGTTTTGTGTGGAACGGGCACATCGGGTACCAGGGAAAAAAACAATTCCAGGAGAATACCCGCGATCCATAATCTGTAAAATTTTATTATCAAGGGATCGGGACACCATACTTAGGGAATTACATAACAACAAGGAAGCAGTTTTTGATGGCAATAAAATCGCCACTTATCCGGATTATTCAAAAGAAACTATGATGAAGCGCAGAGGTTTTTCAGAACTTAAAAAAAGATTGATAACGGCAGGACTTACCTATTCTCTTCTTTTCCCCACCCGTTTGCTAGTAATCTATGAGAAGTCTCTATTTTTTGATATTGTTGAAGAGGTTATGAAATGGGCAGAATCAAAGGGGTTTTAGTATGTATATTAAAGTTGTAACTGGAGCTGCTTAGTGGGATGGAGGGGAGACAAAGGGTCAACCCCTAGTAGGAGTACAATAAGAAGATTAGGTACACTAATGTGGGGGGGGAGGAAGCCGGAGGGAGGTTTTTTTTTTTTTTGTTTGAATGTTTTCTGTAATTATATGGAACGTCAGGGGGTTAGGAGATAGGGTCAAGAGACGGATAGTATTCAACATCGTACAATCTCGTCTTCCTGCCATTATATGTCTCATTGAAACACATGTGACAGAAGAGACAGTGGTTAGGATGAGGAGTAAATGGGCAGGGATGGAGTACCACTCAGTCTTCTCGGCATAACCGAGGGGAGTGAGTGTCTATATTCACAAAAACTTGGAAAGTGTGGTGTATGCCTCAGAGCTGGACAGGGAAGGCAGATATGTATTCTTGTTTGGGAAATTTCATGGCATTAAATGCACACTCATATTTGTGTATATCCCACCCCCATTCTCTATTTTTTTGTTGGGGAGAGTAATGTCCTTTTTGGCCCCAAGGGGAGAGTACCCCGCATACGTGTGTGGAGACTTTAATAGTGTTTGAAATCCAGTACTGGATAGGGTGAATGTTCACAGAGCTCAGGACCCACACTGCAGTCATAACACCCCACTAGCCAAGTTCTGTCAAGAGGTGGGCTGGGTGGATGTTTGGAGACACTTTAATGGGGAAAAAAGGGGATACTCTTGTTTTTCTAGATCAAACACGATAATGTCGAGAATTGACTTAGTGCTTGCAACCAAAAAAGCCCTATGCCACGTCCAACACATTAAGTATGTTAACGCCAGCCATTCCGACCACTCTATGGTGGTCATGGGGTTGAGCCTTCACGACAAATTGGATAGTTGGAGACGCCCCTTTAGATTGAATCCACACTGGATGTCCGTCATAACATCTAGGGATGACTGCTTTAGGAGGGAAGTGTCTACCTTCACAAATATTTTTGTGAGACAGGTAGACCTGGTAAACTCCTATCAGAAATCATACAGGAACAAGGTAGAAAGCACAGGATAACCCAAATCCAGGATGGGTAGGGTATAGTGGTAACGGAAGAAGAAAAGATCAGAAGGGTTTTCGAGGAATTTTTTTCTGAAATGTATAGGTCACAACTAGCGGTTGGGATGGAGGGCATCGCCAGATACCTCATGCAGGTTGACACCCCTGAGTTGTCGGAGGCACAGAGGAGGGTGCTGGGTGCGCCCCTGACATTAGGGGAGTTGACACAGGCATTAGTATCAATAAAGGGTAATACAAGCCCTGGATTGGACGGTCTCCCTTTCGAAATTCATAGAAGGTACAGGGATGTCCTCCTTCACATGCTTCTGGAAGTATTAGAGAAGGGAAGAGACAGAGACAGACTTCCTGACTCCATGAGAAAAGCAATAGTCACCCTGATACCCAAAAAAACAAGAACCCCCTGGAATGTGATTCCTATATACCAATTTCCTTACTTAACACAGATATAAAAATTTTCGCAAAAATGTTAGCTTTAAGGATGCAGAAGGTGATAGGTGAACTAATACACCAAGATCAGAGTGGGTTCATACCGGGGAGGTCGACGATCAATAACTTTGATAGATTATTCGCAAACATTCAGCTGAGGGGACCAGGGGTAGACCACTCCATCCTGTCTTTGGACGCATCTAAGGCGTTTGATAGGGTGGAGTGGTCATTTTTGTGGGCCGTTCTGGACCGGTTTGGTTTTGGGTAAGATTTCCTGTCCTGGGTGAAGTTATTGTATAATGAACCCATGGCAAGGATTGATGTAAATGGGAAATCACAATTTGTAACATGTTAAATGAGGTATGGAAAACACTAAGGAAAATAGGAAGGATAGAAGGTTCAATTGAAAGCACGCCATTGTGGCACAATACACACATTAGGGAATTTTGGAAAATGGGAGGAAGTGGGATTTGCTGGAAATCCCGAGGGATTAATAGGGTAGCACAATTGTTTAAAGATAGCCAACCTATACCTTTTATAGAGTTACAGAAAAAGTATGGAGTGGGGAACAAATATTATTTTTACTACACTCAGATCACGGATGCATATAGAGGGTCCTTAGAAAAAAAAAAATTTCGATAGAAAGAGACACTTTGATAGATAGACTGTGGTTAGATGGCAGGGTTAAATACACTATATCAAAGATTTACAATATGTTACATATAGAAATCACACAGCACATTAGGTTTAAGGCTCAGGGCCACTGGGAATTAGAAATTGGAGATATCACTGTTGATCACTGGAACAAGGCGTTTTATAACACGATCCATTCCTCATTGAACATGAACCATAGGATGGTGTACTTCAATTTTCTTCATAGAATCTACTACTCCCCTTGGAAGATTTCGAGAATGGGTGTGGGTACACAGGCAGAGTGTTGGCGTTGTGGGTCAGATGAGGTGGGGCTTTTTCATATGGTTTGGAGGTGCCCAAAAATCACTCCCTTCTGGGAAGGGGTCCACCAAAGGATGGAACAATGACTAGGTATTACAATTGAGGAATCGGCTAGGGTACTCATTCTTAACATGATCAGATGTGATCTCTGTCCAGGTCTGGGGAAACACCACATAGTAGCAATTTGTAGACTCTCGCTCCTTGCTAAAGTGTTGATTACAAGAATGTGGAAGTCCACAACGTGCCCAACTTTACAGCAAAGGGAAGAATTATGTAAAAAAAGTAGAAAAATACAAACAAATACACTACACGCGCATTAAGAAAATCAATGACTGGGAAAAGATCTGGGGACAACAGTCTAATAGTTAGGAATGAACCAGGTATCAAGACGCGTCACTATCCCCCCACGTAGGTGTTCCTTTTTTTAATTTACTTTTTTTTTTCTTTTTTTTCTTTTCTTTCTCTGCCTCCGGCTTGGGTTGGGTGGGGAGGGAGGGTAGAAGGGGATAGATTATAATACACAGGTCATATAATTTAATAATACGACAGCATAATGACAAATACTATAACTCGAAAAAAAAAAAAGTATGGTTTGGTCTGGGTTTTTTTTTGTGCCAATCAATGTCGCAAATTTTAGACAATTTGAAATGATAAATGTCATTTGCGACATTTATCACATCTGGAATAGAAGATAAATGTGTCTGGTGGACATTTCAAAATGTTCTTAAAAAGGAGTAAGAACTGCAATGTGCAAGAAACTGGCTCAAAAAGACAGAAACATCATGAAGAAAAATAAAGATAAATGACCTCCAATAAGTTTTGTTATAAAATTAGGGGCCTCGGCTTATACTTGAGTATATATGGTATTTAATGCATCGGCTTCTTCTTTCTGATTTTATACACCATTCTCCAGTAGGGCTCTAATGGCAAAATAACAATGTAAATTCTTACTCTCCTAGAAGTGTAAAAATGATAGGTATTTAAATGCAAGCGTAATGCCAAGTTCTTATGCTTGCATTCAATGTTGTAACTAATAAGTTTTATCAAAGACTCATTTTCATTAATTTCAGAAGATAAAATGTGCCAAAATCATACATATATTGAAGATAAAAATAAATGAAAAAAGCAGATCTCATAGTCACTGGGGATCACCCCATAGCTTAGTATACAATTAGTAATAAACAAACAGGACACATTTAGCAGATGGTCTTCAAAGTGGCAACATATTGCTAGCAGTAATCGCCAAAGTACATTGGATTATGCAACTACACGTACACAAGATTACATATTACAATGTCAAATAATCCTTACATTATAATTTAACCCCATGTCATACATGTAGTAGTCAAATATACAAGAAAGGTCTGAGGCACTATCTAGGGCAGTGATGGCGAACCTTTTAGAGACCGAGTGCCGAAACTTCAACCAAAATCCACTTATTTACCGTGAAGTGCCAACATGGAATTTTAAACAGTAACTTATTGCTACCTGTTCTTCCACATCTTTCAATTGTATTGGCTGCCTAAGGCCAAAAGTACAGTTGACAGAAGGAGTTCAAATTCAAACTATCATTGTTGCTTCTCTCCAAGGTCTCTCTATACAGGAAGAATGGTGGGTCCAGCAGGAAGACCTCCAAAGATAATGCAGTTCTGTCAACACCTTCTTACTTTCCCTGCAGTTCCAAACAGCCAATTAAGTGTTGCTTTAAAATACCGCTGAGAGCAGCATCTCATAAGTTGTCTGGGACTGTAGGAAGATTCAGTGTTTGGTGAACTCTGTCCTTGGATGATGGCCTGAGTGCCCACAGAAAGGGCTCTGAGTGCCACCTCTGGCACCCGTGCCATAGGTTCGCCACCACTGATCTAGGGTAATTTATTTTTTTAGTGCTGGATGATGTGGTTCAGACAAATGCTACATGTACAGGGAATGAGAAATGTAAACCAAACACCAAACATGAACAATAGTAAATGTTATTCCAGAGTTTTTTGGTAATATGGATATCTTCTAAATGAAACTTTCAGAGATGTCATTATATCCTGTCTATTTCCATGTCAACAACACATCCAAATGAACCACTTTTATTCTTGGCTCCTACTATTTTAGTAAAGCAGTAAACAGTTATGGATTTCAACTGATCCATCATTCATATTAGCAGTCCTTAACTGCCTGGGCCTAGGTGACCCGGGATTAGGTGTTTTACACCCCGATTTTATAACAAGCAGTTGAGGACCCCTACTCCTGTGTTTTTTTTAAATCACAGGGTTTCAACTGCAGGATTAGGTGATGGTATACAGTCTTCTGGGAATAACTTGGTACCACCTTTTGCTCTACATAAAAAGTTTAAAAATGTTTAAAAATGTTCTTTTAAGGCACACATGTAAAAATCAAGTTTACATCTTTATAATCTATATTTATAGAAAAATGATGTTAAGGATCAGCAACAGATTGGAAAGACATGTACAATAAAAGTGCATTATTTGTTCAATACTTTCACTTTCTTTTTCTTTAGCTTCACATTCTGTAGAATGCGCACATCTAACCCTGCTAAGTCTTGTTGAAATTGTATATTTGTATTGAGAAACGGAAAAGAAGGACTTTTGACATTTATGTTGTGATCTATATAAAAGAGTGAAAAATTGTATTCCGTTCCACTCCAGTTACCGAATCCTTGCACTACATTGATTCCAGCTCTAAAACCTGCATATTTATTAACATGTCCAATCAATACTATGAGCCAAAATCACTAAAAATGGTTTCATGGCATTTGCTGTAAAATCCAAATCCCTGCATATATTCCCTTCCAATACCCAGGAAAGGAGGCAATATGAAAGGGACACTATAATGCCTACTTTATGAGCCCCTCAGTGACCCTCCATTATTTTGTTGAATGAAAATAAAAAGCCCATGCTAGTCCTTCTCTCTTGCACCATTGCTCTCATAATACTTTTAGCGGAAATATTGGGGCACATTAACTAAGGGCTTTGTGCCAGTTTTCTGTCAGACTTTGCACATTCTTCTAGTGTAAACTGCTTGCACAGGTATGTAAGAAGTGTCTGCACCACAAATGTGTCACACGGAACCCTTTTGTGGTGCAGCTGCACTAGTCATCATGGGGGCGTTCTGGTCCTCAGTCGGACTGTGCGCCAGATTTAACATGCAAGTCTGAGAGAATTGTGTTGCACACCCCATAATAAAGATAGACCAGAAAACTGGCACTCTGTTGGCCCAGTTCTGGGAGCACCAGATTCATGAAGAACAGGCACCAGAAATCATGAATCTGGCGCTCCCTGCATTATACACAGGCAAGCCACACTTACTGCAGTCTGAACTCTGTAAATGTGCCCCATTGTGTTCTAAAGTGTGTGGCATGCTTTATGTCTTTTGTTGCATTGGAATCATCTTCAGGAAAATTATGAGCCAAAATTACAAACTGATATGAATATACAGTGTGCCGCCTGCCTCAGTTCCCCACCTTAAAGGGGTTTTCCCACAGAACAAGTTTAGCCCTATCCACACGATATGGCCTAACTTGCTGATCGATGAGGGCCTCAGTGATGATCAGCAAGTTAGGCCCTATCCTGTGGATAGGGCTTAACTTGTTTTGTTGGAAAAACCCTATAAGAAATAATTACTTACAAAGTGAAAAATATACTGCTTGGCATGAATAGTAAAACTATTCTCTACATCCACAGTTACATTCATAAGTGATATATTTGTAATAAGAATGACAATCAGATCCTCTTTAGGGGGAGTCTATCAGCAGTACTAAGATCTTTAGATGCAGTTGGTGCATCTAGTGGTGTCTCCTCAAACTGCTGTGCTAATAAAACTTATTGGGTCTTATTTACTAAGGGTCCAAGGATCGCATTTCCGTCGGACTTCCCAATGTTTTCGGATTTGCGCCATTGGGACAGGTATTTAGAAGGGGATTGTGTTGCATGTGATCGGATTTTGGTGCAGCGGCACCGGCTTTCATGCGAGGGGGAGTGGGCAGACTGATTCGGACTGAGCGTAGGATTTAACATTTAAATTGTATCACATCCAATACACTTACATATACCGTGAAGAAGATGGTGAACTCTGTCGGAACTGAGTAGGGAAGCGACAAATGCAGGATATTGGGTGCACAATGTTAGTGAATCGAGGCACAGTGCATTCCGGTCGGACAATGTTCCAGGGATGGGTAAGTAAATGTGCCCCCTTATATTTCCCAGCCCTTCCCCTCTGCTGTAATATCTAACCAGAAGCCATCTCCTGCTCTGAGAGGGAAGGGGCATTGCACAAAGTTCAGCTACAATCCTGGAATATGAAAACATATGAACACACACACAATCTTAGCTTCCTTAGGCTGGAGACACATATAAATGTTGTATTTCTGAGCCAAAGCCTAGAATGCTTTGAGAAGTAAAGGATATTACATTATTTGATATTACCTTTTCCTTGTTAACCCACTTCTTGCTTTTGGTCAAAAAACGGAAACAAAATTTCTAATTAAAAACTGTAGGAGTGGTTTACCAGGCATGTCTGAGAGCAGAGTCAACTAATGTCAACTAATCTGAGCTCAACTTTGGGTTTATAAATGGCTGTGGGAAAATAATAGCTGAGCTCTGATTGGTCTGATAAATCTTACCCATTGGGGCACAATTACTAAGGGTCCTGTGGCTGCGATTCCGTCGGGTTTTCCAGAATATTTCATTTTTGCGCTGTTTTGCTCTGAGTTGCTCCGGGTTTTGGTGCACGCGATCGGATTGTGGTGCATGTGACAGAAATCCGGGGGCGTGGCGGTAGGACAACCCAAAGGATTCGGACAAACCGTGGAATTTAAAAAAAGAATTTTGTCGCAAGATCAGCACTTACATGCGCCGGGCAGAAGAAGGTGAACTCCGGCAGACCTCGGCGCAGCAGCGACACCTGCTGGATATCGGGCGCACAACCTTAGTGAATCCCAGCAGACCCAAATCCTTGCAGGACAACGTGCTGGACAATTAACCCTTTCACGCACCTGGGCAAAATAGTATGTCAATGTGGAAAGATACTTCAGGAAAAAAAGTTTAAATCATTAAAATATTTAAAATATTAATAAATAAAACAACACTTTATGACGTATAAAAAATACAAATACACAAAGAATCCTGTCATATGTTGGTAAAAAGTGATAAAAAAAATGTTACACACTCCAAAATAAGACCACTACAAAAACAATTCTTGTTGCAAAAAATGAGCCCTTAACCAGATTTGTCATACAAAAAATGTTAAAAAATCTGAAAAGATGATATGAGGAAGAAAAGGTAATGAAAGAGGTAACAGTGCTTGTACAGTGGGCAGTGGTACCTTTCCGCATCTTCTCCTAATAGGGCACAGTGGGGTTTTACAAAAGGGTGAATCGGTCACTTTCATCGAGACTGTTCATAGGCTGTTCATGTCATTACAGTGTATTCTTTAACAGCTGTTTTGGTTTGTCTGGTATGTGTTGTTCACGTTTTTATTTGGATGTGCGCACCTGCAGATTCGTACTGAGCGCGGGATTTAACTTTCAAATTGTGTCGCAAGGACAATGCACTTACATACAGGGGAAAAAGAAGTGTGACACTCCGGGGGACCTGAGCGGGAAGGCGAAATAAGCATGATATCGTGGGCACGATCTTAGTGAAGAGTTCATTATTGTCTTACCGGGTAAGAAATAGGTCAGTTCGTTATGGTATCAGAGTTATTCCAGGTCAAATATCATTGGTTCAAATTAAGGAGCAGCCATCAAGAAGATTTCCAGGAAATGGGATGGTTGTGGGGTGTATGAATATTATAGCCCCTAAAGGTTTTGTAATTCACTTTAATCATTCACTATGATACTTGAATTAATCTTCTTAGGGAATGGAGGTAGTGGCCTTTCTGCTGCAGTTTTCAAGACCTTTGGAGGACCTCGTTTTTGTGATCCAATTTTTAAGATGATGGCGTTTCTTCAGACATATGCTAAAATATAGGCTCTATATCCATTGCTGGATAGGGTATTCAGATATCTCTTTTTTTTCTTTTTTTTTTTATCATTCTTTATTTGAACAATTGTATATAACAAATATCACTATTACAAGATAGCACTTACAGTTACAATACATGTATAAGACAACTTGCAAGTCGAGGACACGCAGGTCCAGACAATATAAAGTATTAGTTAGTACAATATATATAATGGTATAAATATATGATGTATACGTATATTAGGGTACAGACCTCAATACTATCAGTTGCCAAAACATCATAGGCGTAATGAGGTCGATAGTGAATCTATATATATATGTAACAAATAGTTAGAATTAACACTTCCCAAGAATGTTAGATACATTACTAGCAGATGATTGAGCTAATATGAAGCCACAAGTACAAAAAAGAAGAGGAGGGAGGGGTGAGGGGTAGAAACCAGTCATCAACTAGAGCAATCCAGATATAAATGGAATGAAGGAGCATTTTTACATAAAAGTATTAAACTCAGGTGATTGTCTAAAAGTGAGCCAGGGGCCCCAAATGGTTGTGTTGTCGGTACTGATATTATGCTTGGCAGCAGTTAATTCTTCATCCTTCCCGATCCGATGCAGCACGGTTATCTCACCAAACCAATCTGAAACTTGTGGGACTCTGGTAGTCTTCCACAGCCTGGGGATGAGGGACCTCGCAGCAATTAGCATGAATCCCATTAATGATTTTTTGGCTTCAGATATCTCTTTTTCCATTTTCTTTCCAAAATAAAATGATGATCTGGGACTTTTGATTCATCATGAATTTACTCTTCAGAAGTAAATTTACTTGCCATTGATAGGACTAGTTTAGGCAACAGCATCACATGATAAACTCTTTTTTTATGTAAATGGATTGATGGTGATAGTAAATTGATTTATGCTGGCAGTAGTCATGTCTTGTAGAACCCTAGAAGACTGTAAATGTAGGTCACCTGGTCAGACCCTGAGTTCAGTGAGTAGCTACTTTTAAGTCTCCAAACAATCATACGTATTCTGTCACCGAAACAAGCTGATCCCTGAGGAAATTGGACAAAATAGAAAGAAAAGGGATTCATTAGAGGGGTTATTGGATTATCTTGCTCTAAGGCTAGAGATGCATATTTGCTTATCTATCCTTTATAGATTAGCTGCTTTTTATGTTCCAGTTCTTCAACACATAAATCTTAACTCTGGATTAGATACTTTTTGTCTTTGTTGAAGGAAAATAGTAAAAATCACTTTTGACATAAATCATACTAATTTACTGCGAGTATTTACTATTTTAAATTAGATCTGGCATGAACCGTGACTCCCTAATGCCAACGCTTAAACACAACGAATTTCTAAATTGGATCTGACAGAAGCCATGACTATTAAGTATTAGTATTTATAATGATGCCATTGAGGCCTGAAAACACAAATACAAATGAATATTTTAAGCATGGCTTAGCAACATCAATTCTTGTTATGTTCCCTTCTTGTTCATCCATGCAAATGGCAAGCAATGTACTAAAAATCTTGACATTCTGTTGGGAAAATTCCCTTGGGATAGGTTGCAGTTAAAATCACATTGTACAATTAAGGGAATGGACACATTTCCATGCTTTCTGTCTTCGCAGCAAACATGTTTGGTTGCTAATGTGTGTGGATATTTCCACACTACTTCACATAAGACACCATTTTCAGAAGAGGAGACAAAGTTTGAGTCACTGTAAAAACACTTTTAATTCAATTGTTCTGACTAAAATAAAATAGAAGACAACAGTTCAGAGAAAAAAAATTATGTTTTTGTTGAACTTATCATAGTATCATAATTTATACGGTTGAAAAAAGACACATGTCCATCAAGTTAAACCAAGGAAGAGAAGGAATTGGATGAGGAAGGGATTTAGGGGAAACAATTCTATATATCTTAACCATCCATGTTATTTAGGTATAAAAAGGCATCTAGACCCTTCTTGAAGTTCTCTGCTGTCTCTGCCGTGACCAGTGCCTGAGGCAGGCTATTCCACAGATAGCTGATATTTTCTCACAGTAAAGAAGCCCTGTCGCCTCTGGTGGTTAACCTTGTTTTTCCCAGACGCAGACTGTGGCACCCTTGGAGCAACGGAACAACTTTCCATAATATTGTTTGTATTGACCATTCATATATTGTATATTCACATATATTATTTATTAAGTATAATATAAATGAATCATGTCACCTCTTTTTCTTCTTCACCAAATAAATAAAACTAGTTGTTTTAATCTATCCTCATACCTGAGCTCATCTATAACCCCTTATCATTTTTTGTGGCTCTTTGTGTGTACCCTCTCCAGCTCTCAGTGTCTGTAACTATTAAAGTGTAGGTGCCTCCAGCCTTGCCTACAGGTCCCTTCTAAGGGGGTTATAACTATGGACATTGCACATGAGGGCCCCGTTAGAGGTTTTAACTGTAGACCAAAACCAAGCATTTCAGCAGTTGATGAAACACAAATCCTATTTGCATGGTCAGGAAACAAATGCTCTAGATTAGAGAATGAGCGAGCACTAAAAGCTTGGGGTCTGTTATCAGGCGTTCCGGCTGCGGATTAAGGTTGTGGGGGCCCCCACTAAGTGTAGCGTACACACACGTCCTCGGTCGTTGGAATAATTTTTGTAAAGTTTATCTACAATTATGCTACAGTACATTGTACTAAAGTTTACAGCTTTATATAGTGATCATGGGAGGCTTTCAGAGGGTCCTGGTTATCAAAGCAACCAATCAGGACACCACAATGCCATTTAAGTGCCTTTGGCTGAGTTTAGGTGCAGTAATTAACCCCTTAACAATCAGGCCCTTTTTTAGTTTTTGCATTTCCATTTTTCACTTCCACCTTTAAAAATCTATAACTTTTTATATTTCAAATTAAAGAGCTGTGTGAGGGCTTGTTTTCTGCATAACAAATTGCACTTCACAGTGCTGGATTTTACTGAACATTTTATTACAATGTGCCATTGGCACATTGTAAAAAATGTCCAGAAAATATACAAAGAGACAGATCTATGAATAAATCCTACGACATAAAAACACAGGCTGTATTACCATGCCAAAAGAAGGACCACACACAGACAACGCCCCTACACGTGTTTCGCGTTGGCGTTTTTTTCAAGGGGAGAGCCATACGCGAAAACACTGTCGGGGGCATTGTCTGTGTGTGGTCCTTCTTTTGGTATGGTATTACAGCCTGTGTTTTGATGTTGTAAGATTTGTTCATAGAGCTTCATCTCTAGATATTACATTGTATTTTTGTCTATTTTAGACTACTATATTATCACGTTCTGTATTCAGTGTACTTTTGTGCCATGGGCTGATTTCAACCCTGATTTGCCATATACACAGTTTTAATCCGTTGTAGTCGTCCTAGCTTGCTTTATTACTATGTGAAATTTTAATATATGTACCAACTCGAAGTTAAGTGTAATTTGTATATAGTATTATTTTGGTGTCTTTCAAACTTTTTTGGTATTGCATTACGTACCCTTTGGTAATTTGCTTGCTTGCCTATACCAAACGGGTTATTTGTTTTTGTGTGCAATATACGCACCTTGTACAGAGAGGGCTCATGGGCTAATACGTCACACATCAGTAAGGAGTTGTCTTCTATCTAATACAGCATAAATAGGAAAGAATAAAAAGTGAACAACAGTTCAGTGCTCATCTAGTAACCATTTTAGGGTATTCTCACTGACCGATGATGGTCACACAAATGGTATACTGCCAAGCCTAGTGCCTCTAGATAACAATTAATCTCAAAGGGATTAGTTTTAAAAAAGACACTGTTCCAAATGAGATTTTGTACAAAAATATTTAATCTAAAATACTGTAGAGCACAAAAATACACAAAATACTCAATAATATTTCAGAATAGAGCGTTTTGGGTGAAAAAAAATTCATTAGTTACACTAAGACACCCAATAGAATATCTTGTCTGGTGAAGGATTTTTTTAAAAATCACAAAATATATTATTCTGACCTTTTTTACTTATATTTTTAGCTTACTGTACCGGTTAGACTAAAGTTTACAGCTTTATATATGATCATGGGAGGCTTTTCAGAGGTCCTGTTTCATAAGCCACCCAATCAGGACACCACAATGCCATTTAAGTGGCCTTTTGCTGAGTTTAGGTGCAGTAATTAACCCTTAAACAATCAGGCCCTTTTTTATTTTTTTGCATTTCCATTTTTCACTTCCACCTTTAAAAATCTATACTTTTAATATTTCAAATTAAAGAGCTGTGTGAGGGCGTTTGTTCTGCATAACAATTGCACTTCACCAGTGCTGGATTTTACTGGAACATTTATTACAATGTGCCATTGGCACATTGTAAAAAATGTCCAAAATATACAAGAGACAGATCTATGATAAATCCTACACATAAACACAGGCTGTATTACATGCCAAAAGAAGGGGACCCACACAGACAATCCCCCTACACCGTTTTTCGCGTGGCGCTTTTTTCAAGGGGAGAGCCATACGAAACACATGTCGGGGCATTGTCTGTGTGTGGTCCTTCTTTTGGTATGGTATTACAGCCGGTTTGTGAGTTGGAATTTGTTCATAAGCCTCATCCTAGATATACAGGTATTTTTGTCATAGACTACTAATTATCACGTTCGGTATCAGTGACTTTGTGCATGGCTGATTCAACCCGATTGGCCATAGACAACACGGGTAGAATGAAAAAAATCCGTTTAGTTCCGTCCTCGCCTTGCTTTATTACTATATGTGAAATTTTAATATATGTACCAACTCGAAGTTAAGTGTAATTTGTATATAGTATTATTTTGGTGTCTTTCAAACTTTTTTGGTATTGCATTACGTACCCATTGGTAATTTGCTTGCTTGCCTATACCAAACGGGTTATTTGTTTTTGTGTGCAATATACGCACCTTGTACAGAGAGGGCTCATGGGCTAATACGTCACACATCAGTAAGGAGTTGTCTTCTATCTAATACAGCATAAATAGGAAAGAATAAAAACTGAACAACAGTTCAGTGCTCATCTGGTAACCATTTTAGGGTATTCTCACTGACTGATGATGGTCACACAAATGGTATACTGCCAAGCCTAGTGCTTCTAGATAACAATTAATCTCAAAGGGATTAGTTTTTAAAAAGACAATGTTCCAAATGAGATTTTGTACAAAAATTTTAATCTAAAATACTGTAGAGCACAAAAATACACAAAATACTCAATAATATTTCAGAATAGAGCGTTTTGGGTGAAAAAAAGATTCATTAGTTACACTAAGACACCAATAGAATATCTTGTCTGGTGAAGGATTTTTTTAAAATCACAAAATATATTATTCTGACCATTTTTACTTATATTTTTACAGTGTTTTTTAATTAAAATTATTTATCTACCAAGTGCAGATTTTAGCATAGCTCAGGTGAGTGCTTTTATTTTTACCTTGTACAGATACTCTAACTCTATGGAGAGAGCTTAGAATGGTGTACATGTACAGTATTTTACAAGGTTAAAGACACATATTAATTGAAAAATATTTGACTTTAAGGAGAATTGTATATATGGGAACCTTATGATCGGTCTGTGTTTCATCATAATAATTGTCTGGATAGGAGAAACTGTAGAAAGAATTACGGAGCAATATAGCGACCTATCTAAAATAAGACAGTAGATAGGTCTCAAACTATCTTACACATTTTAATAATAATAATAATAATAATAATCTTTATTTATATAGTGGCATCAAATTCCATAGCACTTTACAAATTATAGGGGACATATACAAATATAATCTTACATTACAGAGTACAAACAGTCATATGGAACAATAGGAGTGAGAGCCCTGCTCACAAGAGCTTACAGTCTATGAGGGTGACACAAGAGGTATAAGAGCTTGTATAATAGTCCAGCCATTCTTTATAAGGGAACAGTATAAAATAGTTTAATTAATAAAAATTCTGCTGCTCGAACCAGTCATCAGCCTACATCTTATATATAGGGTCCAAGGTGAAAATGACTGCAGAGAAGCCTGAAGCTTGGTATATATCTGGTGTTTGCTGGATTACCGACAGGAGGAGGACACAGGATGGATTAGTAAAGAGAGAGTTGCGGTTAGTGAGTGTGATAGGCTTGCCTCAAAATATGGGTTTTAAGAGCATGTTGTAAAGGTTGGGTATTAGTCTGATGGTCCGGGGTAGGACATTCCAGAGAATTGGTGCTGCTCGGGAGAACTCCTGGAGATTTACATGAGAGGTTTGAATTTAATTTGGTATACACCGTAGTTAAACTCAAGTCACAGATGAAAGCTCTTAAATGAATGAAGCCAAGCAGCAATATCCTCTTATATTTATCGATTGTAGGAAGTGACTATCCTACAATTTGTGTGAACATGATGTGCTTTTGAGGAGAAGTAACTACAGGCCACATAAAGCACTGGCCTACATCTACACCTTCTACATAGCCAAACCCCTGGTAATATGTTATAAACATGAAAGATAAAAACAGGCATTCTTATTGTCTTCATTAATGAAGGCAATCTAAACACTTAAAATATATGTTCTGTGTTGATTAAAAAGTTATTGTTTATGCATATAAAACCTAAGGCTAGAGAGAGGTTCTGAATCTGACAAAGGCAATTGATGGCTGACCTTGAATTTTACATGATGCACCAACAGCTATTAAAAGCATCTACTGGGTACCAGTCTCATCATCTCAATTAATGGCATGATGAATGCTTGTGAAATTACAGTTCATTAAAAATAATGTTGAGATCAAAATAAAATCCTTCAGAAAATAATTAGCTGTAGTAGAAATGCTGAGTAGCGTTTCCACTGATAGATGAGTTGAAGTCATTATTGATAATATGAGGGGGTGGAATGCCAACATGCTTGCCTTGTGTTTGTGATAGCCATCGTAGCAAATTCAAAAGGGCAAGATCTCATTTTAATGTTATTGGCATGTAAGTGATCAAATGCACAAGTGTGTGCCTATGAATTATTCTGCTCTCATTAATTGTGCAAATATACCAATCGTTATATAGGTCTTGCTAATAATATACAGCATCACACAAAATGTGCTTCCTCAGTAAATGTCAAGAAGCAGGTGCATATATAAATCCGGATAGTTGAGGGGTTAATATTTTGCTGCTATAGTGTTTACAATCAATTATAATGAAAATTAATTGTATGATATTATAGCGATATGAAGATATATATATATATATACCCATATATATGTGATATATGTGTGTAAATAGATTATTGCAAAAAAAATTGATCCAATGTCCACTATTTGAAAGCAGTCCACAAAAGAGGAAGATGTATGAGGGTGGTGAATATACATATTTTAAGAAATCTTGGTTTGACTTGAAGTAGATGAATAAATGTCAGTGAATAATAAATGCCCCATCCCCTAGTCTCTGACTGGAAGAATTGCTTTCAGCCTGGACATGAACAAGTGGATGGACTCACATCAGGTGAGTAGTGTGAGACTAATGTCCCTTGGGACCATCAGATAATCTTATTCTGGGGTCCAACATCATCACACAGGAAACAGATCCCACCAACTGCCAAATTAGGCTGTTTTCTGCTCTATCTCTGGCCAATCGGATGAACCTCTGATACAATCTTAACACTGATAAATATTGATCAGTCCCAAAATAACTAAAGTAAATGGCATGACACATGGACCTGGCATACTGCATTGGCACAGTGCAACCAAATAATCTTAGCAGTAATTCAATTTCCCCAAACTCTGAAATTTTGTTGAATCCCCCCACATAAATCCCTCCTCTCCTAATCCAGAAAAAAAGATCTTCAGATTGCCCTACGCCTACATAGACAATATTTTTATCTCATCCATTCCTGCGGTATGGAACGTTTGCCATCATAAGAAATTTGACAACCTGCCTCCCCTATTTCTTTAGCCATGGTCAGGGTTGGGTAACACAGAAGACAGGGGATAGTGTGCCCTGAGCTTGCCCCAACCTCTGTCCCTTCCTATAGCCACCCCACGCTAAACCGTGGGGTGACTACTTGAAGACTTGAAATACACTGGATAAGTGTGGGAAAGGAAACACAAACAGTCTGACAAACATAAAACACAAAAGAGTGGTAAACTAGCCGGGTCACAACGAGAGGGTGCGACAAGAACAAAGTCAGTAAGCAAAGAGTCAATGTCAAAAACTAGCCGAGGTCACAACAATACAGAACAAGTCAAACCTAATGCAGAGAGCGAGTGATGAAGGGATTTTAAACACTGGCACAGGTGACTTGTGAAGCTGCAATTTATGCAGCCAGAACTCCACCTCCAGAACCTGATAGGAGCTGGACAGCTTCTGGGAATTAACCCCTCATGGTGCAGAACAACCAGGCACCATGCAGAGGTACCACAAGTCCCAGCAGTTCCGAACACAACTCCTAGACAGTGAGAGATCTTGGCAACCGCTGCCCGGGATGAGAGGTGGAGTTTGCGCGGATACGCGCCGGGGGTGAGAGAATGCTGCTGCCACCACCAGAAGAACCAGAAGTCCCGGCATTCTCCCTAGCGAACCTGACAAAGATCAGGTAACTGCTCCCCTATATGGGGCTCTCTCTCCAGGCTGCCATGTCTCTTTGACATGCTATATTAGCATTAAATCATTTAAAAGGGGCTGATCTCACAATGTCATACAAAACGTCAGGCCAATGGGGGATTCTGACAAAATCAGATCTTAAAGCTGAGTCTATAGAATCAGGCCCGAATGGATCCAAAAACAACATAACACTGTAACTTTAGTTTACAGTGGATATCACAAACGGCTGATTAACAGCTCTCTCGTGGTGAGAGTTTCTTTCCAATGTGTATTCAGTAGCTAATAAAATGTACAAGAGCAGAGTGACCAAATATCACTGAAAATGTAGAATGAGCATATGGCAGTGGTCACCAAATAGCATGCTACAGTTTATTGTCCTGTACTGTTAGTGCATTACATCACATTTTAACACCATCATGAACAGGATTCACATAACGTAATTCTGCAGTCTTTAGACTGCTTTAAAAATTCCTGAATTAACAAGTAGATGGCATTAGATCACTATGTAACACATTATAAATAGCCTGGCGTAAAAATAACTGCATCGTTCTTAACAAGCAAATTCAACGATTAAATCTGTTTATTTAATTTGTTAGTTACTGTATATAATGTAACCTTTCCACACTTTCTAATAATTCAAATAACCACTGGAAAGGTTAAGGTAATTCCAATGTTTTCATGTTCACATTTATATGTCATGGGAACGCTTCAGCCTGATTAGAAAATCGTATTGTTATCTAAGAAAAATTAAGAAACGGTTGTAGCTTAAAATTTAGAACCAATGAAATGTCACATCCTGCAATTCTATTATTCTCAACTGGCAATGTTTATAAAAAAATATATATATGGCTTATTTTCTATTTGTCTGGTTTTTAGTGGAGAAATAATTACTAATTAGCATTTCTTGGTAAGGTATTTTAAGGAGAAGAGAATATTACAAATGTACCTACATGCAATGGGATGAATAGGATTACATTATATTTGATCAAATGGAAAATGAAAGGCTCCTTTTTCGTATAGTCATTTACGGTTCTTACACAGCTGATGTTTACAATAAGAGGCTAATCAAGTATCTTCAAGTCGTGCAAATTACTGGAATGTGTTTAATTAAACTGGATGAATAACTATGCTTTACTGCTTTATTTAACCAATTAGAATTACCTTAATGAAAATAAGCTTGGTTCCTTTATAATGGCTAACGTTTAGGTTGATCACTAGATGACCAGACAATAAAAATAGGAGCAAGTTTTTAAACGTATGTAAGGCCTGATGGTGCTAATTTAATTGCATTTTAGCATCTGCATTATTGCTGCAATTACCAGACACCCTGTGGTCTATTGAACCAAATGTATAAGTTTCATTTCACAATGGAGGAGCCTTTTAAGCTGGCTTTGCACATATGAAGACCAGGGTTTCAGAAAAGGGAATGAGGGGAAAACACATCTGAGTGGGCCACCAACCTAACTGCAAAGGCACATACTACTATTTGAGTGTTGCTAGTAGTCGCCTGGTCTCTGCCACACCCTACTCTATGCATTGCAGCCCTGTCCTGCAAGGGTTACTAGCCTGAAGGACAGCTGCTGCTGGAGCCGTGTCCAGGAACTGCCTTATATACCTGCCGACTCCCATCAAACCTCGCTGGTTATTCAGTATCCTGAGTTCTCTAATGCTCTTGTTGTTGTTGCTATTGTGTTGTTTGCTATTATTTGTAATTGACTTCTGCTTTGACTATCCTATATGCTATACGTTTTTGCCGCCATCTTGGTTTTGACCCAGTTTTGGCCGACTCCCTTTGTCTGTCTGTATCTGTTGTTTTTCCCTCAGTGTCATATATCTCCCAGTGTGATCCCCACTTTCCCTGTCTCAGACTTGTGTTGTTTTGTGGTGAACACTGGGCTATAACCGAATTCATGTTACCTGTCCACTCCAGCATCCAGCAGCTGCCAGATGAAGTAAGTCTTCTCTGTCACCTTGTAGGGTCTCTCAGGGACCGCTAGTTAGGTTCCTGATAGTGGGTTTGCTCTTGTCAGGACGGCTTATCTCCTGCAGGGATATTGCAGTGTGAGTTCGCCACCACGTACCCAGTCTGACAGCTAGCACCAAATATGGTTGTTGTTGTACTGTTGCTGGACAGGGCCTTTACAATTATATTATTAAAGGGTTTTCCCACGAAAGAAACTTCGCATGTTTTTATCCCCTAGTCATATTTACACAATAAAGAACTCCTTACTTTGCAATTTTAGTCAGTTTTTTTCCTGTTTTTGGTCCTATCACCGAGTCATGGTCAGTGTAAAATTCAGCACTGGGGGTGGACACCAGCTGAGCAGACACTTCTTGATTCCTCTGTGCTATAAGATGCTCTGCGCTGATAATGTGCTCAGATTATCAGGGAACAGGGTTTAGCTATACTTTAATTTAGCTTCTGAACAGTCTACTAGTATCTGACAAATATAAAAAGAGAGATGAGACAGAACAGAGTCATGAGATGGACATAAGACACAATTACATGATCAGCTCTTCTACCTCACCTTCCCTCTGATTCAGAGCTTATCTTGTTTGTAGAGCTTCTGATATCTCCTTTTCAGGCTGCTGAGAACATTGTAAAAGCAAACTGATGAACCAGGAAGTGTCATTGTCTGTGGTATTCTCTGCCTCCTACCCCTCCCTTCTCTCCTGCAATACAATAGAAGCTGAAGGAATATGCCAACCGCAGTGAGAAGATTTACGGTCGGATCCAGGGACAGCCAAATTGTAAACATTAGGATTGATAGAGACAGGTCGGAATTATATCTGTGAAAAGCTGTGATTTTTGTTTATAACAGTGAATAAGAGAATGTGTTAATTTGTTATCCTGAGTATGTTTAAGAATCTTGTCTTTGTGGGTATACCCCTTTAAGAGAATTAGAAAATGAGATGAATGTGACTATTTTGTTTTTTCTTTACCTCGGACAGTACCCTGATCTTGTAACATCATTGGGGGTCATTTACTAAGGGCCCGATTCGCGTTTTCCTGACGTGTTACCCGAATATTTCCGATTTGCGCCGGTTTCCCCTGAATTCCCTGGGATTGTGGTGCATCCACCGCAGAGAACGCGCCACTGGATCGTGAATGGACTGGGTAAGTAAATCTGCCCCATTATGTCTATATTTTCATATCACTTTTATCATATTACTCTTCATATAGACTTATAGAACTACATAAATATACATTAGTTTTAAAACAGGTAAATAAATTTAGCCTTCATAAGTCCACATCAAGCCATACAATGTGTTCATTGGCAATTTTAAAAAATAAAAGTTTGTTACCCATATTTTGTTGCACAATCTTTTAAGACAATTACCATAGATTAACAAGATTTGAAGAACCTGAAGAACACAAAGAACTTAGTGCCTACGAAAAAAAAAAACAAGTGATTTCAAAAAGACAAGGGCTGTTTGGTTTAGCCTCTTTGAAACTAGGATGTGTAAAAAGTACCTTGAAGAAATCCCAGGAAACACCTCTTAGACCGAAGGTTAAATTTACACTTTAACTCCCCTTACTGTCCCCCCCTTCCCCCCTTCATGAGATTTTGTCAGGTATACACAATACTGCTTAGAAGTTTAGGTGTGAATAACTGTCTCAGTCAATTAGTCATTCCTTACTCATTAGTAAGGGGTATACCCCCACTCTACTCCCTGAGAACCTCTATTTAGATAAGTATTTATATCTGTACAAATGCATAGTTTGTAAGAATTATGTTGGCCCATATATTCAGTCCCCATACTTCACACTCCAACTCTGTATCTATATTTCTGTTTTACGGTTTTGTCTCTTTACTTATATGTTTTCAAAATGGAAAATGTTTTAAAACTCAATAAAAAGATTTAAAATTAAAAGAAAATGTGCTGAAAAAGACCAACTCAGCTTATACACGAGGGTATAAAAAAAATAAACTTTCATACTCCCCTTCCGGAGCTGCCCGATGCTCCCCTTGGCTCGTCGGTTCCCTGCGGTCCCTCTTCCATTCAGCTCTTCATCTGTAACAAAGCGGGCAGAGACACATGGATGCTGAATGGAAGAGGAGCCGCAGGTAGCTGAGGAGCCACAGAGAGAATTGGGCAGCACCGTAAGGTGAATATAGTAGTTTTTTTTATACACCCAGGGGCTGCAGGGCCATCTATCAATAGGGGGCAACTGGCTGCAGGGCATTTCATAAGTGGGGTTGCTGGCTGCAGAGCATTTCATCAATGGGGTGCAGCTGGTTGCAGGGCATTTCATAAGTCGGGTTGCTGGCTGCAGAGCATTTCAATGGGGGGCATTCAATGCTGGCAGTAGGGCATTTCATTACTAGGGGATCTGCTGCAGGGCATTTCAATACTGGGGAGGCTTCTGGGAATCTCATTACTCAGGGATGCTGTGACCAATGCAGTTCCAACCCTACGATTATACTTGACTTATCGCTACAACATTTTTTTTGTTGCTGCCGGCCGGGGCTATACCGGCACCAAGAAAGAGGGACCTATTGGACTGAGGAAACTTTGCATAGAGAGGAAAATACAAAAATAGCACCACAATGGGATACGAATGGACTATCCAAAGGAAAAGGACTTCAGATAATCCTGGCGAATGCCGCTATAAGGATTACAGTAGATGCTATTTATGGTATAATTATCTGGAGCGTGGTTAAAATTTACTCTTTGGTTTTAATGCACATGTATTGTACCTAAATAGGGAGGTACGTTTTTATCCTGCAGCACCAAAATTTAGTATAGGGAGAACCAGTGCCAGTGAATTTTATACATTTTAGTTTTTATATATCTTTGCTAATGTGTTTTCAGGCCATTTTTTAAACAAAGTTTTTGGTTAAAAATGTATGTTTTTTTTAAATGTTTGTCATTATCAAGCCAGCCATTGACCCTTATAGATTACTTGGTATTGGCTAATTATGCAGCAATTGTCCTTGCAGCAGTTACCACATTTACACCACAGACAAGACAAACAGAATTGCAATGGAGGATAACACCACTGACTCTTTTCTGGGGATGGGGGAGTGTTTTAAACATTTTTCTAATGTACTTCCTTAAGAAATTCTCCTTAGTTTGTAAAGAAACGGACTTCAATGTGCCCTTTAGCTACTTCTATGTTCCTATGGCAAATCCGCTTACCAGATTTAAGACATGTCTCTCTCTCCTTTGGTGTTTGTTAAACAGCTGTAAGTATTAACCCTTTTTGCTCTCCCTGGCTGTAGTATGCTATTAGCATTATTTTTAAAGATGAAGCTGAACATTAAGATTAATCCTCCAATCTCAGGGCTGTTTTACCAAACACAGGGAGATTATATGTGAGCTTATGCAGCCTCCATAGACACACACTGTACATGCTGGAATATGGATTTGTATTGGGGGGAGTAGCTTGATTGTTTTTATAAACAAGGCAGAATTTGTCAATGAATTGTATTGAAAAAGAAATCACAAGATCACTCCATACACAATACAAAAAATTATCTAAAATGATGGTTACATTTTAACAAAAATATATGATAAATGCCAGCCCTTTATATACATTTATTTTGTGTTTAATGTTAAATCAAGTGATTCATACATCTTGGGCCCTGCTTACATAAAGTTATAAGTAATTGCAATCAGACGTATAAGAATAAGAGAAAAAACAAGGTCAAGGTAGAAATAAAATCCTAGTACAATAACAGTAAGCAACTTCACATTACTGTACAAAGCTTCCCAGAGAGAAGGCCACCAAGTACTGATATGGATGATCACAACATGTCAGAGACTGTGAGAGTGCAAGGTAAAAAGATATAAATAGGTAGCTCATTGGGACCCCGAGCAGATTGGGACACCAAGGATTCTTTCTCTTGTAAGCCTATGCTGAGAGGGTCAAAATGCTTCATATTTTACGGTTCCTACAGTGGTTCTAATCCCCTCTAGGTAGCCGAGTTCAGCTATTAGAGTATGTTGAGAAAGTCAAGGGCAAGAAACAAGGCTTTTCAATAAGGTAGCTGTTTCTTTCTTTCAGATAAATTGACCAAACTTATTATTTTCTTAAATCACTTGTCTATGTTTTAATAAGTTTCTGCAAAGTTGTCATTAATACCCCTCTATTTCGATATTTCAAGTTCACCGTGCAATATTTTTGTCTACATGGAGGCATATTATACTACCTGGATGAAAGACAGTTGAAATAATTAAGAATTTTCACCATTTTATAAAATGAAAAAAATAATTACTGCATTAGTAAGGAGTGTGACTTCTCTCCCTGTTTGACCTGGTAACGTAAACTTTTATTCCACAAGGTCTTTTTATTGTTACATTGTAATATTCCTCCTGTGGGCTTATGGTCTGTACCTGTGTGTCCTTTGGGGTTATTCACGTGTTATACATGTGGTTTATTTCATGTTTTTAAACTGTATTTTGTACCAAAAATGTTTTGTTTCTCTTTTCTTGTTTGTTTGATGGTATACAATTTAGATGTAAGGTTTGTATGTTGATTATATAACACTATACCCTATCTTTCTTTGTTGTTTTGCGTTTTGTTTTAGTAAGGAGAAGACTTGCATGCTTTATCTGACCTGATATTGATGACACATATTAAGGATAAGATATTGGTATTAAAGAACTAGAAAAAATCTTGCTATAAGTGATTTTACTTGAGGTTCCATGTTTATACTTACACATTATATGAGCAATGTGCCGGGATCTCCCCATGTTCTACAAGCAGAGGCGGATTCACCCATATTACATGCCATGCAAGTGCTTGGTGGGATGTAGACTTTTAACAGACCAGTTAAAAAAAGCAGTTTGATATCATAGAACCATCTCTGGGGTGTAACTAGGAGATCCAGGGCCCCATAGCATTTGTATACTCACACATTTTTACACTCTTAGACACATATACACATTTATACACTTAAGGGCACGCATTTATACACTGACAAATACATTCATACACTTAATAAGATCTGTCCCAGTTATGTCCCCCACGGCAGGAATTAGAGATAAGAGATCCCTTGTCCTGTTGTTCTGCTGTCCCCTCTCTCTCCTCTGACATTTTTTATCTGAGTTTCCGATTCATGCTGTGTACCTTGGATGATGTGCAATGTTATATACATATAATAATGTACAATATTCAACATAATATGCATATAATGGTGTACAAATTCCATTCTTTAGTGTGTCAGGTCAGATGATGGGGCCCCCTGACACTGTTGGGCTCATAACAGCTGCTATGGCTGCTACCATTGATGTTACACCCTAAACCCTCTCTCCTCTACCACTCAGAGTACAGCTAAGCTTTAAGTTGCCAGACATAACAATGTTTGGGTGGTAGAAACACCAAATGTTTCCATGGCATAATGTTACACACAGGGTTTATGCCTTAAAGGGGTTGTCCCCTATAAGGCAGAGTCTGATACAGCACTGAGACAGGGGTCGGGTGGGCATGCCTGGCTGGCCGGAAGCTGTCTGAGGGGAGCTTCCATGCCCAGTGGCATGGGACACCAAGAGGGACCAAGCAGGTAAGTACATATTTATTTTTTTATACAACCCCTTTAATGTTTTGGCTTAGGGTAAAAACTCTATGTATAGCCCACATCTGTAATCATATAGTTAGTGTAATTATATAACCAGATGCAGATGCATCAGATCCACTTACAGTATTTAACTCCCATGTTATGTTTACAATGTTAACAACATAAAAGTGATTCTGGGATGATCATCTTAATTACAAATATTGCAACCTAAGACTGTTACTACAGTAATCTCAATCCAAAATAGTTTTTGGTTTCCTGATAAAGCTCCAGAAAATTTGAATTACAATTTTTTCAAAAAAATATTTTATTTTAGTGCCACATATGTTGAGTGCCGCTGACAAATTTGTGCTTATGTATTGTCATTTTGCCAAATAACAAGGTTCAAAAATTATGTGGTACCATACTTTTTTAGATCTGAGAATTGTCAGTTGCAATGCATAAACAATTTTGATATGCAACAAATTTAAATAATAAACAATTGGAAGATTTACTATAGATGTTCAGTGCTGGATATTTTTCCTTTTTGGACATTGTTTATAAAAGCACTTGTATATAAAAAAAATTAAAAATAGAAGCTTGTGCTCACTCACATAGATACATATCAGATGTATAATGCCGTGCTGGACAAAGGAGGGATATCGCTTCGTCCAGTTCCAAGGTAATCATATGAAGAAAGAAAAAGAAGAAAAAATCCACTTGGTCCGCACTGGAAATAGGTAAAAATTCACAAAATGTATTTAATCCATATTAGCATAAAAATGTTACAAAAAGTGTCACTAAAATAGCAAACAGTAATCGGTGGAATCTTTATGGCAACCCACAGACTTAAAGCTGTATTTGGTTCATAGGATGGCAATACCATTTAAATATATAACAGAACATTGTGCAATAGACTCTGTTCTGTGGTTCAAAGTACAGATGTGCAATAGGAGAGTCCCTGTCATGATCTGAGGTAGTGGATCCTCTGTACCACCGCAAGTGATGGTGTAAGCCGACACCTGGGAGCAGAGTTTTCACCAGAGCCCGCCACAAAGCAGGATGGACTTGCTGCTGCAGGGTACCACCAGGTCACTCAACAGGCACGACTTTACCCGTGGTGGTGGCCAAGGCGTGGTACAAAGGCGTCAGGCAAAATCATGGTCAGGGACAGGCAAGAGGTCAAGACAGGCAGGACTGGATCAACGTCAGGAACAAAGCAGGAGGTCAAGGCAGTCAAAGTTGGGAACGAAACCGGGGTCACAACGGGAAATCAGCAGGTAGGCATAAGGCAACCAAACAAGAAGCATGAAGCACAAAGAATGCAAGAAGTGACCGGCTTTTATAAAATTCCTGGAAATGGCCAGTAGAAGCTGGCCCTTTAAATCCTTGAGCCCCGACACATGCGCCCTAGGTGGCGGAGACGTGCGTGCCACACTGCGAGATTTGGAGCATGAGCGAAGAGAGGTAAGGAACGACGGGGGGGGGGGGGGGAGCTGGGGGCCGCGGTGGAGCCGGAGACTGGAGCGAGGCACGAGTGTATCCGTGACCCAAGATGTGGGTTGCGGGAACATATCCCAGACATAACTTTGCTTGGAATACAAAAACTGCCAAATCTAACTATGTTTACGTTTCTTTTCAATTATTGGCTAGTAATTTGGAGTCAAATTAACACCCCCAAATGGCAGAAAGTTGAGCACTGTCAACTTATCTAGAAGTTGTAAATATCTACCGTATATACTCGAGTATAAGCCGACCCGAGTATAAGCCGAGATCCCTTATTTCAACACAAAAAACTGGGAAAACCTATTGACTCGAGTATAAGCCGAGGGTGGGAAATGCATTGGTTACAGCCTCCCAGTATATAGTCTGCAAGCCCCTGTAGCATACAGCCTGCCCAACCCCTGTAGCATACAGCCTGCCCAGCCCCTGTAGCATACAGCCTGCCAGCTTACTGTACCGGTTAGACTAAAGTTTACAGCTATTAAATATATTGATCATAGGAGGCTTTTCAGACGGTCCCTGTTTCTCAAGCCACCCAATCAGGACACCACAAATTCATTTAAGTGGCCTTTTGCTGAGTTTAGGTGCATATTAACCCTTAAACAATCAGGTGCGCCCTTTTTTATTTTTTTGCATTTCCATTTTTTTCACGTCCACCTTTTAAAAATCCTAATACTTTTAATATTTCAAATTAAGAGCTGTGTGGGGCGTTTTTCTGCATAACCAATTGCACTTCACCCAGTGGCTTGCGATTTTTACGGAACATTTTATATTACAATGTGCCATTGGCACATTGTAAAAAATGTCCAGAAACTATACAAGAGACCGATCCTATGGATAAATCCTACTACATAAACACCGGTCGTATTACCTGCCAAAAGAAGGGGACCTCCACACAGACAATCCCCTACCGTTTTTCGCCCCGTCGGCGCTTTTTCAAGGGGAGGAGCCATACGAAACACATGTTCGGGCATTGTCTGTGTGTGGCCTTCTTTTGGTAATGGTATTACAGCCTGGTTTGTTGACGTTGGAATTTGGTTTCATAAGCGCTCAATCGCTAGAGTATGACAGGGTATTTTTGTCGATGGGAGACTACTAGATATCACGTGGCGGTATGCAGTGGATTGTGTGCCCATGGGCTTATTTCAAACCCGGATTGGCCAAGACAACACAGGGGTAAGAAATAGAAAAAAAAAATCCCGTTTAGTTCCGTCCTCGCCTTGCTTTATTACTAATGTGAAATTTTAATATATGTACCAACTCGACGTTAGTGTATTTGTATAATTGTATATTTTTGTGTCTTTCAAAACTTTTTTGGTATTGCATTACGTACCCTTTTTGTAATTTGGCTGCTTGCCTATACAAACGGGTTATTTGTTTTTGTGTGCAATATAACAGCACCTTTGTACAAGCGGGCTCCATCGGGCTTAATACTGCACCCTCAGTAAGGAGTGGTTCTTCTTATATTAATACAGATCTAAATAGGAAGAAGATAAAAAGTGAACAAACAGTTCAGGCCATCTAGTAAACCATTTTATGGGGTATTCCACATGACGTAGATGGGTCACACCAAAGGTAAAGCTGCCAAGCTCTGTGCCTCTACGATACAATAATCTCAAGGGATAGTTTTTAAACAAGGACACTGTTACCAAATGAGATTGATTTTTTGTACAAAAAATATTTAATCAAAATCTTGTTGGCTAGAGCACAAAAAATACACAAAGACTCAATAATATGTTCATGAATAGAGCGTGTTTGCGGTGAAAAAAAATTCATTAGTTACATAAGACCCCAATGAAATATCTTGTCCTGGTGAAGGGATTTTTTTAAAATCACAAATATATTATTCTGACCTTTTTAATTTATATTTTATGGTATAGCTTTTGTTTATTAAAATAATTATATCTCCACAGGTGCAGATTTGAGCATTAAGCTCAGGTGAGTGCTTTTTTTCACCTTGACAGATAAACTCTAAACTCTATGAGAGAGCTTATAGAATGGTGTAGCTGTACAGTATTTTACAAGGTTTTATATTAAAGACACATATTGAATTGAAAATATTTGACTTTAAGAGATTGTATATTGAGAAACTATGATCGTCTGGTTTCATCATAATAATGTCTGGATGGAGGAGAACTGTAGAAAGATAAGTCGGACAATTATAGGCACCTATCTAAAAATGACAGTTAGATGGTCTCAAACTATCTTACCATTTTAATAATAATAAATATAATAATAATAATCTTTATTTAATAGTGGACCAAATTCCATAGCACTTTACAAATAATATGGGGAATATACAATATAATCTTACCATTAGAGAGTCACAAACAGTCATATGGAACAATAGGGAGTAGAGCCTGCTACACAAGAGCGTACAGTTGCTATGAGGGTGATACACAAGAGTATCTAGCAGATTGTATAAGTCCAGCCATGCTTATAAGGGAACGGATAAAATAGTATTAATATAAAAATTTTCTTCTGCTTTGAACGCCAGTCATCAGCTCGACTTATATAGGGTCCAAGGTGAAAATATGGTGAAGACTGCAGAGAAGCCTGAAGCTTGGTATTAATATCTGGTGCTTTGCCTGGATTACCGACAGGACGGGGACACAGGTGGATTAGTAAAGGAGGTAGAGTGCAGTTATGAAGTGATGACTAGCTTGCCTCAAATATGGGTTTTAAGAGCATGTGTAAGGTTGGGTCATTAGTTTGATGGTCAGGTTAGGACATTCCAGAGAATATGGTGTGCTCGGGAAGACTCTGGAGATTACAGTAGAGGCTTTGTATTGAATGTAATTGGTAATACCACCGTACGTAGTTTATATTTACACTCAAGTCACAGATGAAAGCTCTTTAATGGAATGAAGCCAAGCAGCTCAATATCCTCTTATATTTTATCGATTGTAGGAAATGACTATCCTACATTTGTGTGAACCGAGGCTTTTGAGGAGAAGGTAACTACAGGCCACTATAAAGCACTGGCTACCTCTACAACTACAACTCTACATCACCAACCCTGGTCAAGTGTTATAAAAAAAGATAAAAAACAGCATTCTTATTGTCTTCATTAACTGAAGGCAATCTAACACTTTAAAATATTTTCTGTGTTTTTAAAAAGTTTATGTTTATGCATAGAAACCTAGGCATTAGAGAGACGTAAGTGTTTTTTGATCTGACAAAGGCAATTGAATGGCTTGACCCTTGAATTTTACATGATGCACCACAGCTATTAAAAGCATATCTTTTTAACTGGGGGAGTACCCAGTCTTCATCATCTCTCAATTAATGGCATGATGAATGTGTGTGAAATAATCAGTTTCATAAAAATAATGTTGAGATCAAAATAAAATCCTTCAGAAATAATGAGGCTGTAGTAGAAATGCGGAGTAGGTTTCCACTGATAGATGAGTTGAAGATTATTGATAATATAGGGGGTGGAATGCCAACATGCTGCCTTGTGTTTTGTGATAGCCATCGTAGCAAATTCAAAAGGGCAAGATCTCATTTTAATGTTATTGCAGTAAGTGATCAAATGCCAGTGGTGCCTATGAATTATTCTGCTTCACTTAATTTGTGCAAATATACCAACGTTATATATGGTCTGCTAAAATATACACATCCCACAAAATGTGCTTCCTCAGTAAATGTCAAGAAGCAGGTGCATATATGAAATCCGGATATGTTGAGGGTTTAATATTTTTGTGCTATAGTGTTTACAATCAATTATAATGCAATTAATTGTATGTGTTATATTATAGCATAAGATGAAAGATTATATATAGATATAATACCCATTATAGTGAGAGGGATATGTGTGTAAATAGATTATGCAAAAAATTGTTACGCAAATGTCCACTATTGAAAGCAAGTCCACAAAAGAGGAACGAGTCATGAGGGTGGTGATATACATATTTTTTAAGAAATCTGGTTGGACTTGAAAGTATGATATAAAGTCAGTGATAATAAATGCCCATCCCCTCAGTCTCTGACTGCGAAGGATTGCTTCAGCCTGGACACTGAACAAGTGGAGTGGAATCACATCAGGTGAGTAGTGTGGGACTAATGTCCCTTGGGACCATCAGATAATCTTATCTGGGGTCCAACATCATCACACAGGAAACAGATCCCCACCAATGCCAAATCGGCTGTTTTCGCCTCTTATACTCTGGCCACATCGGATGAACTCTGATACAATTTAACAACTGATTACATATTATCAGTCCAACAAATAACTAAAGTAAATGGAGACACATGGACCATGGCATAAAACTGCATTGGGCACAGTGCAACCAATAATGCATAGATAATTCAATTTCCCCAAACTTGAAATTTTGGTTGAACCCCCACCATCAAATCCCTCCTCTCCTAATCCAGACAAACAAGATCTCCAGATTTGCCCTACGCCTACATAACATATTTTTTTCATCATTTCCTGCGTAATGGAACGTTTCCATCATAAGAAAATGTTGACCAACTCCTGCACCACCTAATTTCTTGTAGCCCATGGTCAGGTTGGGTAACACAGAAGACAGGGGATAGTGCGCCCTCGTGCAGCTTGCCCCAACCTTGTCCCTATCCTATCAGCCAAGCCACCCACGTAACCGGGGGGACTACTTGAAGAAACTTGAAATACACTGGATAGTGTGGGAAGTAAACACAACAGTCTGACAACATAAAAAACACAAAAAGGTGGTAAACTAGCCGTGGTACAACGGAGGGTGCGAAAGAACAAGGCAGTAAGCAAAGAGTCAATGTCACAAAACTAGCCCGCGGTCACAACAACTAAGAAAAAGTCAAACCTAATGCAGAGAGCGAGTGATGAAGGGATTTTAAACACTGGCACAGGTGACTTGTGAAGCTGCAATGTTAGCAGCCGAACTCCACCTCCAGAACCTGATACGAGCTGGACAGTCTCTGGGAATTAACCCCTCATGGTGCAGAACAACCAGGCACATGCAGATGTACCCACAAGTCCCAGCAGTTCCGACAACAACTCCTAGACAGTGAGAGATCTGGGCAACGCGCTGCCCGGGATGAGAGGTGAGTTTTGCGCGGATACGCTGCCGGGTGTGAGAGAATGCTGCGCCACCACCAGAAGAACCAGAAGTCCCGGCATTCTCCCTAGCGAACCTGACAAAGATCAGGTAACTGCTCCCCTATATGGGGCTCTCTTCTCCAGGCTGCCATGTCTCTTGACATGCTATATTAGCATAATCATTTAAAAGGGCATGATCTACAATGTCATACAAAACGTCAGCCAATGGGGGATCTGACAAAAATCAGATCTTAAAGCTGAGTCTAATAGAATCAGGCCCGAATGGTACAAAAACAACAAACGCTGTAACTTTAGTTTACAGTGGATATCACAAACGGCTGATAATACTCTCTCGTGGTGAGAGTTCTTTCCAATGTGTATTCGTAGCTAATAAAATGTAAAAGAGCAGAGTGAGACAAATATCACTGAAAATGTAGAATGAGCATATGGCAGTGGTCACCAAACAGTATGACTACAGTTTATTGTCCTGTACTGTTATGCATTACATCCAGCCTTTAACACCATCATGAACAGGATTCACATAACATAATTCTGCAGTCTTAGACTGCTTTTAAAAATCCTGCAATTAACAAGTAGATGGCACAGATCACTATGTAACACATGTATAAATAGCCTGGCGTAAAAATAACGCACGTTCTTAACAAGCAAATATCAACGATTAAATCTGTTATTTAATTTGTTAGTTACTGTATATAATGTAACACTTTCCAACACTTTCTAATATTCAATATAACCACTGGAAAGGTTAAGGTAATTCCAATGTTTTCATGTTCACATTTATATTCATGGGAACGCTTCAGCCTGATAGAAAATCGTATTGTTAGTAAGAAAAATTAAGAAACGGTTTAGCTTAAAAATTTAGAACCAATGAAATGTCACATCCTGCAATTCTATTATTCCTACAACTGGCAATGTTTATAAAAAATATATATATGGCTTATTTTCTATTTGTCTGGTTTTTATTGGACATAATTACTAATTAGCATTTCTTGGTAAGGTTATTTTAAGGAGAAGGAGAATATTACAAATGTACCCTACATGCAATGGGATGAATAGGATTACATTATATTTGATCAAATGGAAAATAAAAGGCCCTTTTTCGCATAGTTGCTTTACGGTTCTTACCACATCTATGTTTACAATAAGAGGCTAATCAGTATCTTCAAGTCGTGCAATTACTGGAATGTGTTTAATTAAACTGGATGAATAACTATGCTTTACTCTTTATTTAACCAATTAGAAGTACCTTAATGAAAATAAGCTGGTTCTATTAATGCTCGTTTAGGTTGATCACTAGATGACAGACAATAAATAGAGCAAGTTTTTAAACGTATGTAAGGCCTGCGATGGTGCTAATTTAATGCATTTAGCATCTGCATTATTGCTGCATTACCAGACACCTGTGGTCTATTGAACCAAATGTATAAGTTTCATTTCACAATGGAGGAGCCTTTTAAGCTGGCTTTGCATCATATGAAGACCAGGTTTAAAAAGTGGAATGATGGGGAAAACACATCTGAGTGGGCCACAACCTAACTGCAAAGGCATCATACTACTATTTGAGTGTTTCTAGTAGTCGACCTGGTTCCTCTGCCACACCCTACTCTATGCATTGCAGCCCTGTCTGCAAGGGTTACTAGCCTGAAGTGACAGCTGCTGCTGGAGCCGTTTCCAGGAACTGCCTTATATCCTGCCGACTCCATCAAACCTCGCTGGTTATATCAGTATCCTAGTTCTCTAATGCTTATTTTTTTTGTTGTTGTGCTATTGTCTGTTTTGCTATTATTGTAATGACTTCTGCTTTGACTATCCTTATATGCTATACGTTTTTGCCCGCCATCTTGGTTTTGACCGGTTTTGGGCGACTCACCTTTGTCTGTGTGTATCTGTTGTTTTCCTCAGTGTCATATTCTCCCAGTGTGATCCCCACATTTCCGTGTCTCAGACTTGTGTTGTTTTGTGGTGAACACTGGGCTATAACCGAATTCATCTACGCTCCACTATTGGCTTACTCCAGTCACACAGCTGCCAGATGAAGTAAGTTCTTCTCTGTCACCTTTTAGGGTCTCTCAGGGACACGCTAGTTAGGTTCCTGATAGTGGGTTTGCTCTTGTCAGGGCGGCTTATCTCCTGCAGGATATTGCGTGTGAGTTTCGCACACCGCGTACCCAGTCTGAAGCTAGCACCAAATATGTTGTGTTGTCTGTAGCTGGACAGGGCCTTTACAATTATTTATTAAAGGGTTTTCCACGAAAGCAAACTTCGCATGTTTTTATCCCCTGTCATATTTACACAATAAAGACTCCTTATTTGCAATTTTAGTCAGTTTTTTTCCTGTTTTTGGTCCTATCCCGAGTCAGTGGTCAGCTGTAAAATTCCAGCACTGGGGCGTGGACACCAGCTGACTCAGCAACTTCTTGATTCCTCTGTGCTATAAGATGCTCTGCCGCATAATGTGCTCAGATTATCAGTGGAACAGGGTTTAGCTATCGTTTAATTTAGCTTCTGAACAGTCTACTAGTATCTGACAAATATAAAAGAGAGGATGAACAGATCAGAGTCATGAGATGGACCATAAGACACAATTCATGATCACTCTTCTACCTACCTTCCCTCTGATTAGAGCTTATCTTGTTTGTAGAGCTTTGATATCTCCTTTTCAGGCTGCTGAGCACATTGTATAAAGCACTGAGTGAACCAGGACAGTGTCAGTGTCTGTGGTATTCTCCTGCCTACCCTACCCCTGTCCCTCTCCCTGCAATACAATAGACGCGAAATGAATACTGCCAACCTGAGAAGATTACAGGTCGGCTCCAGGGTACAGCCAAATTGTGAACATAGGATGATAGAGACAGTCGGAATTATATCTGTGAAAGCTGTGATTTTGTTTATAAAGTGAATAAGAGATGTGTTAATTTGTTTATCCTGAGTATGTTTAAGAATCTTGTCTTTGTGGGTACTACCCCTTAAGAGAGATTCAAATGAGATGAATGTGACTATTTTGTTTTTCTTTACCCTCGCACAGTACCCTGATCTTGTAACATCATTGGGGGTCATTACTAAGTGCCCGATTCGCGTTTTTCCTGACGTGTTACCAGAATATTTCCGATTTGCGCCGCGCTTTCCCTGAATGAATTCCTGGGATTGTGGTGCATCCACCCAGAGAACGCGCCACTGGATCGTGAATGGACTGGGTCAGTAAATCTGCCCCATTATGGTCTAATTTTCATATCACTTTTATCATATTACTCTTCATATAGACTTATAGAACTACATAAACTATACATGTATTTTAAAACAGGTAAATAATTAGCCTTCATAAGTCCCACATTCAAGCCATACAATGTGTTCATTGGCAATTTTAAAAAATAAAGTTTGTTACCACCCTATTTTGTTGCACAATCTTTTAAGACAATTACCATAGATTAACAAGATTGAACAAGCAACCTTAAGAACACAAAGAACTTAGTGCCTGACGAAAAAAAAACAAGTGATTCTCAAAAGACAAGGGCTGTTTGGTTTAGCCTCTTGAAACATAGGATGTATAGACATAAGCACCTTGAGAAATCCCAGGAAAACACCTACTGTAGACCGAAGGTTAAATTTACCACTTTAACTCCCTTACCTGTCCCCCACCCTTCCCCCCTTCTTTCATGAGATTTTTGTCCGGGTATACACAATACTGCCTTAGAATTTAGGCATGGGGAATATACTGTCTCGTCATTAGTCCATTCCTTACTCAATTAGTAAGGGGTATACACCACACTCTACTCCTGAGAACCTCTCTATTTGATAGTATTTTATACGCTGTACAAATGCATAGTTTTGTAAGAAGTAATTATGTTGGCCCATAATATTCAGTCCCCATACTTCACACTCCAACCTCTGTTATCTATATTTGTGTTTAAATACGGTTTTGTCTCTTTACTTATTACTTTTTCAAAAGGGAAATGTTTTAAAACTCAATAAAAAGATATTAAAATTAAAAGAAAATGTGCTTGAAAAAGACCAACCAGCTTTGTTCCACGAGGGTATAAAAAAAAATAAAACTTTCATACTCCCCTTCCGGAGCTGCCCGATGCTCCCCTTGCTCGTCGGTTCCTGCGGTCCCTCTTCCATTCCCTTCATCTGTAACAAAGCGGCAAGACACATGGAGTGCTGAATGAAGAGGAGCCGCAGGTAGCTGAGGAGCCACAGGAGAGAATTGGGCAGCACCGTAAGGTGAATATAGTAGTTTTTTTTATACACCCAGGGGCTGCAGGGCCATCTATCAATAGGGGGGCAACTGGCTGCAGGGCATTTCAAAGTGGGCTTTTGCTGGCTGCAGAGCATTTCTCAATGGGGTGTGCAGCTGGTTGCAGGGCTCAATTTCATAGTCGGGTTGTGGCTGCAAGCATTTCAATGGGGGGCATTCAATGCTGGCAGTAGGGCATTTCATACTTAGGGGATCTGCTGCAGGGCATTTCAATACTGGGGAGGCTTCTGGGAATTCTCATTACTCAGGGATGCTGTGCCAATGCAGTTCCAACCCTACGATATACTTGACTTATCGCTACAACATTTTTTTTGGTTGCTGGCCGGCCCGGGGCTATACCTGCCCCAAGAATGAGGGACCTATGACTGAGGAAACTTTGCATCGAGAGAGGAATACAAAAAATAGCACCACAAATGGGATCGAATGGACTATCCAAAGGAAAAGGACTCTTCGATAATCTGGCGAAAGCCGCTATAAGGATTACAGTAGATGCTATTTATGGTTATAATTATCTGGAGCGTGAGTGGTAAATTTACTCTTTGGGTTTATGCACAGTATTGTACCTAAATGGGAGGTACGTTTTTATCCTGCAGCACCAAAATTTAGTATAGGGAGACCAGTGCCAGTGAAGTTTTATACATTTTAGTTGTTTATATATCTTTGCTAATGTGTTTTCAGGCCATTTTTAAACAAAGTTTTTTAGGTAAAAATGTATGTTTTTTTTAAATGTTTGTCATTATCAGCCAGCCATTGACCCTTATAGATTACTTGGTATTGGCTAATTATGCAGCAATTGTCCTTGCAGCAGTTACCACATTTACACCACGACAAGACAAACAGAATTGCAATGGAGGATAACACCCATGACCTCTTTTCTGGGGATGTGGGGTGTTGTTTAAACATTTTTCTAATGTACTTCCTTAAGAAATTCTCCTAGTTTGTAAAGAAACGGACTCATGTGCCCTTTAGCTACTTCATGTTCCTATGTGCAAATCCGCTTACTCAGATTTTTAAAAGACATGTCTCTCTCTCCTTTGGTGTTCTGTTAAACACGCTGTAAGTATTAACCCTTTTGCTCTCCTTCCCCTGGCTGTATTATGCTATTAGCATTATTCTTTCAGATGAAGCTGAACATTAAGGATATCCTCCAATCTCAGGGCTGTTTTTACCAAACACAGGGAGATTATATGTGAGCTTATGCAGCCTCAACTAACACACACTGTAAATGCTTGTGAATATGGATCTTGTATTGGGGGGAGTAGCTTGATTGTTTTTATAAACAAGCAGAATTTGCAATGAATTGTATTGAAAAAGAATCACAAGATCACTCATACACAATACAAAAACTTATCTAAAAATGATGGTTAACATTTTAACAAAAATATATGATAAATGCCAGCCCTTTATAACATTTATTTTGTGTTTAATGTAAACTCAAGTTGATTCATACATCTGGGCCCTGCTTACATAAAGTTATAAGTAATTGCAATCAGACGTCTAAGAATAAAGAGAAGAAAAAAAACAAGTCAAGTAGAAATAAAATCCTAGTACAATACAAGTAAGCAACTTCACATTACTGTACAAAGCTTCCCAGAGAGAAGGCCACCAAGTACTGATATGGATGATCACAACATGTCAGGAGCTGTGAGAGTGCAAGGTACAAAAAGTTAAATAGGGTAGCTCATCTTGGGACCCCCCCCGAGCAAGATTTGGGACCACAAGGATTCTTTCTCTTGTGTACCCTATGCTGAGAGGTCAAAATGCTTCATATTTTACGGTTCCTACAAAGTGGTTCTAATCCCCTGGTAGCCGAGTTCAGCTATTAGAGTATGTTGAAAAGTCCAGGGCAAGAAACAAGGATTTTCAATAAGGTAGCTGTTTCTTTCTTTCAGATAAATTGACCAAACTTGAGATTATTCTTAATCATCACTTGTCTATGTTTTTAATAAGTTTCTGCAAAGTTGCTTATAATACCCCTCTATTCGATTTTTCAAGTTCACCGTGCCATATTTTGTCTACATGGTAGCAATTATACTACCTGGATGAAAGACAGTTGAAATAATTAAGAATTTTCACCATTTTATAAAATGAAAAAAATAATTACTGCTTAGTTAAAGGAGTGTGACTTCTCTCCCTGTTTGAGCCTGGGAACGTAAACTTTATTCCACAAGGTCTTTTTAATTTAATTGTTACATGTAATATTCTCCTGTGGGCTTATGGTCTGTACCTGTGTGTCCTTTGGGTTACTTCACGTGTTATACACAGTGGTTTATTTCATGTTTTAACTGTATTTTGTACAAAACTTTTTGTTCTCTTTTCTTTGGTTTGTTTGATGGTATAATTTAGATGTAAGGTTTGTATGTTGATTAATAACACTATACCCTATCTTTCTTGTTGTTTTGCGTTGTTTTAGTAAGGAGAAGACTTGCATGCTTTATCTGACCTGATATTGATGACACCATATAAGGATAAGAATATTGGTATAAAGAACTAGAAAAAATTCTGCTATAAGTGATTTTACTTGAGGTTCCATTTTAGATACTTACACATTATATGAGCAACTGTGCCGGGATCTCCCCATGTTCTACAAGCAGAGGGGATTCACCCATATTACATGCCATGCAAGTGCTTGGTGGGATGTAGACTTTTAACAGACCAGTTAAAAAAAGCAGATTGATATAATAGAACCATCTCGGGGTTTGTAACTAGGAGACAATCCAGGCCCCATAAGCATTGTTGTATACTCACAACCTCATGACACATTATACACTAACACAAGGTTGACACGCATACTACCACTGACAATATTCATTTCTCAAACACACTCATTAAGGATCGTCCCAGTTATGTCCCCCCACAATCGGCAGGATATGAGAGAGAAGATCCCTGTGGCGGTGTTTCTGGTGCCCCTCTCTCCCTCGACTTTTGATCATGAGTTTCCGATTCATGCTGTGTACCTTGGATGATGTTGCAATGTATTACACATAATAATGTACAATATTCAACATAAATGCCTATACATGGGTACATGTCCATTCTTCAGTGTGTAGGTCATCAGCACTGATGGGGCCCCCTGACACTGTTGGGTCCATAACAGCTGCTATGCTGCTCCATTGATGTTACACCCTAAACCCCTCTCTCCTCTACCACTCAGAGTACAGCTAGCTTTAAGGTTGCCAGACATAACAATTTTTTGGGTGGTAGAACACCCAATGTTTCCATGGCATAATGTTCACACACAGGGTTTATGCTTCAAAGGGGTTGTCCCTATAAGGCCGTGTCTGACAGCACTGGGGGGGGGGGGGGCGCGTGGCGGTGGGGCATGCTGGCTGGCCGGAAGCTGTCTGGCGGGGAGCTTCCATGCCTAGTGCATGGGAACACCAAGAGGGACCAAGCATGGTAGTAATATTTCTCATATTTTTTTTACCAACCCCTTTAATGTTTTGGCTTAGGGAAAAACTCGATGTAACGCCCACATCTGTAATCATATAGTTAGTGTAATTATCATAACCAGATGAGATGATCAATCCAACTTACAGTATTTTAACTCCCATGTTTGTTTACAATTTAACAACATAAAGTGATCTGGGATGATCATCTTAATACAAAATTGTCACCTAAGACTGTTACTACAGTAATCCATCCAAAATAGTTTTTGGTTTCCTGATAACGCTCCAGAAAATTTGAATTACAATTTTTTTCAAAAAAATATTTTATTTTAGTGCCACATATGTTGAGTGCCGCTGACAAATTGTGCTTATGTATTGTCATTGTTGCCAAATAAACGGTTCAAAATTATGTGGCATATTTTTGATTGAAAGGGAACATAACATTTTGATATGCATTTAATATATGAAGTTCTATAGAGTTAGCGATATTTCCTGCATTGTTTAAGACGTATACCAAAATTATAGAACTGCCATTAACTAGAACAATATGTAATGCGGTGACAAAGGGTGGTATCTCTCAGTCCAAGACAAAGGGTGGGTTGAGGATGGGGCGCGCCTATGTGAGCACTTCTCCTCCACCATACAATCCACCAGCTGCTACTCTGGATCCTAATTATGAGTGTCATAGCGCTTCGCTTCCTGTTGTCTTACAGCTCTTGATGTTTTAAGCACTTGTATAAAACCTTAAAGAAGCCTTGGCTCCTTCACATGTAGCATCATTAAATGCTGCTGTGACGGAGCGCTATCGCTGTCCGTCGCAAGCTTTTCTTCCCCCATATAAGAGAATAAAGAATGAAGAATAAAATCCACTTGGTTCCGTACGGAAAATAGTAAAAGTAAAATATTAACAAAATGTATTTAATCCATATTACAAAATGTTGACAAAATGTGTCCTAAAGTAGCAACAGTAGATGCGGTGGAATCGTTTATGGGACAACCAAGACTTAAAGCGATTTGGGTCATCCAGATGGCAATACCAGTAATTTAACTTAGCTAAAGCAACATTGTGCCATAGATCCTGTTCTGTGGTCAAAGTACATGATGGCACAAGTGATGAAGGCCCCTGTCTTGAGCTATGGTAGTGGATCCTCTGTTACCACGGCAAGCTGAATGGTTTTTTTAAGCCGACCACCTGGGCGCAGAGTTGTCACCAGAGCCCGCCAGAGAGCGAGAGGACTTGCTGCTGCAGGGACCACCAGGTCATCAGCAGGCACGACTTTTAACCATCCGTGGTGTGGATGGCCAGGCGTGGTACACAAGGGCCCTCATGCATTGGTCAGGGCAAGAGGCACGAGCAGGTCAAGCAGCAGGACCAATCAAGCACGAACATAGCAGGGGTCAAGGCAGTCATAAGTGTTGGAACGAACCACTCGGGATCACAAGCGAGGAAAAGAGGTAGCACAAGGCACAAACAAGAAAGCATTACAAGCACAAACAGAATGCAAACGAATGTGGACCGACGAGCTTTTATAAAATTCCTAGTGAAAGGCGCAGGTAGAAGCTCGTGGCCTTTAACACTGGAGCCCGACACATTGCCTGGGATGGCGGAGACGTTCGTCGCACACTACATGGCAGCATTTGTCAGGCTATGAGCGAGAAAGAGAGGTAGGAACGACGGGGGGCAGGGGGGTGGGAGGCGTAGCTGGGGCCGCGGTTGGGAAAGAGCCGATGACTTGGAGTCGAGGCACTGCGGAGTGATCCGTGACCACGATTGGGTTGGAGTGGCAATCCCAGACATAACTTTGGGCGTTGGAATACGAACTAACTGGGCCCAACATCTAACTATGTGTTTAGTTCTTTTCACTATTATTGGTCTTTAGTATTTCTGGAGGTCAAATTTTAACAAACCCAACCCAAAAACCTTGCAGAAAGTTGAGCACCTGTACCAACTTATCTAGAAGTTGGAAATTCTACCGTAATATCGAGTAAAGCCGACCCAGTATAAGCCGAATCCCTTAGTTCAACACAAAAAACCGAAGGACAACACTTATGGACCGTGTATAAGCCGAGGGTGGGAAAGGGGCCTTGGTTAACAAGCCTTCCCAGCATATAGTCTGAAGCCCGTAGCACACAGCCGACCCAACCCCTGGCATACAGCCTGCCGTCCCTGTGCAGACAGCCGGCCTCAGCCCCTGTAGCATCAGCCTGCCAGTTTCCCCGTGTAGGCACAAGCCTCGCCCAGCCCCTGTAGCATAAGCCTGACAAAAAAATAATCACTGTTAACATCTTTCAACGGCCCCTGTATTTTTTTCCGGTCAAATTAGGGACCTATCATCTAGCCAGACAGAAGAGGACCTACAGGTGACGTCAGAAGGTTGAGTTTTGTTTTGTGTTTGAGTTGACTCGGTTATAAGCCGAGTTAGGGTTTTGAGCACAACTTTGTGCTGAAAACTGAGGCTATAATCGAAGTATATACGGCCTAACATCTTGATAGTGTCATGTGTGTCCTTTCTGGCAGAAGGATGGAAACCAACTTATGTGAGGACTGATATTCTCAACAAGTCTGGCTTGATTTCAGCCTGTTTACGATCCAGCTTCATTCTTATTACTCCTAATATATAACCATGAGACTATAGATTCGACTAACATATAGTAACAATGGTTGCTACCCTTAATAAGGGCCAGTGTTTTTAATAAGGATGTTTGATTTACTTGCAGTGTGTTTCTTTTTGAATACTTTAACAGATAGACAAGACATGTTTTTCAGTATAAAAGTAAAATCACTAAAGTTGAAACTAAGATAAATGTCTTCTATAGTAACAGATGTACTTTCCATAATGCGTTAGCTCATGTTGAATAAGTTATGTTATACTTTAGCGTTCGAGGCATTTTATGCCGGAGGCAATGACTGCTATAAAAACCTAAACATGTTTGGATATGTGTATAAACAAATATTGAATCTACAAAGAAGACGTAGTCGCTAGTGAGTTGTACACATGTTTGAATGAGCAGAACATCTCCATGCATAAGAGTGTTAGATACACTGTAATAGAGTGCTTTCACCCCTGCCCGTCACTAGCAATATTATTATGGTCATACTTGAAGCCTTTTTTTATAAATCAGTTGAATGCCTAATGTCAATGTTAATTTCTATACTTGTTTGTAATGTCAACGCTCTGTTTACTATGACTATCGGCTGGTATTGTAACATAGACAGGTTAGACCAAAGAAAGACGATTCTCTCGAAAAACAAAAAGTGCTAGAAGAATCATCCTGTGTCTTTATGAATTAATACTGAGGGTCCCAATCATGAACAGGAATACAAACTGAGTCGTAACGGTGGTGCTTTGCATCTTAATTGGATTCGGAAACCGTCCCCACGTAACTTGCCCATCAAGTAATGTGCGTATGAATCTGGCACGGGTTAATGAGTCAAGGTGGAATTCTGGATTGTTGTAGGACTGTTAATTTTGGTATAGGTCGGGAAAGACGCTATCCAAAAAAGGAGAGAGTAGTGGCAAGGGAGTACGCAAGAGTTTATGAATATGTGATAGTAGAGATTGAGCCGAGACACTAAATAGCTCGGGTACTACGTTATATGAGACGAACTTTTCCAAGGCTCGAGTGCTCGTGCTCGAAAGGATACACCCACATGAAGTCCAATGGGATGAGCTCTTGTTGCAAGGGCAGACCAAGGACTCTGCACGGGAAGCGGGCCAAACACCTGGTGAACTCAGAAAAGGATGGAAACAAACACGGTGGCAAATGCGAACGAAAGTAAAGCAGAGGGGTCATGCATGAATGATGCCTCTTGAGGCCCGTGCTTAAACCACGCTCCATTATGCCCCCATAAAATATGGCAAACGCAGGAATGGCCGGGACTATGAAGTGACCATGATTCAGAAGAATGACGATGAGAATAGTGACGTCTCCAACATGCAGTAACGACAGATGCACACATACAGTAGACGGCATTAACGCACTCGAGCAATAGCAGCGATGTGTCATGTCAGCCAGAGTGACTATGCAGCTCAGGGTATCTAATAGCAAAGGCATTGTGCATAGGGCAACCATAGGTAGTAGCAGAGTGTGCTTCAATTCCCCCCTATTCTGTACAGTGAGGACAAAGAGTCACCAGTATATTGTATGGGACTCGCTTTCTTTGATAACACAATGTGGCCGGCCACTAAAAGTTAACTGAGCCCGGACAACAAGATGCCTTCTTATTTTCGACCGAGCTACGAAGTCGCTCCATACTAATGGCCCCTTGATAAGTCTGGGCCAGTATTTATGGTGAGCTAGCAGTGGGGACAAGCGGACTGAGCTATGAATCAGACCTAAATTTGCCTGCAAAGCTGTTGATAGACCATATATGGCGCAGCTGACTGTTTAGATTAGGGCGCATTTAAAAACTGTCAGTGACGATGGCTGTGCGCTCCGCCTGCCAGAGCCAGGGCTTATCGACAAAAGCCAGCCACTGTTCTTAGGTATCATTCCCCAAACAGCCACTTCAGCAACATTTGTGTAATAAGATGCCAAGTGTGTAGTCGCGTAGAGTCGTATAAGTTTTAGGATATGATCCGGAGTGGATGAGGGGAATGTAAACAGTTTGCGCAGAAGCTGCATGAATGCGCATGGGAGCTCGGGCCTCCGCTTGACCAGGGACGTGCTTTCTGCAAATCCTAAGCTCCTGTATACTAGGCTCTACCACAAACAGCACTTTTGGTAAATATCAGTAGCTAAGTAGTATGTAGCGTTCTATATAAAGTGGATATGGCGAGGGTGGAGGGGAAATGTCAAACAGATCGACCGAAAGACGCTGAATAATATCCTCTAACAAATTAAACAGTATTCGCACAATGTATATTTGGGATTTACCATGGCAGGTAGGCGACAAAGTTAACAACTTTGAGTACGATTCCAGACAAACTAACCCAAATTTCAATGCTGAATCACACTTCGCCTCGTCTAGGATTAAAGGGACGACTGTATGGAGGCAGCTATATGGACGACTTTTGTGAGGAGAGAATGGGAGAACACGTGTGGAGCTCGTCTATGGGAGACACAATTTAATTTGGATAGTCACTGTATTGGCGTTTAACAGTCCCAAACATTTTCAAACCAGAGGAAGCAGGTAGGGGCCCTCACCGAAAATGGGACATAGATTGAGTGCCATGTATGTGGCAGTCCACAAACTTCTCAACCAGAGGAGCAGGTAGCATAGCTGTGGCACTTCCAGTAAAAATGGAAAAGAGTGAGACTGCCTTATTAGGCAGCCAAAAATCCGTTTCAACGCAGAGGCGCAGGGTGGTTGTCCTGCCAGTAAAATGAATAGATGTGCAGTGTCTCTGATATTGGTCGATGTGTCCCTAAAAATTGTTTTTCAAACAGAGGAGCAGGATGGTGGCCCTCCTCTCAAAATGGGATCTATGATCTGATGTGCTCGATGTATGCATACAAATAAATACTGTTAATACAAATCCAGAGGAGCAGGTAGGGTGTCCCTCCCGTATAAAATGGGATAGATGATGAGTGCCTATGTATGTGGCAAGTCCCCAAAATGTTTCAAACAGAAATGCAGGGATGTGTGCGCCTCTACAGTTGAAAAGGAAATAGTTGAGTGACTGTAGTGGCAGGCCCAAAAATTGTTCCCCAAAACACAGAGGAAGCAACAGGGGTGGCCTCCATTAGTATACATGGGATAGATCGAGCGGCCTGTAATCGGGGCAGTCCCAAAATGTTTTCAAACCAGAGGAGGCAGGTTGGTGTCCCTCGCAGTAAATATGGAAAGATTGAGTGCCTTGTATGTGGGCAAGTCCCAAACAGAATTCACTCAAAAGAGGAGCAGGTAGGGGCCCGCCAGTAAGGAAATAAGATGGATGCCGTATGGGACAGTCCCAAAAAATTGTCAACGAGGACGGGTAGGTGGTCCACTCCAGCAAAATGGAATAGTTGAGTGCCTGTTGTGGCACTCACAAAAATTGTTTCAAACAGCAGGAAACCGGTAGGTAGGGTGCCTCCAGAAAAATTAAATGCAGGAAAGTAAGAAGAGCCAGTGGGCCATGTCAAAAAATAGCAAATTTTCTTCTGCTTACTGTAGCAACAGAGAGGAGAAGAGGGAAAATGAGGGAGGAGGAGGAGGAGTGGATCAATTATCTAGGATTGAGCTGTCTCTCACCTGGGTGGAGATTGGAAATTCTGAGAAACCAGCCTTTTAGTCATTTATAAGCGTCGTCGCCATAGTCAGCGGCTTCCGTCACAGGCGTGTTACGCTTAATCGGATGATGCCACCTAGTGCACTGAGCCGCACAACTCCGCCGACAAGACTGCTGATCGGCCAGGGCAGCAAGAACTCCAAGGCGTTACAGCGCCAGTTTCGTGCCACACTGTCCAGCTTTTGAAACCCAGTAGATTTTGTAGTGTAGGAGCTGTGTGATCATTTAGGACGATGGTTATGGCAGCTACGTACTTCACCAGCTATCACCACTCTCGTAAAGATCAGCCACTACTCTGCCGAGACTGGGGAAGGTGACAGTGTCTTGTCTGGGGTAATAACAGCTGCGGAGAAGCCTGTAAAGCGTTACCCTGACACAGTGCTGGACAAGCTGCCTTCTCGCATACCTCCCTCGCTAACTTGTCCCGCCAGGAACTACCGACACTCTGCCGCTAGCGCTGTCAAAGGAACATAGACGTATCATGCTTTTCCCGGGCCTGCTGGGTATTCCATGGCATTTTGACACGTCCTGTTCCGCTGCAGGGATGAGACAGTGGGCAGAGATTGTTGCTTGTACGTGGGTCCTCCAGGAGAGTGAACACCCAGTACAATCCGGTGTGTGCGAATAAATTCCTTTGAACGCGAGGGTAACGGGCTAGCGAGCCTAGCATAATCTGCCTATGCAGCCGCAGAGTACCTAACGCGCTAGAATTACACTCCCCTCACGGCTGACTGTCTTTTCCTCCTCCTCCAACTCCTCAACTCCTCTGTTTCTTTGCCATTAACACGCTGAACAGTGAAGGACTCAACAATGGCCCCTCTTGTGTCTCCAACATTTCCTCCTCGTCTCCCTTCATCTCCTCACCCTCCACCTCCTCGATATGCGCTGGAGAAACAGACTGCCAAGGGTGCTTTGGCTAGCAACAAGGGAATTATTCTACCCCCGTTACTCTGTGACAGCCAACTTCCTACTTCAATGCTGAACCGAGGAGTTTTTCAACAGGCCAAGCACGCGAATGGTGAGTGTTGACGATGGACGGGCATAGCTCCAACTGACATCTGGTTGCTGACCTGCCGACAAAGTTACTCAGCAGTAGCACCTGAAATTATCCAGACACCCACTGTCCACTCCTCATTCGTAGAACTTGAGGAAGCTCGACTGACCCGACTAACCATTCTGGTGGAAGTGCACATCTGGCAGTCTACATCGCTTGCGCTGCCTGGGTAAACTCTGGATAACATGGTGGCAGTGTTGAATTCCACCCCTATGTGGGCACGTCGCACAACACGGAGTCGAGAGCAGTTTTGGAGGGCGGCGGCTTTGCCGCTGCCAGAGTGGCAGCATGCTGGCTGGACTTCCTGAAATCTCCACAGATGCGGCGCACTTCTGTGGCAAGCATCAGACCAGAATTGGGGTATGTCATTGAGGAAAACGCTGCACCTTATCAGATTCTAAACACAGTGGTCCAGCATGGCACATGTTCAGTCTGCCGAGTTGAGAGCCGCCACCAGCTTAGGCCGTTGTCACCCAAACCATCTCCCGACTTGAGGTTCAGCGGGCCAGCACAGATCAGTCTGCGCCCGTGGATGCCTGTAATCGCTCTTGGGCGCGAGTGTGACTTTTGTCGCCTAGGCTCAGCAGTTTGAGCCCAGCTGCGTCGTTAGCGACGGCACTGTGCTGTGCCTAGAGCAAACACGCGATGATGGCGCCGCTGCCCAGGAGGTAGTTCGGAGAGGAGTGTAGGGGGGCTGGTAGGACGGACAGGAGGCATCGTACGCGCCAAAACCCTGAAACAACGCTGGACCGCGAGGAGACCCCCCACCCGCAACCTCATCGGCGTCGGGGACAGTATATGGCAGCACCCGGGTCAGTCTCGTGCCCCAGCCCTCCACCAAGTTCAACCCACAATGTGCCGTACAGCGATATATAGTTGGGCCATGCCCGGCAGCACTCGTCACCGTTGTCCTGTGTCAAGGCGACGTGTCAGAAACGGCGTTGGTCAGGCGTCAGGAATGATGTGTCTGAACACGTGCTGGTCCGAAGCCTGGGCTGGGACGGGCACCCTCGGGAAAAGCAGTGGCGGCTCGGGTGACGAATACCCGAGGGGTCCGGCCGCCAGCCATGAGGTTGGACAGGCCTCGGTCTCTACTGAGCCTATAGGGCACATCTCCAAGGCAAGCATCTGGAGATGTCACATTAAGGGTCTTGGCGCTGCGGGTGGGCTTGCACTATATTTGCTTTTCGCTCCACGCGTACTGGGGTATGGAGGCTGAACGCTGGTGGATCTGTTGGAGGAAGTCGTGGAGCGCTACGAGTGGGGTTTTGGGGCGGGTCCTGGGCCAAGGGCTGACTAGCAGCTTGAACACAGGGGGAAGCGAGCAGTGAGGGTTGTGCACACGCGGAGGTGATACGGGCTTTTGCCACTGAGTGGGGTGCTTGCATTCATATGCCCCTGCGCATACTGGTGGTAGCTTAAAGCTAGTAGTGGTGGAAACCCTGGCTGATTGCCGGTTTGGCAATGTTACGCACACCACAGTCCGTCGGTTCATCCGGTTTCCTTAAAGAACACCCTCCACACTTCCCTGAATATCTAGCCCCTCGCCGCAAGAGTCCTCAACCACGGGAGCTTCACTAGTTCGACAGTGGGCGCTGAGGCACAGATCTCTGGACCTGCCTCTCTCGTCTCGCCCCACCACTCCCGCCGCCGTCTATTCCCAAACCCTGCGTTCACGGTCGAGGACTCCCTCCCTTCGTCTCAGAAGCACTGCTGTGTTCACTCCAAGGCACTCCTCAAACCGCTGGGGTCTCGTCACCCCGCACCTACATCTCCGTATCCCCAGTCTGCTCCCCCCTCGGACTTCCTCGCCCCTGACCCAACTTCCCACTGTCCTGACCAACGTCGGTCTCCTTACGGTCGGACACTCTATGACAAACACACTTCCACTATCACGAAGGTATCATCACCCACCAGACTGTGATCTGGTGGAAAAACCCTGGGCATCGGAAAACTTGCTCAGCAGCAACCGGACCAGTGGTTTGTGATGTGGGAAGGCCAGAAAACAGTTTCCTCAGATGTATGCCGTTGTTCAAATGGCCAAATTTTCCCTGGGAGGGGCAAACTGGGGGGGATGAGGCTGAGGTGCAGGAGCCTGGAGGACGTGGGGATTCTCAGGTTGACATGGGTGGACTGCGTGAAGACGTGACTGGTGTGTGGACAAAGTGCTCGAAGCAATTGTCAGCATCCACGACACACATGGTTCGCACTGTTCTGGCAACTACAACGTGCTCTACCACGAGTTCCCCAGTTAACTTCAGACATGACAACCTAGCGGAGTGTAGCCTACTGCGGGCGTTCCCACCTGCCCCTCTCGGCAGCTGGCTTCTCACCCCGCCCACAGGACCCACGCGCACTTGGACACCCTGCAGTTAGTTGACGACCAAGTCCCCCCCCGCCCTGTTCCTTACCCTCTGGAGATGTGAGTTAAAACATTTTTAAAATAGAGTTCTAACTTTTGCTTTTTCTTTTTTTACTCTTTTTTTTTGTTTTTGTGTTTTTTTTTTGTGTTTTTTTTGTTTTTTTTTTGTGTTTATTTTGGTTTTTTTTTGTTTGGTTTAGAACCCAAACAATCTATCCTACTGCTAGGGGCTATTTTGCTAGCACAGTATCAAAGGAAAGGAAGCACACTACTATTATGCCGATGAGAGACCTGAGTATGAACACTGATATTGCCTAATAGACATCACCCCCTAGCTAGATTTTGCATATCAGCCTTTTGCTATGCGATAGTGTGCGCCACTAGTCGCAGATCACAACAGCGGCTCGCACAATTGCTCACTTACAAATCTGCTCGCACAGTAATTGGCAAGATAGTAATCAATCGCACTGCAGAACCACTACAGCCACAGCACGTCAACCAGAAATCAAATATATTATTTTTTTTTTGTGTTAACACAAAACCACCCTGGGGGAAACCACACCCCCCCCCCCTGTAACGCTTCAGAAGCTATTTGGTATTCTCCTATGGTATCTTCTAGCAAACGTATTCAAAGGAAGTCAATACTATGCCAGATAGATGACACTTGAGGTATTGCCTAACTAGAAATCCCAACCCCTCCCACTAATGAATTTTCCCCACTTCACCTTTGCTATGATTCAAAATGTGCGCCTAACGCGAATCGCAAAACCCCTATCGAGTACCTCCAATCTGCCTACACAATGGCACAATTGGCAAGTACGACACTGCAAAAATACAGCCACCCGACAACCAACAGAAATCAGAATATATAGAACGTACTGTACGCTTCACCAGACAGCTATTTGTTATCCTCCTATGGCTCATTTCTATGCCAAGTATCAAAGGAGAGCAATACACCGATTCCGAGTGACCGATGCACCTGAGTTATTGCCTAATAAATCCACCTCCCTACTGAATTTTCCCACCTTCAGCCGTCTTGCTATGGATATGTCGCGACCAGTCAAGCGCAGCAGAATCACGCGGACCCCAGTCAATTCCAAACGTCTCACTACAAATTGCTCCGAATTGGCAACGTAATTCACTGCACGAACACTTACGCCACCAGCACGATCAACAGAAGAATCAAATATATAGAACGCTACTTGTAGGCTTCAAGAAGCTCATTTGTAGTCTCCTGTGCTCGATATCTTTCTCAGCCAAGGTATCAAGAAGCAAACCTCTATGCCAGCATTGAGATGACACTGGATTACTTCTGCGACTACTAAAATCCAACCCTACTGATGATTTCCCACTTCGGTCTTTGCTATGGATATGGTGCCACTAAGAGCTACACAACCACGGTTTAGCAACGTTCCCAGCACTGACTAATTCCTCCACAAAATGGTAAAAGATGCAAATTAAATAAAAAGTAGAACGTATTGTGCCCTAAGAAGGGCTGTTGGGTTCTTGAGAATCACCCCTCCTGCCTAACAGTAAGCTAATAGAACACCCTAACGCTTTCCCTGACCCAGCAGCCCTCTCTCCCTAGCGGCATCCCAGAGACAGAATGATCCGAGCACGCGCGGCCAGCGCTAGTCTATCCCAGGGTCACCTGATCTGGCCAGTCCAACCTGCACATCTCTCAACCACACTGTAATGGTACCACGTCAATGCTGGGTGGGAGTGGGCAAGTGCTCCGTGGCTTGTGATTGGCATCTGGTTCTGGCCGCGCAAAAGCAAAAACGTCGTCGGGAGCTCCATTTCCTCGAGCGGGCAAAGTACTTCGTCCGAGCAACGAGTCAGTTTCCCGAGTACCCTAATGCTCGCCCCGACGCATCAAGCTCGGACGAGCATGTTCGCTCATCTCTAGTGATTAGACTAAATGATCTCATGAAATTCCTCAATATAAGTTTACCTGTGATTCGATAAATGATCTCATGAAATTCCTCAATATAAGTTTACCTGTGATTCGATCACGCATGTCTGAGGAAGGAGGCATGGCCTCCGGAACATCGCACAGTATGCGGAGCCCTTGGTGAACAAACTGCAATTGTGTCTGGCATGGCTTATGAATACTCACCGTAAAAGAAACTGACTAATAGACTAAGATGAGTACTATGTCTCCATATGCTAATCGCATGGTGAAGTTTTTTTAATGGAATGTTAGCACAAGTATAAGTTTTTCCTGCTGAAGGCAGTGGTAGCTTGTTGCCCAGCGTCAGTGGTACTAATTGATTGTGTGGACTGTTCAGCAGCAATCAAGGTCTTAACCAGCGCTATACACAAGAAATTAAAAGTGTTATGCCACTTGGAAAATGGTCATGAAAAAATAATAGTAGAATAAAGATAACATGTTGCTTAAGGGATATGGTGAGCACCAAAAAAAAATAATAATTCCAAGTCAATAAAGTTAATACAGTTTCTTAGGGCATAGCCACCCCAAAACGGAATCACTGAAAAATGTATCCTGTATAAAATACATACATGCATACAGTATATAGAGGTCATGCACACATACATACAGTATATACACAACATACCTTATATACACACCATACCTTATATACACACATACAGTATATACAGCATATCTACGGACATACAGCATATATAAACAAATTGAGCATACACACATACATTAAGTATATACATTCATACAACATATACATAAACATACACATGCAGCATATACACAGCATATATACACACTACCTCAGATACATACTATAAACACAAATACGGTATATATACACACACATGCATTTATTCACCCATACACACTTGTATGTACTCACTGCCAGGGGTCCAATAGCTGCTGACCTCATGTGGTAAGTAGATGGCAGGAAGTAAAGGTGAGAGCTTCCTAATCCTGCCATTCTGCTGTTCTCTCCCCCTCCCCCAACATTTGTTATCTGAGCTACCAGTAGTTACTCAGTAGCTGAGTCGTAACTCAGTTACAGTAGCTACTCAGCAGTTCACTGTGGAAGATCTGCACTGTTGTATACTGTACATATTATAACAGTGTACCTTTTCCATTCCTTAGTGTGGCAGATCAGATGTTGGGCCCCCCGACACTACGGACCCCCTGTTTCACCTCTGCTTTGTTTCCCTACAATAAAAGGTTACTCAGTTCAAGTCTTTAATATAGCTAATTATTATAGGTTTCAGTAGTGGGCAATATCATGATTTCTTTTGTTGGAGAAAACATGGACAATGCTTTACTTAAAATCATATGATATGAATATGATTGGTCCAATTCTACCTTTCGAGTTATTGAATTCTTCTAAATGTAGTTAGTTGTATCAAAACCCTACAATGCATCTAACATTAGGAGAAATCAAAATGTAGCATTTGTGTCATTATAATGAATCTCCTTACAACCTAGCTCATAGGCTTATTCGTGAAGTACATAAAACTGCAGAGAAGTAGTATGAGTTATAATAAATGTAAAAGCAATGAAGTACTAACCAAACATTCACATTCCCCCTATCTCAAATTACCGTTATTTTCTATTAAAAAGGTATCAATGATAATAATAATACAGGAAACTAAGTGTTAAATAAAAAATAAATCTGAAATGTCAACATGTAGATTTCATCTATGAATATTTTCAGAAAGTAAACTAAAGTAATTACTTTAATGTTTTTAGTAGAACATCACAAGTTACTATTTCTGGAATAGTTAAATTTATTATTTGATTAGCCTGATCTTCGGAGATTAATCAAACAATTACAACAACGTGAAATATATTTATCTCTTTGCAAAATTACTCTTTTACTGGAGATATGCAGTCAAATCATAATAGTAGAAATTAAAATATCATAATATTGGTAGATGTAGAATAAAGACAATCTGCGCTTTATACTACAAGGGTCCAAGAAGTCTTGGAGGAGCTTCTATATGTTATGCAGGAGTATTTGAGGATCATTTTGGCATTGGATTTTTAATCATCTTTATAAATCACCTATTAAGTTACATAACAGTTAGGGACACTTGGGAGAGATGTAATATTACCATTGCCCAAGGCATTGGTTGGACCTCACCTGGTATATGCATTTCCGTTCTGGGCATCCATAAAAAATCCATAAAAAGGATGCCCTGGAGCTAGAGAGAGTACAACAAAGAGCCACAAAAATGATAAGGGGTTTGGAGGGTCTCAGTTATCAGTAAAGATTAATAGAATAAGATTTATTTGGTCTTTAGAAGAGTCGTCAGGATTAATTTTTATATACATATGTAAATGGTCTATACAAAATGAGTTGTTCCAAGTTAAATAATATCAAAAAGGGGCACTGTCTCTTTTTGGAGACAAGACTTCTTTACCTCAAGAACTATTAATCTGTAGAATAGCCAGCCTCAGGAGCTGGTCACAGCAGGGACTATAGAGAGCTTCAATATGAGCCCAGATGCATTTCTACATCAAAACAACATTGATGGATATTTTAAAATATAGAATTGTGTTCCCTTGCATTCCTTCTCTGCAGCCCTTTCTCTTGCCTTCATTGGTAGAACTTGATGGAATTATGCAGTTTTTCAACCTCAGTAGGGTGTAATGGATGCCCTTTTCTAATATACTAGCATTAAGATGCAGGAATCTCCATAATATTTTGAAGGTATGCCTCCTGTAAACTACTTGCCCAAGCAGCCCAGCAGAACTCTGTTTTCAGAGTTTTCAGAGTTCAGATAATTTAGGAGGATTTCAGACAAATACATATAAAGTGGAGGGCAGCAACTTATCCCACTATATACTTACTTAGCGGTATAGGTCATCCTGTTCAGTTCCTTCTCCCTCTAAATAAAGAGGTGCAAACATCTACAGTAGGCAGTGATGTTTTTGCTCCCGATCTTCAGGATGCTTCTCAAGGGACATATTTCTCCATATTTGGACAGTACACCCAGAGTGTACATTCAGTGGAGACATACTGCCCTCCACAGGGCCCCTTGTCTCTTCACGAGATGAATGGAGCAGACAGCTCGCATTCGTCTCTATGGAGCTGACTGAGATTGCGGAGATTGTGGATAAGACCTAACTTGTTTTGTGGGAAAACCCCTTTAATGACTGATCATGAATGGGCTAAGGAAAATATGCAGTAACTTAAAGGGGTATTCCCATCTGGGCATTTACATTTAGTTCATTTGCCATTTGTAAACATTTGTTCAATTGGATGTTATTAAAAAAAATGTTCCTGTGTGAAGATAATTTCTCATAAACATAGCCATGTTGTCCCTTAGAAACGAGATAGCTTCCCTTGGATACGACCACCTCACATTTTTGAAGCAGTAGCCAGACATGCGCTATTGAGCCCTGCCTGACCACCTGGATTCAGCAATCATTACCACAGGGCGGCTGTAGGATATGCAGTAACTTTCGGACATTTCATTAACATAAACCCTATGTGTCTTTGTTCCCCAGCAGAGGTGGCCATAACCAAGGACACAGTCTTGTTTTTAAGGGACCATATCACTACATTTATGAGAAATTATCTTCACACAGGTAAAAAAAATTTTAATAACATCTACTTGCCGCCCTGTTTCTCCCGCGCCGCTTCCATGCCCTTGCCTGTGCCTGACCCTCCCCAGCCTCCCCCTTCCCCTTTAACTTTTTTCTCTATGGATCATTAAGAAGGAGGTTATTTAAAGACAAGATTTAAGATATTGGGGCACATTTACTTACGCGGCCGACTGAGTTCCAGAAATACGGAGCGTCCGACAATCATGCACTCCGTAGAGATCATGTATTCATAGAGATCATGTGCCCGGTTTCCTGCATGCGTCACTTCCCTTCTCAGGTCCGCAGGAGTTCACCTTCTTCTTCCTGGTGTATGCATTGTCTTGCAATGCAATTTTAAAGTTAAATCCCGTGCTTAGCCCGAATTTGCCGGATTGTCCGATGGCCCACCCCCGATTTCTGTTGCATGAAAGTTGGCACGATTGCACCAAAATCCAATCGTGTGCGACACAATCCCTTTCTAAATCGCTGTCCAAGCAGCACAAATCCCAAAAATTTCTAAAAGTCGACGAAAGTGAGATCCGCGGGACCCTTGGTAAAGAAGCAGCCTTGTGTAAAATATTTTATTTTGTAATTTAAATATTTCATAGTGAAGTAGTGGCGTCTGTGATGTCATCTTAAAGGCAAAGTGTCAGCCTATGCATCTGCATAGGCTGGCACTGCTAATACCCTGCAATACATCAGTATTGCAGAGTATTATCATGAACAAGCAATCAAATGATTGCTTGTTTATATCCCATGGTGAATCAAGTAAAAAATGTAAAAAAAATGTTTTTCAATAAAAAATAACTTTGAAGTATATTATGATAGAAATCCCCCAAATGTCATCCAATATCTATGTAGCCATTTGAGAGCAAAAGATAAAAGGAGAAAACAAATCTTAGAACTTATGCAATTTCTCCCGAGTACGAAGACACCCTGGGGCATACCGAGACAGAGAAGGCGGTCCGTGACACAGACAGTTTTCCTTATAGGATTAAGCGTCTTTTAGCTTCTCAATTTTGATCTTTTTTTAGCTATAAAATATTAGTTTTTCTGTTAATGTGACCAGGTAGGGGCTTAGTTTTTGCCGCATGAAATGCATTTTTTAAGTGATGCTATTTTGTTTTTTTTGGTCTTAACTGTTACGGACCACAGACTACAGTACTAAAAGTCTCCGGGAACGCTGGAGACAGGAAACACAGAGGCGTCTGGAAACGCTGGAGGACAGGAGCCGCTGTGGGAAGCGAGGTGTGGAAACCATGTAAGTTCCTTGTAGCATGCTGAAGATTCGGCCAGGAAGGAAGGGAGGTGCCGGATTATAAGGGGGAGGCTGGATTAGCCAGCTCCAATCAGGAGGACCCTGGCCCTTTAAGGCTAAAAGAGCCGGTGCGCAAGCGCCCTTGTGAGCGGGGACCCGCGGGGCCTGGACGAGACCGGAGCAGAGCCAGGAGAGGTGAGTACGGGCCAGGGGGACACCGCACCACATGGAAGGGCACGGGTGTACCCTTGATCCGTACTGAGGATCATGGGTACGGCTGTGACATTCACATATTGCCCCCCCAGAAAAGTCTTTGACTTTTTTTAGTGTTCATCTCATAGCCCAAGTAACATGATACCTTTTATTTATAGGTCGGTATAATTATGGAAATACAAATATTTCTATTTTTTGTCTTAGGTTTTATTAATTTTGCTGAATAAAATGGGGAATGTGGGGAAAAATCCATCATTTTTGCACCGCCAATTTCCAAATGGTATATCAATTATTGATTAACCCCTTAGCGCTCCGCGCCGTAGCTGTACTGCGCAGCTTCCCACTATTGGCGCTCAGCGCAGTACAGCTACTGCGCAGAGACGATGCCGGTTCAGCGCTGCATAGCAGCCCTACCGGCATTGTTAGCTGCGGGATTTCAATGGTAATCTACCGCTGAAATCCCCGGCTAACACCCACGTTCGGAGTGGGCTCCGATCGCGGGCGTTTTACCCGTTAAATGCCGCGGTCAACGCGACCGCGGTATTTAACATGCCTTCCGGGGGTCTTTACCCCACGATCTGCCCCCCTCCGCGCCATTTTCGGGGGGGGGGGGCGATCGCTGCTATTGCACCTCTGGGGTCCGATCGGGACCCCAGAGAAGCCTGAAGGCAGTGCCTTTAAGATGGCGTCTGTGACATCATCTTAAAGGCAAAGTGTCAGCCTATGCATCTGCATAGGCTGGCACTGCTAATACCCTGCAATACATGAGTATTGCAGAGTATTATCATGAACAAGCAATCATATGGTTGCTTGTTCATATCCCATGGTGGATCAAGTAAAAAATGTAAAATAAAATGTTTTTCAATAAAAAATAACTTTATAAATCACTAAAAATGCCCATAAGCCCCAAAACATATAAAGAGACATAAAACGCTCAAAAAAGTCTAAATCATAACACAAACCCCACATATATAGTATCACCGCGTCCGTAACAATCCGTAGAATAAAACTAAATAACTATTGGACCCATATGATGAACGCCGTAAAAAAATTATGATTTTTACCTATTATATCCCACAAAAAATGCAATAAAAAGTGATCAACAAAACATATGTACACCAGAATGATACTGTTGCAAAGAACAACATGTCCCGCAAAAAAGAAGCCATCAACCAGCTTTGTAGCCAAAAACGTAACAATGTTATGCCACTTGGTAAGACGGCGATAGATTTTTCCCCACATTAGGGTTTTATTTGGCAAATTTAGTAAAACATAAGAAAAAATATTCATGTCTGGTATCCCTGTAATCGTATCGACCCATAGAATAAAGATAACAGGATTAATAGGATATACGGTGAACACGAGAAAAAAAAAAGTAAATTATCCAGTAAAGAATTGATGCTTTTCTACTCATGACCTCAAAAAAAGTCATAATTTTGGGCGGGTTTTTAAAAGTTTTTTTACGGCGTTCATCAATCTGGGTAGTTCAAATGTTATTTATTTTTTATTTCTATATTGTTACGGATGCGGTGATACTATATGTGGGTGGTTGTGTTAGGATTTAGACTTTTTTGAGCGTTATATGTCTCTTTATATGTTTTGGGTCTTATGGGCATTTTTAGTGATTTATAAAGTTATTTTTTATTGAAAAAAACTTTTTTTTTTACATTTTTACTTGATTCACCATGGGGATATAACAAGCAATCATTGCAAGTATTGCAGGGTATTAGCAGTGCCACCTATGCAGATGCAGTAGGCTGACTTGCCTTTAAGATACATCACAGCGCCACTCACTTCACTATGAAATATTTAATTACAAAATAAAATATTTTACACAGCTGCTTCTTACCAGGGTCCCGGCATCTCCACTTTCGTCGACTTTAGAATTTTCGGGATTTGTGTGCTGCTTGGACAGCGATTTAGAAAGGGATGTGCGCACACGATTGGATTTGGTCAAATCGTGCCAACTTTCATGCAACCGAAATCGGGGGTGGGCCTCGGACAATCCGCACATTCGGGCTAAGCCGGGATTTAACTTTAAGCTTGCATTGCAAGACAATGCATACCCAGGCAGAGAAGGTGACTCCGGAGACTGAGAAGGGAAGTGACGCATGCAGAAACCGGGCCATGATCTCTATGATGCATGATCTCTACGGAGTGCATGATTGTCGGACGCTCCGTATTTCTGGAACTATCGGCCCGGTAAGTAATGTGCCCCAATATTTAAATCTTGTCTTTAAATAACCTCCTTCTTATGATCCATAGAGAAAAAAGTTAAGGGGTATTCTTGTCTGTGCATTCATCAGTTCAATTAATCTGCATTTATAACATTTCTTCATTAGATGGGTTAAAAAATTTTTTACCCATGTGTGAAATATTTTCTCATAAATGTATGATATGGTCCCCTTAAGAAACAGACTGACTGTCCTTGTTATGGGCCACCTCTGCTGGGGAACAATATGACTTCCTAGGGGTTTATGTTACTGAAAGGTCCGAAAGTTTACGGCATATTCCTACGCCGCCCTGTGGTAATGATTGCTGACGATCCAGGTGGTCAGGCAGGGCTCAAGAGCCGCATGTCTGGGCTACTGCTTCAAAAATGTGAGGTGGTTCAATGATTTTTACCTATTATATCCCACTAAAAATGCAATAAAAAGTGATCAACAAAACATATGTACTCCAGAATGATAATGTTGCAAAGAACAACATGTCCCGCAAACCACAAGCCATCAACCAGCTCTGTAGCCAAAAACTTAACAATGTTATGCCACTTGGAAGACGGCGATGCAAAAATGATAGATTTTTCCCCACATTAGGGTTTTATTTGGCAAATTTAGTAAAACATAAGAAAAAATATTCATGTCTAGTATCCCTGTAATCGTATCGACCCATAGAATAAAGATAACAGGATTATTAGGATATACAGTGAACACGAAAAAAAAAAAGTAAAAAATCCAGTACAGAATTGATGCTTTTCTACTCATGGCCTCAAAAAAAGTTCCTAAATTTTCAACAATAGGTGATACCAACCCCAAAATGGTAACACTGGAAAAAGCATCTCATCTCGCAAAAAAAATGCCATCACATGACCCAAATAACGGAAAAGTAAAAATTTTATAGCCTTCAAAACGGGGCAACGAGAAAACTAAAATCCTGGCAGCTGCAGGGTGCTCCTTCCCTTCTGCGCCTCGCTGTGCCCCCATAACACAAGTAATGTCCACATGTGGGGGGTCGCTGCACTCAGGAGAAATTGTAGAACAAATTTTTTGGTGGGTTTTCTCTTTTTATATTTTGAAAATGTGTCAATTTTAGGGCTAAATGGACGTATAACCGACAAAATTTGACCATTCTAAATTTCACTGCCATTTTGATTCAATTACTATGAAGATTTCAAGGGGTTAACAATCTTTGTAAATGCTTTTTCTGATAGTTTGTGGGGTGCATATTTGAAAATGGGTTGGTTAAATAGGGGGTTTTGATGCTAAATATGTAAAATTTAATTTCAAACAGTATTTATCCCCAAAATAGTCAATTCTGAAAATACGGAAAATCGCTATTCGATTTGTAAGCCGCGTGTGACGTCAAAATAAATTATCCAAACATTTCAACAATTATGAAAATGAAAGTAGGACAAATGGGAAATGTTATTCGCAAGTTATTTAGGTGGTAAATCGATCTGCCTGAAAACGCGGTGATTTGATTTGAATTCGAATATGGCAAATTTTCAAAAAAATCATAATTTTTTTCCTTTTTTTGTAAATAAAGCAAAACTTATCAGCGAAATTTATCACTAAAATGAAGTACAAACATGTGGGGAAAAAACAATCTCAGAACGCTTTGATAAGTAAAAGTGTTCAAAAGTTATAACCATATAAAGAGACACAGGTCAGAATCCAAAAAATGGGACTGAGCCTTAAGCTGTAAAATGGCTGCGTCCATAAGGGGTTAAGGACCCTGGGTGATGCATATTCACTGTGCAGTGCACTTCACCCTCACTATGTGCACTGATTTTTTCTTTGCTTCTATGATAAATAAAGCAGTCAGAGATAGGGGAGGGAAATACTTTAGGGAGCATGGAGAGGCTCTGGTCACAGTCGCACAGTCACAGTGCCTGTGTCTATGAGTAATTGCCCCTGGTTTATCATGCTGGATGTTTTCACTGAAAGAACACATTGAAAGAACACAGTGAAGAACACATTGCAGATGTTCCGTACATCTGCTAACTTATCCGAAGACACGCGTGCCGAACGGTGTTCTTCAGAATAGTATGTGAAGAACAATATGTGCGAAGAACACATTACAGATGTTTCCATACATCAAAATCATACAAATGCTGGATCTCAAGTCGTCGAGATACTCGTCTGAGCAATGAGTATACTCGCTCATCTCTAATCAAGAGGCTTAAGCTAGGTGCTAGTGTATGATAAATTTCCCCTTGGCTTTCTATCTGGCTCTTTTCAGTCGGCAGTCTGAACAATGCTCTAATGCTGGGATTGAGTCTATCACGCCTGTCTCTATGTGAGCTGTGTTTTGGATCAGCAATGGTAAACTTGCTCTGACTTTCATTGCTTTGCCCATTTCACATGGAGCAGAGTTACTACTCCGTTCGTACTATACTGATTGCTGGTTAAAGTCTCTCTGCTAGCTCTAGTATCCATACTAATGTTTCGATACTACTGTACTCCTGGCTAATTAGAACTGAATCCTGTTACTAGAACTGAATGATACCCGGTATTGGATGTATCCCTTTAGCTTTATTCTCCATTAACCATTTGCTTACAAAGTTTTTGTTGACGGTCTTTATCCAGTTTGTTTGTTTGTATTGACATGAAATGAATCTATCCTTCAGCTTCAGCTTGTATTTATTGTTATTTGAAATTACTAGGAAGGAAATGCATGAAAAGAAGGAGGTCGTGCGAAAGACAGTATGTGTTACCTTCATATAAAATACAATAAATGCTGCTTTTCATTTCTGACTTTCACTCCAAATAGGACAACAGTGGAAAAATATTATATGCCTTGTATTAGTTCACATTTCTTTGAAATATGCAGAAGAATCCTTTTGGCGCGCGCTGTGGTTTAATACTGTAGAGGAATATAAAATACTCACAAGATGTACATATAAATATTTGATGTGCTGCTTTTTGAGACTTCTTAATTTGTTATTCCCATTGCAGATGCCAATTAAATTGCTTAGACTGAATTGTTGCATTGCTTGTCAGCTTCGGAGGCCTCTACCAGTTCTATCTGAACGACCAAAGGGCGGAATATAAAATCATTTATGAGATACTTGGCAGCCACATTTATAACTCATATGAAGGCTATAGCACACTACGGGGGCAGAGTGGGAAGAGTCACATTAGACTGACCCACAAATTAACCTGTCACGGTACCCTTGTTCCCATTGTAAATTTTTAGTTTATCAGTAGATTTTCGGCTGTTCATAGACCTAGTGCTAGGGATACATCACAAATCAATAAGCATTTCTGTGACTTGGTCCACTTCCAAATTTTAGTGAACCTTGAAATGTATTAAAAATATTGCCTGGATGTTGGTAGCAAACGTAGTTAAAAAATACTTGTCAATTTTCAGCAATATTATAATTTTTTTAAAATTCCAAGACTTTATTAGCTTAATATCAGAAAATACATATCATCGCAAAGTTTACACATCTTTACACATTTATCAATCAATGCACATTTCACAAAATAATTCTGCATGAGTACCTCCACCCTTTCTGGGTTGATTCTAAATTGTCTGTGCATACTCTTACTCATGAATCAAAATTGCCGAATTACCTTCCCATTTTACTAATCTGCTAATTTGTGATGCAAATTTTTTCCGTCCCCATATAAGGTCATTCAGCATTGCCTCAATGACCTTGAACATCGACTCCTCTATCCAAACTGGGCCAGCTGAAAGAAAAAATAAAATTTGTGGGAGGAGAATCAATTTTTAAGACCAATTTTATCTGCTCTTGATAATGGTAATCTGTCCCAACAGTGCATTCTTTCTCTTATAGCCTTCAGAAGTGGCACCAAATTAATTTCCACAAACCTATCCAGTTCTTTAGCGACTTGTATACCTAGATATCTAAAGCTATCCTCACAGATAGAGATCCCATGCTCTGCCAGTCCCCCTCTAACCTTCGGGTCCAGAGGGAGCAATTGTGACTTTGTCCAGTTTATTTGGAGTCCTGACCATTCCCAGTATTCTTCCATTACCTCTTTTACTCTAGGTACTGCCGATACGCTATCTTGTAGATATAAGATCAAATCATCCGCGTATAAACACAACTTATCTTCCTTACCCCCGCACCCCCCTCCCATAATTCGCTGGTCGTCCCTAAGTAAAATTGCCAGTGGTTCAATATATAGAGAATATAGTAACGGAGACAGGGGGCACCCCTGTCTAGTCCCTCTAGTTAATGCGAATGGTTCAGAGCGAACCCCATTTATCACCACCCTTGCGACTGGGGCAGTGTATAATAGATGTACCCAACCTATAAAGGCCGGTCCGAACCCGAATTGCCTCAGAACATCCCAAAGGAAGCTCCACTCCACCCTGCCAAACGCCTTTACCGCGTCTAAAGACAGGATGGAGCGGAGCTCCCCCTCCCCTCTTTCTATCCCAGCAAACAGTCTATGTATGCAATTATTTAATTTCCTTCCTGGGATAAAACCGTTTTGATCTTCGTGTATGATGGAGGCGATTACCCTCTGCAGCCTATTGGCAAGTAGTTTCGCTATGATCTTCACATCCGTGTTTAATAGTGAGATGGGCCTATATGAGCCCATTTCTAATTCATCCTTATCTTTTTTTAAAATCAGAACGATATCTGCCTCCATCATGGAACCAGGTAATCTCCCAGTGGTTTTAGATTCACTCAGAACCTCCAACAGTAAGGGCAGGAGTTCTTCTCCGTATTTCCTATACAGGGCAAACGGAAATCCGTCTGTCCCTGGAGAGGAATCTTTTGTGCAACCTATTAATGTCTCTCTCAATTCCTCGATTGTTATTGGGGCATCTAGCATTTTAATCTGTTCCTCGTCTAACTTGGGGAATTTAATTTTCCCCAAAAAATCTTCAGCAGATCTTCTTGTTGGCTCTAAACTAGACCTATACAGTTCCTCATAAAAGGTTTTGAATTGTGCCCTTACCCGATGTGGTGCTTTTTCTATTGCCCCTTGGGCGCTTCTGATAGCCCCAATAAATCCATTATTCCTGGAGGCGCAAACCATCTGAGCTAAGATTTTCCCCGCTTTCCCCCCTTCCGAGAAGAATCTTTGGCCGCGAAAGAACATTTTATGTTGGGCTTTAATTGTCAGGAACTCCTCATATTTATTCTTAGCATCCTCTAACTGCCTCTTATTAACATAATTCAACCCATCTCCCAATTCCTGTTCAGCTGATTTATATTGTTTATACAAATTCTGCTCCTGTTGGTTATACTTACGTCTGGTGTCCCCTATCTCCTTCTTAAATATCCCCCTCATGTAAGCTTTAAGCGTGTCCCACACTTCTAATAAACCTGTTGTTCTTATATTCCCCTTCCAGAACTCGGCTACCAAACTTTTTACATCCGGGTTATCTCCTAGAATAGAAAGCCAATATGCATTTAATCTAAAGTTAAAATTCTTAATTTCCGCTTCGCCCATAGTTACCACCACAGGACCGTGGTCAGAAACTATAATTGGCTCATACCTTATTCTACTGATACTAGAGACTAGAGAGGGACTTACCAAGCAGTGATCTATCCTAGATAGCGTGTTGTGTGTCTTATTATGGCAGGAAAACACTCTTTTAGCTCCGTGTTTGGATCGCCAAAAGTCTAGTAAATTGAATTCCCCACAAAAAATGGCAAGTTTAGAAACTGAAGTTCCTGGGCGACTATCAAGCCTCCCTTTCAGATTAACGCGATCCAAACTCTCGTCAAAGATTGCATTGAGATCCCTCATTATGATCAATTGGAAATCCTCCTTCCCTTCCCTGAACTTAAGAATTTCCCCAAAGACCTCCAGCGAGAAAGGGGGGGGGGGGATATACACACAGGCCAATAAAATTTTATTTCCATATAGAGATGCAGCCAGAAACACATATCTCCGTTCCCTATCGATTTGTTTACTCAGAATTTAAAAAATCAATTTTTGAATGAACCAATATTGAAACCCCTCTCAAGTAAATACTTCCAAACGAGTGGAATTCTTTCCCTACCCATTTCTTCCTGACCCTATTTCTGATATCTGACGTTAAATGGGTTTCTGTCAGGCACACAATGGCTGGCAAGTGTCTTTGGATCAGATCAAACACAATACACCGTTTTATCCTGTCACTCAGACCCCTAACATTCCATGTTAATATCCTCGTGTTACAAAAAGACATTTCTTTCTATAAAAAAAAAAAAAGGGCCTCCATTGGTACCTCTCCCCCCCCCCCAACCCCCTCCCGCATCTCCCGACAATAGATCTCTCAACTCCTCTAGCGCCATCCTTCTCTCCTCCCCCTCCCCGGCGAGAGGTGCTCTTATATATTAATTTCAGTTCGACCACTTTTTCAGATCCCCTGTTTCTCCAACCAATCAGAAGCTTCTTCTGATCTATCAAAGAACCATGTTCTATCCTGATGGATAACTCTTAGTCTAGAAGGAAAAAGCAGCGAATACTGTATCTTAGCTTCCATCAGCCGCTTTTTCACACCCAGAAAGCTGATTCTAGCCTTTTGGGTTTCTTTACAAAAATCAGGGATTATAAAAACCTTTTGACCATTAATGAGAGTTGGTTCACGCCGCCTGCTAAGCCGCAGGATGCAATCCCTGTCCCTGGAGTTGAACAGTCTGATCAAAACAGCTCTTGGTCCAGTTCCCTGTATCGGTTTCTTGAACGGTACCCGATGGGCCCTTTCTATCCCGAAGAAGGGGGAGAGCTCTTCTGATCCAAATGTACCCGTCAACCATTTTCGGATTTCCTCACCAAGCTCCCCCTCTCCCCCCCCCCCCTCTGGATATCCTATAATCCTAAGATTATTCCTTCTAGACCTATTCTCTAGGTCGTTCAGTTTTTCCTTTAGAGATTTATTATCACTTTTCAATTCCAAAATATCTTGTTTAACTCCCTTCACATCAGCTACTACCTTTGTTAAGATAGTCTCCATCTCCTTGTTCTTTCCTCTGAGTTTATGCAACTCCTCTCTGATAGATTGAATATCCTCTCTTACTCCTCCCATTTGTGTGTTTAGCGACTCCATAGAGATTTTAGTCTCTTTTACTGCTTCCAGTATTTCAGCTAAGATAGAACTATTGCCTTGCACTGTGTCCTCATTCTGTAGTGCTGAGAATCTCGAGCCATCCTGTGATGCCTCCCCTCCTATCTCCTCTCTGTCCTTCCCTACTTGACGTGAATGTGTAGGAGAAGCTTTCCATATCTTCTCTAGGCCCGTAGATTTCCTAGCCGTGTTTTTGGGAGGCATTTTGATTTGCTACTGGCTCCCACTTTTTAAACTGACAATAGTGATTTTAACCCAGCATATATCAACAAACAGTAGTAATATAAGCAGTATCAATCAAGGAATAACATTCAGAGCGTGGTGCCAGTTCTGATAACAAATTGCATTGACAATATGCAGGTATTGAGTTTCCGCAGGATAGATATTTTAACCCTCTGGACCGCTTTTTTAAGCTGAACCACTGACAGCCTTCTCTCACAGGGAGAGAGATTATAGCGATAATCCTTCTCTTCCAACATACACTTACGGCAAAGAAGAGTACAAATTATAGTAAGTCTCGGTAATATACGTATACATCAAAATTCAAAAAAATTAAAGCGGGCTAATGTGTCTTCCAGCGCACAAAGCAGGGTAAAGTACAGATTGTGATGAGTCTCAATAATATACATATACATCAAAATTCAGTAAGATTAGAGCGGGCTAATCATAGAAGATAATAACATTGTAAGATAGCCAACTCTCATCGCGCTTACTTCAGACTGAGACCTTAATGCCGCATATACTCCTGCGAAACACTTTAGTACGCATGTTTCGATATAGGAGAAAAGGGATAGGTAATGCTGAGTTCTTTACATCGCCCTGCTCAGAATCTCACAGACTGTAATGAGTCTCAATTGTCTGCGTACCCTCCGAAATTCAGGGGGATTAAAGCAAACGTTAGAAACAGTAACATTACGCTTAACTGAATCCCTTTATGCTGCGTACAGTCATATAAACCGCATATTGAGCAAAGTTTCAGAGTAGAAAACAAGGAATAGTCTTACGTTCCCAGGTAGTGTTGAATTCCTTGGAGCGTCCAGCTCACTTCCTCATAGATCAAATGGCAGATTACCAGGATTGCATCCACCGACGACAGGTACCTCCAAAGTCCTATAAGCAGCTTAATAAGCAAAGTTTCGGAGTAGAAAATAAGGGGTAGTCTTGCATTCCAGTGTGAGTTCCTTAAAACGACCAACTTGCTTCCTCATAGGACAGATAATGCTGTCTGCCCCATGTTCTCACCATGGGCAGAACAACTCAGTGTACATATATGGAATCTCCTCACGAGCTACAAGAGTGCTGGCTAGCCCGAACGGGCTGACCTCTCTGTTCCTCTCACAAACAGAGAAGTTAACTGCCTAAAGACAGATCAGCCTCCAAGGGAGAAAGAAGATGCTGGTGGCTCTGGCTCTCTGCTCCGAATCGCCCCCGTTCATCCCCTGCTCACACCAAGGCGTGCCGGGGACTAGCAGAGCTCCGTTCTGAGCATCTCCTACGGCGCGTCTTCCACCGCTGCATGGACCGCTGTCGCCTCTGTCCGTCCTCGGCTCTCACCTCGAGGCGGGCTGCGTGGTGTCCGGGACCCGTCGCGGGCTCGCTGAAGATGTTAGCGCCAATCAGCGCTCAATCTCCCCTCGGTACACAGCACCTCTCGCTCCATGGAGGGGGGAAAGGGATCCTCAGGAAGAAAGCGGCAGTGACGTGCTGCTTCACATCACGCCGTCACGCCCCCAGCAATATTATAATTATTTCAAATTTTCTGGTGATTTATTCTTTAAAAAGATAATGTATAATAGCTATTGTTTTCTATAACAAACTGTATAAAACATATTGAGATCAAAGAAATATAGCATTGTGTGCCCAAGTAATGAGAGGCCTTATTGACAGAACCCAACAAGTCTACACAGGTGTTATGTCCAAGGGGATAACTAGGAGAGACAGGGCCCCATAGCAGACTTCTGAATGGGACCCCCTTCCCCCTTAAAAAATGTGCATATGTGTATACTCACACATGTTATTTACAATCACACGCCATATTTTCATATACATAAAACATATACACAAATACAGTACCATATAGGTTGTGTGCTGTTCAGACATATAAATATCACTTATGCACACACATATAGAACATATACTCATCACACGTATGCACACATACAGCGAATACACACATACATACAATAGCATATACAGACATACAGCACATACAGTACATACATACGGCATATACCCACCTAATATCCCAGATTCTGGGGCCCCCGTGATGCTACAGGCGCTGATAGTGCTGTTGTTACACCCCTGGTTGTGTCATAATAAAGGTAAAAAGAAGGGACATAGCTGGATCTTCCAAGTAAATTTCCACATCATTACTTTTCTTATATACTGGGGAATGTTGATATGGTCATGATAAATGCTTTTCTTGCACTTCCTTTATATGGATTTTTTTTCATGCATGTTCATTATTTTCTGCATGTGGGTATAAATATATATATAGGCTGGCTGCACACAACATGTTTTCCGTACTCCGTCCATGGAATCTGACCAGCACAGGAGTCAATTTCCAAAGTGAGAAAATGTTTGTGTGAACAGGCTTACAAGCTAAAGTACATGGATATGCTCATCCGCAGTGCAGAAGACTGGACTCTTAGCAACATAGTGATATGAGAGGATAGAGATAAGTATTACATTATTCCAGTGCCTTAGAATTACTTTTTCCCAGACAACATCTTGCAGTATGTTCATGATATTAACCCCTGTTTTTGACCTGAGTTTTGCTTGACCACTATTACCTGGCCCTTCTGGTACCTGCGTACATATGCTTCACCTGTATGTACTGTGTATGTACATCACAGAAGATGGCCACTGCCTGACCATGCGTCTAACCCCATTTCATTGCTTTTTCCTTGCAGTATATTATTTTGATCTCCACTTCCATCATAATAAACACTGACCATGACATTTCCTCCGTGAGGATCACAGTTATCAGACTATGGCAAATCTATTAATCGGAGGCCTTTGTTACTATTTATCAGATGTTTTAAAACACTTAAGAGGAATATTTATTGCCTTTTCTGCAAATTAAATCCACCAAGAACAATAATGTTTCTTTAAAGCAATTTTACTTTTTATTTATATTGATGCCCTATTCTATCACTTGAATGGGAGCTGTGCTTCAGTTACTGACACTGTTAACTACATATCAATATCAAGTAAAAAAAACCCTTAAAGGGGTATTCTCATCTGGGCACTCACATTCAGTTTCATTAATCTACAATATGTAAACATTTCTTCAATTAGATGTTCCTGTGTGAAGATAATTTCTCATAAATGTAGCCATGTTGTCCCTTAGAAACGAGATGGCTTCCTCGGATACGGCCACCTCTGCTGGAGTGAGTGCACAAAGAAACAAAAGGTTATTGTATATAAAATGTCCGGGAGTTACTGCATGTCGCACAGCCGCCCTGTGGTAATGATTGCTGAATCCTAGTGGTCGGGCAGGACTCTATAGCCCAAGTCTGGCCACCGCTGCCAGAGTGTGACGTGATCGTATCCGAGGAAGCCATCTGGTTTCTAAGGGACAACATGGCTACATTTATGAGAAATTATCTTCATACAGGAAAATGTTTTTAATTAACATCCAATTGAAGAAATGTTTATATGAGGCAAATGAATTTAATTAAATGTAAATGCCCAGATGGGAATGCCCCTTTGAGTTTCAAAGTAGTGATGAGCGGACCCAAACCCCAATGTTCAAGTCCATATAAAACATTGCAAGTTTGGGCCCCTGAATCCTAACTTCATCCAGAAATTTGGGTTTCACCATCAATGCTCACACCGATCATAAGTGTTAACCTTTTATATGCAGCAAGCAAAGCCAAAGATGTCACCGGGAGCAACACAAAGATGTTAAATGGGGCGTTCGAAAATATGAAAAATTGGCAAATATCAGATTGGCTTAAAACATAAAGTATAACTATTTCATCTTACAAGCGCAACCTATAAATCAGCAAGCATTGATACTGAGGACACATTTAAAACATTTGCAGAGGGAGGGAAAATTACTAAAAACGTGTATTTTTTTAATAGCATTCAGTCCTCATTACATATGACATATATCTATTAGTGTTTTTTAAATTATACTTTTGCTCAAAACAAATCTATCCATCCATCTAGTGTATGCTTTCCACTTTTCATTTTTGTCAACAAAGGAAATAAGTTCAGGTGTCTAGAGCAGGGTTATAATAAGCGATGTGATGATCAGCATGGGATTGTTACTGATATGGCACATTGTTTTTCTCTAATCAGGGAGCAGTAGACTGGAGTGAAGTCTCATTATAGAGGTAACTAAGAATGAAGGGGAGTAACATTGTATTTTGTCAGCGTGTGTCACAGTTCCCCAGCAGTGTGCCTTGTTACAGCTAGTGAGCCAGATAAAGAGAAGCAGAAAGGTTGGAACTAAAGCAAGACTGGTTATTCTGTTTTATTTTACACTGGTACATATCATTTTGGGCATGCTACATGTATACTCAATGGTTTTAGCTTTAATTGTTTCAGAGACAGGAAAGGACTTCAGTTAAGGTTACAATTAGTATAGTGTTTTATAATCCTACAGATGGCACACATGCTGGTTCTATAAGTGATAAAATATGGTGTTATAATGTTATTGTCGTCTGTAATGCAGATATGGTTAAATGTAATGATATCTTTCGGTATATAAAAAAAAATTAAAACCATACAGCTTCATACTCGTAGCACAGATTTAACCCTCGGTGCATTAAACATTTATGGCTTCACCATGTCATTCAGCTTACTATTGTAATACCAATGGTTTGTCTGGATGATTAACTAGAATATCATTCCCATACTTAGAGAGGTAACGGAACACTGTCTCTATAACAAGGGCCTTAACTATACATTAAAAAATAAATCGTGGGTGGAGCCCTCATTTTCGGGTCTGGGGATTGCTGTATTATTGCTGCTAACAGTTGCACCAGATCTGGTGTTAACCAAATCTCTAGGAACTTCTAGAGTGCAGCACTTAGAGATGGTGCTGCCATCTTGACCCTGACAGAGATCCTTACAGGATGTTACCAGGGGCACCAAGCAGTTGCCCTGACAGTTGGGAGCCTATGAGAGTCTGTCATTTACCACTACAACAGGCTGCCAATGTCTAGGTGTTACAGTGAAGCAGTATATTAGTGATACAATGCAATACAATTATATCACAGTATATTGTATAAAAGATCAGACTTGCTAAGGCTCAAGAAAAATTTACAGGGCTTGTCAGGAATTTATTTTTAAAAAAAATCTATGTATGGTCTGGGTAGGCTATTGAAACAATAAACGCCCATTGTCTTTTGACGGCATGTAGTGCAAGCTGTAATTCTGCAGCACTGTCCCTGGGGAGAACACAGAAACAGTTTATTAATGATTATGCCTTCCTTCACTGCATTGTACTAAGGTAGCACTCTGAAACAGTTACGCAGAGCTGCTGGGTCTATTCAGACCAAGATAGTTTCCCCAACAGGGGGTCGTTTTCTACTGTAACTGGGCCTCTGATAGAAGCTCCAGTTACAAAGGTAAACCAGTGAAAAAAAAAGTATTTTGAAATAAACATGAACATTTCCCAATAAAAAAAAATCCCTCACTACACTATAAAAAATATTGCCATAGTCACCTTGTTGGCCCGGTACTATACATTCAAAAAATGTGTTTTTTCCCACTTTTTCTAACTTTAAACTCCCAGTTTTTATCAATAGGGCAATGAGTAATGGAAACTAAGTTTATTTGAAAAGCAATACACAAACCTGACACAAAATGCATGGACATAAAATCATTTAAAAGTAGTACATTAGTACCAGTAACAAACAACTAGTTGAATTGGCCATGTAAGGCCAACCAACCTAATACCCTCTCAAAAATGGCATAAACATCCACCCCTCCTAGTGAAAAAGAAAGGTAAACATATACGATACTCAGCACCAGCCATCTTTAGTAAAAATCCAGTTCCACAAATATAAATAATCTGCCTAACAATCTCTAGGGTAAGTATACTCCATAATACATTACTAATCCGAAAAAGGCTGATGGCGAGGTACCCCCTCACAGACAATGCAGTAAGTCATGGGGGGTAGGAGATGGATGCAGAAAAGGTGTAAATGTTACTAAAGGATTACAGTTGAAGAATTGGGCAAATGGGCAAACCCCTTTCAAAATGGTAATGGAATTCTCAGTGATTCCAAAATCTACAGCTATGTCTTATCTTTTCTTAAACCTTTGGCTAAATAGCTGTTACAATATGGCAATTGTTATAACACAGGATGGTTTTGCCAAAAAACTTTGTTTAAAAAAGTTGTTGTGCTTTGTATTTTTTAAGAAAATTCCAGAATGAATACCTATACATGTTGCTTTGTGTCTCAATATACAGTTCCAGTTCCAGTATGTGAGCACAGCCACACATTCACATTGGTTAGGTATTGAACATAAAGAGCTCCATCATAGCAACTACATAATAACTATAAACTACAAGCAACATTGGCACATGTGAGAAAATTGATCTACCACTATTATATACAGAGGCATAGTGATGGTGGACCATTGAGTGCTACTTTCAGCCTTTTACAATTCAATTTCTAAACACTGTTCTCAGAAACCAAAGATGCATTCTGAGAAAATGTATTTATATAGGTTTTGTTATGCTGCTTCTTGTCTATAAATGTATGTGTATAAAACAGACGGTGTGCATAAGACCTGTAAACAAAGACGCCATTCTAAACCTGAACTGTTGCTATTAACTCTCCATAATTTCCACATGACTGATATCATAATACCTCATATATGATCAAAATAAATTTCTTATGATACTAGTACTCAGAATAGAGGAGAAGAAATCTCACACAGGAGTGCACCAAGTCCAGCTACAACCCTGTAACATTAATGCTTTTATCACAGTCCTGCTGCTACTAAAAATATACACGGTATGCTTTCCCAGATCTATCCAGTTCGGTGACTCATTTTTTTTTATTTATTTGGATCAAATGTAAATTTGATTATATGAATACTTGTATAAATAAATCTATATTTTCTTAGGCCTGTAACTGTTGCTGTTCACTTGTTTTCTACATTTTGGTAATGTTCCAATAGTAACAAGCTAAAAAAAATGTGTGATTTGATATTCAGACCTTCAGTACATGTCAAGATTCTAAAATGTCTAAACTACTCTTCTTATTCCTTGACAGGTATTCTAATATTACATTTCCATACAACAGCTAATAAATGTTCCGAATTTAGTTGTAGCTTTACAAACAAAGTAGAGGAATAATGCCAGGATTGACAGATTGTGGTTGCAAAAAATGGTTATTACAGTACACGTTTCAGAGTTTTTCAATAGACTGGCAAAGCTGGAAATCTTACAAAACTGTTCATTACAACTATCCAGAATATTTATACATTAATATTTTTATATGCGTTTATGTAACAAGCATCTATAATTTAAAAAGACAGAAAGTTAATTAGAGATGAGCGATTACTCGTTCCTAGACTTGACTCGTTCGAGTATTAGTTACTTCGCTGAATACGCTCGTTGCTCGCACGAGTAGTTCTCCCCTGCTCGAGATCGAGCATTTTATTAAAAAACACAGTGAAGAAAACAATGACGTAGAATAAAAAAAACAGTGAACACCGTGAACACAGGAATCATTTAAGTGAAAAAGACAGTGAAGAACACAGTGAAGAATAATAAATATAAATAATAATAAATTCGTTAATTTATAGCGCCACAGATGTACTCGCGCTCTTCACAAGCATGTCAAATTGGTCCCTGTCCCATGGGGCTCCACATCTCAAACGCCCTAACAGTATGTTTTCAGAGTGTGGAGAGAACCCACCAAACACGGAGAGAACATACAAACTCTTGGTCGTGTTGACCTGATGGGATTCGGAACCCAGACTCCAGTGCTGGCAAGGCAAAGTGGCTACTACTCACTCGCCACACGTGCGCCCTTAATTACAGATGTTCGGCAAACCTCCCCCTTGCTTACTGTCGAAGATTACGCGCGTGACGCAGCAGGGATACTCAAGCAGCAGGGAGACAATACACAGTCAGGGAGACATCAGCAGCAGTGAGCATACGGGGACGATACTGGGCGCACGGGGAACATCTGGCAGGCACGGTGGATGACACGGGCAGCACGGGAGACATCGGGCCACGGGCAGACACGAGCTTGTGCGACGGGGAGCACGGGAGACATGGTTGCAGCACTGGGAGACTTCAGTTGGAAGAAGAGGAGGCGATCCCGGTAAAACAAGCTTACACACCGACAAGTAAGCATATGTGCCAACATCTGTAATCTATTCTTCACTGTGTTTTTCACCGCGTTTTTCACTTAAATGATCCTGTGTTCACTGTTTTTATTCTATTCTTCACTGTTCTTCACATCTGTTAACTTGTCGGGAGATAATATACGCGCGGAACAGTGAAGAATAGATTGCAGATGTTTGCATACATCTGATCACTTATCAGAAGACATTCTTTTTCAATTAAATAACACATTTTATTCCTGAACCATGGTCCCTTTGAAAAATGCTCGGGTCTCCCATTGACTTCAATGGGGCTCGTTATTCGAGACGAGCACTCGAGCATCTGGAAAAGTTCGTCTCGAATAACGAGCACCCGAGCATTTTAGTGCTCGCTCATCTCTAGTAATAATACAAATTTACAAATTAAAGGAATATACCCAACTGGAGCCACACTTAATTTCACCCATCTGCTATAAATACACATTTCTTCAATAGGATGTTATTAAAAATACGTCCTTGTGTGAAGATAATTTTCCATAAATGTATTCATAGTGCCTTAAAAATGAAGGATGGATATGACTAGAGATGGGCAACTCGATTCTAACAAAGTGGAATTTGTTTAGAATTTCCGGAAAACTTAGGTTGGGCGCGAATCCAAAGTTTACGGTGATTCGTGGGAACAAATTTTTTTATGCCCTTTATTAGCAAAATGGCCATGAGCACAACGTGTTACATGGGGCAGAGAAATCTGGGAAGTAGAAAGGAACACCCTTGATCACATGTGCAGACATGTAAGCCAATCAACGACCGGCAGGCTTATGTGATGTCACAGCCCTATAAAAAACAGGCAGCAATTTGCAATTTCGTCATTTCACACTGCATGTGCTGTCTGTAGCATCTAGCTGCTTGTACTCAGTAGCTGATGGAGTGATTTTTGCTCAAAGTCCAGGGTGTCAGTTTTTTGGGTTCTGTATTCACCAAATATCTATCTTTTTTTGTTACTAAAGTAGATATCAAGAAATCTGTGTCAAATCCACACAGTTGATGGAGTGTTTTTTGCTCAAAGTCCAGGGTGTCAGTTTTTGGGGTTCTGTAGTCCCCAAATAGCAGTTCTTTTTTGTTGCTAAAGTTGATATCAAGAAATCCGACCAGGGTATTCCTGGCAGTCATCGCTCATGTACTACTGCCATGGCTGCTGTGGGGAGATGGGGGGTGGGGGTGCGGGGATGGAGCAATAGCAGCTCCATCAGCAGCAGCTTAAGTCTGAAGTCCTTAATGAGCAGCTTCCTTCACCCGCCTAGTGAGGAGGGTAGCCACCAGCAGCAGCAGGACATGGAGCCAGAGGTTGCACTAACATTTTTCCAGAAGGGTAATAATACTCCTCTACATACAGAAAGCGCTGGTTTTGTGAACGAACCTGTATTCCTTTATGGCACACGCACCGAATTCGGTGATTTGGGGGCGGATGGGTTAAGTATATGTGTGCCGTCTTTATGTGTGGGGTATGTAATTTTTCTCATTTATATTTAGGATCATGTGATGTTAATATATATATATACTGTATATACTTGAGTACAGGGCCGCCGATAGGGCAGTACAACTGGTACTGCCCTATGGGGCCCGGACTCTAAGACACTAGGGGGGGGGGGCCCGGGGGGCCCGGCCGGTGGGCCGCAGACTGTGCGGTCTGCAGGGGCGGACTGGCCATTGTACCCACCGGGAATTTTCCCGGTGGGCCGGTCGGTCCTGGGCCGGTCTGGGGCCGGTCCGGAGCTTCTCCGGGGCCGGTCCGCACTCCATACAACTTTTGATTTAATCTATAGTACCTGCATCGTACGATGCAGGTACTATTAATTAGTACACAGACGCAGCGCAGCACCGCTGCTTCTGCGTCTGTCTTGTACATAGGGGACAGTATTATAGTAGTTATATTCCTGTACATTGGGGGCAGTATTATAGTAGTTATATTCTTGTACATAGGGGGAAGTATTATATTAGTTATATTCTTGTACATAGGGGGCAGTATTATAGTAGTTATATTCTTGTACATAGGGGGTAGTATTATAGTAGTTATATTCCTGTACATAGGGGGCAGTATTATAGTAGTTATATTCCTGTACATAGGTGGTAGTATTATAGTAGTTATATTCTTGTACATAGGGGCAGTATTATAGTAGTTATATTCTTGTACATAGGGGGCAGTATTATAGTAATTATATTCCTGTACATAGGGGGCAGTATTATAGTAGTTATATTCCTGTACATAGGAGGCAGTATTATAGTAGTTATATTCCTGTACATAGGGGCAGTATTATAGTAGTTATATATATATAGTAATTGGCTTGTATATGGGAGAAGGTATTGTAGTAGTTTTATTTTGTATATAGAAGGCAGGATTGAATGTGTTATTGTAGCATTATTCTTGTACATAGGAGGCAGTATCAATATATTATTTCTCTGAATTGTACATGTATGGCACAGGGGAAAGCTATTTAAGGCTTATCGGGTTGTGTGTTTGCATCATTTACTAATCGACAGGTCACATTCTTTGCTCATTAGATTCACTTACTAGCAAAAGATGTTATTGTTTTGCATTAAGGCCATCTACCAACAATTTGTCTGTTATAACCCCACCCACTTTATCTGACCACACCCACTTGTTTTGACTCCGCCCGTTAAATGGGGCCACTTTTATATTTTTTTCCAGGGCCATTTTAAATTCCCAGTTCGCCCCTGGCTCTGGGGATCATTGTAAAAGCACTGTCACCTCCTGTGCCCCCTCCTTCTCATAGATTGTTAGCTCTTGTGACCATTGTACAAGGACTGTCATCTCCTGTGTCCCCTCCTTGTTCACATAGATTGTAAGCTCTTGTGACCATTGTACAAGCACTGTCACCTCCTGTGCCCCCCCTCCCTCCTCATAGATTGTAAGCTCTTGTGACCATTGGACAAGCACTGTCACCTCTTGCCCCCCCCTCCCCCTCATAGATTGTAAGCTCTTGTGAACATAGTAAAATCACGGTCACCTCCTGTGTCCCATGTAGTCCACCTATGCATGGAATATCAAATATAACTATTTTGTAATTTATTGAATACATCTTATGTCAGGCGCAGGTAACCACTATTCATCAATTGAACTCCCTGGGAATACAATAGGTCAGTCACACAAACCTGTGAGAACACCACAGCAGGCACAGGACCCCCACAGATGACAACTAAAACCTTTGGAATCAAACGCTCCTCCACTCTCCTTTCCCTCACTCTGCCAAGTCTGCTAGTGCGCATGTGCAGCTGTATCTATTAGAACTAGAGACGGGTCAGGAGGGGAGGAGGAGCAGAGACCCCCAGTAATGGTCACATGTCCTGTCCTCCTGCCTGTGCCTTGCCCCGCCCCTCTTCAGTGTAATGTGATTCCCCTGCTGCTCCCTATATGCTAATGACACTTAACACAGAGCAGCTGGGAGAAGACAGTGACTGCTCCTTGCTAAGGGGGGCATGGCCTGAGCTCCTCTTCTGCGGGGGAGGAGCAGATACATCTCTGCAGTGTAGTGGGTCCATGTGCACGTGACTGCTCTGTGTCTGAGCTCCGCTGTCCGCTCTGTCCCTTACACACTAGCAGGCGGCAGCTGAACATCGCTACTGTCTAGAGCCAGACAGCGGTAACACAATTAAATTGCCAAGCGTATTTATACGCTTGGTGGTTTTTTTGTAGAGTAAATCAGCCTCTGCATGCATCATAGACGCTTGTAGAGGCGTTATTGCGATCTCTGCATGGAGCAGACCCTGCAGCAGCAGGTGGAGGCCTACTTGGACAGCACTCTACCACCCCAGTAAGAGGATCCCCTGGACTACTGGGCAGCCAAACTTGATGTGTGGCCGCAACTTGCAGAGTTTGCAGTAGAGAAGCTGTCCTGCCCAGCCAGTAGTGTGGCATCAGAGCGGGTGTTCAATGTGGCAGGGGCCATCGTTACCCTCAGGAGAACCCGCTTGTAGAGACTGACCTTTGTCAAGATGAATCAGGTGTGGACTGAATGTCCCACAGTTATACTGTGGTAATGAACGCTGAATCCAAGTGGTCAAATGCCTCACTGTCGCATGCTTGGCCATTGCTGCCAACTTGGCTACATGTTTAGGAAATTATCTTCACACACCTACCATATATACTCGAGTAAAAAAGTGGTCCGAGTATAAGCCAAGGTACCTAATTTTAACACAAAAAACTGGGAAAACCTATTGACTTTTAGTATAAACCTAAGGTGGGAAATACATTGGTCTCAGCCTCCACCCAGTATATAGCCTTCCAGCCTCTGCCCCCCAGTATATAGCCTGCCAGCCCCTGCCCCCTCAGTATATAGCCTGCCAGTCTCTGCAGTATATAGATTGCCAGCCCCCCAGTATATAGCCTGGCAGCCCCTGCAGTATAAAGCCAGCCTATCCCCCTCAGTATATATCTGGCCAGCCCCTGCCCTGCGTATGCCAAGACTTAAATTAAAAAAAATAACTCTGTACTCACCTTTCCGAAGTCCCCCACAGGTCCACTACTTGCTTCAGACGCTCCAGTGCCTCTTCGCGTTCTTCGGGTCCTCTTCGGCTCCTCTTCAGATCCATCGCCTCCGTTTTGCCGCTTGCCGCATCATTGTTTGTACGCCAACTGCATTGTACAGGGTCCCAAAGAGGAGCCAGAGGACCCAAAGAGGAGCTGAAGAGAAGTTGAAAGACACGACAAGGCATCGGAGCATCTGAAGCAAGAATTAAATCAAAGGTGTTGTTAATTTCAGAAAATAATTGATATGGTTTGTGTAAGGAAAGGTTATACTGTTTTCCGATATACTTTTCTAGATCTCTTCTTGCTTTCTAAGGACACCAGGGACAAAATGGCAGACCTGTTGGGGCAATTATTAGTAAATGGAAGAAACAAATGACTGTCAATCTTCTTCAGTCTCCCCCAAGATCTTGTCTCCTGAGTTAAGGATGATTTTCAGAAAGGTCATGAATAATCCCAGAACAAAGTGGAACAACCTGGAGCAACCTAGGATCACAGTCTCAAAAATTACCTCTAGGAATACAAAGTGCCATCATGGATTAAAATCATGCAGGGCTTGCAAGGTCCCTCTGGTCATGCCAGCACATATCCAGGCTAGTTTAAAGTATATCAATGATCATCTGGATGATCCAGAGGAGGCATTGGAGAAGGTCCTGTGGTTGATGGAGACAACATCAAAACTGTGTAGCATGGATGTGGAAACATCACTGAAGACAGACTCAAAATGCACAATTCCTGCCCAATGATAAATGCCCCTCAATGTCTTCCTTATCTATCTATAACTTCAGTAGGCAACAATTTTAATTAAATGAGCTAAATCAGCCTTTCATGCCTTTAGTGACACAGAACAAGCATTCTAATTCTTATTAATGCACAAGGCCTTGTTCATCCAGACAGTGGGGAAGAATTATCAGAAGTGCTTGAGGTAAAACTCTTCTAGTTACCCCTGGACCCCTACTACCACTACATGCTGGCGCCCACCATCAGGACGCCAGCACTCTTTACTATTTTTGTGTCCCGAATGAATATAGGATAGAAATATCCACTCTAATTCACCTCATCCTCTGCGATTCTCCTGACGATCCCCACCATCAGGGGTGAAACGCGTAGAGGTGGAGAGATGAGAAGTTAGGGCATAAATGTTTGTAGCACCAAGGACTACTTTATAGGCTGGGAATTATTTCCTTTGGTGCCCTACAGGGTACCGATTGAATATAAGGCAACAGACACACTGTTAATACGCCGCATATCTACCCGTCTATTGGCTATTTAAAAAAATTTTGGGCATCTGCTAAACGTACCATGCAGAGTGCATCCTTTGAGCCATTATAGTCCTTTTCTTATCATCAGATGTAACAGAGTGTTACGGTGTCACCAACTTGACCTAGTACACACTGTTGCACACATTGGAGAGTTTTCTTCTTTTTTAATATGTGTTTATTAAAAGTTATATTTTATCTTTCCCAACTATACCTGTGATTCCCTCTCAAGATATTGTATATTTGGGTTATACCCTATCTTAGCTCCTCAGTGATTTATAGTTACCCCTGGAAACCAATCAGAGCTCAGCTGTAATTTTATAAATAGCTGTTGAAATATTAAAGATGAGCCCTGATTGGTTGCCATGTGCAACGAGAACAGTTCTGCTCTCCTGCACTTCCTGTATGATAAACAAAATGGAAGCCAACTGTAAGCCTTAGCCTGGTTCCCCATTTCTCTATCATGAGGGGAAAAACTAGTCTCCAAGCAGTTCATCTCCTTAGGTACCATTGGCAATGGTTACCATGGCAAAGAACTTCCCTCTTTCATACCTATGGCCCCTCTATTTTAATAACGAGTGCCATGGGGTTGCTATAGATGTAGAAAGCATAAAATCTATGGAAGCCTGTTAGGCCCTCTTATAGTCTTTATCTGATTAGTTGGCTATCGGAGTCAAAGTGAAAGAATGGGGGACATGTTTTAGAATTTTTTAAGAACAGAACTGTTCTAGTTGCCCTTAGCAACCAAACAGAACTCAGCTTTAATTTTTATTTTTTTTAACAGTTGTGGAGAAATGAATGCTGAACTCTGATTGGTTGCCATGGGCAACTAGAACAGTTGATAAATCTTCCCCCTATAAGCTTAAATACAGAAGATTTCTGATCCGGGGATCACCTCATTTAATCCCCTAGAATAAAAAGAGTGGATCAAAGTTAAAGTCATAAAAGTTCTAGAAATAAGGTTTTCTGTGTATAACTCAAATGTATTTTGTAATTTATTATGAAAAATGTAGAGTGGTAATATTTTCAGCTCATTAGCACTAAAAGTCAAAAATGTGTATAATTTTTTTTCCCTTGTGTTAAATTGCTTAATCCACCTTGCGTTCTGAATGGTTCATTACGTAATGCATTTGAAAAGGAGACCTGCGTTGCCATATCTAGCTTTCTACATGCTCTGGATCTGCAGTTGCTGTGATTATAATAATCCTTAATGATATAATCTTCATTGATTTTATCTTTTATTACATCAGTAAGCTCTTTGCACCCAATGGTTCATGGAGAGACATGTAGTGCTGTTATCTTCACTGAAGGAAAACTCTTTATTTGAGTTTGAAGGTACAATAAAGGTCAAACAATTGTATGACTTTTTCAAATTGCTTCTGTTCATAGAATCTTTTATGTTGTAAAACAATTGCATCTTAAAGATGCAATGAATTCTGAGCTTTTTAAAAATGCTTTAAAGTTTTCAATAGTTATAGCTTCAATAACCTGAAGTCAGCGCTTGCTATGCATGTTCAAGATATTCTTGTTTTATATTGTATATTCTGACATAGTCGACCTTGATCTTCTGTTGAGATGTCAATCTGCTTCTTTGCTAGCAACGTCTACTATCTTGAATGAATCTGTATCAGTCTCAGGTCAGTTCAGGAGAGAAACCTGATTGACTTTAAATAGATTATTTTCATGCGGTAAACACATAGACGGTAAATACTTTTCCTTTTAAATAGTGTTTTAACTCTATTTTAGAAAAGCTTCGCTTATCCAAATAAGGAAAGAGTTTAGTTTTTATGATTAAAAAATAAATAAATGGGGATAGTGAATAAAATTGTATGTACAGTATTTAACGATATATTAAAAATGTCATAGGAAGTCTTCAAGGTCTGCAGGATACTAGCAGGACAAGCCACCTAAAATCATACACTCGTCCTCAGAAGACGATCACAGCCTACTCTTTGGTGTTCACCATTGCCGCTTGCAAGAAGAGTTAATTTGGTCTTGAGGAGGATAATATGGCTCATGGTATCTGATTCTTAGTGCTTCATACAGGCCAAGACATTGATGTCATACTTGCCATAGTTTTAAGACAAGAATAGACATTAATAGCAGATTCTTGTACTCCCCAGCTCAATGAAAACTAACCCATTTAATAACAAGTCCCCAAACTGCAACCTAGAACCCACATAGATATCAAAAAGTGCCAACATGGCACTTGCTAACTTATAGCTCTCTGTTTTGACACAGCTTTCAATGGCATTGGTGTCCAGAGGACACCAATACTGCCAAATGGAGAGAAAATTTAGATTATTATTTTAGCTTCCCTCCTAAACCCCCAAACAGGAAGAATCATGTTCCCTGCATACTATTCCTGCAGTCCTAGGAAGTGAAAAATATAGGAAAAGCAATCCAGCACATGATTCATATCCATCCAAAAAAAGTTTTCTTTAGGTTAAAACATAGCACATAGCACATGGGACCATGACTAAGAATCGTAATATTTGAAACACGTCAGTCGTTTTCCTCTATTTGTCATGACTAATTGAAGCTACGCTTTTAACAAGATATACATAAATGTTTTTAACCTAAAGAAAACCTTTTTTTTGGATGGATTTGAATCTTGTACTGGATTGTTTTCCTATATCTTTCCATGCGGATTTCGACTGATATTCTGTGCACTAGTGCAGTGGGACAGCAAAGAGGTGACCTGCTAAAACTATGTTTTTCTTTTCTCTCTTTGAGTCCCAGGGAGTCCCATTTCATTAAAATGGTGCTGGTGGTGGCATGTGCTGAGCTTCCTGGGATTACCTGGTAAACTGTGTGAAGAAGGTTTTACTTAATACAAGTAGCCATATTGAAATCATAGCTGTTTTTTTTAAATTTTTTTCCAATAGCAAGCATTTCCAAAATTCTATATTTCAACTGAAAAAGGTGGGGCTTGTCTTATTTTTATGTTAAATGCCAAATGCATCGCCTGGTTGTCTGCTTTCAAAATTCTATAGGTTTTATGGCGCCTTTACTTTTTATTATTTTTTATTGCTATATTTTGCAGGTTGTGATCTTAAAATTTGTAGCTGAAAAGCAGATATCTAGATATTACAGTTTTAGTGATAGTATGTGGATTTATTTATGTGAACATATCAATATGGGACATATGTGAACTCCAGACATGTCCATCTATTACATTTAGATGTGAAGGGAAATATTTTCTGTTTGGTGCACATTTTTTGCCATCAAAGTCAAATTTGAAGTATTTTTTATTAAATGCTTCAGTTTGAATCAAAATTGCATGAAGACGCCTATGTCTAGAAACTCTTTAATGCAATTTTGAAAATGGGGCAAGTGTCTGCTTTCAGAAAATATGTGGTTTGTTGAGTTTACGTTAATTCTTTTTGCTGTAATTTCGATTTAATTTTTAAATGTCAAAATTGTAAAAATTACTCTGGTCAATAACGTGACAAAATATCCTGAAATGCCGGGCGGTGAAAGGGTTAATACCCCTTGGCTGAATTCCCCGGTGAAGATGCTTATCATCTATCTCCTTTCTATATATCTATCTGTTTAGTTATCTATCACCTATAATCTGACCATTTATATATCTCACTTTTTCTCTATGTATTAATCAATCTTCTATTTCTCTTCTACTGTATTTATCTCTCATATCTATCTTCTGTATGTATAATCTACTTTAAAGTTCTGCATCTAGAAATCTATATCATCTTTCATATTTAACTTTTATCATAATAATTAATAATTCCTTTATTTATATAGCGCATATAGAGCTTGCCAGATCAGTCCCTGTCCCCAATGGGGCTCACAATCGATTCAACCTACATGTCATTTTTTGGAGTGTGGGAGGACCCGGAGGAAACCCACGCAAACACAGAGAAAACATACAAACTCTTTGCAGATGTTGACCAGCTCTGCAAGGCTGTAGAGTTAACCACTGAGCCACTGTGCTGCCCATCAATCTCCCAATCATCTATCTCCTATAAAATTCTCCCATGTTACAGTTTTTTTTACCATACTAAATGGAGCCTCTTGCTGACTGTGACTGGTCATAGAATAGTTTTGTTTTGGGGCCCCACTTTTAGTTTTGCCCAGGGCCCCACTTTGTCTAGAACCGGCCCTGGCCGCTGTTAGTGAGGTGCAACCGGCTTCTCCTACAATGTGACCGATGGCAGGGGCGTGCTGGGGGTGTGTCAGCAGCAGGAGGTGGCTTGCAGCGGGGGCGTGCATAAATTAAAAGCTGGGAAAGTCGAGAGGCACTCGGGTGCCGTCAGCCTGAGTGCCTCCGGCTGTTTTACAAAGTTAATATTTCATAATTATAGATGCCAGAAGACTTGTAAATTAAATTCCCCCCATTTCCTAGACAGAATGAGCAGCCTAATTAGAACAATCTACCATAAGTAATTTGGTGGTAGATGTCCTTTAATTCTTTAGGCTCATTGCCAGGTAATCCAGAACAAAATCTGCCCCAGTGACTGCTACTTTATATACAGTTCTAAAAAGCTTTCATTAAATAATAGTTCCTATATTTTCTTTATTTTCTTTTTATACACTGTTGATTTGGGGTTTAACAGTCCCTCAAGAAGCACTTCTTTCACAAACTGAAAAGAAAAAAAGAGAAAGACAATGATATCACATTCAGCATGCGGCAAACAAGCTTCTCCATAATCAGCTTCATGCCCTATATACAGAAATTTTGTAGTCAGTGTTTTTCCCTGCTGGTTACAAACAATAATTTTGCAAGTATGATGTGGCAGAAAGAGATTAGTGTCAAATGTACAAATACCTGATAAGCTCATTTTTTACAACTAACACAGTTGCCAGAAAACTTATTTATGCTAAATAAGTAGAAATAACAGACAGAGCAAGCACGTTTTTTATGTGTTTCCAATATCAACAACCTGGAGGAGAAGTACCTGGTTCGGGATTTATAGCAGGACATATGCTGCATTATACCCTGCTGCCTAATCAGAGTAAGTGACTTCACATTTCCTATTCAGAACATATCCCCAGTGATGCACTACAAAGACCGCCTGTCACATCACAAAGAAAACAAGTGCCGCTTCAGAGCAGTTTGCAAAGTGACATTTACTAAACTGACAAAATGGAAAAATGCTATAGATTTGCTTTAGACATGGCTGGTCAAAATCACTGTTAATATTGCGGGAGGATAAAAGCATCCGGTGGCGATTGTTGATACCTGACCTGCACGATCAATTTAAACACAGGCAATTTTTATACAAACTCCATTTCATGTAGCATGAAATTGCCCCGTAATGCATTCAATCACCAGTAGATTGTAATGTCTATGGTTAAGGCCTTTTACAGCCGCCTATGAATTCAATGTGCCTTAGGTTTTATTTCTAGGATGTCATAATAAAATATGCAAAATTGCTCTCCTATCTGAAATTTCTATCTGATGTCATCTGAAATATTGCAACAAATCCTAAAAACCTATTTTTGACATTCTCTTTTATATTATATACGTAGTACTAGTTTTATACTGCTTGTTCTAGCTTTATATTGATGTTATTCATGCATATAGGGGTTTTCAAATTCACATTGGAGCAGTCAGTTTAGGGGAGAACCCTTCCAGGTGGAGGGGAATATTAAAACTGGTGCGCAAAACGCCTGTCTTGATACATTCCATCCATTGTGACCCCACCATTAGCTACTGTATGGCAAGCAGTTACATACACTGGCTATGCTTTAGGCTGAGATTACAAAGAAGGGTTGTGTTTCAGCTTTCTGCAATGAAATCTGCAACAGGTAACCCTCAATGATTTAGTGTCAGCACAGTGGAGTAGAATTAAACAAGTCCCATCTATATATTATATGAAAAAATGAAAATTGATTTTTTTTTTTCCTCTACAGGTTTAGAAACTGAGGCTGGTCAACAACACCCCAATCCTCTTCACCCTACAACTGGAAGTTTGGTGCTAGAAGCCATGTGTCATTACCCTTGGCTAACAGGCTTGGGAGCCATACCCAGCTTAACTTCAGTATCTCTCGAAAGCTGGGTGGCTCTTGTTTAGGCTCGGGGCTGTTTTGGCGGTGGTGGGGGTGTTCTTAGGGCTGGATATAATCCTGCCTCCAGGTGTCTCGGGGTGGATTATTACTGGTTACCTGACTGGTTGTTGTTTTTGTTGTTTGTTTTTTGTTTTTCTGTTTGTTTTGGTAACAAAAGTTTTTCCTTATGAGGTTTGTTTCTCACGTATTCTAAAACTGCAAGATTTCATTGATGGACTTGCCTCAGAGATTCCATCTTTTGTTTTCTTGACCCAACTCTAAAAACCTATATTTTTGTAGTACCTTGAGCAAATTCAACCACCTTTAGTCTTAACATCTGCGCCTTTTTTCTCTTTTTATCCAGGTTTTGGACATGTTTGATTTATCTTAGAGGGCGATCTATCAGGCATATGAGTCTATTTTCCTTTTTTTTTAAAGAATTTTTTGGCTCCACATATGAAATCTAAAGAGATAAACAGTGCAACAAAGAAAAATTCTCAAATTGCAAATTTTGGTCAAAATTGGCAAATGTACCAAAAAGGACTAATATAAATAACCCTATATATCTAATACAGAAAAAGCACAAACAGTATAATAATAACTCTTTATTTATATAGTGCACACAGCGCTGCACAAAGCATGTCAAATCAGTCCCTGTCCCCAATGGGACTCACAATCTAAACAACTTAACAGTATGTTTTAGAGTGTGGGAGGAAACTGGAGGACCCAGATGAAACCCACAAATACACAGTGAGGACATACAAACTCTTTGCAGATGTTGACCTTGGTGGGATTTGAACTCAGGACCCCAGCACTGCAAGGCAGAAGTGCTAACCACTGAGCCACCACACCACCCAACATTTTCTCTCCAATTATTTAATTATATGCAGCAAGTAGAGGAACAGCTTAATCATAAATTAGTTTTCTGATGTAACTTACTACAAATAAGACTATTCAAAAAGGAGAAGTACCGTTGTTAACCTTAATTGTTTACTGTCACCAACTTTTACCCCACCAAACTATCAGCACCCTCTGGTAGTGTATTGACTAATGTTTCTAAAATTCCCTCCTGTATGTGAAATCTTGTTCTTTTATTTATAGAAAACCTCATCCAAAGTCATGTGAAATTTAGCAGAAGTGGGTCATATTTGTCTAGAGTCAAGTTAAGGCTGCAGGATGAGTGTCACTTCAGACACCCCTATCTTAAATTCTATAGTACATAGGAACATGCTTTTAGTGTCATATTAAAGCTAAAAATTCCTTTTCTAAATTGCATTGTGGTTCTGTGACATACAGAGCCCGGAGATACAGGCATGAAAGTATTGGATTACCATCTATTATTTTAACATCCTGTATCTCTGGTTCTGTATAGCACAGAACCACAAGCATTCTGCATCTCCAAGGGGTGTCTGAAGTTACATTCCACTTAAAGCCTCTAAACGTAACTCATTTCAGGCAAATATGACAAAATTGCACATAAGAGGGTATTCTAGAAAGGATGTTTCATACCCTAAAGGAGGGCAGTGGGTAACAGCTTAACACCTCATGTTCTGAAATGAAATCACATAAACACTCTTATAATCCCATATAAAAGGCTGCAAACACAGCCTAAAACTAAAGTTAGAAACCTGTCTAATAATAAATCTGCCCCATAGTGTCATTCTCAGGACAGAACAGATGCAACATGTCTCATGTTGTATATCTAATTTAAAAAGAAAGCTTTACATAGTACTTTAAAGAATGATACAATATTTCAAAGTATCTTAACCTTTCCATGTATGTAACATTAAGGATTTACTAATTTTATTAAAAACAGCACTACAGAGTGGTAGATAATGGTCCATTTAACATCTGCATGTTGTCCTAATGCTTGTAGAATGGCTTTTAGGAATCATACAGTGAATGGTAGAAATGAGTAAACTATACAGGATGATTCCATGCTTCGCTGGGCACTGCTGAGCACAAGGTTGTTTCTTTGATTGCTGGGACCTGACCACCATACTGAATATGTTTTGTTGCCTGTGTGCATTAAACTCTGCCTTGCTGACCTTCATGCATCGCCTTTGAGTCATTATCCCTTTCTAATAGCAGGACACCGCAATGCACATTGTTATAAATAGGATTGTGTATAGCAAAATAAGGCATTTATGGTAATGGATGTGGACAAACCAGAAATATCGAATGTGCATGTTTATATATAGACAAAACACAATAAAAAAATAAAATAAAGACATTCTTATCATAACTATCATATGCTTATACTGTTGAATCCAGACTTTACATTACAGATCATGACAATTATTTTCAAATGCGGACAAATGTTTTATTTATTAAAGTTAGCCTATAGCCCCCTGACCCCTGAGGTGACAAAGGACTCCAAGCTTGTTATCATCTGTGAAGTGTTCAATAATCTGTCACCAGGTCAAATCATGTCATATTGACTGTATTAAAAGAAACCTACCATCAGGAATCTATCTATTAAGGTGGATCTGAGGGCACTTAAGCCCTAAACAATCTTTCCCTAATCCTAGAACACTAGCCTGATCTAAACTTTATATAACTAATATGCTAATTCTCGGAAGGTTTTTGTAAAGGTTATGCACTGAATGGGCTATAGCACATGCACAAAGCTTGGAGAAGCCGGCAACAAGAAGCATGTGGAAGAAGGTGAGGACAACATAGGTTACTGGCTCATGGAGTATTTTTTGTTCTCAAATGCTGAAGAGGCTAGCCATGACCCACTAGCCTCTGATGGAAATTTTCATATTAGTAAAATAAGGTTGGGAAGTGTTATAGAATTAGGGTTTTAGTAAGAACTTTTAATCAGATCTACCTTAATAAGTAGATTGATGGTAGGTTTCCTTTAACCCCTTCCGGACGTGTGCCTACTAGTACGGCGCGCGCTGGGTCCCGGTGCATGGAGAGGGCTCGTGGGCCGAGCCCTCTCCATAGCTGGTAAGTCTTTGCTGCATATTCCATATTTGCTGCATATTGCATAACACAGCTCTTTATGTGGAAAAAAAGTTATAGATTTTTGAAGGTGGGGAGTGAAAAATGGAAGTGAAAAAACTAAAAAAGGCCAAGTCGTTAAGGGGTTAAGGGGAGATACTGCAGAATATGTTTTTTAGGATTATATGGATGGGAAGAAGCTTCAATAAGAAGATAATGTACATGGTAATAGGGAAGGGTGGCATTAGCGTACCTGATCTCTGACTTTATCACAGAGCAATACTTTAAGAAATGGTTAAAGGCTTTTGGGATGAGGGCCCTCGTAATATATGGGCGTCAATAGAAAATTCACTCCTTCGACCTACATCAATGGAAGGCGTTCTAACCAGTAGCCTTTTCTCTCCGTTTCAAGAGATTAATGCTAAATATTTAAATACTACAAAGGACCTATTGGTCATGTGGACTAAATATGTAAAGGATAAAATTCCACTTTTAATCAGATATTCAGATATGAAAAGTTTGACTTTCCTGGTCCCCGGTGCCCAGAGTTTATTTTAGGGCTTTAACAGGTAACTATGGATTTATTATTGCTGTTGTATTAATTGTTACCAAACTATTGGATGTGATATTTGTGCTTTTGTAATTTTGATGAATTATGTACTTCCCTCTATATTTTTACTGTAAGAATTACCAATTTGGGTGCCAATGAGCTTTTTATTCAGACCCTAATCTTTATTTATGCAGATATGAAAATTAGACATATACAAGGTTTGGGGCAAAAAATAGCTGGAGTAAAATTTGCAACTCATTTGATGTGCTTTTTGGTATATTCCCACAGTTTAGAAATCAATTCTTACAATATGGAGATCTTTAAGCTTGGAAACTAAAAAATACAATAATTTAAAAGGTAGAAAACATGTCAGGTGCATCTTCTAGAACAAATAACTTTTTAAATACCCAGGAGGCATAACTGCATTTTACAGTCCCTGGCTGTCTCATTCTACCTCACAAACTGACCTCAGTAAGTGAGAGCCCAGACACTGTGATTTGTAGTACAGGTGCACCTCAGGATATAGTCCTGGCTCCCTTCCTCTTCACATAGTACACAGCAGACTTCAGGTACAATTCAACTAGTGGCTACCTTCAGAAGTTCTCTGATGACTCTACAGTGCCATACTAAGTAGGCCTCATTATCAGCGAGAACAACGGCGATTACAGAAAATTAACCAACTTGGATTAATTGCTGAACTGGACTTCCGTAAATGCAGTCCTCCTTCTCAACTAGTGTCAACTCTGTAGTGGCATCAGCCATCTTCTTTGGTGTAGTCTGTTGGGGAAGCAGAATCTCAGCTAGGGAGAGGAGCAGACTGGACAAACTGATTAGGAAAGCCAGTTCTGTCCTGGGGAATCCTCCTGAAACAGTGCAGGTGATAGCTGAGAGGAGGACACTGTGTAAGCTGAAATCTCTTCTGGAGAATAGCTCCCATCCCCTGCATGAGACTGTGGTGGCACTGGGCAGCAACTTCAGTGACCGACTGCTTCACTCCAAGTTTGAAAGGGAGCGTTATCGGAAGATACGGCGGTTCAATCAGCAAGACCCAAACGGAGGTAAGCTATGCCCAACACCTAACCAGTCCCTCCAAGTCCCATCCACGGACTGAATATTAAATCGATGATCATTGCTTTCATTTTTCATTTTTTGTCTTTTTTTATAATGTATCTCTAATAGAGATGAGCGAACACTAAAATGCTCGGGTACTTCTTTAACTCAGCCAACTTTTCCCGATGCTTCGATGCTCGTCTCGATAACAAACCCCATTGAATCAATTGTCGGAGACCGAGCAGATTTTCAAGGGGACCCAATTGCTCCGCACGGGTACTACGCCACCACCTGGGAACCTCAGAAAAGGATGGGAAACACCACGGAAATGGCAGAACAGCAGGAGCATCATGCATGGATGTCCTCTGAGGCTGCTTTAAACTCACATTATGCCAAAATTATGGGCAACACGTCGTGGCCAATAATTCTAATCTAAGAATTCTCTTCCTCAAGACTTCTAATCTCATCATCGAGTGTCGTTCGCTCTAACGAGGAATTCTCTCCCGGGACTCGAAAGAAAAGGAGCGCCGACAGCTTCCCCTGACTCAATGATCCGGTTGCTTATCTGACAGCTCCATAAGGAAAGGCTGCCTCAGAAAATGATCATTCAAACTCCCAAACCCACAATGGAACACAGGCCCCACTCGGGAGCGAGGTTCACCCCTACACACTACGACGCGCGCACTTGCTTGAGGGGAGCTCTGGTTTGAGCTCGTGTGTCATTAAGAGGTGTTTCTCACAAAAGCCAGCGGGAGCAGTAAAGCCATATCACGAAGGAGGAAAACAGAGTGACAGAATGAAGCTAATAGCATCTAAAACATGCAAATTACCTGACACTATAGGGGACGCATGCAGCAGCGGCACAGCCTGGAGAGTGTCATGGCGACATACCCTAAATGGACTCAGGCTTCAAACCAATGGTGGCAGAGAACCAAAGGAGGTGAGCAGAAGTGCTCAATAATATCGGTCTGATAAAAGTTGCCAGTATATTTTGGGATTACACAGCAGGGTGCGACAAGTTAACATGGAAGCCATGAAAACAACCCAAAATTCTGCCTGACACAGCTCGTTTGATAAGGGGACCATGTATGAGGCAGTGACTAGTCTGTATGTATTAAAGTGCTGCATTAAAACTATGTTAGTTGGATCTTGGCATGGAGCTGGCCTCCGCTGCCAGGAGCTTTCGCCAATCCAACCCCTGTCTCTAGGCTACTCCCCAAACGCACTTTTGTATAAATCAAGTGTAGTAGCGTTCTTATAAGTTTAGGATATGCCGGGTAGGGGAAAGTAACAGATACGCAGAAGCGCATGATGCGCATGGAGCTGGCGCTCCGCTGCCAGCGAGCTATTTCGCCATCCAAGCCCCTGTCTCTAGGCTACTCCCCAAACAGCACTTTTGTATAAGATCAGTGTAGTAGCGTTCTATAAGTTTAGGATATGCCGGGTGAGGGAATGTAAACAGATGCCAAGAAGCGCATGATGCGCATGGAGCTGGCGCTCCGCTGCCAGGCGTGCTTTCGCAAATCCAAGCCCCTGTCTCTAGGCTACTCCCCAAACAGCACTTTGTATAGATCAAGTGTAGTAGCGTTCTTATAAGTTTAGGATATGCCGGTGGGGGAATGTAAACAGATGCGCAAGAAGCGCTGAAATAATATCCCTAAATGGTAAAAGTTTGCCAGTATATTTTGTGGATACACACAGCAGGGTGGCTGACAAAGTAAAACAACTTTGATGAATCCATAAAACAACCCAAATTTCTGCCTGACACACCTCGTTGATAAAGGGACGATGTATGGAGGCACTATAGGACGACTTTTGGAGGTAGCATGGAGACAACGTGTGGAGGCTGCTATGAGAACAATTTATTTGGATAGTGCCTGTATGTGGCAGTCCCAACATTTTTCAAACCAGAGGAGCAGGTAGGTGGCCCTCCAGTAAAATGGGATAGATTGAGTGCCGTATTGGCAGTCCAAAATTCTTCAAACCAAGGGGCAGGTAGGGGGCCCTCCAGTAAATGGAATAGATGAGTGCCGTATGTGGCAGTCCCAAAATTGTTAAACCAGAGGAGAGGTATGGCCCTCCAGTAAAATGGAATAGATGGAGTGCCGTATGTGGCAGCTCCCAAAATTGTTCAAACCAGAGCGTAGGTGGCGGCCTGCTATGAAAATGAATAGATTGAGTGCCTGATTTGGGCAGTCCCAAAATGTTTCAAACGCAGAGGAGCAGGTAGGTGCCCTCCAGTTAAAATGGAATAGATTGAGGTGCCTGTAGGTGGCAGTCCCAAAAATTGTTCAAACCAGAGGACCGGGTATGGGCCTCCGAAAATGGAATAGATTGAGTGCCGGTATGTGGCAGTCCCAAAAATTCTTCAAACCAGAGGAGCAGGTATGTGGCCCTCCAGTAAATGGAATAGATTGAGTGCCTGTATGTGGCAGTCCCAAAAATTGTTCAACCGAGAGGACCGGGTAGGTGGCCCTCCAAAATGGAATAGATTGAGTGCCGGATGTGGCCCTCACAAAAATGTGTTCAACAGAGGACCGGGTAGGTGGCCCTCCAGAAAAATTAAATGCATAGAGTACTTGAAGAAGAAGCCAGTGGGCCCTGTCAAAAATAGCCTTTTCCTCTGCGTACTGTACAAAGAGGAGGAGAAGGGAAATGAGGAGGAGGAGGAGGGTGGATCAATTATTCAGGTTGAGCTTCCTTCACCTGTGGAGATTGGAAATTCTGAGAATCCAGCCTTTATTCATTTTAATAGCGTCAGCCTGTCAGCGCTGTCAGTCACAGCGTGTACGCTTATCTGTGAATGCCACCAGCTGCACTGAAAAACCCGCTCGGACAAGACGCTAGCGGCGGGCAGCAAGAACCTCCAACGCTCACAGCGCATTCGTCCACATGTCCGCTTTGAAACCCAGTAGTTGTAGGGAGCTGTGTATCATTTAGACGCATGGTATGGTGCACCGTACTCCCTCACCATCTTTCTGTAAAGATCAGCCCTACTCTGCCGAGACTGGGGACAGGTGACGTGTCTTTGCGGGGTGACATAAAGCTGGCAAAAGCCTTGTAAAGCGTACCCTTGCCAGTGCTGGACAACTGCCTGCTCGCCTACTCTCCTCTCGCTACTTGTCCCGCAGAACTACGCACTCTGCCGCTAGCGCTGTCTAAGGGAATACTGTTTCCACTTGTGCACCAGGCCTGGCTGTTATTCATTGCATTCTCACACTCCTTTCCTCTGCAGGGATGAGAGTGGCAAGATTTGCTTGTACCGTGGTCCAGGAGTGAACACCCAGTAATCGGTGCTGGAATAAATTCTTTGAACGCGAGGGTCACGGTAACCAGCCTAGCATGAACTCTGCCAATGCGCCAGAGTACCAACGCGTAAGAAATTCACTCCCCTCACTGGCCTACTGTCCATTTCCTCTCCTCCAACTCCTCCAACTCCTCTTCTTCTGCCCATACACGCTGAACAGTGAAGGACTCAACATGGTCCCCTCTTGTGCTCGCCAACATTTCTCCTCCTCTTCCTCCTCATCCTCCTCCACCTCCACCTCCTCCGATATGCGCTGAAACAGACCTCAGGTGCTTTGGCTATCAACAGGAATATTCTTCCCCCGTCTCTTGGTGACGCGCAAAGCTTCCGACTTCATCTGACCAAGAGTTTTTTCAAACAGGCCAAGCAGCGGATGGTGAGGCTGATGATGGCAGCATCGCCACTGACCCTGTTGACTCCTCAAAGTTACTCAGCACCGACAGTTATCCAGCATCCACTTCACTCCTCATTGTAGACTTGAGGAAGCTGACTGACCTGACTACCAGTTCTGGTGGAATTTGACATCTGGCAGTCTACAATCGCTCTGCGCGCTGTAACCTCTGGTATAACATGGTCAGTGTTGATTCCCACCTCGTGGGCACGTCGCACAACGTCGGTGACGGGCAGTTGGAGCTGCGCGCTGCGCTGCCCTGAGGTGGCAGCATCTGGGCTGGACTTCCTGAAATGCGCACAGATGCGGCGCACCTTCGTGACAAATCAGACAGATTGGGGGTTGTCTTGAGGAACACGCTGCAACTATCGATTTAACACTGGCCAGGCATGGCACATGTGTCAGTCTGCGAGTTGCAGAGCCGCCACCAGTACGGCCACCTCCTTGTCACACACACCAATCCTCCCAGGCTTGAGGTTCAGCGGTGCCAGCCCACGATCAGTCTGCGACCGCTGATGCCCTGTAATAGCTCTTAGGGCGGGTGGCTCTTTTTCGCCTAGGCTCAGCAGTTTGAGCACCGCTGCTGTGCGTTAGCGCGCACATGCTGCTGTGCCTAGAGCTCCACCGACTGATGGCGCCGTGCCCACGGATTGTGTAGTTCGAGAAGGAGGTGGAGGAGGTAGGGGAGAGGAGGCATAGTAGGCCTGAAACACCTGGACCGGGTAGGCCCCGCAATCCTCGCGTCGGCACGTATATGAGCAGCCCCAGGTCAGCTCGGTCCCACCTCCACCAAGTTACCAATGTGCCTCACGATATAGTAGCCCTGCCCGGCAGCACTGTCCCGTGGCCGTGTCAGGTGGACCTTGTCAGAAACGGCGTTCGGTCAGGGCACGGATACTGTTGTCTACACGTGCTGGTGCAGGGCTGGAACGGGCCATTCGGACAAATATGCTGACATTGGGAGACCGCAATAACCCCGAGGGGACGGCCGCCAGATGAGCGTTGCGAAAAGGCCTCGGTCTCTAACTAGCCTCATGGCAGCATCTCAGGCTAAGCAATCTGGAGATGTGCACATTAGGGGCTTGGGGCGTGCGGGTGGGGTTGGCACTATATTGCGTTTCCGCTCCAGCGTCTGGGGTATGGAGAGCTGAACGCTGTTGGAGCTGTGAGGATCGTGAGGCGACGATGGGGTTTTGTGCAGTCCTGGGCAGGGGGCTGACTAGCAGCTGACACAGGGGAAGAGCATGTGGTGCACGGCCGCGAGGTGACGGGCCTTGTTGCCACAGTGGGGTGGTGCTTAGCATTCATATGCCTGCGCATACTGTGGGTAGTTAAAGCTAGTATGTTGGAAACCCGCTGGCTGAGTTTGGTCAAATGTTGCATACCACAGTCCGTCGGTCATCCGTGTTCCTTAAAGAACCTCCACACACTGTGAAGATCTAGCCCTCGCCGCAAGAGCCCTCACCACGGGAGCTTCACTAGTTGACAGTGGCGCTGAGCACCAGCTCTGCCCTGCCTCTCCGTCTGGCCCCACCACTGCCTCTTCCAACCTGTCAGGTCGAGGACTCTCCTCCGTCTCAGAAGCACTGTGTTCACCCGGCCTCTCAACCCAGCTTGGGTCGTCACCTCATCATCCTCCGATCCCTCAGTCTGCTCCCCCCTCGGACTTCCTGCCCTGACACAACTTCCCCACTGTCTGACAACCGTGTCTCCTCATCGTCGGACACCCTTTACACACTTCCACTACTCAAGAAGGTCATCATCACCCACAGACTGTGACTGTGGAAAACCTGGGCATACGGAAAATTGCTCAGCAGCAACCGGACAAGTGGTTTGTGACTGTGGGAAGGTGTCCAGAAACAGTTCCTCAGAGTATGCCGTTCAAAGTGGCAATTTTCCTGGGGAGTGGGCAGACTGGGGGGAGGAGGCTGAGGTGCAGGAGCTGGAGGAGTGGGATTTCGGTGACATGGGTGGACTGCGTGGAAGACTGCTGGTGGTGGACAAGTTGCTGCGAATCGTTGTCAGCATCCACGACATCACCTGTTCGCACGTTTCTGGCTCACATTGCTCTCCACGAGTCCCAGTAACTTCAAACATGAACCGGAGTGTATCCTGCGGCGTTCCCCTGCTCCCTCATCAGCAGGTGGTGTCTCACCCCCCCACCACGGCCTGCTGACCCTTGCAGTATTTGGACGCCCACTCCCCGCCCCTCTCTCTCCCCCTAGCCCACTGGGGTTAAACCATTTTTAAATGAGAGTTATAACTTTTTTTTTTTTACTTTTTTTTTGTGTTTTTTGTTTTTTTTTGAATTTTTAGAACAAACAATCCTATCCTATTGCTATGGCTATTTTCTAGCCAAGTATCAAAGGAAGCACACTACTATGCCAGATGAGATGACACTGATTTAGTGCCTAACAAATCCAACCCCTACTGAATTTTCCCACTTCTCAGCCTTTTGTATGAATATGTGGCGCCACTAAGGCAGAACACAGCGGTCGCAAGTCTCACTACAAATTGGCTCAGAATTGGCAAGTACACATGCACTTCAGACACTACAGCCACCACACGATCAACCAGTATCACAAATATATAGAACGCTACTGTAGGCTTCAAGAAGCTATTTGTATTCTCTATGGCTATTTGTCTAGCCAGATCAAAGGAAGCACAGCTACTATGCCAGTAGATAACTTAGTTAGTGCCTAATAGAAATCCAAACCCCCTACTGAATTTTCCCACTTCACCTTTGCTATGGATATGTTTCGCCACTAAGCGCAGAACCAGCGGTCGCAAGTCCACTACACAATTGGCTCAAATTGGCAAGTACATTCAGCATGCGACACTACAGCCACCAGCAGATCAACCAGAAATCAATATATAGAACGCTCTGTAGGCTTCAAGACGTATTGTATTCTCCTATGGCTATTTTTCTAGCCAGTATCAAGGAAGCACACTACTATCGGAGAGACTGACACGAGTTAGTGCCTAATAGAAATCCAACCCCACTGAATTTTCCCACTTCAGCCTTTGCTATGGATTTTGCGCCACTAACGCAGAACACTGCGGTTCAGCAGTCTCACTACAAATTGCTCAGAATTGGCAAGTACATGCACTGCAGAAACTAAAGCCCAGCCAACGCATCACCCAAATCAATATATAGAACGCTACTGTAGGTCTAAGAAGCGTGTTTGTATTCTCCCTATGGCTATTTTCTAGCCAAGTATCAAAGGAAGCACACTACATGCCAGACATGAATGACACTGAGTTATGTCCATTAATATGAAATCCAAACCCCTACTGATTTGACCACTTCAGCCTTGCTATGATGGTGTCGCCACGACAGTCGCAACACACAGCGTCGGCAAGTCTACACACAATTTTGCTCATAATTGGCAATACTGCACTGCGAAACTACGCCAACCACAGATCAACCAGAAATCAATATATAGACGCTACTGTAGGCACAAGAAGCTATTTGTATTCTCCTATGGCTATTTTCTAGCCAAGTATCAAAGGAAGCACCTACTATGCCAGATGAGATGACACTGAGTTAGTGCCTAATATAAAATCCAACCCCTACTGAATTTCCCCTTCAAGCCTTTGCTACTGGATATGTGCGCCACTAAGCGCAGACCCACGCGGTCGCAAGTCTCACTACAAATGCCAATTGGTGCAAGTACATGCACTGCAGAACTAAAGCCACCACAATCACACAGAAATCAATATATAGAACGCTACTGTAGGCTTCAAGAAGCTGTTTGTACATTCTCCTATGGCTATTTCTACCACATACAACAAAGGAAGCACACTACTAATGCTCAGATGAGATGACACTGGTTATGCCTAATAGAAAATCCACCCCCTACTGAATTTTCCCACCTTCGGTCTTGCTATGGTATGTGTGCCACTAGAGCTAAACACAACGGTAGCAAGTCCCACTGCTAATTCCTCACAAAATGGTAAAAGATGCAAATTAAAATAAAAAAGAGAACGTTATTGTAGCCCTAAGAGGGCTGTTGGGTTCTTTGGAACACTCCTGCCTACAGTCCGTAGCTAATAGAACACCTAACGCTTTCCCTGACGCAGCACTTCATCTCCCTACGTCATCCAGACGAAATGCATCCAGAGCAGCGCGGTCCGACAGCGCCACAGCTAGTCTATCCCAGGGTCACCTGATCTGGCCAGCCAACCACTGCTATCGACGTGTAGGTACCACGTCATGCTGGGGGGAGTGCTCAGAGTCTCCTGCTTGTGATTGCTCTGTTTCTGGCCGCCAAAAGCAAAACGGCGGGACTGCCATTTTCTCGAGCGGGCGAGTATTCGTCCGAGCACCGGCACGTTTCAGTCTCCTAATGTCGAAAAACGTCGACGAGCATCAAGCTCGAGAGCATGTTCGCTCATCTCTAATCTCTAACATTATTGTTCCATCATTGTTTGCATTGCACTCTTCTGCTGCTGTAATGCTGTGAATTCCCCACCATGAAACTAATAGAGGATTATCTTACATAACTTTTAAAAGAAGTAGGCCAATTGTGTTTGATTCATTGGTATAAATAAATAGACTCATTTATATGCTTTTCTATTCTTATTCCCACTTTTTTTCTCTTTTCTTCTTTTTATTTTCATTAAAGACTCCAAACTGAGACCTATAAGGCTTTTCATGTCAAAAATCGGTGAATATTTATGACAAATTGGTATTGTTTTTTAATTTCGAGTTATTACTTTGTGATGCTCATATGTGCTGGACTATTTTTATTGTGCATCTGTTAAAACTCTTTGAAAATTTATATTTAAAAAAGGGGGGGGATACTAAACCTGGTCACACGGTTGTGCCACATTTCATGATTCCAAAACAACAAGCATTTATTAAACAAATATCACATAAAGAAGTTAACCAAGATTTGGGCAGATCTGCAACTACAGTTTCAGGTGTAAACTTAGATAAATTCTATAAAACGAGGAAAATAGACTCCAACCTAATATTATGAATACAAAATTTATTACATCTATATTATGAAATCCATTATCCATAATCAAAAAATGACAGATGCAACACTCCAGAAAAATATAGTGGTCTTTTCTAGCACATATGATGGAAAAAATATTTATGATATTATATATTGGTTACATTTCAACTCTCAACCAGAGGGGTTCATCACTCTCCAATGTGTGTTTCATCAGGGCTACCCACCAGTGCTGTCATTTTAATAATGGATTATATATTTTATAAAGGTTCTAATGATCATTCCAGAGTTGGGCCCACCACAGTTCTAGAGAAGCCAAAATAAAGGGTTTTTTTCCCGCTTCCCAGTACACACCATGGAATATTAAATACCGTCACTATGAAGTGCAATTTTTTACGCAGAAAATAAGCCATAACACAGCTCTTTATGTGGAAAAATAAAAAAGTTATAGATTTTTGAAGTTGATGATAGAAAAATGGAAGTGAAAAAACTAAAAAAGGCCAAGTCGTTAAGGGGTTAAATGCGGCGGTTTTTCCGAATCCATCAGGTTTTCGGAAAATTGGCGCAAATTGAAAAAATTCGGGTAACCCGCCCAAAAAACACGATTCAGGCCATTAGTAAATGACCCCCATTGAGTCTACTGTGATTTATTATGTAGATGAAAAGTGGGCACTAAGAATGCATGCTATCTAATGGACCTTTTTTAGGATGTTGGATGTCTAAATATCATAATTTTTGCGTTTTTATGGCATTCACTGTATGGGTTAAGTTACAATTTTATGTTTTTTTAAATTTTTATTAGACTAACAGGCACACTGTAAGATCGTGTTGAAAGCATTTACTGACAATAGTTCTCCATTCACAGAACCCCAGGGCTGCCATGGAAGCCGTCGGCACCTCAGTGCCTGGCACGGGGGTGCAGATCGGCTAGGTAAGTAGCCGGTAGTGTCCCAAAGATGCCACGGTCGCCATGACCACAGCGTATTTAGGGTTAAACAACTGGGATTGCAAGTATCGAGATCCAGGTTGTTATTGTGGGAGCCCAGCTGTCACACGCAGCCCAGCTCATGTAGTGATAAAACAAGCCCTGTACGTTGGGATGCGACTTTTCCCAAAGTACATGTAAGTCTTAAGGAACTATGGGTTTAATGGGGAAAACTTTTAAATATATGACCTACTAATAGAACTTCTCTCCCTTATATTGAAATTCTGGAAATATTACCAGCTGCACATCTTGCACAGTACTTCAACGCCTACAATGCAGTTCGACAAATAGATGGGAAGTCCTTGCATCATATTTATGCATGAGTGAAGGATCCTGTGCTGTGCAACATGTGCAATCAATGGTATCAGACCAGCATACAGCTCTTTTGTATGCACCAGCCTTAGGCTGATGTAGAACTCCAATGACTTTCAATCTTTGCAATGCAAGTAAAACCAACAGTAATTGCATATATGCTGTGTGTGTGGGGTTTTATGTAGAATGTGATCTGTAAAAAATCTCCCCTTATATCTTGCTACAACTGTAACTTACTGCAAGTTAGCCACAGGAAATAATACTATGTAATGCAGTGATCCCCATCCATCTGTCCCCATGTTTAACAGTGAATAATTGAAAACAGAAATAAAAGTCTCAACTCATGTCAGTCATCTCAGTTTTAGGCTACATTCACACGAACGTATGGGTGACGTATATACAGCCGACGTATATATACGGCATATATACGTCCCCCATACACTTCTATGGGCTCATGGCCCTGTACGGGAGTGGTGCAGTGCAGCACATGTGCGGCACCGTACCGCTCCGTAGCCCGTAGACAGATAGGACATGAACATGTATATGCGCTGTATATTCCTATGGAAAGAGGAGGGATGAGATGCGCTCATTTCCTGCTCCTCTCCGCAGCGCCAATTCACATTGTGTGAATGTAGCCATATTGTGCCTTCTCCACCAGTTTTCTGGCAGAGGGCAAATAAGAAGCCCCATCTCTGACACCTTATAAGCTTTTCCGCCATGGTCTGTCATATTTAATAAAGTCTCTGCTGCAAAACTGGCAGAGACTATAGCTACAACCACTTAGTAAATCCAGGCTGTTTTGCACCAATGGGAATGGGGGTTAGCTTAAGGCCGCTGTGATGCAAAATCCACGTTCAATTTATTAATCTCAAGCCATTTTAAAATACAGAGGTCCATTTACTTAGAGCTTTTATTTGGGCCAAAACTCTTTTTTGCATATCACTATAATCAAATGTCAGCTATGTCTGCTTTTATATGTCTACTAATGCGTCACTTCATCAGATGCATTCCAGCTAAAGGAATAATTGACAGTGCTGTCATTAATAAGATCTCTTCACTATATAATTGGAATAGTTCATGTAAGAAGGAAATTATTTATCCTAGCTGTACTTAGTTCTGATTAGTACAGCCAGTCACTGGGTTTTAGCTCTATGACTTCTGCCATCTTAATATTTACTGACGACCACAATTCAAGTAAAATAGTACTCAGGTAATCATGACTGCTGTTCCATTAATTCATCACCTTGGTTACATTTTCTAAATATCTCTTGTATGTTTATATCATGTTGAAATATGTTGTGCACTGTTTGACTATTACATTATTATTTGAATATGTGTTAAAGTTCTTGGGAGGGCATTTAAATAAACAATGTTGTACTCTCAAATTTCAAGTTAATTTCCCTCAAAAACCATTACAAATCTACAGCATCTGCAGTATTGCTAGGGTGGTACTGCCAGAGCTCTTCAACAACCATGCAAACTCAATTCCATTATATTGGGCTAAAAAAAAGCAGCGGGCTAACTTTATCAGTTACATAAACAGCTTGCATGACATTACTCTGTACAACCGGGAATATAGAGGCCCAGTTCTTATGATGTCTGGAGTTCCTGTGTTCCCTGTGTCAGTTATAAGTTGCAACTTTCTAGTTCAGTTGTAAATTAATAGCCATCAATGTAAAATAATTAGAGAATATCAGAACATATTATCCATTTGTTCACAAATCCCTATAATTTCATATACAGATGAGGTTTTCCTTACCACTTTTCTTTGTTGACATGTCACAAGTCATGTAATCATACCTTTGTGTGTAGTGTTAGTAGCAGCATCAATTGTGGAGCAGGGTCCATTTTTTTGGCGCACAAATTGTGTGGTAATTTAGATTGGGATTTAGATTTTAATTGGGACTGTGGCGCAAACGTTTAATGAATTGGTGCGTGGCTGAAAAGGTTCTGAACTTTCTCCACATTCATGAAGGTGAAATAGAACCAGATTTTAGCTCATTGATTGGTGCCCCTCAAATTGTGTAAAAAAATTGTCGAGGAAACTAGAAGCACAAGAAAAGTATTAAAATTCCCAACCTGCACCCAAATTGAGTGACCAAAAATAAAAAAATTGCATAAATTTCGCAAAAGGACAAAACTTGTAGCACTGCAAAAAATCCAACAGAACGCTTGTGGAAAGCCAATAATGAATGCCCCCCTCGTGTCACAAAGTGGTATGTGGTATGTGTCTTACTTCTTTTGTTGTGAATTTCAGCCTTTACATGGTTAACTGGAGTTATTTTCGTGTTGTTTTAAACCACAATCTTACATTGTGTCAGTCTACCATAATTACAACTATGTCCTTGGCTATGAACAGATGCATTTTAACAGTAGTCTCAAGAAGTCCAAAACAAATCTTCAAACTTCAGACAGTTGAGGGCAGTATTCAAAACCCTAAAGATGTGCTCAGATCAGCTTCAAGGCCAGAATCTCAAGATATCTTCGGTCAATGTGACCACTGTGGCCTACCTTAGACGCCAGAGAGGCACCTGCTCCTCAGACGTTCTCCATCTGCCAAAAAGAGTGTTATCCCTGATGGCAATTCATCTCCAGGGCACCGAGAGCAAGGTAGAGGACTTCCTGATCCGACAGACATGAATGGTGTCTAAATTAAGAGGTATTCTCACAGTTGACTCAAACATGGGGAGTCCCACTGATAGATCTGTTTGCCACCAGGTAAAATAAGAAGGCGGATTACTTCTTTTCTATATAGAAGGACAGTCCCGATAATCTCCTAGATGCTTTCAATCACAGTTGGAATATCAGACAGGAGAACCTGAGGATCATTTTGCTTGTTCCTCCCTGGCCAAACAAAAGCTGGTTTCCAGCACAAAGAAGTATGGCTTTAGAAGATACAATTCTCCGCCCTCAGAAGAGATATCTATTTTATCAGGGTCAGGTAAAGCCCCAAATCCAGAAATGTTCCATTCATGGATCCTGAGACAAAGTCATTGCTACCCAACAGGCAAGTAGGAAACCTGTGACTTCTGCTATTTAACCCCTACGGGACTCAGCATCTTTTGGCCTAAAGGACGCGGCCCCATTTTTCAAATCTGGCCTGTGTCACTAAGTGGTTATAGCGTGGGAACGCTATGAGATATCCAGGGGATTTTGAGA